>OZ029916.1:572500-1172500 GCA_964023275.1 Norana najaformis | reverse complement strand
GTAGGCATTAACCAGTGTAGCTAACCAGAACCAGCAGCTAATGACTGACTAACAGCTAATGACTGCCTAACATGAATTGGTTTTGAATTAATCAGTTGATTATGAATATTCATTAGGTTTGAATGAATCTGTTGTTGGTTAATTGTTATTGAACATTTCTCTGATTTTGAATTGTTTATTAGTTTTTATTAGTTTATTAATTTATCAGTGGCAATATTAATTTTTAATTAGTTTAATAATTATTCATTATTCAGTTGATCAGAAGTATTCCTAAATTAGTTTTGAACTTTGACTTGATTATGTTAATGAATTAGTTTATATTTATTCAACAGATTAAAGAACCTGGTGATTAATTCAAATTATTCAAGACTAGTAAATATTCATTAGCTTTGAGTTAAGCAGCTGAATATGATTATTCATGAATTAGTTTTGAATTATTGATTAATCCGCTAATAATGAGTATTCATAAGGTAGTTTCTCTTTTCTTACCAGGTCCAATGGCCAACCTAGTGCTGAACGTTGGCGAGGTATTACGCAGCATCGGTTGTCACTTTGAAGTCTTTGTCAACCTCACGAAGTCACGCCTCGGCATTCGTCTTGTGCCACTTTTGGATGCAATAATGGACATTATGGTATGTGTACCATATTGGGGTACATTTGGGGTACATAAAAATATGTACTGTTCTACCACCAGCTGTGCAAGAAAAGTTTTCAACCTTTCTTAGTTTGCACCATGTCAGATCTGTTAGTTGGCCTTGTTTCACACTCTTGTGAGGTTCGTAAAATGTGCTACATAAAGCCAGATACACACTGCAGACATTTCACCACAGCCCTGCCAGCACGCCCTTATGGAACCCATATTTTCGTATGAGACTATGTAAGGCCCTTATGGGTCTCATCAGTGTTTGATGAATATTCTAGTGATAATATTTTGATATAAAATATTATTTAATAGTTTTAGCACATATATTTCTGATGAAGAAAAGAAACTTCCCTACCAGAACTTATGCATTGTAATTAGAAAATCTGATTTTTTGTTTTATGCTGATAAAATATTATTTATGAAAACAAAAGGTGCTACATAAATGTCTGATTTTATTTAACAAAGTCAAACCAGGTGAGTCTGGGGAAAATGGCGCGGCAGCTTGTCGATTCCTTCCAACCCATTCGCTTGGAGGTGAGTGCTCCCTCTTGCGTCGATTTTACCAGAGGTACACGGGAACCTCTATATAATCTGACTGGCCAGTCAGATTATACAGTCAGCTTGTCAGATTATACAGTCAGCTTGTCAGATTATTCAGTCAGCTTGTCAGATTATACAGTCAGCTTGTCAGCAATTCACCAGCCTTACACCAGAGAGCTCTCTGTTCCAGTTTCACGCCAGCCAGGCTGGTGATTGTTTGATTGTTGTGCCATGCATAGCCAGCCTCTCAGAGGCTTGATCCTTAGGTGCAGAAGTGCAAACGTAGCTGCACAACAGAAGAGGACACCTTTTTAAACTTCTAGACGTATGTCACTCCTTTTTATCAGCAAATAAAGCATGGAGGGTTGTGTTAGCGCCTGGTATGTTGTGTGGAATGACCCATCTAAACACTGATTCCATTCATTTTGTGGTAACTTCACTACACCTATCAGCGTTGTTTCAACAAAACCAAGTGATCTAACATGACTGCATCTCAACACTTTTAGGTCTTCGTGAACGAAAGTGAGGCGCGTGACATTGCCTCGGAGATCGAGGAAAACGAGCGCGATTTGGAGCTGGAGAGCCGAATGAAGGAGATTGAGACTCGCTATCGAATGACTGGACAAGAGTCGCGATTGAGACGCATGCAGAAGGAATACACGAAGAAACTGGAAGTGAAGTGCGAGGGTAAGGCGGATCTGGTGCTGTGGATGCAACACTACAAAAATAATAATCACCCTAATCCTGACCCCAACCTAACCCTACTAGCACAGTACTAACCCTAATGAAAACCTAACACTACTTTTACACTGCAGTTCAGCTATTTTGAGTTTCAGCCCACTGAGCAGACAATATTGAGTGAGTTGTTTGTAACCAAAAGTGCCTCTGTTAGCTTTTAACATGGAGAGTATGGGTTCTAGCCTCCCCTGAGATGGCTACTGTGTAAGGACCTTGAGCAAGTCCCCCTTCGTTCACGGTTGGTCAGATCATGATCGTAATCTTGAGATTTCTACAGTGCCCAACGAAAGCCATGTCACGGGAACCAGCTTATTCACAGGCGCTCAGTCAAAACCAGATCGAGAGGCAGAAGGGGTTCGGTTCCAGGTCAAGATCCAAAAGTCAGGTAGAGAGACAGCATGGTGGCATGTGGGCGATGTTTGGGATTGGAGCAGAAATAGAGATAAGAAGAAAAAGAGGAGTCGGTTGATGCTTGTCATTAGATAGTGGATCTTAATAAATGCAAAATAAATAAAATAAAGAAAATCTGTTAGCAAGCAAGAGAACAAGCTACCCACTCAAACTGGAAAGTAAATGGCAAATTTCAGAAACCCAACGTCTAGGACCCCGGACGAATATTTTTCGTCCAACGACCGATGAAAGGAATTACTGCTTCCTGTAGAAAAACATAGAAAAACTGTTTTCGTTTGGGGTTTGAGGGACTGCTTTTGTTTACCTTTGACTTTTGTCCTAGAATTGCTGGCAAAGGGAATCGCAGGCTGTGTTACGTCCTTCAACAAAGCATTAGCAAAATGCATGGGAAAACTTGATATTATCGGCTTTTTATTGTGCTGGCCGTTGCGACTTTCTTTCTTCTGCAATCTTTTCCGCAGTGAGTGGATCCTCTTGGTTTCTCTTAGACTTTGGCATTTCAATTCATACTTTGTATATACTTGTGGCGCACGGTAGCCAACTGGTTAGAGTGCTCAGTTTGTAACGTTGAGAGTACGGGTTCGAGCCTCACCTGAGACAGTTACTGTGTAGGGACCTTGAGCAAGTCCTTTATTCACAATTGCTCAGTGCCTTCGATTGATGGTTATTCATTGGATAGTGGCAACTTAATAAATGCAGAAATAATAATAATAAAAATACTTGTAATACTTACATTCATACATAAACACAAATGGGCTTAAATATTTGTACGTAGATACCTGTGAACACATACAGCTGTGTACTTTGCCAGTTCTGATATGTATGGTCAGGACCATTCAGAGATTCAGGTTAGATCAAGGTACCACAGCTTCACGCGGCTTAGCATTTATATAACAAGATTGCAAAGTTGAGCATTTCTAAAGCGCTACTTTAAAGCTAAGCGCAGGGCACCAGCTTATTCACGAGCTTATTCCAGACATACCGTGTGAAGAACGTAATCCAGTTGCCAGGAGATCAGAGAAGGAGACGGAGGTGGTTGTGTTTAGGTTGAGAGAAATGTGAAGGCTGCCAACTGCATGGATAAGGGTAAGATTTCTTGAGAGTGTGGACTTCAGTTTTGAATCAAAAGCCTGAGGAGTGATAGGTAGAGGGGGTTGAGACAGATGATGGTGGGTGAACAACTGAAGGGGTGGAGGAACGGAGAATTTGTGGAATTCAGTTGCGGTCATTCTAGAGTTGAGGTGCGGTATGGTATATGGATCATATGGGGACCTTAAATGGCATGGCACCCATTTAAACGTGCAGCGGTGGTGAAGGCTCTCACCCGATTACTTCACTGAAAAATGAGCAGGGTCAAGGCCATACAGTCACTAGAAAAACGTGTACATTTACATTTATAGAGGTATAAGGGTTATTATTATTATTTTTTTGTTGTTAATCAGGTATTTACATTGCACTAGTTCACTCTTTAAAGACGCTACCTGATTCTGTTTTTTCCAGTTGTTCCAGGGTAGTATGGCATTGAGCCTCATGCAGTTCAGGCTGTGCAAATTGGCACACACTGTTAAAGGTGCTACATAAATCTGTGTTCTTTGTCTAGCTGTTCCTGGATCGTTTGGAATTCGGTGTAACTCTGTTCAATATGTATCTGAGGGTTTTACCACCTCGATTGATGCAGCCGAAGGTCTAACTAAAAACCTGGAAGAAAACTTTGAAGCTAACATGCAGTATGAGGTAAGATGCATGCTTGTGAAAAGGCAAGAAAAGGTGAAGGTAACAGACTTGTTTACATCCTCTGCAGAAACTTCTCAGAAGGATAAAGGTAAGGGTAACACTTGTTTACATGCCTTTTTAGAAACTTCTCAGAAGTATATAGGTAAATATAACCAATAGTGGCTATATTTCAGAGATTTGAATCTCCGGCTAGCACGGTCCATGCACGTGGACCTTGAACAGCATGGCTCCCATTCAGACAGACAGCGGTGATGAAGGATTTGACCCGATGAATTCAATGAAAAAAGAGCAGGGTCAAGGCCATACGGTCGCTATATAAAACTGTGCACATTTACCCACTTGTTTACACACTGTACAGAAACTCCTCAGAAGCATAGTAACGATTTCAAGAGATCACTCAGCTGCAGCACAAACATCTATCCACTCTTTTTAACCTCCCAAGTCCCAACTTGCAGTGGTACTCGTTTACCAACTCTTAAAGGATTGGGGGTTTCATAGATGCTAGTTGGCATGGTATTCCACAGACATTCATCCATCCAAATACTAACCTGGCTGAATTTGTTTTAACTTCACTGTGCCTGTCAACAAATCTAAGTGACTTCAGCACATTTGGTAATAAATGGTGTGTATGTAATATAGGTCTTAGGTACCTGTCCAAAATGTGTGTGTGTCAAAGCCCTTTAAGAACCGCTGCATGCGACGCTGTGTTTCTAATCTAAATTTGTGTAACTTAAGGTAAACAGAGCTTAACATGACATAACATGACAAGAGCTTTTAGTGTGCAAAAGACATGTAAGGTGTGTTTGAACCACTGTAAATTAACTGGGCCAATTGGCTCAACGGCCAGTCCTTCCTATCTTCTTCTTAAAAGTTGTGATGGTGTCCACCGAAGAAGTGGCCACCATCATCCAAACTATTCCACAAGTCTACGACTCTTGCTCTGAAGAAGAGCGTAATAACAGAGACTTGTTAAAGAAACCTGTATGTATGCATGTATGCATGCATGTATGTATGTTTCTATGTATGTATGTTTGTATGTATGTATGTTTGTATGTATGTTTGTATGTTTGTATGTATGTATGTTTGTATGTATGTATGTTTGTATGTATGTATGTATGCGTGTATGTAACTGAGCATTTATGCACAGCTTTTAGAGTATCTCTTTGAGGCAATATATAAATGACTTTTCTGTTGATATCTGTCTCAGGGAGAGGATTTGAGCGACCAGGATGTCGAAAAGGGGCTCTCAGAAGGCGTTGGCTTCATCACGAAATCCGTCCTCTGGCAGTTCAACGTCAAGAAGTCCATTTTTAATATCATCTTCCAAATCGTTCGACGCCTCCTCGTCCTCATCTTTATCTTTCTCATCTACCGGTATGACTTTCAGACTGAAGTATTCGGCTTCAGTATCTGGTCTCATCTGGAAACTTCTATAGCGCCGTTATCATATTGCACAAGGCATCAGTAGAGGGTCGCTTCTAGCAAAAAACCACAATCCAAAAGCACAATCCATCGGGGGGGGGGGGGGGACCAGTTGAGGTCCATGAAGCGTTTAACACCTCAAGACAGGCTAACACTGGCAGTGGTAGGTTTTCTTACATAATTGTAGGTGGACACGTTTTTCTATGTCGACCGTATGACCTCGACCCTGCTCATTTTTTAATGAATTCATCAGGTTCGTTGGGGAACTTGCCTTGGACTTCCCCTGTTACTCTTTGGTTATGGTCGTGGGAAGGGTGTGATTTGTGACTGTAAAATGGGGGAAGAAAGCAGGTCCTTTTAATTTTTCAGGATGCTTGCCAAGAACTAAGAACAGATGTTCTTGATTGAAAGTTGTGGTTGTGGTATGTTGGTCTCTGTGAATATTATTATCATTATGATTATTATGATTATGATTATTATTGTTATTATTATTGTTATTGTTATTATTATTATTATTATTATTTTATGTGAGATAAGTGTAATCTCTCAATAGCAAGAAATTATGCTAGGAGCTGCTAATGTACTGGGATTCTAGAATATGAAGCCTTGTTGTCATCGTCATCATCATCATCATATATCATCATTGTTATTGTTATTGTTTTGTTGTTTCACAGAGCTCAGAATTACTTGCACCAATACCTGACAGTAATAGACTTTGACAACAGATATGTTACGCGATACTTTAAACACATTGATGAACGTCGAAGAGAACAGGTAGCCTACATATAAATTCAGTAAAGGTAAGGTAAGATGATCTAAGGCAGTGGTAAGTTAAGGTAAAGTGTTTGTACATAATCTCTGTCAACAGGTAAGGTAAGGTATTTGTGCATTTGATTACCTACTGTCAGTCCTTAAAGGCAGGTGAGGTTGAGGTGCTAACAGGGCAATGGCCTTTACTTTAACCTTCCTTTACTTATCCTAACCAGTGAAAAATTTCTTCTATGGTTCGGAGGTGAAATGTCTTTTCTTAAGCCGATACATTACATATGTTGTGCTAATTTATGAATTCGCTTCAAAAGCACCCGTAGCTGGGTTAAGATCAGTCTTTGATTCTTTGCAAAGTAAGAGAAAGAAATGGTCACAAAAAGCTGATGGTAGTGAATTCCATAGCTGTGGACCAGTGTGCAAAATGGAACAGAAACCACGGTCTGTCTTTGGTAAGGCAGGCAAATGAACTGAAATTAGATCCAATGAAGTTGGTTTTTAAAGCACAGGCTGTACTGAATATAACGCTATACACCATACTTAGATGCAGACTTCTGCTTTGGGCATGACCCCGTTTCCCTTGTCTGCATTTGGGTGGCCCATCCCTCCCCTTCTTTGCAGACATCCTTAATGGAATGGACGACCCCTATGTTTTGAGGATAAGAATTTTTTCATTTTTTTCTTGTCCAGGTGAAGAGGACGCTGCTGCCACTGAAGAAGCTCGAACTGAAAGAAATTAGCTACACCGTCTCCTGCACACTGACTGACGAAGAAAAGTTTGAAATGGTCTGTCGTTCTTGTTCTTGTTTGCTTCTAATGGCAACAATAAAACAACAACAACAACACAGTAAGGATTATGATCTATTGACATGTTGTGTGCAGGTTTCTTCTGGATGATTTTGAATATTCTGCAGACATCTTTTTGAAAAGCCGAGGAGTCCTTTTATGATCATAAACTTAAGATTTCTACAAAATAAGATTTCTACAGTGCACAGACAGGGCTAAGTCATGAGGATCAGCTTATTCACAGGCACTAGGTGATCTAGGTCATATCAAACTCGTGAGCTGGTAGGGTCAGATTCGGTTCCTGGTCAAGGTCCAAGGGTCAGACGGCTACGGTGAGTGGTGTTTGGCACTGGAGTGGATCTTAGGATTCGTCCTTTGCCGGCTCAGGGGTCAAGAAAAGGAGGTGAGTGCCTCCCCTATGTCTCACTTGTGGGATATGGGATACTTTACTCTTTTACCTTACCATAACATGTCTTACCTTACTCTGTCTTACCTTACCTTACCATTTTTAGGACTTGATCTTTTGCAGTTCAAAGCCGTTGCACGAGCGATTATCATAGTCAGCTTCGTTCTTGTGATTCAGCTTTTCGACTACATGCTGGCTGAAATTATGGACTTCATAACAAGCATCGCCAGAATGGATTTCATTCAAACTGGTAAGAGAATTGTCAGACGATATACACAGAACCTTAGCAGTGTGTAGAATATTTGGCTCAGTTTAGTGCTCTGGTGCATGCTGGTACAGCACCGTCTGCTTGAAGATCACAATTGCCAAAAATGTATGAAAAATCCAACATGGGCCAGGAACCCTAAATTGTATGAATAAAAATTCAGGTTTATTCTTTTTCTGCAAAAAACTTATTTAGGGACTTCCATAGATTATTATGTTTTAAAAACCTAACAAACCTTAAACCTAAGAACCTATTTCTAACACACTCAGTCAGAGTATGCTCCAACCAAGTCAAGCCCAAACCCTGTTCCGTTGAGTGGTGGAGTGATGTGCTGAAAGTGTGTTGACTGCGTTGTTCAATGTGTTTTGCCAGGTCGACACCATGTTGCTTTGAACATCACTGGAACTGGTATCATGGCAAAACTTCTACGAACCATCTTCGTTGGCTTCAATCGCACCCACATAATCGAAAACACAGTCTCCAACTCATGTGGGTGGCCAAAACAATTAATAGATTTCACAGTTTTAGCCTATATAGTTAAATGAGCCCTTTATTATTACTATTATTGTTTTGCCTGAGGTAAGTTTAATCCCTCAGGAACTGAAAATTACTCAAGAAGCTGTTAAGGGCTGCCTGTTATTATTATTGTTATTATTATTATTATTATTTATCATTATTATTATCATGGCTCCTGAAAAGTGCCCAGGAAGGCAACCGAGATGAAGCACTGAATTGTAGAGGCCACACATCCTTATTATTATTATTATTATTATTATTATTATTATTATTATTATTGTTATATTAACCTAGGTGAGTCTAATCCTTCAGGAGATGAAAAATTGTCAGGAATGTACTAGTGACATTTGGAACAGCAACATCTCATTCATTTCTGGCAGGGAGAAGGTACTGCGAAAAGCAGTGGCATTGAAACTCTGAGCTATGCCCAACTACTTTGCCCCATGAGCTGATCCTTTGTCATTATACTTGGTACATCGTCACATATCAGAAATAATAATGCGTGATGGTTTTTCTTTGTGTGGCCATTCAGTCTGCTTGCCAAAACCATACCGGACGCCATGGGCAGACACCTTAAAGCTCTACTTTTGCATTGCTGGCGTCTTTGCATCGGCGATTTTCGAGGCGTCATCCATGAGAATACGGAGGGTCATCTGCGACTACTTCTTCCGCAAGGTCAGCTGCATTTCAAAGAGAAGTTCATACTCCAGATAACTTAAGCTGGCATAATTTGTAAGCACATTTATATAGCGCCGTTTCACGAAAGCTAATCAGTGGTGCTCTTTACCTGATAGCACAAGTCCATGATCGAATAGAATGGTCTTCAACCGCTGGTGAAATAGAGGCCTAGAAAGGAGAAAGAGCTCATGTCGTAGGTTACATGGCAGCCTTGGATGATGGATTTTTTACTTAGAAGCATACGAAAGTGCATAATTCAACTGTATGACTCTTGTATAGATTGAATTTATGGCTGTGATATCACAGAGCAGTTCCGTGTATGCCTTAACCAAAACGTGCACAGATATTTGACTGAGTGTTTTGTCTAGGCGCTATAAAATGGCCGATTACATTACACTGTTACAGAGGGAAAAGACCCGAGTGCTGTTCCTTTACAACGACATGCTGCGCAAGCGCGTCGGCTTCCTGCACGAAGCGCGACACAGAGTGCGGAAGAGGTGCAAGAAGAACACGTTTAATGTGAGTTATTGGTGCCAGTGATGTTGGCGCCAGTTTAGTGCCACTGGTAATCATGGTACCCTGATTTTAGTGTCTTGAGTAACAGTGATGTCTTGATTTTAGTGCCAGTGGTGACCTTTTATTGCAGTATACTTTAAAAGGGCCCTTGATGTACTTACTAGAGCACACTTATTGCATTGCTATTGGGAGTCTCTAAAGGTGCTATATAAAGTGATCATGCTTACCAACTTGTTCTCCAGTGGCCCTAGAGCATCACAGCAATGAAATTTGGGCCCTGATTCATTTCACATCTCTATCTCTTTGGTATTTCATCTGGTCTGCTATTTTAAGGCAATCATATGCTGACATTTGTACTTTTTTGCAACTGATTGGGGCCCAGAACTTGGGGTCCAGGTTCATTGAAGATTTTGAACCAGCTGTTGCTATGCTGGAGCCCCAAATGTTCAGGAGCCCCAGTTAATTGAGCTACGCTAGAGCCCTAATTGTCTGTAAGTTCTAGTTCATTTAACCGGTTGAACGTTGGGGCCCTGAGTGGTTCGAGCCAGGTTCGTTGAATCAATTGAACCAGCTGATGCTGCTGTTCCAAGGAGGCTTTATAGAAGTACTTTCTGTTACTCTACCATGTTGGCAGATGCCGCTGAGCTTCCTGACATCGTTGCGCTACCAGTTTCCCGGTTACTTTGAGTGGCTGCGGAAGCTGGGCCTTGGACGACAGCGGTGCCTCATCTGTAACGACCCGGAGACAGGCGACTTCATCCACTGCCCGACATTCCAATGCAAGGCCACCTACTGCCGCCAGTGCTGGATCGACGTACACGTTAGTTGGCTCTGCTTACTTACTTTTCCACGCGGGTATATGGTATGGTAAGGTGGAGGAGAGATCAGGTAAGATGAGGTAACACGTGGCATATTTATTTACTTCTTATAGAACTTTTTGCATGTGCAGAGCAGGTGAATAGGATCCTGAGCCCTGGGTTGCCTGAACTGTGAATCTAAATCGGAGGGTGTGGTAAACTAAGGTTGAGGAGAGGTGGGAAGATAAGGTAAAGGAAGATATGATAAGATAAGGTAAGACGAGGTAAAAGAAGATAATATTTTCTTGTTATGGTATGATAAGGTAAAGCAGAGTAAGGTAAGGAGATGGGTAAAGGAAGATATTGTAAAATAAGGTAGTGGAGAGATGGTAAGGTAGGTAAAGGAGGGCATGGTAAGATAGGGCAAAACATTTATTAAATGCTACTTGAATTAATTCTTTCTCTCTCTGTCTGTCTTTCTATGTCTGTCTCTGTTGTCTGTCTGTCTTTCTGTCTGTCTCGCTATCTCTGTCTTTCCCCTACCTCGCACCTTCTGGCTGGAATTAATCCCTCCTCGGGGATTACTAATAGTTTTAATAATAATATTAATACTTTGTTGGCAGGCGAAATGCTACGCCTGTCGTGACGACGATGATTGGACGGTCGTCTCGTCAGGCGGTGGGTCAAAGGTGGCGCTCAAGCACACCGCCGGAGCGTGGTAGCCTTAAGGATAATGACCTTTGACCCTGTCGGTTAACAAGTGCAGGAGGAAGGCCGACGATTGCCCCATGGATTTCAGCACATTTCGTCAAACGTCTGCGTGTTTGTGCATTTAAAGGATATAGAACATTTTCTGTAGATATTTGGTAGCATGTTTTTTGTATATTTCTAAGGAATTTATTTAAATTGTTATTTATATTTACCAAGAAATTCTTTGAGAACTGTTTGTGTATTTGAACAAGTCTTGTCGTTTAAATGTTGCTGGTGTTTATAGAGATTTTTCTGCAAATTTGATTAGGTTTTGCATATATGGGGCAGACCATTGCATCTATACTGTCACTGGCATTTCTATAGAGAATGTAGATTCTTTGCAGGGAGAGTAGGTTGGATAACTTCAAAGTATCGGGTACATAATAATAAGAATATGACAACTTCTGTAGTGCCACTGTAGTAATGCTTAAGGCATCTGTTGATGTTTACTACCAAGCAACATTGTGCAAATGCCAGGGTGAGTTTGATGAAAGGCCAAGACGGAAAAACGAGAAGACAGAAAAACAGACAATGGGGAAAATGAGACCAGGAAGAGATGAAGTTTTAGTCAAGATCTGAAGGCCAACACAGACTCTGGGGTCGTCCATAAAATCCATAGGAAAAAATTCCATCCATACTCTGGTCCCCTCCCTGCCCCTTGTCCTCATTTAGCACTACCCTGCTCCAATTCCCTTTTGCTGACGTTCGCACTCCTGCTGAGCACTTGGACCTAGATTAGGATATTCTATTGAGCTTGAAGAGCTAACTGTGCTGTAGGCATCAAATTCAGACCGGTCAGTTTTTCCAGATGGTTACCTGCTGAGACTGAGATAAAGGATTTTAGTGATGCCACATGCGCTTAGCTTTGAGTAGCGCCTTCAAAAGTCTCGACTTTACGATTACGAGATAAAGGGTTTCAGCCTAACAATTAAAATATAAGAATATTCAAGAAATACTAAGATATGTCGACGAATAAGGGCACGGATTTAACAAAACTCGAATTAATTTTTGTGCAATATGATGAGGATGACGACGAGGACGTGGGGATCGTTGGAAGGCAATGACGTATTGAGTTATTTTTAGCCTCATTAAGGATTGAGTGCATAAGATTTTGATGAGAAAACAAAAATTGTAACGTAATGTAAAAAGCTTTGGCTTCGTTTTCCGTTTCCAAATTCTGAACGTAAGTGAAGTACTTTCTCTAAAGGAGAAACCCGCTGTGGTCTTTAAGCGTGGGTTCTTTTTGTAAACGAAGTCACTGTGCTATACGAGTACCCGAAACTTGGCTATAGAGCGGAGGCTGTTTGTGTTTTTATTGGGCAGAAATTTCACACCTTTTGCCTTAAAATTTCTGCAAGGGCAGCGCGTCTGGTGACCGAATAGCTAACGCTTAGGTTTCAATGCACCTTCGATTGTTTAATACAGTGGTTCAAACATAGGTTAAATGTTCTCTAGACTCTGTACGACATAAAATCCAAAGTTGTGTTAACTCGCTTTCAGTCCGCAAGAATTGTTTGCCTGTTACCTTTTAATATACCCGCTTTTCTTAATTTAGGCCTTTATTAAATTTTATGTTTGATAAAAGTCTTAATAAAGATTATTAAATATTTTCATTATTAATTGACCGACATTATAAATGTTTGGTGAGTTATTATTTCAGCAATGACCAATTTTGCTGTTGCATTTTGATTCCAACAAACACAGAAGATGACCAACTGTTGCGGTGGATCTCAGAAAGATGTGAGTTTAAATTAATGACAAATTTATTTGCAGTCTTTGGAGGCAATCAGTTTACAGCCATATCATGTCTACCCTGACCGTTTAACATTATTCTGTATGCGTTTTTGATTTATCCCGCAACGCAGCACGGGCCTGGAACCCTAAACAGGGCGTCAGGCTTCAACTTGAGGCCATACAGTTGCTATAGAATAATGTTTACATTTAATCTGAATTATTATTGTATTGTTTCAGAATGGATGACAAGTTTTGAGTACAATTTCACTCGAAGCTACCACTGACTGATGCCGTTGGCATTAGGATAATGGCAGTTTTTAAGTCATTAGATTAGATTAGATCTATTATGTCCCCTTGTGCATTATAATGCTCACAATGTAGAAGTCACTGTGAGCATTATAATGCACAAGCAGACAAGCTCACAATTTAGGCAGAAGTCACTGGGTTCAATTAGATTAGATTATGTGCTTGTGCACTGCAGTTCTGGAAGTTTCCAGATTAGATTAGATTAGATTCGAAATTACAGTTACAAAGACTGATCTTGATTTGACAAGTGAGACCGTGAAACTTCTGCTTTCTGTTCAGGATACGGACACGAGCAAGCTCAGAAATCCGCTGTATTCACGTAGAAATGTTTGCTGTACGGACATCCTGATCCTTTTCCTGTTCGTCGCCTTCTGGGGACTTCTGGTGGGTTACATTTAGCTCGATCGAAGATTCAGATGAGGCCCCTTATGAATTTGGCCAAACGGCATTTTGTATTATCATTGTATTATCAGATCACTTTATCTCTTTGCTTTCTCTGAATTTGAGTCCTGGATCTACATCTGAAATAGGGTTCTCAGTTTTTCTTATAGGCTTTGAATTTGCTTTCTTAGCAGCTTGATTGATTCCTTAGTTAATTGATTAATTCTTCAGTGAGTGGATTGATTCCTTAGTTGATTGATTCCTTAATTAGTTAATTTGTTAGTAACCTGTAGTTGATTTGTTAACCATTTAATAGTTTGTAAAACTGGGCCTCTGTGATGGTCTAGTGGTTAGTACAGTGCTGGACTGTCTGTTGAGAGATCAGGGTTCAAAGCCACCAGGACAGGAAGCTGTTTAGAGATTTCTCCTCCAGTGTCCCCTAGTGGACTCGGCTGTTAAAGGAGTGTGCTGACCATACGGTGTCAGTGGGAAGACCAGGCTGCAAGGGAGAGGACTGACCACCTTCATTTGCTGAGGCTGAGAAAAATGAAGCCACTAACACCTCATACATATGGCTGAATGCCCAGGGGGTTAGCTTTTATAGGAAAAAATGTGGGCTTTAGTTTATCGGTTCTTTTGTCTGACTGGCTGATTTTCATAGAATTTGGCTGGTTTCTGTTGTTTCATCTAGATATACATTGCTGTATATGCAATCATTAGAGGCGATGCACGTCGGTTGCTCTATGGCTACGACACGTTTGGCAACACGTGCAACCAACAGTACAACACTCCCATTGAAAATCTCTCTCTCAGCGGAATGAATACTTACGGAAAGCCGTAAGTTTTGTTATCAAAAATTACAATTGAAAGTGAACTTATGAGAATGTTTCATTGCTATCAAAAGCAGTCAGTTCAGTTTAGATCAAATATACATATATATGTGTGTTTGTGCACGCACGTGTGTGTGTGTGTTTGTGTGTATGTATGTGTGTGTGTATGTATATATATGCATATATATGTATATATATGCATATATATATATATATAAGAATTTATTAACTCAGGTGGAATGGGGTTGTCCGTACAGGACGTCCGCAAGAAAAGACCTACTTTGGACTCCGCCTTTTCAGCATCTGTCTGCTTATGGCATAACCATCCCCCGTGCTCCCTTTGCAGACATCAGCATTCCAACTGAGTACTAAGGCACAGTTCAGTCTAACCTGTTGATCTTGCAGGGCTAATGGTGCTACACGGCGGGGTATTTTGATACTGCCACTCCTCGAAGGAACTGTAATTGGATCCAGCGCAACAGAGATTGTCCACTGTCTGACTGAAGTTGGTGTGATGGCACAACCCTCCCCTCTCTTTGCAGACGTCTTTTATGGATGGCCCCAAACTGTTCTGTCTTGCTGGTGCTGGTCTGGAGTGCCAATAACCTGGTGTGTTATGATAACGACAGTATAGAAGTTATTTGATTAGGTGACATAGAACAACTGTTGGTTTTCTTCAGGAACGTTTTCTTCATGAGCATCATCGATCCTCTTCACTCGATGCAGCTGTGTGTCCGCGACTGTCCGCGCGAGACGCTCTACACCCCAGACGACGTGAAGAAGTATTCGGAGAAGAACAACATCAGTCTGTGCCAGTACGACATCCCTCCGAGTCAGTACGTCGGACAGAACTTCGGCAAGACTGGACCCTGTCCACTGCTGCCGATTTATAAGAGGTCAGCTTTTCGAGCTTAAAATGTAAAGTTTCCCATATCCCACAAGTGAGACGTCAGGGAAGCATTTACTCATTTACTTTTCTTAGTCCTTTGAGATGGAAGTGGACGAATCCCAATGTCCTGGATCTGGATGGAGCCAGCACATCGCAAGACTTGTCGTTTATTTCCCAGCTTATGCTGGTACCAAATTCACCGCATTCATAAAAGTTGTTTCATGAATGTTCTGTTACAATTACAGTTACGTTTTAGCATCTCGGTTCTGCATCGTTGCGTTCCGGACCTTCTTGGCATTGGCAACCGGACGGGCAACCAGACGGTCAAACTGGCCAACATCATCGACATCAAGAACAAGTTCGTCAAGGTCTTTGAACTCGATGACCTCTTCCGGCGTGTGCTTAGTGACATCTACATCTGCTGGAAGGAATTGCTCGCCCTGTGCGGTGTGGCTGTCGGTATGTTCCATACTTATGTACCGGAATGTAAATGTATGTGTATGTATGTATCTATGTACGTTTGTATCAATGTACGTGTGTGTCTGTGTACGTATGTATCTGTGTACTGTATGTATGTTTGTATTTACATGTCTGTTGTATGCATATGTGTATGTGATGCATGTATTTGTGTGTATGTATGTTTGTATGTGTCTTTTATGTACTTATATATGTATTTGTGTTGATCTGTGCATTTGTTTGTGTGGCTAGTTTTAGATGTCTTTGTACATCCATCCATTCCTCTGTTCTTTTGTCATTCATCCATCTATCCAACAATCCTTCCGTCATCCATGAATCTATTCATCCATCCATATATCCATCCAAGCTGCGATCAGCTTATCTCCATCCATTTTTCTGCTCATTCTGTCCAAACAGCCACCCATCTGTCGTGCATCTGGTCATCCATCCATCTATCAATCAGTTTATTCAACCAGCCTTTCATCCCTTTATCAGTCCATCTATGCATCATGGATGGATGATCCATCTATGCATCATGGATTCATCCATCCATACTGTATGTCCATCTATTCATCATCCATGTATGCATTAATCCATCAGTCTTTCCTTTTTCTATTCATCCATCCATCTGTCCATCTGTCCTTCATACATCCTTCTGTCTGTTCCTCCATCATTCATCCACGCCATCCATCATTCCTTCATTCATCCATCCTTTATTCATCCACCTGTTCTTCCATCCATCTACTGATTCACTCTATGTTGTTCTTTTGTGCGTCTAGTGATAGCGTTCCTGATGGTGCTCATGATGAGATTTCTTGCCTCCATCATCGTCTGGCTCATCGTAATTCTTGCCGTTGTTGGAAGTCTTGGCAAGTAGAACTTTTCTGCTTTACCTCTCTCAACATTTTCCTAAGGAAGTTTAGATGGCACCTCTACGTACAAGAGCTTCCAGCCCAGCCCAGTGGCAAAAGAGAACATTCTTCAAGCTTTATAACCATGATCGTAAACCCGAGATTTCTACAGCGCCCGACAAAATCTAAGTGATATTCTAACCCCATAATCACATTTCTTGCTGTGGACGAATCTTACTGATGGATGTCTGTTTTTCTGTGAAGTTGGAACTGGGTTTCTGTGGTGGACCTACGCCCAAGAGCACCGGCAGCACAGTAGCGAACAACTCCACGTTCCAGTGATCGGGATCGATCTTGAGAATGAGAAAGCATTTCTGATCTTCTCGATCATAGCCACTGTCCTGACCGTACGTCATGACTGACTCGCATTTCTGAGTAAACGTAATTGTAACCAAATTCCGAAATCACTGTCCTTTGGACAGAACTCAGTTTGACCTATCGGTAGGTAAGTAGAACATTTGTTAACACATCGTATGTCCATGAGCAAGGAATTGTAGGTGTGGACAAACACACAACAATTAAATACATAACACAGGAAACAAATAAAGGAAGATGCACAGCCACAAAGACAGACATACAGAATGACACTCAACCACAAAGACAGACATTGTGGCACATAAACATAGAGGCAGAGGTAACACAGAGACCAGAAGACCAGATACAGAGGGGAAGTTGTAAGTTGGCCAGAAGGTGCAAAGAAGAAGCAGGTGAAGTGACCCTGTGAAGCAACCATGGATGTAAAGTGTTAGCGACTTCATTTACTTAGCCTCGGCATATGGGGGTGGCTGGCCAGTCCTTTTTCTCCCCACTCGTTTTATAGTATTGTTTACTAGGGGTGCTGTCATAATATGTGAAGAAGCATCGGTGAGTAGTCGCTTCTAAGCAAATCGAATTCCTTAATCATGATCCATTTGTAGTGTGTACCACTGTCATTAAATGTAAATGTAAACATTTTTTTATAGCGACCGTATGGCCTTGACCCTGCTTATTTTTCAATGAATTTATCGGATGAGATCCTTCACAGCCGCTGCCCATTTGAATGGGCACAACGCCATTTAAGGTCCCCACGCATGGACCGTGACAGCTCGAGATTTTAAATCTCTGAAATAAGTTAGGAGCAGAAATCCCAGAACATGTGGGCATTTGAACCCTGACCTCTGAGTTGACAGTTGAGCATTCTAACCACTAGACTGTCACACAGCCAATAGAAACCTGTAATGAACAAGTTATTAATCATGTTCTTTTATGGTATGTTCCCTACAATTCCAGGTAATTCTTTTGCTGATCCTGTTCGTGATGCGCAAGAGAATCTCGCTGGTGGTCGCTCTGTTCCACGAGGCTGGGAAGTGTCTGGTTGCGATGCCACTCCTTCTCATCCAGCCCCTCTGGACCTTCCTCATCCTCTTTGCATTCTTTGTCTACTGGATTGCAATCTTAGCCTTCATCGCCACAATGGGTATGCACAGGTTTCGTTCAGCTGCATAGCGTATGTTTTCAACATTTGCTCTGGTGTGAATTCGTAAAATATGACTGAAGTGATTTTGTAAAATAAAACTGATGTGAATTTATAAAATAAAACTGTTAGGAATTTTTTATATAAAACTGTGTTATAAATTTCTAACGTTAACTGGAATATGAATTTCTCAAATAAATCCGTTATGAATTCATTGGCTGAAAGTATCAGAGAACATTTTACGTAGCATCTTTTAGAACCTTCCAGAGGCGCTTTGCGTTAGATGGTGATGCGAATTCCTGCACTGTCATTGTAGGCACCCCAGTGGCAAACTACACCAAAGGTTTTGTGGCAGTCGAGTACGTTCCAGAGGGTCTGGCAAAGCACTTCTGGTGGATCCATCTCATCGGACTCATCTGGACGTCGGAGTTCATTCTTGCCTGTCAGCAGTTTGTCATTGCGGGAGCGGTTGCTCTGTGGTACTTCTCCGTGTAAGCTCGAACTTTTACACCTTGCTGAGGTATTACTTGTGGTTGGCTTGGTCTATGCCTGTCTAACGAAGTTAATTAATTCGTTAATTAGTTATCCATGAAGTCAGTATCGCACTTTTTAAGTGCCTTACGTAAGTGCTGCCTACTCTTGCCTAAATTATTACATGTGTTGTAATGTAGCAGTTTGTCGTTGCATTGGAGCTCGGTAGCTGATTGGATAGAGCGCTTGGCTTGTAGTGCAGAGAGTATGGGTTTGAGCCTCCTTTGAGGCGGTTGCTGTGTAGGGACCTTGAGCGAGTCCTTTACTCACAGCTGCTCAGCATCATCAGTTGTTAGATAGTGGCACTCAGTAAATGCAGAAATAATAATAATAATAATAATGGAATGGTAATCGAAAATTGTGGACATGATGCTGGAGCTCAGTGAAGTTGTGTGCTTAAATTGCAGAAACAAAAACGCGCTTGATTGTCCGATTGGAAAGTCAATCTGTCATTTGATTCTTCACCACATTGGATCTGTCGCCTTTGGATCACTTATTATCACCCTCGTCAAAATACCGAGATATATCCTTATGTACATCCAGAGCAAGTAAGTCCAAATATCTGGAAATCAAGTCAGAATGCTAACAGTATTTACTGAATATCTATCTATTCTGGAAGTTGAAATAAATAGAATTTTTGTCAAAATACTAAGAAATTTCATCAAAGTACTTAGAAAATATTCCAAATATCTATTCAGTATAACAGAAATAAATAGAATTTTACGTTAAAATATCGAGAAATTTTATCAGAATGCTAAGAAAATATTACAGTTATTAAGGTAATTGAATTATACATGATGTGGCATTCTGTTTGAGTATGTATCACTTTGCTGTTTTACTCCTACTGACTGACTGGTGCCGCTTTGACGGCTTTGTTTGTTTGTGGTCAGGTGCGAGGGCAGTCAGAATGCTTGTGCCAAGTGTTGTCTGCGCTGTTGCATCTGTTGTCTCTGGTGTCTGGAGAAAGTTCTCAAGTTTCTCAACCAGAACGCCTACACCATCATCGGTCTGGCAGCTTCTTCTGTCGCACCCGGCTTATCATCATCATTATTATTTTTTTAATTAATAGTTAAACATTTCTGCAGGTTGGGTAAAAAATACCAATAATCTTTATTATTATTATTAAGAAAGGCACTGTTTATATTGATTAATTAATAATAGTTAATAATTTAACTAATTAATTAATTCACCTTAGAGCAGAGCAGGCAGCAGGAAAGGACAAATTTTCAGTTAGGAAACTGATAAAAATATTGAGGGTAACACAGAGCTGGATGCAGCGACTTGCAGTATGCAAATTTGTATGGAAGCTGCAATTTGTTTATCAAGTGATGATCGATGTAGTTTTATCAGGTCATTTTATTTAAGAGTTTAATTCGTTGGTTGATTCATTTCAGTTTTGTTTTCTTCTTGTAGCAATCGATGGAAAGAATTTTTGTGCTGCTGCTGTGAAGGTATGAACATGGTCATATGAACATTCATGAACGTTTCCATGTACCACTTTACTGTGGTTTTTACCTTACTTTGAGAGAGAGAAGGAGGGAGCAGCTGAAAGACAAATTTGTTTGAGGGAGAGTGACATAGACAGAGGGAGGAAGAGACAGAGAGAGGAAGAAACAGACTGATGTTAACTTGTTAATCTGAATTGTATCTGTAGGCATTTGGTATCATCACAAGCAACGTCCTTCGCGTTGCAGCCATTAACAGCATTGGAGCGTTTGTCCTCTTTCTCGGAAAAGTCGGAGTCATGGCTGCCACTTGTACCGTGGCTGTCATTTGGATGAAGGTATCAGTCAGTCCTCATAACCATACCAGCATACACAACGGTAGCTCACGTGGTCTCTGATTCAACAATTGTCAGTTTGAGCCTGATGAGCAAACTTGGTGTATCGACCCAGGGCAGTTTGTTTGTACACACTTGTGTGTAGCCAAGCAGTAAATAGGAAGTCCTGCGATGCACTGGCCCCATGCAGAGGACATTGGGATTCGTCCACTGCTGCCTTCAGTCCAGAAGCTTTGCATATGTCGGTCCCACCTGTTGGAACTGTCTTTCTCGAGATCTGCAACTCGAGCTTCTCTCTCTTCCCCTCTCGGGGTTTTGTAGGCACCTGAAGACTGTACTCTTTAACAGTGATTTTACTTGTTTGGGTTGGGAGCGCCCCTGTTGAGTTTATTCTCTAAGAGGCAGTTTATAAATCTTAAATTACAATTACAATTCAGGGCCCAAGAGTAGGAATCTAATCTAATCTAAGGACTTCTGTAGGACCGTAATCATTAAGGCATCAGTTGATATCACAATCCACAATCATTATCTGTTGGATATGCTGGGTCGAATTTCGAAAATGACGTTCCTCCATGGGACACTGAAGCTTTACTTCTGCCGCCTTCACTGTGATGCATATGGTTATGCATGTGGGTTATTAGACAGGCTACTTAGGACAAGCAATCCAAATATATGAGAAATTTAGCTCAGACTGGATCTACATCTGAGAACTTAAAGAACGGACAGAAACAAACAGCTAATTAGTTGAATTCCGGAACCTTGGACCAGCAACAGCCTAGGAACATGGTAATATCCTGACTTATCAGGGTACAATGAGTGAGTACAGTGAATAGCCTTACATTAATTAAAATACAAGGTACAAACTTCAGGGTATGAATTTCTGAGTAGGAATGTATTACTTTGATAAGATTAATTAAACGACTGGAACGTTTTAGTCTAAGTTGTTTTGATTTCGTTGTAGAATATTCCTGGCCTTCATTACTTTGCCATTCCAGTTTTTCTCATCAGCATCTTCAGCTTCTTGATTGCACACTGCTTCCTCTCCATATACGAGGTTAGTTGCTTATTGTCTTTCACAGGTCAGATCAGCTCATAAGGTGACTGCTTATCCATCAGATAGTGGCGCTTAATAAATTTATAAATAATTATGTGTACTTTGAATTATGCTATGCTACTTGTGAATTATGCTAAGCTGCTTGTGAATGACTTGTGAATGATGCTATGCTACATGTGAATTATGCTATGCCACTTGGGAATTATGCTGCATTACTTTGGAATTGACTGTTTGTCGTTGTTAGATGGTGGTTGATGCTCTTCTTCTTTGCTTCTGTGAGGATTGCCAAATGAACGATGGATCACCTGGACGAGAATATTTCATGAACCCTTCTCTCATGGTAATTACCTCTCTTAGCTCATAGTAGTTGCCTCTCTTAACACATGGTAATTACCTTTCTGCTGTTTTTCATTCCATTCATTTGTTTATGCTGTTTTCGCATGAGATATGTTTTACATCATATAGCCCATAACGATCAACCTACACTGGTTTCAGCCTACCGATACTCTGGATTTTACACTGATTTCTTACCGCAGTTTTCTTACTTGAGATTTCCAAGATTCCTACCATGACTTTGTTACTCTGGATTAGACTTCTGGATTTTCTACCCTGGATTTTCTACCCTTGATTCCTATCCTGAATTTGTACCCAGCTTTTGTACCTTTGATTATTCCATATGTTTCCTTGCCTTTGTCCTTTCTTTGATTGGGATATTTCATGTGTGTTTCATCATTGTGCAGGAGTTTGTCAAGAATTCGAGTTCTCGAATTGAGAAACTGAATCGCGGTCGTTCACGTGCGGCGGCTGATACGGTCGACGGGACAGAGCTTGTCGAAAAGCAGCCGTCACCTTCTGCTTAAACCACCAAATGACTTCGTCGAGTTTTCGCGTCTTGTGTTGTCCTGTGATGCGAATCGGTTGTTCAACAGTTTCAGAACAGTTCTAGGTCTGTTTAGATGATCTGATCACCCTCTGCTTTTGATTTAAGCTGGTTCCCTGCTTAGGGAGAGTCCAGCAGTGCTAGACTTTCTTGATTTTTCAAACAGCACCGCTCTTTGTTCTTTTGTATGATGCTTTCAGTAGAACATATTTCCTGTGGTGAATTTAGCTGGAATTATACTCGTGGTTCCCTAGTTTTGTAAATTCAGCTGGTTACCTGAATTTATTTTAACTCTTCTCATCTGGTCTGATAATTTTAGTTGTACAGATTTCTAGTTTTAGTAAATATACTCGGCTAGTTTCTAATTTTATTAACTACTCACCTGTTTCCTATTCTTAGTCATGTACTCAAATGGTTTGAAAAATAGCTATATGCTCCACTGATTACTTAATTTTAATCATGTTTTCTGATTACCACTTTTCGCTTGGGTTAGTCACTTGCATCTCAGGTGGTGATGTGCATTGATTTGCTTTTGTATGGATAACGAGCTGTTGCATGACTCAACGGATTTTTGTTAGATGTTGCGATTCATGTTGGCTGAATCGGCTGGTTGATTTGTGTGAATCACATTCAGAAATGATGGTTTCAATAAATTGGTCCTTTTTTGAATCACATTATGAAATGATTGTTTTCAGTTAACTGGTTGATTTGTATGAGTTCTGTTCTTTCAAATTGCTATGCTGGTTCTTTGATGTGAAGCCAGTCTGTATTCTCCTATAATTAATCAGCCGCTTTTAGATGTAAGATGAATCATGTCGTGCAGATAAATCAGTCAATTTATTGAATTCTTATTCTGCTGCTCGCTTGTGTATATGTTTATTTTACTCGGTAGATTACTTTGGTGGCAATATAGAATCGTTTCATTACGTCACATATTGTATTAGAGGATTACTGATTGTTCATTGGATTCACGTGAGGAGCATTGTTATTATTTGGGATTATACCTTGAGGTGTGACCACGAGAATAGTTGCCATAATTGTTGTCATTATGACTTAGCCTTGTTTCTTGCAATTGTTATTTGAAACATTGTTATTGATGTATTATTATTTTGGTGCTTTTGGCTTAAAATATCTAAGATTTGATTAAGAGGTTATGTTTTAATGGTTGTTGTGATTACTATTATTTAAATTTCTAACAGACCAAAATGTCATTGATAATCACAGTGGATTTTCTAATCTGATGACTTCTGTGGTGCCGTTAAGGTCGCTTCAGGTGAAGAATAAAAGGCATAATCTGTTGCAGAAGCCTGGCAGAGATCCAATAGGTCCAGAAAACACAAGTCAAGCTGTAGTGGGTAAGCAAGTCGAGAGATGAGTGTTGCTTAATTCGTAGGTTGTCATTGGTTAGTTTCAGTTACTGTGATTGGTTAGTTGCAACTGTGTGGTGCATTGTGATTGGCTAGCTTCAGTTACAAGGTTCTGTGTGATTGGGTAGCTACGGTAGAAGGTGCATTGTGATTTGGTTAGTTGCAGCTATGTGGTGCATTGTGATTGGCTAGCTTCAGTTACAAGGTGCTTTGTGATTCCCTAGCTACGGTAGAAGGTGCATTGTGATTTGGTTAGTTGCAGCTACGTGGTGCATTGTGATTGGCTAGCTTCAGTTACAAGGTGCTTTGTGATTGGCTAGCTCCGGTAGAAGGTGCATTGTGATTTGGTTAGGTTGAGTTACTTTTTAGATTGTTACTGGTTTGTGACAGAGGATTGTCAATAGTCTGTGTTGATAGTTGTGGCTGTCTGTCATTTTTAAGTTTGTTAAAAATGATAGTAGCTAAAAGAGTCATAGGTAGAGCCCTATTGGCTGGTTTCTGTTGTTTAAGTAACTTTGTCTTGCCTGTAATTGGCTGATTTCTGCTAGATTACTGCATTTAATTGGCTGTTTTCTGTTTAGGTGAAAGTGAGATACATTTGAAGTATATTTGGTAAGCCTGTGACTGGCTAGTTTTTATTTGGTGAACCTGTCATTGGCGGTTTATTTCTTTATGTTTATATTTATTTATGTTTATGTCATTTGCTCTTTATATATTTAATTCATCTTGTAGTTGCTGCTTTGAGTTGCTGTAGATAATTCGGTCTTCAATCATGAACTGTTGTTTTTCTAGTTCGTCTATTAAATGAGCTGCGATCTTCGTAGTTAAGCTGTTTGAAGTTGTTTGATGTACAAATATTTTCTGTCTAAAATTACATGGAAACGTAGCTTTGTACTCTTTCTGGCAATGATATGTGCTCATGAGAGTAACAAAAGGCAAGAGCACAGGCTCTGGTGGTGAAGTGTGTGGAATCCTCATGTAGACGTAAACTGTCTGGCAGTAGACCACTTCAAATGTATTGCAGTTATGCCATTCTGACCATTTGGCTTATTTTGATGGACTGTTGACAAATAGTGTCATACAATGAATATTTATATAGCTCCTTTGCATGTCCCAGCACACTCACTTGCTGTCTTGTATATGAGAGAGAAAGCAACAGCATAATTGACCCATGACATGTAATACACAGACATTTACGGAATATGTTTTTAAACTCTTTTGGATGTCGTTCTTGATGTAGCAATTTTTGAACAGTGTAAACCATTCTCTCGTGTTGGAAAATCTCTTTAGGAAGAAATTCATACAAATACTGGAAGATCGTGCCCTTGGTTGACAAAACTGTCGCATGTAGAAAAAAACAGAGCAGAAGCTTTTGCTGTGAAATATATCTTTATAATGTTGTTGTCATCCTAATGTGAGCAAACTAATGTAGTTTTATGATTTCTTTGATTGTAACTGGCCTGCACCCATCCTGCATTTCTGTCAGACTTGTGCTATTTTTATACTGGATGTTTCTATTTTCTGAATTTCGGGAACACGAAAACTATGTTTCAGACAAATCTGTTTATTTTTGTAATCGATCTTCTTTGGTGTGTTTTCTTAAGGTGTTTGAAGTTTTCTTTGAAATGTCTACTAGTGTGTAAGATTATTGTGGGCCTTGATGTAGAATGTTTTTGCTGGATAGAAAGTATTCTGATATTCTGAGCAGTGCCATATGCAGGTGTCTAGAGGAGAGCCGAGAGCCGGGCCGTTGTTAACTTTGCCACATTTACCTTTCTGGTGGTCTAGTCAGAGGCCTTCTGTGAAGGTCATCTGCAGAAAATGACCTTTGGACCCACCCTCCTTTTGTCCGCATTTGGCGCCACCCTCCCCATCCCCTCTGCGGACGTCCGCACTACATGGGGGTAATAAGGCCTGGATTAGGCTACCCTGTTGAGCTTGCAATGCCAGCTGTGCCTGGGTTGGGGGTACTTTGCTAGCAAAAGGACTGTTGACATTATTGGATCCAAGGCAGTAGGTGCTTCTGTTGTCCGACTGAAGTAATAAATGAATATTCGGTACCATGAAACTGACTGGCCACACCCACTATGCATATTGATTGTGAAAATACCGTAAAACTTCTTTTAGGAGCCGATTCCCAGTTAAGAGCCGGTCTCAAATTGCCGCCGGGCGATAAAATCGACTTGTAAACGGCGGGGGCGTTTATAAGAAGCTTTACGGCATGTACTAGACAAGGCCATATTCCTCGCTTAGCACAGAATTATAGGCGTCTTGTCATACACCTCGATGTTGTCAGATATTTGTAACAATTATTACGGCGATAATTTTGTGAAGTTTGATGTCTGTCATGAATTTGAGAAATTAAACTTTATGTAGAATTCTGTTTTATTTCTTTTCTCAATCTACTGAAAATTTATACAACTGTGAAGTTGCGTAATTTAAAACTAAATTTTGTGAATGTATGTAGTTGGAGTTAATTTCGGAGATTCACATTGCATTACAAGGTTTCAAACAGAAATGTAGAAGCCTCTTGCAGTAGGCTTACTGAGTGTGTAGACGCTTAGCCCTGTGTGTCTTACTTAATCCAGAAAGACAGACACAGACAGTCAAGACAGGAAGGGGAGTGTGGGATTCAAACTTAAATACCTATCAATGATTAAGTTAAAGAAACCTAAGCGTGTTACATCAATTTGAGCGCTAACACCGACCACATATTGGCGTCTTAATGTAGAATCGACTTAGCTCGTGGAGGACTTGTTAGTGCTCTGTTAAACTACGCTGTTGTTGACTGAGCCCATAATAACCGACCAATCGGGTCTTTAGTCGTCTGGATAAGCGGTTATCTGTCGCGCCATTTTGTCCAATAACTCATCTTCAAACAAACCTACCGACAGAACATATTTTTGGCGCAATTCACACAAAAAGGCTTTAATTATATATAAAACCCTACAGACTGTTTTGAAGTTTATGTAGTGCTTATCTAACATTATATTAAAGTAGTACAAGAAAGTTGAACACTGCTGGAAGTTATTTTATTTAGGTTATTATGTAGCGCTATATTAAATTTAATTAGGTCAAGTTTCTGCGCACTGACCAATGATATATCGAAGGACCGCTGGCGAATATAATTGGGGGCACTAGCAATTGACGATTTTATTAAAAGATTATCTTATTCAAGATCAAACTGCCTCGAAAATATGAACAACGCAAAGACAGAAAACAGCTCGCCATCAGAAAACAAAGCCGACGTTCAGAATGTGCAGGAACTGACGCAATACGTAAGTTTCATTTCAGCCATAATTTTCCCCTACGGAGGAACTTCATTAGGGCGATTATGTGGCGCCTATATTTCGGGGTGTAAATGTAAATGTACACTTTTTTCTATAGCGATCGTATGACCTGTGTGTGGTTAGCGTGCTGGACTGTCAAACCAGAGATCGGGGGTTCAGATTTTGAGATTTCTGATCCATTCGCCTCCTAACAAGTACGCTGGCTTCGCCATACAAACGTTATCTTCTTAATTTTCGGGAATCCGGGTCGGACTTAGAAAATCGATTTCGGGGATATGGTCGAAATTGGTTTCGGGGATTCTCTGTGCACCCCTCTGGCTCTACAATATGAGTGGGAATATTTAGGGGTTGAGGAAGATAGCTGGCCAACCACTCTTATGTGCCGATGCTAAGAAAATGAAGTCGCTAACACTTTATGCCCATGGCTACCTCGCGAGGTTAGCTTTCATGGGGACAGCCTCAGTCTTTTCACTCTTTCTCTGCTGGCTACTGATTTGCGACTTGATGGGGAAACGAGGGAAATAACATTGGTTGCTTTTGTGGTTTTTATTTTAGATTCAAACCCTTCTGCAGCAGATGCAGGACCGATTTCAAACTGCCTCCGATCAAATCATCTCAAGGAATATCCTTTGTATCAAATGTCGTCTGATTAGCTGGCAGATTGGTTGAGCATGTTGCTGGTTTGAGCATCCTATGATACAGTGACTTTCTAGCGACAAAGTCCTTGAAATTTCTTAGCGTCTGCGATCTATATCTTGTCGTGATGTAGGCACAATGGTCTATTCGGTAGCATCCTGGGCCTGTAATCCAACGATTGTGGGTTTGTACCTACAGAGTGCAAGGAATATCCTTTGTTTTCAGTGTCGTTTGTAAATTATTGCTAAATTACTCTGTGGTGGTGACAGTATGCAGATTCGTTAGCAAAGTTTTACGGCAGCATTTAACATATTGCCACAGAAAGGAGTTTTTGACCTTGACCTACTTTCTACTAGATGAAATGGGTCAGCGAATCGACGACCTGGAAAAGAACATTGCTGACCTTATGACCCAGGCTGGAGTCGAAGAGAAATGACATTATTATCGTCGGCAGTTTTGTTTGATATCACCATACTGAACGATTGTAGCTTCAGAGTAACTTTGGGGGAAGCTGGGACAAAGAACCAAGCAGAACTGGAGACATCTGTAAAAATTTGAGGTCACTTTTTGGTGGGAACAATAAGCTTAACTTTGCATCAAATTTTGTTATTTGCAGATCAACCTTTTCACCTGAAATGTGTCTATGTTCAGTACAGAAAAATTGTTCATTTTCGTGGAAAGCGTCGTGCTATCTGGACACAGCCAATGAGCAGCGTTCTTTTGATATTCCTAAGTTGATTGTAGTTTTCAAATAGTTTTTGCAAAGAGGATGTCACAGAACTAGTGTGCAAAAGCACCGTTTATGAAGCAAAATATATTTATTAGAGTTGTCGATTTGTGCAAGTGTTATTCATGATTTAAAATCCAAAACTAGTAATGATCACAAAGGAGTCGTTGGATATGTAAACTAGAAACATTTAATACAGGCGTTTCCTATGTAGATATTTGATTATGTATATGAAACTGTGTTGAAACCATCTTAGATTCTAAGAACTGAATTTTTGACGGACGTAGTTTAAAACGTTTCTTCATGAACATTTCAGTTCGAATTTATTGGTAACTGACTTGTTTGTTGCAAATTAGAATCACCAGTTTAACAACCATATGGGAATCTCTTGATAACCTTTGGGAGTTTTAAATGCAGGGTCAGTGTATTAACGAGGTATTGTTCTAAACCCAAAATCTTCATTCTGGTGATACACATTACAGAGGATATGGTGAACCTTATTCCGGGTGTGGCGTCCATTCAAACAGGCTACAGCGTTGAGGTTTCTCACCTGATCAAATGATGACTTAATCATTACCCGGTTCAATTTTCAGTGTAAAATGAACACGTTTTCTATAGCAACCATTTGGCCTTGACCCTGCTCATTTCTCAGTAAATTGATCAGGGAGATGCTTCACCACTGCTGCCCATTTAAATTAACAGGGTTAAAAGAAATATTGACAAATACTACAAAATGTTTTGTACAAATGATAATTCATAATTCTCAATCAGAACAGCTCGAGTGTCTAGAAATATTCGGACTACGCTGACAGGCAAAAGTCGGCTACAAAGTTAAAAATTAGAAATCGTAAAAATACTCTGATGACTACAGCTTATAAATCAACTCAGATACATACTGCTTTAAAATCATGGTTAGTTATGCATAATCTATTGGCAACTTAATTTTCTTGGTCTTGGCATATAAGGGACTTGTCTTCCTTCCACTGCTCTCCTTCGTTGCACTAGAAAAGAAGGAAAGTGCAGGAGATAAATTTCAATGGCCTAGCTGGCATTTCAAATCGCAGCAGTCGAGGAAACTAACCACTGTATATTAACGAATTAACTGTCTGCAGCCACAAAGGACTGGTAGGTGTTAAATTGCTGGTTGATTATAATTTAAGGTATTTATTTGTCAGTCGACTGACAAACCAACAAATGAACACAATTGTTCTGAACAACTGACTGATGTGGGTCAACTCTCGCTGATCAAATTTTGAGAGCTCTGATTCGTGCTTCATCGTCGGAGGTTTAAAAATGGCACAATGTAAATATTCATATAAATAAGCTACAATATTCTCTGATAATGAAATGACAACAATATGGCAGTCTGTTACCACACAAACTCATCAATCATGACATGTACAAAAATGACATTCCAGCGATACAACATTCTCTCATCAGAATGAATCATTGGAATGAGACCCAGCCTCTCCAACGTATCATGATTTTGGATTGCGATTTTGACTTAAAGCGATCATTAACTGATGCTTTAGGTATTATAATAACGGTGCTATAGAAATCTTTTAGATTGTAGTGGTCAGTTGTTTGTGACTTTTCTTGATATGAACTGATACAACTAAACATTTAAGGATCATTCAATCAGCAATAGTTACACCTTGAAACAGCCTTCCTTTAAAACATACATGCTGTTTCAAATGATTCAGCTCAACATGTATTTCTGGCTTATCTTATGCGCACTTGTTTAGATAACCCAGCAAGCAGTGCTTTTTGAAGAAGCATGAAAGGGCGCCACATAAATTCTTTGTTACATTACATTATCTTGATACGGCAAATCAAAACTGCCTGAAGAAACGGTCATGGCTGCATAAGCAGTTCAAAAATAGTATCCCACAAATGGACAATCCTTCCACAATCTATTTATTTACTGACAGATGACTTTGCAGCTTTTAGTAAACTTGGACATCATGCATGCAAGCACAGGACCTTCCAGACAACTTGCAAAGTGCAGTAAAATGTTCCTTTATGTTACGATACATTACAGTCTACTATCGTCCATGGCCTCGTAAACCGTCCAACGTTGCTGGAAATTGAAGAAGACGACCACACATGTGGATTATTGGACTAGACTTGTGCAACTAATCAGCGGTGGATAGACTACTGGTAGGCTGTGGCTCAGTACGGCCAGAAACAGCGATACGGTCGCGACATTGGGATCATCATACAGCGGTTCACTTTCTCGCAGCCAGGGGGAGACCAGTTCTACAAAGAGATATCCAAAAACTCTGCTTACAAACAGTGGCAGAGCAACAAGGGATATGATTTAAGCAAGAGAACGAATCGTAAAGATGGCCTGAACTTCCACTATGCAGTGTAGAAGCTTTGCTGTAGCCAGTCCATTTTTCTGCTACCTATGACATGAGCTCCCAGGCCTTTGCATCTTATCTGAAGTTGTTTTTATGTTGTGATGAGGTTAAGCAAGCACATTCCTTCAAAGACAAATCAAATAAAAGAAGCTTTTGGATTGATTTGATGTGGGAAAGGATAGGATTTATTGAATAAATGCAGGACAAGAACTCTGGGAGTCAGAATTACATGGTTGCACTTCTTAGATCGCTCTGTGCCATTAACATTTAACAATGGAGACTTAGTATAAATCAACCTTTGGCAGCAATGTCCACCTACGGTATATCAGAATTCATGTTATAATACATGTTCAGCTGCACGTTTTTTGCCTACCTGTACGGCTAAGTCGCACCAATCCAGCTGAGGTTCAGCAAACACCATGGTTCTCTTGTGCTCTTCAAGAACTCGACTAATCACCGTAATTGTCTCACGATATTCAACCGAATCTACACTAGAAATACAAAGAAGCACGTTCTCAGAAAAGATCTTTTAGCCCACTAAATACTTTTGTAAACGACTGCAAAATATATACTCAGGCACTAAAACATTGCCCGTACTAAATCTGCCAGCAAAAGACTGAGTTAAAATTTTGCAGACCGTGAAATGTTTTGGCAGTAAAAATTTCACCAGGAAAAAATTTTGTAAGTGTGAAACATTTCGCCGCCAGTGCAAGACTCTCCCATTGACTAAGACACTTTTATATTCCAATATCTTAACTGAAAAAGATCTAAATTAATGCATCAACAAAGTTGCTAAAGGAAGACTGCTTCCAGAAATCCCTACTTGATCACGAATTTCTCCCCGGGATCTCGTCCGAGATGGAAAAGGAGAGGGTGGTGGGAGTAGTCCGTGAAGTTTTCAGTTGTTACGCCTTCAACATGTTGTCCCGGACAATAGTGATATCCCTAACATCAATTAACACCATTAAACAATTTCACATCATCATTCTACACACAAAGTGGTAATAATGAATACAATTATGATTAATAGGTAGGTTTCCAGCAGCCTAGTACAAGAGCTCCTTGGTCTTATTTTGCCTCCATTCTGTAAGTACTTGAAAACCAGTTGGATGAGGGTTTTACGTTGTCTGATTGAGACCATCTCTGAAGAATTTCTCATATAATGTTGCAATAACAGTGATTCTGTAGAAATTTTGGCAAAATTAGTTGCACTAGCGGCTCGTGCCACTGTAAAATTTGCCTTCCTTTCCGCATTTAACAGAATTGACTACCTGTTTATATTAAGTGATGACCAGAGCCGCTAACGAGCCCAGCGTAGATACTCAGTTCTCACTTCTACCAACTACAAGGAACTGCTTGACAACAATGACGTCATCACGTGCTGTGGACGTCATCAGCCGTCATCACTGCTCATCCCTGTTGCATTGCTGTCCACAAACACGGAACATGACATCAGCCATCACCTCTGAATTGGAATCCGTTGGCTGGGCTGTGCTGATCAGCTTATTGTTCTTAACGACTTTAACACGGCCTAGGCAAGTGCAGACAGCACTCGTATGAGGCGCCTAAAAGGCGCTATATCAAGTGCCTAGATACAGATGTACATACTACATACCGGCATGTCAGTTTAAGAATAATGCAACATGCAACTTATATATATGATGCCTAATTTAAACGCTGTTCAGAAGAGTGTAGTCTTACGATGTCCTGCGACTCCTGTGGTGTGTCCCAAGTGTAGTAGTGAGCTTTGTAGTCACCGTAGCGAACGTTGAAAAGCGTATCACCTCGGTAGTAGAAGATCGGCCTATCAACAGAACAACTAGGGACTTACTTTCAGTACAACATATGATTCCTCATTTTCCTAATTGACATATTGTGTGTTAACAAATGCATTACTTACTTACACAGTTATTTACTTATATTTACTGCTAGTATTATCATCATTACCAACGTTGTTACCATTATCAAATGCTATTATTTTATAAATAATAATTACTAATGATTGGGTAATATGCTAATAATATGCTAATGATTGGGTAATATGCTAATAATTAGTAATTTGCTAATAATGTAATTTGATAATATTATTAATTTGCTTAAAAGCCCTCATCTTCTACAACACTAACTCCACCATATCTTGACAAGTTTTAGCTGTTCCAGAGTCAAGTTTTGTTAATCTCAGGGGTTTTATTATTAATTAAATATAATTAATATAATTAGTATTATAAAAAGTCATCCATATTATTAACTAGCAGCAGCAAAAGGAGCATAATATTCCCTCCTCTGTTCGTGTCTCTGATTTAAGTTTGACGTTTGGCATTTTACTCTAGTTTCTATTATTATTAATGGAACAAAATATTATTACTATTATCAATATGATGATAATGCGAGATTTCCAACCTGTCAACTGGTGAGCCTCCACTGAGCAGAGTGGGAACGAGGCTGTGGCCATCAAAGAAGACTCCCTTAGGAAGGCCGAGTCCAGCAAGCTCCACCAGAGTTGGATAGATGTCCATCAAAGTGGCCACCTGATTTGACAGCTGTCAATCAACACAAAAGTAACAGCAGTGTACGTTTCCACAGCCCCTTTCAGAAGCACTTAAACAGAGCTAAGCGGTCAGTTTAAACAGATGTATTTTAAGGCAAGCGCAAAACCAGTTCGTAGCTCGAATTAAACACATTACAAGAAAACAACAGTTTCTTTTCAATGGATTTTGACTACAAAATCACCAGAAGTGACCACTGATTGATACCTTACGCATTATTATAATAGTGCTATAGAAGTTTTTAGATTATATTAAATTTTCTACCCAAGGGTCATGTGATCCCTCAAACAAAACGAAATTAGTACATTACAAATTAATCTATTTAAATTAATTTACTATCCCAATTGTCACTTTTAATAATTTAATTGAAAAATACCTGAGAGGGCTTGATTTTTCCCGGCCACCAAGCGATTGCTGGTTCTCTCATTCCGCCTTCAAAAGTCGTCTGTTTGCCGCAGAGGAAGGGACCATTACTGCCACCTGTTGTAGGAAAAATAACACTAATATTAATAAACTGCAGAGGACAACTAATTTTGTCTTTCAGAACAAAATGACGATGTGGTTGGAAAAACTTTCCTGGTCAATTCGGCAGATTAAGAGATCCATTTTCAGACATTTACAGGTACTTTGTATTCCTGTCAAAGCAATGCATTAATATTCATTTATTAATCATTAATATTCATTTCACTTTTCATACAAGAGTGGGCGACCAGCCCTCTCCCTGCCACCTGATCTTCCCACTGACAATGTATGGTCAAAGTACTCATTTTATAGCCAAGTCAGCTAGGGGCACATGTGAAGCAGAAATCTCGAATTACCTCTTCAGCTTTCAGCACTGGCAAGGATTTGAACCCCAACCTCTAAGTTAATAGTTCAACACACTAACCACTAGGCTATTACACACACATACATGCACACATAGGATCCATGGTGTACCAAACAAGAACAAAAATCATTCCAAATAAAATTTTTTCATGTAGTGTCTATCAAATTTTCTTTAGCATGGAGCAACGTACCGTCAGCAAATGCATAGGTGGCAGCACCATTGTCGGAAGAAAAGAAGACCATGGTGTCGCCATCTATCTTGAGTTGCTTCAACTTGCTGAGAATAACTCCAACGCCATAGTCCAACTCCATCACAGCATCCCCATACCTGGATCGAGATTTTCAGACAAAAAATAACAATAACAACAGTTATAAGAATTGTTTATAATAACAACAGTTATAATAACAATAACACAGTTGTTATAAGAATTGCTATAATAACAACTGCTAAAATAACAACAGAACATTTAAATTTCACAAACATGTACAAGAAATGAATAAATCCTAATAATAACAATCTGCTATCACAATACAATATTTTAAACCTTTGCTTTAAGCTATACCTCTGCTCAACCAGACAGATCTTCACGAGTTCTAGCTGCTCCGGAATTTCTGGAGTTCTTTTAAATCTTAATGAATGATTGGCAATTTGGATCCAAAACAATAATAATATAAGTCTAATATTAAAGAAATGTAACCAAACTTTCGTTAATTTACTCACAGTCCTCGTCTGCTCTTTCCACGGAATTTGGCTGAGGCGTAGAGTGGCGTGTGGGTGGCGTCTGGCGTCCAGTAGAGCAAAAACGGTTGTTTCTTTGCAGCCTCTGCCTCAATGAAGTCAATAGCTTCCTGTAAATTTATGAAAATGAGCACACACTGACGCCAAGCAGAAGAATTGTTACAGGCCTTGGCGAAGGGTCAAAAGTTTTTTGTGCGGTTCCAGAAGCGTTCAAAGTGCTTGTAGCAGCTGATGTTGGGTTTGGTTAATCGCCAGATGACCACAGTAGAGCCAGCACATCAACGCATTTGAGAGGCGCTATATAAATGCATACATACACCAGTCAGTACGTCCATGTTTCTGTCTGGTCTGTCTGCACGTGGCTGTAAGGAATGATTCCTAACAAAGAATACTCGACAACCAAATTCAAATTTTCCAACCTGAATATATATCTGTGTGAGGTTCGAAATGCCTGTGACGTCGTTGATTTCGTAGTCTTCATAGTACCTAGAAAATCAAGAACTGTCATTGTACACTCGAGGCTTCTACAGCGCCCAACGAAAGCTAAGTCGCAGGAACCAGCTTACTCACGGGTGCTCAGCTAAAACTCAGAACAAAGACTTGTCTGGCACGAGTTAAAAAGCATCCTGCACGAATCCCCAGTTTGAAAGTTTCGTCAGAAGATGCTCCAGAAGACTGGAAATGGCTCACAAGCCAGTTAACACATGCAAACATATTGCAATGTACCATACCAAAATATTTCATATAACACCTCTTCAAAGTATCTCTTCTGTCATCAAGCCATGTAACCCGTGAGGAAAGGTTATCTGGTTGCAGGGCTGATAGTTGTTTTGTCTGAGCTTCAGTCAACAGATCCTTCAACTCAGAGGATCAACCTCTGAAAACTATTGTTTATAAGGGCAGAGGCACGTAAGAAAAAAGCAATTCACCCTACCTTACTTAGCATACCTTATCTTAGCATACCTTACCTTAGCATACCTTACCTTAGCATACCTTATCACCCCATACCTTACCATAATTTACCATACCTTACCATACCTTACCATACCGTCGCTTTTAGCTTGATAAATCTGAAAACTTCTGCCTATTATCCACCTACTTACCTGCCAGTCATGTGATCATCTTTGAAGACAGGGATGTTGGGAATGTACTTGTTATCGTATTTGTAATGACAGTTTGGAGCACCGAACCACTCATCAAAACCGTGCCGCAGAGGAAGGTACTGTGGTCTGTGACCCAAATGCCTGCAACACATTAACATAATTTGTGCAATTCATTAGCATAATTTGCACATAATTAACATACTTAACATAAATTAGTCATTGATCACCCATGGACAGTGTCTGCGATTGTAACTTTCATACATTAATTTCACAGCATAGTAACTAAATTTTACTGATGGAAATTGTACAACATGAAATTTACGAGTCACTCAACAACATTCAAAGATAAAATAAGAAAGTAAATATGCAGGAAATACCATTTTCCGATGATCTTGTTCCTGTAACCATTCTTCTGGAGAACTTCAGAGAATAAGACTTCAGACTTTGCTATCCCGCCAACGATCTCCTGCGGCGTGTAAGCTAGAGATGAAGTGAAACGCAACAGAAAAGAGTGAAGAAACTATTCTTGTGCTCAGCTACTCCGCATTACCACTTCACATTCACTGCCCAATTCAGTTCACTCTGCCAATACTTTGATGTCATTCGGGTCAAAACTTAAGACACATCTCTTCCAACTTGCTTACCCACCATACTCTGGTTCATGGTTTCTCTGACCTATCGCAATTTGAACCGGCTTCTCCAACGGACTATGATTTTTGATTTGAAGCGACCATTCACTGATGCCTTGGGCATTATGATAACGGTGCTTTAGAAGTCATTAGATTAGACTGGATTAGATAATTGATTTGAAACTCTATTAGTTACTGGTTTCAAACTCTACAAATTACTGACTGCAACTCTGTGAATGACCTGAAACTCTGCAAATAACTGATCTGAAATTTTGTCAGTGATCACAAGCAACCCAACAAACGATTTGAAACGTCCTACGTGATAGAAACGAACCGAAGAGAGTGAATTAGGAGTAAGATCTCAGATGGGAAACGTACAATTCCTTGCCCTTTGCGTAGAGTAGAAGCCATTTCTCACTGGAAGACGGCCAGTCAGCAGAGACGCTCTTGCTGCAAAAACAACACATGTACTAATGAGACAAAGCATCACATGACCAGAAATCCACTCTTTCTCTTCTCTATCTTCTCATCATTTAGGATTTCCTTAACGCTAAATGTTACAAAGTATCCACCTGGGTGTAACTCACTAGCACTCGCCCCTGCAATTTCTGCACAGGTCTTTCACTCAAAACTGAAAACATTCCTCTTCCACAAATCCTATCCTGATTCTTCCTCTTCTCTCTATCTCTTTTTCCACTCCAATTCCAAAAGCCATCCACCATAGCAGTCTGACCGTCTGCCTGCGTGACTTGGATCTTGACCTGGAACTGATTCTGATCCTTCCTGCCAATCGACTTTCTTTTGACTGAGTGCCAAATCCTCTTCCATCAGTTCTGGAGACAGTTTCACCATTAGACTAAATTTCCATCTTGGCCCCCTTGCAATTTATTCACAGTAAGTAAGTATGTAAGTAATACCACACACAATCATACACATATCAGTTCTTTATCAAGATGGTGCGCTATTTCCCGATCCTGGTCTGGGTCTGTTGGTCCACAGATATGCCACCAAGCTTCAGGCAAATGTTCAATGTACATAAACATTTATATAGCGCCTTTACAGAAGCTTCTCAACAGTGCTGCCCTACCATGCTTTACACAACATTTACGACCAGTTTGCAAGGATACTGTCAATTGATAATGTAGAGAGATCTAACAAGCAGTGTAATTAGTTTTAGCATATACTGGTAATGTAACTACTCTGGGTGTATACTGTTCACTGGTAATGTAGAGAGATGCCAGAGGGTTGTAAATTATCCAGCTGCCCCCATCCCTCAAACGATCTCTGCATTGAGCATGCAAACAAGATCAATAAAACAGATCACACGGTCAGTTCCTGTATTCAGTCCAAGCATTAACAGTGGAGCAATTGCACAGCAAATAGAGGTCTAATAATATTACCATATTACAGCCATTATTCTGGGGAATGATGATGGATAACAAATGATAACAACTTCCCAAATTAACACATAATTTCTCTCTCTATATATATAACTACATCCTGTCAGCACAAAACATAATTATAAAAACGTATATACATATATATGTATATATACAACACAAATATGTACCTGCATAAATGGTGGATTTATATATATATATATACTGATCTATGCCTGCAGAAATAGGCCATACAAGCAGCATATATGGGCAATGTATATACATGTGTGGTAGCATAGGAAGGCAGCAGTCAGCCAATGACAGTTATTATGAAGTACAAAGTACTGAAGCCAGAATCCCTCACATCCTCACTTCACAAACACAAACGCATGCACACACACACACACACACACACACATACACACACACACAGGTCTACAATTGGAACCAGAAGGAAATATTACTAAAAACAGACATACTGGTACATGCATCCAGCAAGACAGGCCTACACACACAAAAATATATAAATACATATACATACACATATATGTCAATATATATAAGTATATTTGCATGCATATATATAAGTGTTTATCACATGCAGTGCTTAACATGATCTAATTCTCACCTGAGTTAAACTGTTGATCTGGAAAGACTCTGACCTGACAAGACATTTGCCTTTGTGAGGTTTGTTAAAAGGTGCTACATAAATACAGCCAGATGCATTCATACACAAATAAATTAGATGGTAAAATCCCTCTGCAATGTATCAGACTTCGCTGTTGTCATATCAACCCTGAGAAAAGTTGAAGTCACAGTTCAATATAGAGGCAAGGTAAATGTAAATGTACACATCTGTCTATAGCGACTGTATGGCTTCAACCCTGCTCATTTTTCAGTAAATTTATTGGACGAGATGCTTCACCACCGCTACCCGTTTGAATGGGTGCCATGCCATTCAGGGTCCCCATGTATGGACTGTGCTTGCCTGAGATGCAACTCTCCTAAGTACAGTAGATATGTGGATGGGAAGTTTCCCTTGTACGACAAATGTGTTCTGTCCAGAAGTAGGCTACATTTGAAGGACGCAAATTTTCTTACCTGGGAAGTCGTGAAAATTCAAAAGAGATGACTTACATGGTGAACAGATGGCACTAGCAGTGTAGAAATCAGTGAAGAGCATTCCCTCTGAAGCCATCTGGTCCAGATGCAGGGTCTCCCTTGACGGGTTACCATAGCAACCAAGATCTCCCCACCCCATCTATCAGAAAAGACATATGAGACACCTTCAAACCCGAAATTAAATTATATGTTTTGAACTGACCTCCGAAGATATAAACATATTCAAAGAAGCCTTCTTTGGTACTTTTATGCGCCACTACATAAGGCTTCATTCCTGTAGTCATGGGTAAGGGTGCCGTTTGAATGATTCACACCCCTCTGTAATATCACCCCATACTTTGCTGTTAATACATTGTCTGAACTACCCTTTAAAAGCCCACCTAAACACGGGGTAAACCAGGCAAGGTATTACCTTAGCTTGTGTCACTGCGAATTTTTTAACTTACTTAACTACTAGAATAGTAATATTACAATTTGCTTCTTGCTCATTTACCACTCAGTCTGACTTTGACCAACAGCATCACTTAGGCCTACTGCTAGCTTGTTTACTTATTTCTTTACTTATCTAACCGATATTCACGATCAGGCTTTGGCATGCACGGACGTGTTTCCCACTTTATACTCACATCGTCCATAATCATAACGATGAAATTTGGTTTTGTTGCGTTTGCTTCCGAATATTTGAAGCCGCAAACGAACAAAACCGCGACCAGCCAAGGCAAGCAGACGACGTCCATGTTTGATCCTCGGTTCGCAGCGTTCGCGGTTCGAAGCCGACTGCAAACTTCAATTAAACTCCGAACTAAAAGACTCCGGTATCACACGCGATATCGAGAATCAATCGACTGTTGATCGAGTAAAAATTTTCGCTATCGATGTCCAGGGTCAACGGCCAAAGGTTAGAGAAATCGATCGAGGAGTAGCATCAACACCAGCACAGAATCAAAACACTGCCAGTGTCGGGCCTGGCGTCCGATTACAATCCAGTCTCTCAGCCGCTCACATCTAGCGATCACTATCAGTCTCAGCCTTACAGACTCACTATCGCCATCTGGTGAACTTGCAGGACGATTTACGTATTCGTATCGCATACATCCCAGGTGCATTCTTGAGGTGAATATGGAACGCCCCAATAACAAAATTAATAGGGAGTTATGTAAAGAACTTTTGAACTTCACTGTTGCCCAGGCGTCATTTTAGATCGTGTGCAAAAAGACCTAACTATAAAGCGAATGGGGGGATTGTGGAATATGACCTATCTCTGTTTTGGACTTCTTTATATGTGGAAGACAGTATCAGTTTTTTTGCAATTGCCCACTGAATCTCTCATCATCACAAAAGTAAATGTATCATCATCGTCAGTTTGTTATGCACTTCACACGAAGTGACAGGCTAAACACTCAATGACCTTTCTCTGAGGTATTTGAAAAACCGACATTAGGTGTTGCCAGCATTCAAAGCCTTCTAAACCCAGACATCACATTTTTGTGGCAGTTTGGTGCCGCTATCACGATGCAGACAGGCAGTCAAGTTACGCAATCTCATCTCAGTCAGTGGGCTGTACTTGTACCTATTATCCTTCCTTATTACCATCATTTACAATTACAAATTACGATTTGGGATATAAAAAACAAAATTTCCACTGAATTTGATTTCTTAATCCTAGATCATGTTGCATAGAATTTTGCGTTGCTTTGAAGTCAAAAATCAGAAAACAACATGCTAACACTGCCGCAGGAAAGTTCAAACAACAAAACAGTGAACAAAGTCACAACATCAAGGTAGAAAGGATCTTTTGAATAACGTTCAAGGCAGAAGAATTTCATAATTCAGTATCTAAGAAATCCAGTCAGCTGTTGTTCCCTGCGACCGTCAACTGAAAGAAACTCGTTTGTCTTATCTTCCTCTTCCAGAATTTTCTTAAGCGATTTATTAACAGTCTGTCCCAAGCGCTTTGCCATCTGAAAACAGAAAGTACAGTAGAATCTAATTAAAACAAAATTCATGTATGTTAAACAACAAAGTACAGTAAAGCCGTAGTAAATAAAGCACTTTGACCTTCAACAAAAAGGCGTTTCACCATTATGCAGTTAAAAACAGAAACTACAGTAGAATCCAACCAACAAGAAATCCACAAATCTTCGACAAATGAAATGAAGTACAATAAAGCATTAGCAAAATTATGCTACAAATTGACCTACAAAAGACTGACTGGTATTATTTGGGAAGTTGGTGAGCCATCACTTGTGGACTTTTGCAGCAAATACCGGAAACTTGGAGACTGTTCTAGTAGATCAAATCAAGTTGAGCAAAAAACTACATGCAAACCTTCCCATAATGCTAGTAGCTCTGGCAGCTATATCTAGTAACAGCAAGGTTGCAACGAGGTTTGCATGATAAAGAGAACTGTGCTACAACAAAGTCATATGTAAAAGCCGAATTAAACTTGGGACCCACATCCCTGACTGCATTATATCAGAATTCACGCTAAGACGAAGCACGTTATATGCAAGTTCCATGGTGCTAATGTAGTATTATGCATCTGGTTATTTATATAGCGGCTACATATATATTTAAATCTCTCACGGGGACTAAAATATGGTTACCTAAGAGATCTAAAATAGGTTGATGTCAATTGCACATAATGCCAACCTCTGTCATTTCGTGAATACTTGCTGGATCGAGACTCATGGAACCGAATTTCTTTAAGGCTGTTATGACTCCATCTCCTCGAATACCCAACACCAAGCTGAAACAAAAGCAGAAAGATTATTATTTATTTATTTATTTATTTATTAAGAGCCACTGTGTAACGTCCATGCGTCAATCGAAGGTACTAAGCAACCGTCTGTCATGAACTTGCTCAAGGTAGTAACCACCTCAAGAAGCCTTGAATCTGCATGCTTCGTATAACAAGGTGAGCGCTCAAACCAGTGAGCTACAATGTTACACAAACAATCCTTTGACTTCATACTTCAAGTAAAGTAAGGAAAGAGATGATCTCAGGGTGTGTGATTTGTGGTTAGAGTCAAGTTTCAACAAATCCTCACCTGGCCAAGACGCACGTCTCTTCCTCCATCGAAGCATCAACGATATGACTGTGACCAACCTGGACCAATTACACAAACATCAGAACAGACCGTAGAGCTGAAGAAACAACACACTTACTGCCTGGCATCACAGAGGGCAGCACCAACAGAATGACCTGCGGTCAGAAGTCAAATGTATGGGCAAATGTTCATTAAAAGCAAGATACCCTGAACCAGTGGGAGGAGAGACCTGTGTGCAGGAGCAAAACCATATCTTCAGTGGGAGACGGTCTTGAATCAGTGGAAGGCAGAGGGAAATTTTCCTCGCACCTACATAATGCATACTTGTTGGCACATTTAATCAAATACATCTTCTGAGAGGTTCTTTGACTCTTCTGTTGCTTAGCACCAGAATACTGTTAGAATGTTAGGCTGCTATCGGGTGTTCTTGGTAGCTGGTCTGAAGCTTCGGAATTCCCAGTTCTGTGTGGTGTGTAATTTCATTAATGTCATTCAGGTCTAAACTAAGACCCATTTCTTTCTAACTGATCAACTTCTGGTTTCTCTGACCGACTGGATTTCGACTGCTGGACTTTACAATAGTTTACAATTTTTTACTGTGTTTTCTTTTGAAGTAACAACCATCATGATAGAGGCGCTATAAAAGTCATTACATTAGATTAATTCTTAAAAGGCACCATGATACATTGTTTTACAGCCAACTCCACCCGCAACAAAATAAGACTTACTTTACTGATGGTAATTAGACAAGGGACGTTGGCAACGCTGAGCTTAAGGCAGTCGTAAGGATCATCCGGGATTTCCAATTCCACTGAACCCTGTTCACCTGATCCCACTGTCACCCTCGGAATTCTAAGCACAACACAGCATAACTCAGTGTAACATACAGTTTACGTGTCACACTTCACATATCTACAGAACAGAGCGATGAACAGACAGAGAGAGTGTGAATAGTGCAGACAAAAAAGACAGACAGACAGACACATATACAGAGTGAGATGCACACAGATACAGAGACAGATACACACAATGAAAGACAGACACAGAGGCTTACAAAGAAAGATAAGCAGACAGACACATAGAAAGCCTTCACTAGGCTTTAAAGAGTTCTATATAACAGCTCAGAAATACAAAGGCAGACACACAGGCTCCCAAGTGCTGAAAAACAGACACATAGATAGAAGAACAGACACACAAACAGACACATGCAAAGACAGAAAGTAACACACACCCTGATATTATGGATCAAAAGAACAAACTTGCTAGAAATTCTTTTGAGTATTCTTAATGTCTATCATTGGTAAGAAAATTATTAACACATCTCAATGTAATAAATAATAATAAGTAATCATTAATAAATTATTAATTTGGTATTTCAGCCATTTGTTAATTTACCTGGTGTTGTGAAGAGCGGCTTTTACAGCTATAGACACGACATCAAACAGATTTCCACCGCACTCCAACAACTACAAGCAACCAAAAATCACAACATATGCAAGAAAATGAATTTAATAAAGTGGAACAACTACTTATATTTCAAGATATAAGCTGAAACCAAACTTTGAGAGGTTCTTAAGCGCCTCTGTAATGTTTTGAAAAGGTGCAAAGTAAATAAATAGCCATATACATACAAACATACATATATACATACATACAAACATACATACATACACACCCAGATGCACATACGACACACAACACAATGCAGAAAAACAAGATCTTCAAACAAAGTTGGATGCCACAAACTCAAATCATTTAATAAAAGGTTCCTGTATTAAATCACCTAAGACAAACATTCCAAATTGGTCCTGCCAGTGCAAACATCATGGATCTCATTTTCTTAAAATAAATTATTATGCCAATTCCGAAATTAAACAAGCAAACTCTAAAGAAATTCAAACAAACGCTTACAAGGATGTCAACATATAGAATCCAGCACGTATCTTTCGGTACTAGGCAGAGCGATTTAAGATCGAGGCACTGGTCGAAGTTGTAGGCGGCTTCAAGAGTTGTGACGATCGTTGTGGCTAAGGCTTCACCCCCACGACCTTCGAAAGCCGGTGATGCATTTGCTGAGCTGTAACAAAATTCATATCAATCAAAATCAATCAATCAAATCAACAGCTGTTACACAGACTCAACTCAAAATAGGAATTTCTAACACCAGAATCAGCTGAGAAAACACTTAACTGAAGACACATCTTCTTAGACCAGTAAGAAAGTCATATTTTGGCACCTTAGTGAGGTTCAATAGATGGCAGTATATAAATGCTCAGATACACATACATACAACATACAATGAATTACACAAAAGAAAACTGTACAAACCAGTCAAGAAAGAATTCGATTCGACCTTCATTTGGCCGATTCACTAGCGACTTTCCGATTTCTGCTTTGACTCCGACCAACACATCCGTATTAGCCTGGACAGGGTAACAATCAGCAAACACAAAATATCATGTATGTGAAACTCAAAGTTTATCTGAGCACCTGTTCAGATTCTCTTAATTCTTCCACAGTCATTAACTGCAGGCACCACTTGGGTTTAAAAAAAAACAGAAGACCAGAGAAAAATTCAACTATTGATGTGAAATGCAGGTCTACACAGGACAACCAGATGTCACAGCTTGGTTAAGAATATTTGTTCTGAGAGGGAGACAAACAGACAGAGATAGACAGAGAAAGATCCAAACAAAGAAAGACTTGCTAAGGTTTATTCAAAATCCCTCCATCAACATTCCTCTCTATAGGGGTTCAGTTTTCAAGGAGAGGAAAGCATTTACCCTATATTAGCCCAGAATAAACCAAGGTTGAGAAATGTACCAGTCGAAGTCGGGCTGAGCCAGCTTCATTCGAGATGAGGTTTGTCTCAATTTCCATGTCTCGATAATTTTCACACCCTCTTCCATCCAGTCGAAAATTCTCCTACAAAACATTCTGGTCACATTTGGCACAACATTCACGACATCATCTACTAAAGAAGGAGCGGATGGGTCAGTTGTGAAGCTAAGGTTATGCTTTTGGGCCTCTTCTGAATCCGGAAGATGACTCTTCAAGATTTAGAAAAGTCTCTTTCAGTGGTTATAAGAGCTAAACAGAGTTCCAACAAATATAAAATTTGCTTTAAGCACGTATATGCAGGTACAACATCAGCAAGTAGGCAACACAGAGCACAACTTTCGCCCTTTTTTATAAAATCGTCTTTATCATCACTTTCTCGCTTACCACTAGCTGCATGAATCGCTACAGCATAATTTTCGCAAATTTCTGATATGATCCATGTCGGTGATTCAACTGTTGGGCATACTTATAACATCGGGGACTGCTCGGTTTTGGGCTATTTTGGGAATGGCTTTCGGCCACTAAGCTTAGCTGCCCCTATGACGAATCTTTTAAAGCTAAACATTATTTGCAAAGATCAGTTAAGCGTTATTCAGTATATTTACAAAGCCGAACTAACCATAACCCTTATTTAACAGCAGGCATTAGAATCCATGTTTATTTACTTCAATCAATGACGAGACACTCTGAAGCTCCGCCTATAATTAACGTCACTGCGGCGGGCGACGCCGAAAAGCAACGGCCAAAACATAGCGGTCCCCGATACTATAAGTATGCCAACTGTTGTTTGTATACAGTGCACAACAATTATTTAAGCCACATCATTTTCTGAAGAGTGCATGCCCACTTCTGGAAGAGGAAGATCCCAATAAAATGGCTCTACCGATTTTACAAGTCTTCTTCTGAAACCTGGAGAACCTGAGTTCTTAGCACCCTAAGTCAGAAATCGAGGATGCATTCGACTTCAAGCAATCTTAATAAAATTAATAGAAACAAAAGTTCCTCACTTGAATTCCGCGAATAATAAGCGTTTTCTCAGTTTTGCCCAACAAAAGTTCAGCCATTTTAACTAAATAAAAACAATATTACAAAAACTAAGTTTCAAATGTAAATCCGGAAGTAGCATAGAAAAAGAAGCAGAAAAATCTTAAATATGTTTAGTAAGTTTCGAGAAGTAAACATGTAAATAAAAATTCACGGCTAGAAAGTATCGGAAGAATGAGGCTAGCTTAATTAATTCGTAATCCAATTTAATTCCAATTTGTGAAACTTTATAGCGATGCATAAGGTATTAATCGATGGTGTCAGATTTTCATACAGTCTAATGAGACCAGAAAAATATAAAAGTTTACGCAAAGATCTTAAATTACACTTTACTCTAAGATATTTGGTTTAAGACCATAGCAAAAGTGGAGCAAGAAAATTTATCAGTTTAACAGAGGAGGTGAGTTTTGAAGTGAGCGTAAAATGGGGGCGCTGAAAAATTTGGGAGATTTGCCCTACATTACTGGGCTTTTTCATTACATTTGTGCCTACGTTATCTGAGACTCAAGCATAACAAAACCCTCTTGTACATTAGCAAAACTTCCAGTATAAATGTCCCCAATGAAAAAGTTTCTCAACATTGTATGAAATTTTATTTAACATCGTTGCGAAGCCGGCAAGTCAACGAAAGACAGCAAGCAGAACGAAATTTATTTCAACGCAAATAAGAAGCTCACGTGCTATCTATGGCTACGCAGAATGTCACAGCGAGATTATAGGGTAATTATTATGTAAGCAGAGAACCAGATAAATCTCGATTATCAACTCTAACGACAGTTTCAGCAGAGGCTTGGACAAAGACGAAGCCCTGGAACCGTAAGCCGGAGCTATTCTGTCGACCGGACAGGATTTCGGTGAAGAATCGGTAGAGGCCGCTGCAACGAAACGGAAACAAAAATTCAATCATATACATAGCCTAGCAGAGATGTCCAACCTTTTGGGGTGAAGGGCCACATTGCCATTTTTCTAAGACCTCGGGGGCGAAAGACAAAATTTCATCCATAATCAAAACAATGCCATACATAGGCCTACTAACGAACAATAATTTATTTGCCCACATAAAGATCAGATACCACATATCAGTGGCGGAGTTAGCTATAGGGGTGGGGGCGGTCCGCACCCCACCGCGACCCTCTTGGTTAGGCCTATATGCCGGCGCCCCTCAGGCCAGACCCGTGCCTAGTAGGCTGCCAGAACGTGGCGCCCCTTTGGAAATGCTATAATAATTTTCCTATGCGTAGCCTAGGCCTACATATGACGCTGGTATTGTGCCAATATGTGATTGTTTATATAGGTGAGTCTCTGATGGTTAACGCACCTTTGCAATCGCCACACAAAGCAGGACAGGCTTTTCGGATGAATTCGTTGGAGAAGCAGCCATCGGCCGGCCAATCAGTTGTGCACTTGGAAGTTTTGTCCGCGCAAGGCTCTGAAAACACGCAATTATAGAAGTGCAATCAAACCACGAAGGTCTATAGGTCTAGGTGTATTTAGGCTACGCGTTTAGGCTAAATCAAGACTTAGGGCCTACTAAGTTACCTGGCTTCTTCGCTATATAAATGTTCAGATACATACATACATACATGCATACATACATACATAAATACATACATACATACATAAATACATACATACATACATACATACATACACACATAACAGTCCTAACACTTAGGTCTTGACCTGGATTTCCTCTCATCCTCTGTAATATAAATCTCCTCTGCTGGGATACAACAAAGTCCTACCGCTGCAGTCGGGTCCCATCCAACCATCGGAACAGATGCATTTGCAGGCAGACGCATCCACTTTCCCGCAGTTCTGACAGGCAGATCCACAGACTGCAAAACGAACAAAAACAACGCCTTTTGAAAGATCTTAAATGCGTTATCCGATTACTCACATACATACATACATACATGCAAACAAACAAACATACATACATTCATACATACATTCATACATACATTCATACATACATTCATACATACATACATATACACATACATACATACATACATACGTACACACACATACACACATACATACATTCATACGTACATACATGCATACATACACAGACAGAAAACGCCAATGATGTAGTAAATAAGAAGGTATTCCTATTCTGATCAAGACTGGAATCTTCCAGAAGAAACTCAGAGATAAAAACGTGGATGGTTAACAGTGACGAGATAGGGGTAATACACATTATAAAAACCCCGCCCCATATTCGGCGGACTGACTTTATCACTGCTGCACTGCCCCTTCGCCCTTAACTGAAAGTTCTGAGTCCGCACCTTTAACCATTAATTTTAGACAGTTTTACCCTAGTACTGTTAACTTAGTATGAAGGTCGTAGGGTGGGTTTAAAAGCACGTCGTGCCTGAGAACACCATAAGAGCATCGTGTGGCCTAGTTTAATATCGTGCTGTTAACTAATTAATCCATGCAATTAATTAATCGTGTAATTAATTATTAATAATTAATGTTAATTCCTTAATATGCGAACTTATCTTACCGCAATGTGGTCCAGAGTCTTTACAATCTCCTGCCGATTACAATCATTAAAGAATGAATTAATTCTCTTATCAATCACATCATTCAAAGTTACACGCATCTCCATAATTCTATTTGGGTCGTAGACCTAAACAGAAGGAGACTCGAATTAACGAATGAACGAATGAATGAATGAATAAACGAATGAATGAACGAGCGAGTGAACGAATGGATTATGAGCTTAATTAAATAATTAGTTAATTAAACTGACTGTTGCACAATCCTTCGTCGCACCACTGTTGGCCAGGGCAGGTCGAACACGCGGGTCCTCTCTTGTACGGCTGGCTCTGTTGGTCGATTCTACGAGAATAAGACACGTCGATCTCGACTGCACGTGTCCGAAGGAATGCAGCTTTGCTCAGAAGCGACATCGACTGATGCCTTGTGCGTTAGGAAAAGGCGCTTTAGAAGTTTTCAGAACTAAAGCCAAGGTACATTTGTTAAGATATGATAAAGTATGGTCATGCAGGGAAAAGTAAAACAAGGAGAGGTAGGCCTAAGGTAAGGTAAGTCAAAGTAAGGAAGGCTATGATAAAGTATGATATGGTATGGTATAGCATGGAATGGTAGGGTAAGAAAAAGTGTGGTATGGTAAGGTAGAGTATGGTACGGTATGATAAGGTAAGGTTAGAAAAAGTAAGATAGTATAAGGTAAGTCCAGGTAAGGTAGTTCGTGGTAAAGTATATATGGTATGGTATAGTAAGAAATGGCATGGTAAGATACGGTAGCGCCCATATGGTAAGATAATCGCTGATTTAAGACCTGCTTCTTACCCTGGTCCATAGTTGCAGACGTAGTAGTAGGCGTTTCTGTAGAACCCTTTTAATTCGGGACATAGGGTATAACCACATCCGACCTCTTTTGCCGTTGACCAGACAACCTGACGAAAGGTATGGTATGAAGTAAAGCAAGGCATGTACACTCCTCTTACACAAACCCTATCCTGATTCTTCCTCTTACACAAACCCTATCCTGATTCTTCCTCTTCCCACATCTCTCTTTCTCTTCCAATGCCAAACAGCTGCCTGTCTGCCTGCCTGCCTGCCTCTCTGCCTCCCTACCTGTAGTTTTGTCTAGTTATTATAATATACCACAATACTGTTCAGCAATCATCATCGACGTCGTTGTCATCATCATCATCAGCAACAACAAAACCTTCCCATACCCATCATCATAATCTTTATTGACGTCAGCAACAATAACAAACTCTTCATCATCATTGCTATAATCTACTTCTCTTCATCATCATCATCTTCTTCTTCTTCTTCATCTTCTTTAAAAACAGTGTTGTCGTCGTCGTCATCATCATCATCACCTGAATGTAATGTCCGCAGTCTTTGTCTGCTTGGCAGTTGTCTTTGTCGTAGTTGTAGAACTGTTTCTCCTTCATGTAGTCGTCGACACTGAACGGGAGGCCCTTGTCGACGGTCGTCGCGAACAGGTTCTGACCCGGGTAGCTGTACGGCATTTCGCTCTCTTTTCGCGGCGGCTGCCCGTGGTGCATGTCGCATCCGTCGGCCCATTCGGCGGCCATCGTAGCCAGGTATTCGTTCCACTTCTAAGGTAAAGACAGATCGTAATCGTAATCGTAATCTCGATTTTCCTATAGTGCCCAACGAAAGCCACGTCACGGGGACCAGGTTATTCACCGGCGCTCGGTCAAAACCAAATCGATAGGCAAAAGGGTTCGGTTCCAGGTCAAGATCCCAAAGTCTGGCAGCGAGACAGCGTGCCGGCTACGGTGGGTGATGTTTGGGATTGGAGCGGAAAGAGAGAAGAAGAGGAGGAGGAGGAGGAGACGTTTGTAAGGCGTACAGACACAAAGGGACGACATGGCTATGGCTATGCTGTACAAGAAGAGATATGAGGATCTCAGATCTAATCTAATCTAATCCAATCTGATCACGAGACTTAAATCTTTGAAATAAGCCACGATCGGTATGCGAACCGGCATCCTCACGCACAGAGGCGCCTTGACGTACGCTTTAGCCATTGTAGCTATCCAGGCCAGTGAATTCCGTAATAATAATACGGTTATATAGTAATTTAATATGTAAGTTATTGTGGCTAGCAATATCACGCACCATACAGAAGTCGGATGTCTTACTAATTTTTCCATGTTGGAACCGCCTTCCTTTCTTCGGTGATGATTGTGTCGATCAACCGCCTCCTGTTTCTGCTTTTCCGTCAGCTGGACCGCTCGTCGGAAACGACAGAGACTGGAATTGGCCTGGAGAAGAGATGGACTCTTGGCAGCCTGGAGAGTCCGATTGGGGAGTCTTATATTCGAGTCCAGAGTCAGATTGTGATGATTTACGCACGAGACTGTTGTCAGTAGCATAGCAAATGCGTAGCAACGCCAATGGCTAGATGTTAGCATCTCCTTGAGGTACTGTAGGTGTAGTTCAGCTGGGCCTCTGGAAATCGCTTCTAAACAGCCGTTCGTGAAGTTCAGACCCTACTTCTCGGTTTATATTCGGTTATTCGAAGAATCAGTAACTCGGGCTTCTTACCTCTGATGCCTCTTTTCGTTATCTTGTATCTCGTAGGTCTTTGATATTACCAAGACTATATCTTATCTCTTATATCTTACAATATCTCAGCAGGACTAAAGGGAAAGTTCACACTCTTCCTATAACGCATAGGTCTGCAAGTCGAATGCGTAGACATGCATATCTTCTGAGAACTTCTTCTTGTCTCTAACCCGAATTTTGTTATCCAAATCAAACAACTCATGCAAATGATTCTCAAAATAAATCGTCAAAAAAGGCTTTTGCCGCTGGACAAGACTGAGATCTGTATCAGCATCTTCTTTCTTCGAGTTTTCTTTAGTCTTGAAAATCGGCCAAATTATATGAAATATTACTTTACGACGAAGCCATTCTGTCTCCGTGTACTTACTTGTGAAAACATATTTCAGTTCCGTTGCTAAGATCTTACAACGAGATTACGGTGATGTTAAGCGATCTTACAGTCGAACACTAAATTATTGAGCCAATTATTCCAGAAAGCATGGCAACATGACGTCACAGACATTGCCTTGAATTTAATCAGCGCCTTTTCTGCGTCATATTTTAATTTTTAGCTATAGGGCCTAAGGTTAGCTAGGGTGAGATTGTGATAAGCAGCAGTGGGGAAAGATGATTGGGCATGGATGGGGAAAACGAAACTTCAGTAGGAGATGGTCTGAACCAATGGGGTGACGTTCTCCTTTCAGTGCATAAAGCATCATGAAGCACGCTATCGTAATCGTAACCGGAAGGAGGGAGAGAGGAAAGAAGGGGAGGGATGGAGGAGGGAAGGGAAAAATGAATAAAAGAATATGTCTAAATATCGCGGTGCTTTCTATTCACGCGGCCTGAGTTTGAAGACCCATCTGAGATATTGTAGATGGATAGACAGATAGAAAGGCAGACACACACACACACAGACTGACTGACTGACAGACAAAGAGGAAAACCCAATTGGTGCCATTTCTTTGAATAAGACAGATTCATTCTACTGCAGAGAGAGAGAGTGTGTGCGTCTGTGTGGGTGGGTGGGTGTGCGTATGTGTGATGGGCCCAACCACCTGCACCGCCGAATCAACAGGTGCCACCAAATTAACCCATAGAAACTTTACAGAGCGTTATTGAGAAATAATTCTGCCACGTACAGGTGCTCATTAGCGGCAGCTAGGCATTCAACTACCTGGCAGGTAGGCATTCCAATTAACACGAACAACTACCTGTCTTTGTCTAAGAGATCAACAATGAATTGATGCAGTGTTTTATAGCAGGAAAATTCGAGTTATATATAAATAATGAAACACGCATAATTATACTAAGACAAAGTATATCGTGGGCTGCATATTGTTGTTGTTAAGCGTTTGATAATTGCTATCGTGACCCTCTATGAAGTGTATATCCCGTTTGCGGACTAAAGTTCTTAGTAGGATTTTGTTGGTTCGGCCAGGATTTAAAAACCGGTGACTACCGGTTCACTGGCCTCTCCTTTCCCTCGTCCCTGTCCTCTTTCTGTCCCTTTCCTTCTCCCTGTCCTTTTCCTTATAACTCTTCCTGTTCTTTTCCATATGTGTTTCTCTCGCTGTCCTTCTCTCCGTCACTGTTCTTCTTTGTCCCTGTCCTTTCCCTTGTCCCTATCCTTTTAATTGTCCCTGTCTGTGTCTCTTCCCTCCCTGTCCTTTTATATCCTCTTACCTATCTCTGTCCCTCTGTGTCCCTTTCCATATCCTTTTAAAGAACAGGATCGGATGGGAACGGGTCAACTAGATGCTTCCACCTAGTGTCGGTTGATGAATCTTGAATCTAGGTTCCGGGTGGTGGAACAGTCTGCTGCTGCTGGTAATTTAGAAAGGAACGGTCCCAGTTGGACCGCAGAACAGTCAACATCCCAGCTGCTAGCAACGTCCAGAGGAGGAGATTGGGAGAACTCAGCTGATGATGACCGCTGTTTGATGCAGCGCCTGGCTTGTATAATTTGGAGGGGCATGCCGATGGAACTGAGCTGTTGGCGGCTACAAAGAAAATGGAATCGTTGTTGTGTCATTCTTTTCTTCATTAAGAGTGTTACATTAAGTAATCTACATTTTCATTACATTATTGTAATGTAGTGAAACATTTCATTACATAAGTTAATGTAATGTAAACATTAAGCAATGTAAACTGGCATTTGTTCAGCGCAGAATGCTTTCGCTCAGTCGCTCATTCACTTGCTCGATTGGTTGGTCATTGAGTCTGTGAGTCAGTCAGTGTGTCTGTCTGTCTGGAATGGTCTTTCTATCTGTCTGTTTGAACTGGTCTATCTGGTTGTGTGTCTGTCTGACTGTCTGTCTGTATATCTGTCTGCCTGTCTGTCTGCATGTATATGTGTATGTCTGTCTTTCTGTCCGTCCCTCTGTCTGTCTATCTCACCCTGGCAGAGGTGACACGTGGCCGGACACATTCTGCGGACCAATCTGCCATTTTCGTCGTTTTCCGAGCACAAGGAAAGCCTCCACGAACTGTCGGTGCTGCACCTTGGATCGTAGTCGAAGCACTCCTCTGAAGTTAATCGAGCAAAACTGTTATATGGGTAGTTAACTACTGAAGTTAACGACTAGTTGTTAAACTACTTTGCAAGTAGTTAAAATGTAGTTAGAAATTTTTCAAAATTCATTGCAACCTGCCGTGAAACTATAAAATTTCAGTTTGTAAGTATTTATTTTTTATAACTACAAGAGCAAGCAGAGAGATTTTTTGCCTCAGTGATTACCAGCTTGTATCCAGTGCCTACAAAGTAGTCTTCTATCACAGTTGGCTACATCTCTGCCCCCCCTGGAATATTCTTCCGCCAGAATTACAACAATTATTTGAGCCATCTTACGAACTCACCATGACTTCACTTGCAATCTCTCCGCAGGTCTTTCACTGAAAAATGTAAACATTTTCCTTCCGCAGATCCTCTCCTGATTCCACTTCTTCCCCTTATTTATCCAATTCTAAACAACGCCCACAGTAGCCGTCCGACTGCCTGCCTACCTGAGTCTTGGATCTTGACCTGGAACCTAACCCTTCCTGCCTATCGATTTTGTCTTGACTGAGCGCCTGTGAATAAACTGGTTCCCGAATCTTAGCTTTCTTTGGGCGCTGTAGAAATCTCTAGTTTACGGTTACGATTACGATGCTGCATGGTGCGTTGTGCACAGACCGGTGAACTTCACCCCATTGGTTCAGACCACCTCCTACTGATGATTCGTTTTCCCCATCCGTGCGCAATCGTCTTTCCCCACTGCTGTTAAACACAATCTCACCCTAGTTAATCTTATGCATCTATAGATAATTATATAGCGCCTTTTATGGAAGCTGTGAGCGGCTAACCTGCGCAGTCGGGGCCATGCCAGCCGACGCCACAGGTGCAGCTGCAGGTCTCTGGGTTCAGAACACCACAACCGCACTTTGCATGACAGTCTGCGATATGAAGATAACAAAGACGATTTAACGCCAGATGGCAGGTAAGTCAGATAACATATAAGAGATAAAAGATAACAAAGATAACGGGCAACAGATAACATATGAGATGAAAGGCCACAGATAGCTAGAAATAAGAGGTATAAGATAAGATAACACCATAACAGAAACAAATGAAAGGTAGGAGATAACTGAGTAAGAGATAACAGGTCCTAAATAAAATAACATAAATTAACAGATAACAGAAAGCAGATAGCAGATAACTGACAAGAGATAGTAAGATATAATTGCTAACAGATGAAATGAACCATTAACAGATAACAGATATGAGACAGCAGATGACTTAAAATAAATAATATATATGTACTGCACATGTAGGCGGCCATATTGGTTGCTGTTTTTCCTAACTTTCCATTCGGCAGTTTTTTGATCGATTACACTTGTATGTTCGGATTTTCGACTGCAACTGACACTGCGTTTCGGAGTTTAGTAACTGGACTAACGAATGACTAGTGTCAGCTGGAATTGCTTAGTGACTAGACTGTAGGGCCTATAGCCTTGCACATAAGAACAATCCAGCGCCTTTGAGTGCCTCTTAAAAGGCCCTACATAAATATCTAGAAACACACACCCACAAACACACAGACAAACCGAGTAACATAGAACTCAGGTTCCTTACAGCATTTCAGAGCAGAACGTTGGCAGAAGCCTACAACACAAGCATAGAATATACATATATCTTAATAAAACAATATATGATATAACATAACATTGCACAACAAAATATTACATAACATGGTATAACATAACATGGTATAACATAACATAACACAACATAACAATATATTGTGATATGATATAATATGATCTATATACTGTAGATATTTATGCAACACCTTCATATATGATAGAAGCGTGCAATAAATGAACGATATGGCGGGGCTTGATAGGCCACTGGGGGTGATAGGCCACTGGGGGTGATAGGCCAGTGGGGTGGTAGGCCAACTGGGTGATAGGCTAGTGATTAGGGTGCTAAACCCAGAGGTTGGGGGTTCAATGCCCATGGGGCCAGAAAGATGTTTCAAGATTTCTGTTCCCCCTTGAGGACCCTGCTATAAAACGTGTAACCTGATCGCTGGAGAGATCAGACGGCGAGGGAGATTACTGGTCACCTGTTCTCACATGCCGAGGCTAAGAAACTGAAGTCGCCATACTTTATACCCACGACTTCCTCTCGATATTAGCTTAAGAGACTCTTCTTCTTCCTTACCTTACCATACCTCACCTCAAATACCTATCTGGTATATCTAGCGTAGAATGCGAGCAAATTATTGGACTTAAGAATCGAACCTACTGTTGCACAGTCCGTTTTCACACCACAGTCCACCCGTTGCGCACTTTGTGCACGACTCCCCGACGCGAAAAGGTTCTTCATTTGGCCAACCGCCGCTACAGCAAAAATCACATCAGGTGGCCGTCGGTTGAATGGTTAACCGATCGCTTTTATGCAGTTCATAGTAGACATCGGTAAATAGGGCACCTATTCAGTAGTAGTAGTAGTAGTAGTAGTAGTAGTAGTAGTAGTAGTAGTGGTAGTAGTAGTAGTAGTAGTAGTAGTAGTAGTAGTAGTAGTAGAAGTAATAAATATGGTAGTAGTAGTAACAGTAGTAGTTATTGTAGCAGCAGCAGAAGTAGTCGCAGTAGCAGTAGGGTAATTAGTGTAATAAAGGCTTCAGACGCATTATTGGTGGTTTAACACATTTAATAACTGTTTAGTAAAGCCAACATTATATTATGGTGCATTCTCGCGAATAATATGAGAACAAGGAAAGTTGTAGCTAACGGGAAGCAACAGGAGATTTTTCCAGAAAGGACATTTTGCCGAACTATGTCTCAGGTGCTTTGCGCTGGATAGGCTAGTTAGTCTTAATTAGACTAACAAATTAATTCCATTACACGTAATTAACGTAATTAGTTAACTCCATTAGTTCACTTGTCTGACCTCGGTGCATAGTTGCAGATGAAAAAGCTGGCGTTTCGCCAGTTGAGGACCCTCAGCTCATCGCACTGTCTGATGGCGCAGCCGATTTCCAGGCTTGAAGACCAGACCACCTACGAAGGCAGAAGACGACTTAGGCCTAGGATAACTCATGCATGGCAATACATGGCAGTGCTCTTCACATTGCCGCATCATAAATGAGGCAACTGAGGACTGATGAACTGCCGATGGGTCACTTCCAGAGTCCGTCCGTCCGTCCGTCCGTCCGACTGTCTGTCTGTCTGTCTGTCTGTTTGTCTGTTTCTGCTACCTCTCCCTCGCATTTTCCCTCTGTCTATCGATGGGTGAATTAGAATGAGGTAAGAATCCTTTAACACTCAAATAAATAAAAACCGAAAACAAACATATACACAAATAAATGAACAAATGAACAAAAAATAAACAACAAATAAACAAACAAATGAACAACTAAATAAACAACAAGTCTCCATGTCTCCTTGTTTCCCCTCACTCCTTTCCTCGTTCCCTCCTCCCATTCTTGCTCCCTAGCTTTCTCTTCCCTTTCTATCTCTTCCCCATCCTTCTTTTCCTCCTTCTCGCCTCCCTTCCTCCATATCTTCCATTCTTCCTATTTCCCTGCCTTCTCCTAACTCTAGTTCCCTCTAAAAGTACGATTCTTTGACCTGGGTGTAAAGATGGCATAGGTTTCCGCTCGTACATCTCAGCGTTTGAAGGTCATAGTTGGCCTCTTCGCTGTACCACTGTTGGATGACCTCGGCTGTGTCGATGCTAGTCGACCGTGACGCGTACATGCTCTGACCAACGAACTGGAACGTGCGTACGTTCGGGTCCTGAGGCAGGTGACCGTGAGTCCAGTTGCAAAGGCCAACCCATTCTTCGGCCAAGGTCGCCAAGAAACTATGCCACTTCTACAGGATAAAATGCGCTTTTTTTCTAAACCACCTGGTTATTTTGTTAATTGTTTGTTTGTTGCTTGTTTTTATTATTTATTTATTTAATTTGTTAGTTGTTTGCTAATTTGTTGTTTATTTAGTTTTTTATTTAGTTGTTTATTTACTTGTTTATTTGTTGTTTATTTTTTTGTTCATTTGTCAACTTATTTGTTTATATCTTTGTTTTTGGTTTTTATTTATTTGGGTGTTTATTTATTTATTTGTTTGTTTAAGCATGTTATTTATTTTTAATCATTTGTTTGTTTTGTTGTTTATTTGGGTTTATCTGTATGTTTCTTTCATTTAATTCATTGACTCATTTGTAATAACCAACATTATCTTCGTTCTGATCATCATCTTTATCCTCATCTTTATTCCCATCATCTTCATCATCCTCATTATCCTCCTTGTCATCATCATCCTCGTCGTCGTCGTCGTCGTCATCATCAGCAACCTAACATCTCAACCATCAGAACCGACCATCATTTGCATGTCAGAGGCTCCTTGCTGGGCTCTCAGTCGGTTGTGTACTCGGATGATCTTCTCGACGTCATCGACATTGATTTCCGGCGAAATGGAGACCTTCCCCAGAGGACCATCGTACTTCACGGGCGTCCTGGCGAAAGAGGTCTTCGTCTCCGTGGAGGAGGAGGAGGAAAAACCAGACTGGGTAGAGGACAGACGAGCGACGATCCAGGTGAGGTATAGACAGATCGAAGACAGAGGAAGGAGTGGCATTTGGATCGGAGGACGCAGTCACCAGATTCCTCCTCAGTGCAGAATGTGATTAGATATGGACGTCCTGTAATATGGAAATACACGCAATCGCCTCTATCGAAATCAGAGACTCAGGTTTTCCATTCAAAATTTCACTCGAAAATCAAGTGGAAAATTCAGTTTGCAGTTCATTAGAAACTTCACAATAATATTTACTCAAATTGGATAACGTCTGTATGCGTAATCTGTTCGTTTGAATATTCACTGCTAAATTTCTTTTGATATTTACTCGTATATTCGCTGAAAAATTAAATATTCGACTCATTTCTACCATTCAGTTACAATACTTAGGCCAATGCCTGGCATATATACCAGCGTTAACTGCGAACCAAGGTTCGACTCCGTGTAACGACCCCGGGCAAGTTGTCTACACACACCATGCCTCTGTCACCAAGCAGTATAATTTGTTAATGGAGTAAGCTGGGAAGTAAACGGCAAGTCCTGTGATGCACTGGCCCAGTGTCAAGGACCTTGAGATTCGTCCATTGCCGGCTCAAGGGCCAAGAAAAGGAGATGAGCGCCTCTCCTACTTCTCACTTGTGGGATATGGGATACTTTACTTTTACTAGTCAGTCAATCAATCTGTCGATCAAGCAGGCATGAGTCAGTCAATTGCGTAACGTAGGGTAATATACGCGTAAATGTAAATCCGTCAATCAGTAATCCATCCATGGAATTTCTGTAAGTTTTGCCGAAACGTTTCGTCATCCAAGATGCAAACCTCTAACGTTAAAGGATTCTTACCTCATTCTAAAGTTTCTGATTTATCAAACAATTTTAAAAATAGGTTGTCTTAAGTTAATCAGTTACTAAGCTGGTTTAATTAATTAATTCCGAAGCGAAATGTTGCTAATTAAACGACAGAGATGGCAGTACGTCTGAATTAAAACGCAACAATAACGTAACTATGGCAACTAAATTACAAAAATAACCTAACCATGGAAACAGGTTTACGCTTTAACAAACTAGGAAAAACTGAATGTTCATAACAAATCTACCTACGTGAAGCTCCTAACTACTGCAATAAATCGAAACTGCAACACTACACCCAGTGGCGGCTCCAGGATTGTTTGCGTGGGGGGCAGAGAATTTTCAGAGGGCGCCACATGCTGGCAGTCCACTCTGCACGGGTCTGGCCGGCATATATAACCAAGAAAAGCTTAGGAGGGGCGAACCGCTCACCCCCTACGCCTATGGGTAAAATGGCCACTGACTATACCACTCTAAACTACTCCTGCACTCAAGAGCACTCTGGGTTACGAGTTGTAGTCTGCAGAAACAATTCATCGAATTTACCCGAATAAAAGTAAACGCCGTTTATTTAACTTATCAAAAGTAGGCCTATATAACTTAACAGAATATGGCAGAGTAAAAAAGGTTAAATTTATTGAACACTGATTAAAGCTGTCTCTTTGTTCAACAACAATACAAAAGTTGTACACAATCAAATATGGTGAGCTGACCATTCAAAAATACTAGTGTTTGCTTTGGAGTCTCAAGCACAGCCATGTCTGTCTCTGTGTGCGTCTGTATGTGACTGGCTCTCTGTACATGTCTGCCTGTCTCTGGTTCAGCTCTTACCAGCCACTATATTCAGTGTTTCCAACCATATCCTGCACTCTGATTACGATTACGATTAGAAACTGTCGATAATTATCTTAGCACGGAATGCAAGTTGACTCAATACAGTGTTTCTATCGCAGTGATGGGCAGTAAATACTTTAAAAGTATTTTAACTACAACTATTTTATGAAACAACTTTGATTTAGGCTACTTTAACTAATAGCTAGTATCCTAACTATATTGTTAGCAAAAGTAGTAAACTACCTCTTTAAGCTACTTCGTTACTTCCCTTACTCATATCGTAGGACTTTTTGTCTGCATTTTCACTTTTTTAAAGAATAGTAAGCTATTTTCCAACTACTTAAACAGTAGTTTAACTACTAGTTGTTAACTCTTTTAGTTAACTACTGCCCGTCACTGCCTACGCAGATATCAACAGCTAGCTGTCGCAACTTCCTCGTGATTCTGCGCCATCTCATGTGACGTCACATAAAGCTATCTTAGGAAATCGTTCGTCCACCTCGAGAGTGACGTCATCATAGCGAACGTCATTGTGACGAAAGCAAAGGAACGTGAAGTGGCGTAGTTGGAATCATGCAGAGACGAAGAACTGCAGGTTGCGGGTTGAGTTCCATTTGCCACTGGAAATTGAATGAAATTAAATAAAATTAAAATTAAATGAAAGCCTAAGTCGTGCACGAAATACGATATCTTATGTAGTGTTATCATGATGTTAATAAATGCAGTAATACTACTGCTACTTGTAGTAGTACTAGTACTACCAATAATACTAATAATACCAATACTAAAACTAATTCTAATACTACTACTACTACCACCACCACTACCACTACTACTACCACTACTATTACCACTACTACTACCACTACTACTACTACTACTACTAATAATAATAATAATACCTGAGCAGTCGATGCCGTGCCAACCCGGAGCACACGAACAGGTGCACGTAGCTTGATTGACATCTCCGCAATTCATACAGGTGGCCGCACAGGCTACGATCAAAACCAACCACGTTCGACATTACTGCGCATGTTTTGCTTATTCATACTTGCGTCTGTTTTCATTGTTACCCCGAGGTACACACAATGATCCCTCGGAATTTAGTCTCCGAAGGCTAGGAACTACAGCTGTAATGGCAAACTAATTCTATCCGACACGACGCAACAGGTGGCTTCTATAGTTAGCTTACATGTAGGCCTAATCGTTTACCGCTTAACGCCAGTATACATAGTTTTAAGACTGGATATCGGTGTATATCACATGATATATATATATATAATATATATATATATTATATATATATATGGCAGGCATCATATGATGCATAGTGTTGCGTAGTAGTTCTTTGGTTAATTGTATTAACGCCGATGTGAGAGAGCTGGTCATTTCGTTTGTAATTGAAGCGCCATCGATATATATACTCACCGCAGCCAGGACCCGGTTTCCTGCAGTCGCCTGAAACCAAAGCACAGACTGACGTTGTAGAACAATGAGAAAAGAGAAAGCAACGAAATAATTATGTTACCTGACAGTCCTTCAGTCCGTCCGTCAACAAATCCAGTTATTACAGGGTGGGTTGACCGGGTGTTGGACTGCTGTTGCAACATCTGCCCGTACGTCCTTCCATCCATCCAATCAGCTAGCCATCCGTCCATCCATCCAGCCAGCCATACATCCATCCATTCATACATCCATCCATCCATCGATGTTATTCTTACTGTTGCAGAGTTTATCGTTGCACCATTTGGCTTCACTTTCACATCTAGAACACGCCTTTCCCTTTTTGTACGGCTTTTGTCCGCGGTAATTTCCGCTGCAACAACCAAAACATTACTCAGAGTTTCCTAAAAAGTTAAATCGAAACCGAAAGCAAAAATAAAAAATGAAACTTTACGGAAAACCAGTAGACGAACTGAAATTCTAAGACGAAAGACGGGATGAACCGTTAAATCGAACTTAAAAATGGACAATTTCATTTCTGATATGAAATCGAAACTTGAAATCGAAACTGAAAGAGAAAGTCAAACAGCAAAAGAACAGCAGTTCTACAAATAGCAGCAGCCATGAATCTCTGTATAATTTGAACTGTGAACTTAAACAGTCTCTGTTTCTGAATCAAGTATGAGCGAATTTCTCAAGCACTACAATGGCCATGCCGCAGAAATTTACTCAACAAGAATCAGTAAATTATGAAAAACCAATGCTTTACACACCTTCCCCCATATAACTGATAGCCACTCCTCTGAGAAACTCTGAAAGGCGCTAAACAAATCTGCAACAATTACGAATTGCAACTGCATAGGTCCGAAGCATTGAGGTCTTACTTACGCTGGTCCATAGTTGCAAACGAGGTAGGTGGCTTTGCCGAGACTAGTGCTACGCAGGTTCGAGCAGAGACTGTAGGCACATCCGACCTCTCGACTTGAGGCCCAAACCACCTACAGTAAGTAATCCATCAATGAGACACCCGGTTACTTTACAGACTGCATGAATACAAATTTCAAACTACGTTATAATGTATTGTTAACACATTAACTTTTTATTTCTATTATTATTGTTCTGCATTTATCACTCGTTCAAGGTGAGTAAACCTGTATTTGAGACACTAAGCAATTGTGCGTTAAGGACTTGCTCAAGGTCCTAGCAACCTATTCCAGCACCTATTCTATGCCTAGCAACCTATTCTATTACGGCATTTACTCCTTTGCCTTTCTTCCTCTCTTCTGTCAGCTTTCATTGTGCAACACTGATATAATATTAAGACTGGTGTCATGTTTAAATAAGTTATAAATCGTATCTTCTTTAAAATTTGAATTTGAATTTAAAACAGACCTGCGTGTAGTGTCCACACTGTTTTCCTGCCTGACAGCTGAGGCTGTTATAATCGTAATACTGCTTCTCGTCATACCAGGCCGATTTTATAGCGCCAGTAACGTTGAGTCGTCCCGTAGTAGCGAAGAGATTCTGCCCAATCTGTTTATATGGCAGAGTCCCGGGGTTTCGAGGAGGTTGACCGTGAACGAAATCACAACCGTTTGCCCATTCCTGAGCCATCGAAGCCAAGTTACTGTTCCACTTCTGTAAAAAGGAATAAAATTTACCTATGTGATCTTTAGTTGATCAGTATGATCCTAATTTTATTATTATCAGTAAAGTTTGATGATACCATTAATCTGATCAACAGTGTTGCCAGCAATTATTAAGCACCACTATTTAACAGCTAAGCATCAATCGATGCCACTGAGTGAAGGAAGAACTTGTTCAAGGTCCATACACAGTGAAGGAAGCTCGAATCCGAACTCTGAACCCGAACTCTGAACCCGAACTCTGAACCCGAACTCTGAACCCGAACTCTGAACCCGAACTCTGAACCCGAACTCTCGAGCCCGTACTTCCAAAGTCACAAACCGAGAGTTCTAACCAATCGGGACAATAATCAGGCTGACAGTAACAATGACCATACTGACAGTAATAATAACCATACTAACAGTATAGCAACAACCAAACTGACAATACTGTTACTCAAACTCAAAGTGTGATTAGGACATCTACAGTATATAATAATAGCCTTAGACTCGACGTTCTTGCTTGGTCCATTTAGTGCATACATAAAAGGCGACTTCTGACGACGGCACATCTCGCGAATAATATGAGAACACAAGATAGGTTATAGCTAACGGAAAGCAACAGATGATTTTCCTCAGAAGGGACATCTTTGCGTAACTATCTCGCAGATTGTCTGTGCAGGGTAGGCTAGTAAGTCTATGAGCGTGATCGTACCATATTTTCCATGTCAGAAGCGCCCTCTAGTCGTCGTACACTGTTATGGATCGCTGTGGCTCCGCTGATCTCTTGTTGACTCATCGCAGACCGCCGCCATCTTGTCCCACTTCCGGAAAGCACCACGTCACGGGACTCAACGTTCGTCACCGCGTTAGACTTAACTGTAAGGGTCTCGTGACCCGAAACGAAAAACTGGAAGAGGAATGACACAAAACAGAGCGTGCTGTTCAAGAACTTCCGGCTCAACATGACGCACATCCGGTTACAGAATCCAATTCAACTTTTGTTCCTCGTCCTAAAACTTAAACCTATTGGCGCAATAAGTTTTCTGCTTTTAAGAAAACGAACTTTATTACATCTAAAAAAGCAGACGTTGGTAACTAGTTATTAGAAACTTCGAGCAAGCTAATTCGAATAATTATCACTAAAAATATTTTCACACGTACTAATTAAAACCTATAAACCTCTGCCTTTGTCAACGCCGATCTCAGCTGACGAACTAAGCTTATACTAGGCTTACAAATCCAAAGCGCTCATTTATATTCAGTATTAGCCTGAGAGACATGCTTACAGCGGTGCACACATTTAGGCCTATTATTATTATAGGCTCATGCTCAGCTACCAGTAGCCTACGTGGCCTGCAAGAAAATGACCCAGAAATATCGAAATTGGCCCATGATTCTTCCTAGACCAGAAACTGATATAATACAATAGGGATCACGCATAATTAGTCAGATAGTCACGTATTATGAGTTCCTCTTGAGACTGAAAAGGTGGTGGTTCCGTTTCACTTGTCCTTCTACGCGTCGTTTGATCACAAGACCCTGAATATGGACCGAGTCGCGAGGATAATCTTAGCAACTGCTGGCGGTTTGGTACACGATCTCACGTCGGAAACGTGTGTTGCGATGTAGCGACCGTTAGCGAGTATGCACGGTAAAGGACGGATCTAAGCGGTCGATCCGGTCATCAACGTTCCCTCTAAGCCGCGCGTGCGCGCGCACACAAGTTTAAAGAGTTCTAAGGATAGCGCGCACAACAATTTTCTGCCAGCGCACACATTTTGTGAGCGTTCCGGTTACTTAAAAGTTAAATTTAGCTCACTGTTGCAGCTTCTGGCATAGCTCTCCTACTTAGCTCAGACGGCGAAATATTCTTTACCCTATATTGCAAGTCATACGGCTGCCTTGTATGTGAAGAATTCTCCCCGCCTGGTCCACATAATACATTTGGCCAAACAGCGGGTCACTAATTCCAGCGGTGCGCGCGGTGCTTGAATTCTGAACTCTGGCCTCTTTATAAAGGATGCTTGAATGACACCTCCATCTACTGGTCAATGCTCGCAGCATTTTATTCAAAAGACTCAGTCTAATGAACTAACAGTAACCCACGACACAGGACCGTCCAGCATCGACAAAGATCACAGCAGCATCGATAGAACGACCAGCATCGACACAGAACAGACAAGCTTCGACACACAGCCGCCCAGCATCAAAAACAGGCACGACCAGCATCGACACATAGCCGGCCAGCATCGACTCGCAGCAGGCCAGCATCGACTCACAGCCGGTAAGCATCGACTGGCACGCTAGGAGCCGATGCTGGCACGCTGGGAGCCGATGCTGGCCCGCTGAGAGTCGATGCTGGCACGCTGGGAGGCGATGCTGGCCTGCTGGGAGGCGATGCTGGCCTGCTGGGAGGCGATGCTGGCCTGCTGGGAGGCGATGCTGGCCCGCTGAGAGTCGATGCTGGCCTGCTGGGAGGCGATGCTGGCACGCTGGGAGCCGATGCTGGCCCGCTGAGAGTCGATGCTGACCCGCTGAGAGTCGATGCTGGCCCGCTACGAGTCGATGCTGGCACGCTGGGAGCCGATGCTGGCCCGCTGAGAGTCGATGCTGGCCCGCTGAGAGTCGATGCTGGCCCGCTACGAGTCGATGCTGGCCGGCTGGGAGTCGATGCTGGCACGCTGGGAGGCGATGCTGGCCTGCTGGGAGGCGATGCTGGCCCGCTGGGAGCCGATGCTGGCCCGCTGGGAGGCGATGCTGGCCCGCTGAGAGTCGATGCTGGCACGCTGGGAGGCGATGCTGGCCCGCTGGGAGGCGATGCTGGCCCGCTGGGAGCCGATGCTGGCCCGCTGGGAGGCGATGCTGGCCCGCTGGGAGCCGATGCTGGCATGCTAGGAGCCGATGCTGGCCCGCTGAGAGTCGATGCTGGCCTGCTGGGAGGCGATGCTGGCCTGCTGGGATGCGATGCTGGCCTGCTGGGAGGCGATGCTGGCCTGCTGGGAGGCGATGCTGGCCCGCTGAGAGTCGATGCTGGCCTGCTGAGAGTCGATGCTGGCCCGCTGGGAGTCGATGCTGGCCCGCTACGAGTCGATGCTGGCCCGCTGGGAGTCGATGCTGGCCTGCTGGGAGGCGATGCTGGCCCGCTGGGAGTCGATGCTGGCACGCTGGGAGGCGATGCTGGCCCGCTGGGAGGCGATGCTGGCCCGCTGAGAGTCGATGCTGGCACGCTGTGAGCCGATGCTGGCCCACTACGAGTCGATGCTGGCACGCTGGGAGACGATGCTGGCCTGCTGCGAGCCGATGCTGGCACGCTGGGAGACGATGCTGGCCTGTTGGGAGTCGATGCTGGCCCGCTGGGAGGCGATGCTGGCCCGCTGGGAGACGATGCTGGCCCGCTGGGAGTCGATGCTGGCACGCTGGGAGGCGATGCTGGCCCGCTGGGAGGCGATGCTGGCCCGCTGGGAGCCGATGCTGGCCCGCTGGGAGGCGATGCTGGCCCGCTGGGAGCCGATGCTGGCATGCTAGGAGCCGATGCTGGCCCGCTGAGAGTCGATGCTGGCCTGCTGGGAGGCGATGCTGGCCTGCTGGGATGCGATGCTGGCCTGCTGGAAGGCGATGCTGGCCTGCTGGGAGGCGATGCTGGCCCGCTGAGAGTCGATGCTGGCCTGCTGAGAGTCGATGCTGGCCCGCTGAGAGTCGATGCTGGCCCGCTACGAGTCGATGCTGGCCCGCTGGGAGTCGATGCTGGCCTGCTGGGAGGCGATGCTGGCCCGCTGGGAGTCGATGCTGGCACGCTGGGAGACGATGCTGGCCTGCTGCGAGCATCGGCTCCCAGCGGGCCAGCATCGGCTCCTAGCGTGCCAGCATCGGCTCCCAGCGGGCCAGCATCGGCTCGCAGCAGGCCAGCATCTCCTCCCAGCGTGCCATCATCGGCTCCCAGCAGGCCAGCATCGCCTCCCAGCAGGCCAGCATCGCCTCCCAGCAGGCCAGCATCGCCTCCCAGCGGGCCAGTATCGACTTCCAGCGTGCCAGCATCGGCTCCCAGCGGGCCAGCATCGCCTCCCAGCAGGGCAGCATCGCCACCCAGCGGGCCAGCATCGGCTCCTAGCGTGCCAGCATCGGCTCCTAGCGGGCCAGCATCGGCTCCCAGCGGGCCAGCATCGGCTCATAGCGTGCCAGCATCGGCTCCCAGCGGGCCAGCATCGGCTCGCAGCAGGCCAGCATCTCCTCCCAGCGTGCCATCATCGGCTCCCAGCAGGCCAGCATCGCCTCCCAGCAGGCCAGCATCGACTCGCAGCGGGCCAGCATCGCCTCCCAGCGGGCCAGTATCGACTTCCAGCGTGCCAGCATCGGCTCCCAGCGGGCCAGCATCGCCTCCCAGCAGGGCAGCATCGACTCGCAGCGGGCCAGCATCGACTCGCAGCAGGCCAGCATCGACTCGCAGCGTGCCAGCATCGACTCGCAGCGGGCCAGCATCGCCACCCAGCCGGCCAGCATCGACTCCCAGCCGGCCAGCATCGACTCGTAGCGTGCCAGCATCGACTCGCAGCGTGCCAGCATCGACTCTCAGCGGGCCAGCATCGACGCCCAACAGGCCAGCATCGCCTCCCAGCAGGCCAGCATCGTCTCCCAGTGTGCCAGCATCGCCTCCCAGCAGGCCAGCATCGCCTCCCAGCGGGCCAGCATCGTCTCCCAGCGTGCCAGCATCGTCTCCCAGCGTGCCAGCATCGCCTCCCAGCAGGCCAGCATCGCCTCGCAGCCGGCCAGCATCGACTGTCAGCGGGCCAGCATCGACTCGCAGCAGGCCAGCATCGCCTCCCAGCGGGCCAGCATCGACTCCCAGCGTGCCAGCATCGGCTCCCAGCGGGCCAGCATCGCCTCCCAGCAGGTCAGCATCGACTCGCAGCGGGCCAGCATCGACTCGCAGCGGGCCAGCATCGACTCCCAGCCGGCCAGCATCGACTCGCAGCGGGCCAGCCGGCCAGCATCGACTCGCAGCGGGCCAGCATCGCCACCCAGCGTGCCAGCATCGACTCCCAGCGGGCCAGCATCGCCACCCAGCGGGCCAGCATCGGCTCCTAGCGTGCCAGCATCGGCTCCTAGCGGGCCAGCATCGGCTCCCAGCGTGCCAGCATCGGCTCCCAGCGGGCCAGCATCGCCTCCCAGCAGGTCAGCATCGACTCGCAGCGGGCCAGCATCGACTCGCAGCGGGCCAGCATCGACTCCCAGCCGGCCAGCATCGACTCGCAGCGGGCCAGCATCGCCACCCAGCGTGCCAGCATCGACTCCCAGCGGGCCAGCATCGCCACCCAGCGGGCCAGCATCGCCTCCCAGCGTGCCAGCATCGGCTCCCAGCGGGCCAGCATCGGCTCGCAGCAGGCCAGCATCTCCTCCCAGCGTGCCAGCATCGGCTCCCAGCGGGCCAGCATCGCCTCCCAGCAGGCCAGCATCGGCTCCCAGCAGGCCAGCATCGCCTCCCAGCAGGCCAGCATCGCCTCACAGCGTGCCAGCATCGACTCCCAGCCGGCATAGACTCGCAGGCGGCCAGCATCGCCTCGCTACGCCCCAGCATCGCCTCCCAGCAGGCCAGCATCGTCTCGCAGCGGGCCAGCAACGACACACACACACACACACACACACACCACCACCACCACCACCACCATCACCACCACCATCATCACGACCACTACCACCACCTTCACCAACACCACCACCAACACCACCACAAACACCACCAACACCACAAGCACCACCAACACCACCAACACCATCATCATCATCATCTTCATCATTATCGTCATCATCTTCATCATTATCAGCAGCGTCATGACATTTGAATCGTTTATTTGACGTCATAATGCGTCCGTTTACACATCCAGCGATGACAATAGGTGTGACGCAATAATTCCATTGTTGTGAACATTTCTTTATTCAGCGTTTTTTTTGGAGATTTTTATACTAAGCTACTGTAGCTCTGCTATTCAACTGCTAAGTGCTAATGGTAAGAAAATATGTCGAATACAAAGCATGAAGATATCTCGGAAAAGAATTCTCTGCCAGCAATCGCAATATATTCCGATCAAGGGTACGCGACCGATTGTTACCTTTGGCGTTTCAAATTGCAACGTTTCAGTTGCATTGTTTCAGTTGCATCATTGAAAGTTGCATTGTTTCAAGTCGCATCGTTTCGGTTAGAGTTTAAAGTGCACTTAACAGCTGCTGGTAATTCAGTTAAGTATAATAGCTTCGGTTAACCGCAATTCCGACACTCCTAGATTCTCAAGCAGCTAATGGTGTTTCAGTTGAAATCGTAATCGTCAACTCGAAATTTCTAAAACGCTACTTAAAATCTAACTACAAGACACCAGCTTATTCACGAGCCCTGCGTCAAGTCCGTGGGGTTGTAGTACCAGTTTCAGATCTCATTTTTAGCTGTACCTGTTGCAACCGTCAGCCCTACATGGGAATCAGTCGATCGGGCTCTACGTTTTTTGGAAGCCTACCACTGGTGACTTTTCTAATTGTCTTAACACTGTTTGCTCACGAACCTTTTGTTCGCAGTTAACATCTTTAGACTATAGTGTAGGAAGCGCTTTTGTGGGGCACTTAAAAGGGGTTACATTAAGTGTCTAGATATAAAAAGCTATCAAACAAAAAACAACTTCTTAGAAATAAAATTATAAATGATTTATAAATATTGCAGCAACCATAAGCGTTATAAGATTGTAAAGTAATTGGTCTCGTTCACATGGAACGAGGAAAGTGGCAAGTAAGTAAGCAGACATGTCGGCATTCGTTAGGCTTGGTTCGCTTTTAAATGATTACAATTACTAGATTATTTATTTAAGAAATTATATGTTTGGAACAAATTAGGAGTATCGTAGAATCAACAGAAAAAGACGAAGATCAGGAATCCATAAGAGAAATGGTCGTTGCCGGGAAGCTTGTCACAACTTCCGGTGAATTGACGAATAATTTCGATTAGGCTAATTCATTCGTTCGTTCATTCATTCTTTCTTTCGTTCCTTCGGTCTGTCGGTCGGTCGGTCACAAGGTCGTTTATTCCTTCCTTCCTTCCTTCTTTCCTGCCTTCCTTCCTTCCTTCCTTACTTACTTATTTAATTACTTACTTACTTACTTCATTCCTTCCTTCCCTACTTCCTTCCTTCCATCCTCCTTTCCTTCCTTCTTTCTTTCCTTCCTTCCTTCTTTCCTTCCTTCCATAATTTCTTTCCTTTAGCATTCCAGAAAAAAACCGGATTTTCACTTGTCGCAGATCTGCTACTCTCGTCTTTGCTGCCAAGGGAGACGAATACTCCCATACCAACGGTTACCAAGGAAACCGCAACCAAGTACAAGTCTCGCCCGTCCAGCGCACCAGCCACGCCGGATGCTATGGCAACTGTATCGACCCCCACCCGCGCAGCTAAAGAGAAGGAGGATGAGAAGCCGAGGTCATCGAAGGTCAAGGCCCAAGGTTACAATGTCATGGGCAAGATCATGGACACGGTCACGGTCACGAGCAAGGTCACGAGCAAGGTTGCCGACAAGGTCAAGGACGTTCTCACTGGCAAGGTCACGGGCAGGATCACGGCGAAGTCCACAGCTCTCCCAAGTGACCTGCCTCAACCGGTAGTCGAGGCCAACGCTGCGGCGCAGGCCAGCAGCGGAGGACAAGACAACAGAGAAAAGCAGAGGCTGTCCTCGGTCGACGTGGCCACTCTTTCGAACCCAGGAATTCCGAGTATCATCTTGCCAGACGCCTCTGTCGGTGTTAAGAGGAGATCCGCCTTTCCTCAGCCCTTCTACTCGACTCTGGGGAGGTATATACCACATGGACCGGGCGACGAGGCCTTCAGTCCCATCACCCTCACTATGACGCTCAATGCGGAAGAAGGAGACCCCCAGTAGGCGCTGCATAAATGCTCTTTGAATTATGATGGTAACGACGACGGCGTTCAGTAGTCATTGTGGATAACTCTACTTACAAGACATGATGATGACAACGACGACGATGCTGGTTAGGAGGAGAAGGAGGAGGAGGAGAAGAAGAAGATAATGATGATGATGATTAGAATGAAGTTGAAGGTGAATATGAAGGATGATGATGAATGTGATTATGATTATGATGATGATGATGATGACGGCATTTCAAGGTCTGCCTGGTATCCAGTTTCTCTGACCAATCGTAATTCAACGTGATACTTGGTTGCGATTTCACTTGAAGCGACCATCGATTGATGCATTGAGCATCGCGAAAGTGGCGCTATAGAAGTTCTTTAGATTAGATTAGAATCGACGACAACGACGATAACGATGATGATAATGACATTAGAATCCTGTTCTTATTCTGTTCTTCCGTTCTTTAGTCAGTCGAGAAGACCGACGGTAACGATAAGGACTCTTGCCGACGAGAAACAGGCCAGCAGGACAAGGGTAAACACGACATAAGATTTATATAGCGCACGTTAACAGTCTCTTGGGATTCACATTCTTATGCTGCTGTTGTTGATGTTGTTGTTGATGTTGTTGTTGATGTTGATGATGTTGATGATGTTGACGATGTTGATGATGATGTTGATGATGTTGATGATGATGTTGATGATGCTTATGCTGCTGTTGTTGATGTTGTTGTTGATGTTGTTGTTGATGTTGATGATGTTGATGATGTTGACGATGTTGATGATGATGTTGATGATGTTGATGATGTTGATGATGTTGATGATGATGTTGATGATGCTTATGATGATGTTGATGATGATGCGGAGGAGGAGGAGGAGAAGAATAGGAGGAGGAAGAGAAGGAGGAGGAGGACGGTGATCATATGTGCTGCTTGATATGAGTTAACGGTTAGACGGAGCTAAATGTGGCAGTCAAGGGTAGACGGTTGAGAATATGCTGGATGGATGGATGGATTGAGGGATGGATGGAGAGAAGGAAGAGTGGATAAAAGAATGGATGGATTAGGAAAGAAGGAAGGAAGGAAGGATGGAAGGATGGATGGACGGTTGGATCGACGGATGAATAGAAGTAGGAAAGGAATAAAGGAAGGAATGAAGGAAGGTAGGAAGGAAGGAAGAAAGAAAGAAAGGAAGGAAGGAAGGAAGGAATGAAGAAAGGAAGGAAGAAAGGAAGGAAGAACGAATGAATGAGAGAAGCAATCAGTCAGTCAGGGTAAATCGATCAACTAACTGATTATTCTTGTAACCTTAATCAATTAGACTGTTAAAATATTATCAAAAATTTTCTGCTCAGCTGAATCCTCCATCTACAACCCCCGGAGCAGGAGGAGGAGCAGGAGGAGGAGGAGGAGGATTAAGGCCAGAGGAAAGCAAACATTCAATCGTATCGGACACAGATATGGGTAAGATAGACTCCACTGCATTCTGTTGCATTAGTGTTACATTACATTACATTAGGCGCTCCTGTACCGCAGCTACACTTCATTCCATTGAGATAGAGGGATGGATAAAAGAATCCATTGTATTGTTTTTCACAGTATTCTGTTGCAGAGTAACAGTACAGTAGGGCCGGTGGAATAGGCCTTATGTTGTTCTCTGAACTCTGACCTCTGACCTCTCTTCACTCCATTGCATTGCGTGGCAACTCAGTGTGTATTGTAACTGGACTGTAAAGAGCTGTAAACCAATTGGTAGCCGATTGGTTAGAGTGCTTGGCTTGTAACGCGGAGAGTAGGAGTTCGGGCCTCCTCCCTGAGATGGTTTGCTTAGCCATTAGGTAGCAGCTCTTCTCCGGTAAGTTTCTAATCCCCAGGAATCGTATGTACCTCGGGGAAAACAACAACAACAACAACAACAACAACAACAATATTAATAATGACAATGCAACAGGCCCCAGGGTTCACTGGCAGTCTCTTTCAATTCACTGTTGCGTTTTTACCTTGTAGAAACTGAATCCGTTCTATCGGGCGCCATGATGCGATCCGTTGTGGTATGTATTCTGTTATGATCAGCAATTATCACATTCATGCATATATATACATAGGTATAGCTTCACAGATGCATATACATGTGTATCACACACATATATATATATATAGACACTAGCGGTATAGAAGTTGTTAATTAATACAATGCAGTATACATTAGAATAAATTTTATACTGATTTTTCCTCTTCCTATTATCGCTCTTCCCGCTCCAATTTCAAACACCATCCACTTAATCGCTTGACTAGGCACAGAATTCTAATTGATGTGACCAGCTGTTGGAAATAAATATATCGCTTAAATCAATCAATCAATCAATGCCTTTATTGGTCCCAATTGCAACATATCAGATTTCACAGGTGAGCCTAATGTGCAATTTCCCGGAATACAATTTAAGGCAAACCCAGAAAGGACCTGAGTCTCGCTTGAATAGGGTCTCTCATTAAACGCAGCTTCGTTAGCTCTCACCTTGCTTGTTAACATGCATCCTGAAACCCACACACCCTGTTCCTGTTAGCTTCGCTATTAACAGGTGCTCGCATTATATCCTTGTAGCGTCTGCGTATATTCTACTGGCCTGGTTAGCTAGATTGGTTAACGCGTACGTCAATGCGCCTCTGAGCGTGAGGATGCCGGTTCGCGTCCCGACCGTGGCTTATTTAAGAGATTTTAATCTCATGCTAGCACGGTCCATACACGAGGACCTTAAATGGCGTGGGGCCCATTCAAACGGGCAGCGGTGGTGAAGGATCTTACCCGATAAATTCATTGAAAAATGAACAGGGTCAAGGCCATTCGGTCGTTATAGAAAAACGTGTAAAAGACTTTATAAACAGTTTGCTTCGATGCTGTTGCGGTCTGATATTGCTGGCGATCCGTAATTCAGTCTTCAGATGTCTGTAACACTGAAATTAGGTCGTCAGATAGATGTGTTTTAAGATAACAGCGTACACTGTGCAATGTATATAGACCTTGTGTTAGGACGATATGTGCATAATATTAGGTTCAGGATACAGTCTGTATATATTCATGTATTTACTGTGTACATATAAGTACATGTAGTCCAAATATATTAATTATAGTGCGTACGTGTCTATGTATATTATGTGATATATATATGTAGGATATACCTAGTATACAACCGTGCATATAGTATACGTTTAGACCTGTGCTAAATATCTGAACTTAGAACTTCTGAAGGGTAAACATATTAATGGCAAAGTGAATGTTGAGTTCATTAAAGTCGTATGTATGCGCTTTGATCTCTAAGATAAAACGTTGTTAAGGCGAGTTTTGTCTTTGCACAAAGCTCTCTACTTCAGGTTGGGCGGCGTTTGATAGTAATTGTGATAAGTTAATAGGCCTGTGGTTAATATGGAAAGTGATAAGAGGCCTTGCTAGCCTTAAGTATATGTGTACGCGGTTTTGTAACTTAAAACTAAATCGAACCGGCCGCCTTCCCATTTCTCTCAGCTTAAACACAACTCACCCTAACAGCTCCTTGCCCCCTTCTCTCTCTGGTCTTCTGGCAACAGGACATGGTGCTCGACATGGCATCTTTGGACAGCCCCACTGACTTGACGCAGCGCTTGTGAATAAGCTGGTGCCCTGCTCTTAGCTTTTAAGTAAGACTTTTAGACATCTCGAGTTCACGATTACGGTTAGGATTACGAGTAATAGCCTCTTTTGTTCACGATGCGTTTTTGTGGAGATTGGGTGCAACTGGGGTTGGCTGCAGTGGGGAAGAAAAACTAAGGGGAAGGATTGGAATGTAAAAGGCAAGTTTACCTTCATTGAGAGATTGTGTGAACCTATGGGAATCTTAAACCGTGGGGACAGGAGCAAAATGTATGGGAAATTCGAAGGGAAACAGCCTGAACCAGTAAGAGGAAGAAAGACAAGGGTTTATATAAGGGCAGGAGTTAAACGAATGGTGAGAACGAGAGTAGGGATTCGAGAGGTAGGTCTAGTCCTGCGCAAGGGGCTGAGATTTGAAGTGACGCCACCGAATAACAAAAAAGTTGCTTGTAGCATAATATGTCTATCTGTTGTTTCTTTGTCTGCCTTTCTGTCTGGTTTCATGTCTCTTCTGTCTGTCGACATGTATTTGTTTTTGGACAGTTTGTCTCTACTCTGTTCCTTCTGCAGTCCGACCCTTCTTCGCCTTTCCATGTTTCTCTCTCTTTTCTCTCTCTCTCTCTCTCTCTCTCTCTCTCTCTCTCTCTCTCTCTCTCTCTCTCTCTCTCTCTCTCTCTCACTCTCTCTCTCATCAATCTATGACCAATTTCAGTTGCCAAGACTTTTAGTAACAAGTGTCTCTATGTTATAACGTGTTAACTGGCTCTAATTTGATCGTCCCATATTTGCAGAGTATCATGAAGTTCTTTGTCCAGACCGGCGCTCAGGAAAGAGGTAAGAATTCAAACCAAAACTCATATCACACGGCAGTATGTATTTAACCAAGGGGGTCGACACGAAGGGCCTGATTCTCTTAAAGGCCCTGTTTGTATGTATGTATGTATGTATGTATGTATGTATGTATGTGTGCATGTATGCATGCTTGTCACAGAAGCTGCGGCGTTGGCTTCGGCTACACCTGCTACAGAGGCTGAGAGCGACAGAGCAGCCGAGAGGAGGCGAAGTGTGTTGTTGCCTTCGGCGCCGGTGACGGAGGACGACCTGGAGGCCCTGCGGCTGAGCGTCCGGGCGATGATCGGACTGCAACGGTGGAAGAGGAAAGCCAACGCCAGGATCAGCCAGAAGGCTGGTCGACAGGTCACCATCAAGACATTCGCAAAGGTATACATACACATATGTATATATATATACATACATATGTATATGTATGTATATATATACACGCAAATACACAATAACGCAGAGTTATAGACATACACATAAGCTAACAGATATTGATGCACGTATGAAAACACATTTCTAGCCTAATCTAAAAAGTTTAAAAGTAGTTTTTTGAATCGATGTTTCTTTAGTTAGGCCTATATTTAGTCATACATGTCTGTCTGTTACATCAGCCCGTCTTATTTATCTAGTTTAAATATGTATGCACAGATGTAGGCCTATATTTAATAGTTAGTAAAAACTAAAAACATATGCCTATCGCTATAGCAAATTAGCTTTTAAAGGTGAAGATAATGGGATGGAGCTAAATTAGGATAACAGTATTTGATCTACATACCATAGCCAGTTTCTCAGGGAAACCCTCTCCAAAAAATTTGGGGGCAATGGGGCCAACTTAATGGCATGCTCCCCTAAATCAAATGGGATTTCGTGATCGGATGGGCCCCTCCGGCTCAGCCCTTGACCTGATGGTCATTGCCCGATCACCATTTAGCCTAACCTACTATGTAGGTTACCAATATCGTCTAATTGTGTCGCTAAGGGTTAGGCTCCTAAAGCTGTTCGGTCTGTTGTTTGTAGAACCCACAGCACAACGCACTACTGCAGAAAAACTTAGAAGATATAACGACAGAGGTTGGTTACACCCGTTTCTTGCACCGGCACACATTGCCAAATGTGCGCCTAAGTCGACATTTCTGAGCGCCACGCAGGGATGTGTTTTATAAGGTAAAGTCATCGTCAACGGACCTTGCTGCCCCTGGATAAGACTACTGCTTCGGACAAGTTCCCGAACTGCAACAGACGCCTTTTAAGTGTATTCGTTTTACTTCGGTTGATTTCAGTCGTTGGATTAGGCCTCTTCGATTCTCAGTTTGAAGCCGTTTGAAATTGCAAGGTAAGGTCGACGTCAACGGCCCTGGCAGCAACAAGATGTCATTGGCAAACTGCTAATCTGCAACACATACTTTTAAATGGGTTCGTCTTTCGCTACAATTCAGTTGAGTTCATTCGTTCGACCCTTCAATTCGCAATTTGAAACTATTTGAAATCATAGGGTAAGATTGATGTCAACTGCCCTGGCAAGCAGCCATAAGATGTTGTTAAGTAATGAATGCTGCTACTGGCAAATTGCAAAAGGTGCAATGTTGCTTTCTTCCAGCCGCCTCTGCCTCTCAAGAGAACGCTCTACGGCGAGGCATTTCCGATCCTCAACGACGTTTTTCAAGGTATGCCAGCTTCACTTGATTTGAACTTCTAGAGCGCCATACACGATAGATATATGCGCCCAAGAAGCTCTAGATAGCCACAATTAATGCCAACATATTCCATCAATCGGCTGGGATACAAAAGGGCCGTCAGGACAGAGTGAATTCAGAGTGGGCAGGTCTGTATCTACCTCGGGCTAGCACGTTCCTTGAAAGGCGACCTTGAATGGCTGACGCCCATTCAAACAGGCAGCGGTGGTGAAGGATCTCACCCGATAAATTCACTGAAAAATGGGCAGGGTCAAGGCCATACCATCGCCATAAAAACATGCGCATTTACAGTATAGGCCAACCATAGATCATTCAGACTGCAAGGCGCTCACACATTCATTATAACTGCGTAACTTGTCTAAATTTATTCCATCTGTTGTATTTCATATCAGCGTACAGAAAATGTCTTTGTTTCAGCCTACGAACGAACACTAGGCAAGACTAATCCCTTGACAGAACAGGCAAGGGCGAAGATTGAAAGCATGACCAAATTCATGAAGATGTACGACGAAATGTAGGCCTACACTCAGCCCTCTCTACAGCAAAACCATTTCGACAAAAACGCAAGTTAATCAACGAACTGAAGAAGAATGCAAGTAACATTCACTTCCAGGTTATCCTGGAGTCGAATCGTCTAGTACTTGTCGACAAATAGCAAAAGCAATTATCATTTCATAAGGTCAACAGAAAAATTGCCTGATATATAACCTTCATTAACTTCATAAGGAGCACTTAAACACTCTTGCTTTGAACTTACCAATCCATTACTGGTGAACTGCTTCTCAAGCATAAATCAATGTCACCATTAAACAATTAAAGTGTACAAGCAGTGTATAATTTCAATAATATAATAATAATAGACCACTCCTTCTGGGTTTTTGGTGAAAAATAACAATAATATAATATCATAATAAAAATAATATAATATACAATAGCCTAATATCACAAGCACTTTGTGAAGGCACAAACGTCAGGGCAGAGCAACAGAAAGAACAAGCATAACAGAACAAAACCCAGATACCAAACTTTTCCAACATTATTAGGCTACTGGTATTTATGGCAAAACTAAGATTTGGCAAGTGCATATTAAAATTTTATTGCTTAAAACATGTTATTTTGACTCCATTGCCCTTAACACTTATTGCTCAATCAAATTGCATTAAAGTCGACTGATCTAAACTGAATTTGACACAGTTACGCTGTCAACGGCAAGAACTTAAACAAAAGATGAAACAAATACATTTAAATCACACCTTATCACAGCACAATTTTCGCTTTTGAGTAACGAACAAACTATATAGGCCTACCTTAAAAATCACGTTCGAATAGTTTAAAACAAAAAAGCCAAGATGACTACTCAAACACGCAATTATAGTCACGAAAGTTTCTAATCCAGACTTCAAGTTGCTTTATTTGAACTCGAAGACCTTAAGTTTCTTAAGTCGGAAAGTAGTTGAATCTGCCAGCATATACGAGAACAATGGAGAGGAAACAGCAGACTTCCAATGCAGAGTTCAATCTTCTACGATCCAATCGCAAAGTAGTGTATTATCGGTCAGCGTTTGCTTAAGACCTGGAAAATTTACACCAAAAGAAATATAAAATTTATACAGTTATTACATTCATTTACTTGTAATTCTTACACATATTCATATGCCTATGAGAGGTACATAGTAAGATATCGTCATCATAAGCTTGAGATTTCTACAGCGCCCAATGAAATCCAAGTCGTGAGAACCAGCTTATTCACAGGCGCTCAGTCAAAACAAAATTATTAGGCAGGAGAGTTAAAAACGGTTCCAGGTCAAGATCCAAAAGGCAGGCAGGCGGGCAGTCATGCGCCTACAGGTGATGGTGTTTGAAATTGGAGCGACAAGATAGAAAAGGGGAAGAGGAATCAGGATAGAGTGTGGAGTGTTTTTAGTTTTGAGTGAAAGATCTCGGCACAAGGGGTGAAGTGTTGGTGAGTTCATATGATGTGTCAGATAATTGTTGTAATGCTGGCAGGAGTATATATAAGTTGTATACTGGGAAATGGTTAACAACACTATGCCTATAGGAAACTTCAGACAATCAGTTGCTTAATAAGAATCAATCGTAAATTCTTTTTCAGTTGTGAGATGTTTGCCTTTTCTAAGCAAATCCTAGAATGTGTGCTAACTGACGTGGACATACCCCAACTGAATTGTACAGTGGAGTAAATGGTAAAATTGTAATTTCAGTGCTGGACTTCCTTTGGGGTTGGAATTTTGTAGGTAATCTCTTATTTATAATAAAATAATAATCATATTAAACTGACAGATGAATTAGAAGTTTTCTGGTTTACATGCCAGATTAATTACAAGAGTACTTGACGTCAGGAAGATCTGAGCATTCACAAACCAGACATAACTTCAATTTTTGTGCTCTGGATTTCTTGATAATTGCAATGGGAAACCAATTAAAGACACATACAGGCCTACTGAAGTTACCCTATATGGCCCAAGCTGCATTCAGTGAAAACTTAAACAAAACATGTCTTGTGATCACACAGCTAAGAAAAACCTGATTAGAAGGAAAGCACGCGCCTCTACCTTTCATGTCGAACCTGCCATCTATGACACCAACTCCATCGGAAGCAATACTTTCGTCGAAAGACTCTTCGCTGCTTGACGAGAGAAACCACGAATTGTTACCAGTTTCTTCTTTAGTCACGACCGCCTCGATCATTTGCAGCGTGGCACAGTCGTCGCACAGACCCCGCGGTGTTTCGTGAGGGCCACGCGGCTCGCAAAAGTCAATGTCACGTGCGTAAGAGCGTGTAGCACCTGAATGGTGCATGGCACGTTCCCGCTGCCACGCCCAATGATGCGGTTCCATGGTCATTATCTAGAACACATCACAAGACCATGGTTCAATGTCTAAATAATGATTAATTAATTACACAACGCTTGTGTGGTGCTAATTTCTAATATTTATGATTATTAGGATTATCACTGTTTTATCAATAATTTTAGTATCAAAAGATGAACATAATGATAGGAATAAACATAATGTTGAAAACTTTCTAAACACTGAGGCATGGCAGCTGACTGGATAAAGTGCTCAGCTTGTAATGCGGAGAGTATGGGTTCGAGCCTCCCTTTAGATGGTTACTGTGTAGGGTTAGGGTTAGGGCAAGTCCTTAACTCACAACTGCTTCATGCCTCAGATTCAGATTTACTGAGCTAGCGCATGTAATAAATGCAAAAATAATAATAATAATAACCAAAATTGACCTTTTTCTTACAGACTTCAGTTGATTAAGTACCAGTGACTGATTTCTTGGATGCAGCTCCTCATATGAGTAGCACTGCACAAAAATTCTGTATAATAACGCAACTCACAGTAACCCAACATAGCTCGTGACTTGAGTAAAATGTTATATCTCATAGTTAAGGTGCTACTTTTAAGCTTATATATCTCTTCATCTATCTGTTAACTATTGTAAACATGGGACAACTGACAGAGACATATTTCTTCACCATGCATAAAAACATACAAAGGATGATGAAAGTCAATCTGAAGATATTATGGATTAAATTTATCTACAAAGTTTTAAGCCATAACATACCTCTTCACAGCACTTGCTGCTGACAACGGCTCTGTAAGACATCCTCGCCCAAAGCCTGTCACGTTGACGCAGGAAGCTTGAAGCCTTTTTCTTCCAGTCGCTCCCTAGAGCCCATGGGAGGATTTCAAACTTAAAATCCTCCTCATCCTCTTCCATGTCATTTGCCAGGAATCTGTTGTACAACGTGAAAAAAATAATAGCCTCTTCTGCACCAACGTTTTAGTAGTTGATATAAATTAAAGAAATAGTAAATCCCATATTGTAAAAAATAAGTAAACAGAAACAAAACTCACATGCATCTTAGGTATAGAGTATGTATTACACATTAAAACAGGGTCTTTCAAGAACTTCACGAAAGCACTGTGCACCTTGAAACCACTAACGCATAGGCCACTATAGAAGAAAAAGCATGTGCACCATTCATCTAAATTTCAATGCTTATCAAAACAAGACCTACAGCATAAAAGCAAGATGACAACTAATCTAATCTAATGACTTCTACAGTGCCATTAAAATAATAATGCTCAAGGCATCAATCGAAGGTCACTTCGAATGAAATCATAATAAAAATTATAATCCATTGCAGAAGCCAGGTTGAATTCCTATAGGTCAGAGGCGTTGTTGCAGCTTTCTAAAAAGGCAGTTTAGTAAGCAATTAAAACCACAAAAGACCATTAGTGTTAATGACTGTCATTGTTGATTATCAACAGTTGCTTCCATAATAATGAGTTTAAGGTTTTCACATGAAATAAAAAGAACTGTAAAAACACTTACAGAGCAAGAAAGAAATTCAGTTTAGTGTACTCTTTCTCGGTGAAGTTGGCTCTCTTGAAGTAGGCAAAAACCATTGCAAGCAGGTACTACAAAAGAAAAGTAATACAAACATTTTCCTAAATAAAATAGATATAGATATATAAATCATATATAAATCCAAATTTATAATTATCAACATATTGATTAAAATGAGGATCATCATGTCACAGATTAACTGCCATCATTGCACCTTTGAGAATTTCTTAAGAGGCCCTACTCAAATTTCCGGATGTGCTGACGTTAGTGGACTTAATGTTGGTTAAGCGCTTACCCTGTCATGAAGAGAATGCAGGATTGAGCCTAATCTTAGATGGTCACCCTATTGGGAACTTGAGTGAGTTCTCAATGCACAACTGCTTTGAGCCATTGAATGATGCTTGCCATTAAGCATTCGACTGCGTCTATAATCATCAGTCTGCCAATGTTTTCATGCGAACAACTACACTACACTGGGCGAACAGGCCTTTTAGGTCACTGGCCCACATGCATGGAACAGCCTTCCAGTACCTGTTCAGGAAGCTGAAACTTTTTGCGCTTTCAAAACACAATTCAAATTCTAACTATTAAGTAACTCTTAGAACTTGTGCTCACAAATGACATTGTAAAACACCCTTGAAGTAGTACATTACTGATAATGTTGCATAAAGTGTCTGTCATCAGTACATTACATTACACTGGATATATAAATTTAAGAAAATTATTCAATCACAGCAATGAGACTTGAGAGAGATCAGTCTTTATAAAATTATAAAGTTGCAAAGAGGATACTGAGGCAAACAAGAAATACATTAGCACTTAAAATTAGGCTATTTAGGTCAACAAAACCTTATAAAACCCAGAGAACCTCTCAGGAGTTTCTTGAAAGGTGCTATATAAATGCGCACTTATGATTATGATTATTATTAGCCGCCAAAGCTCACCTTGTCAGAGTACAGCATACATGAGTCAGACATCAGGAAGTCATATATGAACGGTTCCTCTAGAAGACAAAAATTTCATATTCAAGTCATTGAATTCATGGCAAATACGAATTTATGTCACAGAACAGTTTATAACTTTCAAAAATCTCAAACTATTATTCCAAAGTTTTAACAACTTCTGCATATTAAACTGAAGTCTACTGCTTGTTACACTGAGATTTTAAAAAGTGCAACAATCCTATATTAAGTTAATATGTTGAATTTTAGTCATAAAATAAGAAATAATAGGGCAAAACAGTGCAGCATAAGATGTTAACAATTATGATGCTTTCAAATTATCAGTTTAAGTTTAATCTAAATAACTCCCTCTGTCTGATTACAAAACTTGTGAGATTACAAAGGTGTTACCAGAAATCCTAGCAAAAATGTAACTAGACCTGACACTTTTGTGACTGTTAGTTAACGATAACAAGGATTACAGGACGTCACCTAAAAGATGGAAATATGCAAGAATTTCTCCTCGTGTCACAACATAGACCTGGTTAATATCCTTCTTCAATCGCTTTGACAGAGACACATTTGTAGCTGCATCTTCATCACCAGAGTCATCCTCCCTTGTTCGTTTCAATAACCCAAGCTTCTGATTACAGCTCTCTGCGTTAATCACTGATAAAGTCGACCGCAAACGTTCAACAGCCATCAGCTGCAAACAACAGAACAGTTTACATTAAAATTAAGTTTAAATTGACGATCTAAACTGAATTTGACACAGACGTGCTCTCGACAGCAAGAACTTGAAGATGAAAGTTTAAGGAGCTGGACTGACATCTTTTGACGAGATTTAGTAAGACAAAAAAGCTTTAATGAAAGTCATACAGAATAATTAATGAGGAAATGCATTGTAAATGCAGTACAACCCAAGTGCTCGAACCAATTGGTTAGAGCAAACGGTTTGTAACCAGCCTCCTCCCCTGAGACCATTACTGTGTATGGAACTTGAGCAAATCCTTTACTCGCAATTGCTCAGCGCCATAAATCGATGCTTGGCAATTATTTGATGTTAGTATTTTAAAATGCAGAAATAATAATACTAAGTTATAAGGTCTGAACTAGTGAGCCTGTCTTAAGTATCTTCCTCGGTTCACTCCTTGATGTCATGGCAACTGGATCTTTATCTCTACCATATTCCTAGAAACCTCTTTTTACTACAGCGCTACAAAAACTACCAGCGATTTGGCGTTTCGTAGCGCTGGAGATTTTTCAAGAACTTATGCGATTTTTACTATGTACAAAGTTCACACGTTGAACATTCCACTTAGTACACCAATAATTAAGAAACCCTTAACCATAAACCGGTATAATTATTTATTATAGTACAAGTTGTACGATTTTACCTGGAATAATATCTAAATTTTGCCAGATGATCAGCCGGGTTGGAACTATAGCCGCACACAAATTGTGATAATGACTTCGAACTTATGCGAAAGAAATTTAGAACAAAATATACATTTTAGTTTCTAAAGTAATTTAGTTATATATTATTTTCTACGAGTGAGTTCTGGTAATAATAATTTTAAATAAAACACTTGTTGCAATAAACTCAGTCGTCCGGAGGAAGGAAGCATAAACACACTTCAACGACGAATCCCCCTCCCATTCCACTTTTGATGACGAAATAAGTCGTCTGCTCCCATTTTTTTATAGTAGGTCTACCGTCTTAAGCTGTGCCTCGTTCTCGTGGACCAATTGCAGCATGAGATAGCTACTCTGACGTCATTAAATGTTGCAACATTTAACATTCAACACTTTCACGTCATCAAACTTTGAGCTTAAAAGTATTAAATGTAAGGTAAGGAAAATATTTTTGTAGCGCCTGACATTACTCTTTTATAGGAACCAATTCCTGGTCTCTCAGTGAGATACAGTAACTTGTAAATAATACCGTGGCAAATCATTGCCTTTAAACTCATCTAAATTCCTTTGGGTTCTCATATTGCAGCTCCCCTGAGCAGTTGTTCTTTAACATATGCTAAATCGGCACACACGTTACAATACAACCGAGTTTCACATCCTTCGACCATTCCAAGGCTGACCGGGGTCACATTATATGCCCTGGAGTCTATCAATACCGGAGGCAGGCTACACTGGAACTTTTGATTAGTGCTGCTAAGTTAATTTTTCCCGTAAATATAAATGTTTTTCTACAACGACCGTATGGCGTTGACCCTGCTCATTTTCTATGAATTTGTTTGGTGAGAGTTTTCTTGAAGATGGCTATAGAAATGTGCATCACTATTACAAGTAAGGTTTTTATACGCCATGAAATCAAATCCACTCAATAGATGTCGCGCATACATTGATAATCGTTAGATGTCGCACGACATTACTTTACGTTTGGCTTAAGCAATTGCACAAAACACATGTAATATAGTCGCGTGCATGTTGTTTTGAGTGTGAAAGTATAATGTGAATTTTGAGCTTAAATCCTAATCGATATAAGACAACGGGTCAACTATATTACCAAAGGAATCACGAGTTAATTAATCGCCATCTTGAGACCATCGACTGATGCCTTGGACATTATGATAACGGCGATATAGAAGTCTGTAGATTAGATTAGCTGCGGCCGACAAGTGAATAGCCTTAATTGCTGGTAATTCTGCGCTTCAGCCTTCTTTTCTTCGTTAAAGTTACTTTGCGGGGCAAACCGTGGGTTGATGGTGTTTCTTCGTTAATTCACTAATTTGGATCGACAACTGATCGCCCAGATAACTGCACAAGGTAAACAAATATGTTTGGCATCTTTTACAGATCGCGTATAAAATGTAATTCGATTATCAGGAAATTACTTATAAGTTCTTCAAATACGCGAAAGAAATGGTTACCACTATGCTAGAAGCTAATATACTGGGCAGTCTTGCATATCTTGTTTTGTAGGCAGTCTTGCATATCTTGTTTTGCAAAAATACTAGTATAATAGTTGGTAACAGGCTTAAGCCTAGCCGTAGAGGTCTTGCCGCAAATCCAGTCAGATTACATTTTGTTGCGCTGATTGAAAATCTTGCTTCTGCAAGTGATGCCGCAGCTTCGATCACAAAAAATTGTATTTGACTACTGATACATGTTCAAAAAATTTATTAGAAACTTTTTTCATGTTTAAATTCTGCCTTTGGGAATCATACAGATTCGTCCCGCTGTGGTTAAAATAATGGGAAAACGTGTAAAATTCTGCCTACTTGTCTGTCCTGTTGTATGCAGGAATCGAACTGTTGATAATGGGACCTTATTACGTTGGTGTGGACGTGGGTACCAGTAGTGTGAGGGCAGCTCTGGTGACTGCAACAGGACAGATCGAGGTGACGTCTACCAAGGCAATTTCCATTTGGGAACCAAGGGTCGATTTCTATGAACAGTCTTCGGATGAGATTTGGCGAACAGTCTGCAAAGTTGTAAGGGTTGGTGTTGAAGTCCGTAAATTTATTGCCCCGACTTTCTTTACGGTTTACGGCTAACGTGTCAGCCAACGTGGGTCTTTGACTTGTGAAGTTCCAGATGCTGAATCGGAATTATTGCCATGAATTCGTTGTTTAGCTAATTCACCTGATCTAATGACTTAGATTTTTCCAGTGATTCATTGTTGTTAGATACAAAACCATAGCAAAAGTCAGTCTATTAGAGAAGTCTGGTTGAATTCCAACTGGTCATGGAAACCAGAAGTTAGGCTATGGATGAGGCATTTTTTACATTTTAGGGTGAGTTTGATGTATCCTGTTACCATACCTCACCCATTACCTTTACATTACCTCAAATACCTTCTTTCTCTTGCAGGATGTGACACAGAATGTTCCAGCAAGCGAAGTTCACGGTCTTGGCTTCGATGCAACAGCTTCTTTGGTCGTACTGGATGGAAAATTCCAGCCTATGGCAGTCAGTGATGGTGGTAAGTGAGTGAGGATAAAGGACACCTGTTAAGGGTAAATGTAAATGTAAATGTTTTTATACAGCGACTGTATGGCCTCAATGCTGCTCTTTTTTCAACGAATTAATCAGGTGAGATCCTTCACCATCGATGCCCCTTTGATTGCAGCTGCACAAGGGGTAGAGGTCAATGATTCGTAACGTGCCATCTGAATGTCATTTGTGACCTAAAAGGTTGCTTACGTTTATGATGCACTTGATGATGCCATTTTGGCATCAGTTAATCTGATGACTTCTGTAGCGTCGTTATCAAGTGCTACAGGCATCAGTCAGTGGTCGCGTCAATTGAAACCGTTTCAAGGAAACTAGCATCAGAACGTTTAAGAGATCTCAGGCTGATAACCATAATAGTAACAACAATAATAAAACTGATAATAATAATAATTCTTTGTGCTAGAACTCAACGGGTAGCGGCCATTCCAGATGTTTTGCCTCTTCTCCAATAAATGTTTAATCCCATGTGATCATCTGTACCTTGGGGAAAAAATTTTAATAATAATTATTATAAGACCAAACTAGTAATGCCTGGCTTTTGTCTACTGTCTTGTCCCGACAATAGGTGACAACAGAATCTACATTCATCTACCTGTTCTTAGCTATGGCCATTCAGCACCTCAGTGCAATCACTTTTTTTGGCTCCTTTGCCATTAGATATGACTTTGACGAAGGCAAGCATGTTCCATATGGCTGTCCCGAATTTTGGTAAAGAAATCATTATTACTCACGTAAAAAAATAATTCCATCGCCATCTGCAGCAGTTTGCTTCGTCTAAATATTGACATATCCTTTAAATAAAGTCCTGAAGGATCTTTTCTACTTTGGCTAAAAAATCACAATACCACGAATAATAATATTAATAATAATGATGGTAGGATTTGGTTTGTTGTTCAAAGAGGTCAGTGATCATAACGTGATCATGTGGATGGATCATCGGGCTGTGGATCAAGCAAAGCAGATAAATGAGACGCATCACACAGTTCTACGAAACGTCGGGGGAACCATTTCACCAGAGATGCAGCTTCCAAAGCTTCTGTGGCTCAAGCAGGTATGTATTTTGCATTGTTTTTCTGAATCACAGTCCTTTGGACAAAACAAGCCCATGTTCATCTAATCTACAGTGGTGTGCAAAAGTCTGGAACCACCTACGAATTTTGACATTTTTTCAACTTTATGACCTTTTACTGTAATTTTTTCATTACCCCACTATTTTTTTGTGTTTTTCGTTATAAGGGATATATTTGGCTATTATAATCATCTTTTTAATACCAATTATTTCTGTTTTTGACAGAAGTATAAGTTCTGAAACATACTTAGTACAACTTTTGTAAATTTCACAAATCCTGCGTGAAACTGGATCAAGATGTTCCAATCAGCGCGCGTTATTTCTGACCAATCAGGAGGCAGTTTTCACCAGCCAATAACAGTCCAGGGTGTCTAGGTAAGACAGCAGCTATAAAATAGGCGCGCTTTTTTGGATTTCTTACACTTTCTGCATCGACCATGACGAAGAAGTGGGGCTTGATGTTGGAGGATCGTGTTCGTGTGACAGTGTTGAGGGAAGAAGGCTTTTCATGCCGCCAGATTGCCAGCAAAGTCGGCTGCAGTCACAGCGCCGTTGTAAAAATCCTGCAGAAGAAGAACACGACGGGTTCGGTGGTAGACAAGCTTCGGTCCGGGCGTCCACATGTATCAACATCACGCCAGGACCGTGCTCTTCGACGCTTGTCATTGACCAACCGCAAGTTGACTTCGCCTCAGCTACTGCGTGAGTGGTCAGACACGTCTCACGTCAGTGCAAGTTCATCAACTGTTCGTCGTCGGTGCCTGAAAGTATTTGGGCTGCGGGGCTGCAAGGCACGCAACAAGCCACTGATGAGTGACGTACAAAGGAAGAAACGGATCGAGTGGGCGCGGAAACACTCAACCTGGACAAGTGACAAGTGGGAGAAGGTGCTTTTCAGCGATGAAAGTACCTTCTGCTTGTTTGGCAATCAGGCCCACACCTACGTGAGGAGATTTCCTGGAGAGCAGTTCAAGCCTGAGCGCCTCAATGTCACTGTAAAGCATCCTCTGAAGATCATGGTCTGGGGCTGCATGGCTGCCAGTGGCGTGGGACGCTTGCACATCGTCGATGGAATGGTGAACGGGGCGAAGTACATCACAATACTGCAAAAGTGCATGTTGCCATCAGCGGAGCAGCTCTTTCCAGGCCGGTTCCTGTTCCAAGATGACAACGCACCTTGCCACCGAGCCAAACTGGTGATGAACTGGAAGCGTCAGCACAAGATTGAGTCACTTGACTGGCCTGCGCAATCTCCAGACCTCAATCCCATCGAGAATCTGTGGCACAAGGTGGCATTGGAAATTTCAAAGAAGCGCCCAACTTCAAAGCGTGAGCTAATTGAATCGCTCATTACTGCATGGAATCGCGTTGTCACGCAATATCACCTCGTCAAACTTGTGCACTCGATGCCGAAACGGTGCAGACAGGTGATCAAGAATAAAGGGTGGCCCACCAAATACTAATTCACCACGGTCACACAAAACGGCCTTTTTCAAGGCCACCTAAATGATTACGAAGGAATACAGACCACACGTGACCTGTTTTAAAGCATACATGTACGTACTAATTATTTTACACTATTGCCTAGGGATGTACGTACACGTGTACAAATTAGGAGATTTACACGCTAAGCGATTAACATGGTAACTTCAAAAAAAAAAATTAGAAGATTAAGGCCAAACTAGGTCAAAAAGTTGATTATAATAGCCAAATATATCCCTTATAACGAAAAACACAAAAAAATTTAGTGGGGTAATGAAAAAATTACAGTAAAAGGTCATAAAGTTGAAAAAATGTCAAAATTCGTAGGTGGTTCCAGACTTTTGCACACCACTGTAAATCTAATCTAGTGACTTCTATAGTGCTGTTTTCGTAGCTCACAAGACATCAATCAATGGTTGCTTAAAGTGATACCATGGTAAAAAAACTGTAGTCCAATGCAGAAGCTTGGTTGAAATCCAGTATGTCTGTGAAACCAGAAGTTAGGCTACGGTGGGTAAGCAGGTTGAAATGGACGAGTCTTAAGTTTAAAACTGAAAGATTAAAGAACTGAGAGAACACACAAATATGGGCTGTTATTCATGTGGACCAGAAGACTGGCTACAGAGGCTGCTTCTTTAATTATGCTGATCCTTTGAATTGCCTGAGGTTGTAGGCAAGTTTTTGAACACCATCATTAATGGCTTGGTATAGATGGCACCACTAGCATGTTTACACTCACCAATCTGTCTTATGTGGCTTTTGACTGTGTTTTTGTGCTTTCTTCCATTATTTATTCCAAGATTCTGCGATTAATTAGATTAGAATCTGATTGATGTAATGTTTTCTAGAATCTTCGAGATTGTTGGAAAGATTATGGCCACTTCTTTGATTTGCCGGACTTTCTGACGTGGAAAGCCTCAGGAAGTCTGTTGAGGTTTGTTGCTTTGTCTGATGATTACGGATTAAGGGCCAAAATTTGGATATACCTTTGTTTTAAAAGAATGAACGATGGTTTCTACCTCAAATGAAGCAAATCACTTCTGAGGTTCAAGTTTCTAAGTACTACTAGACATCATTTTAATGAAGAACTAGACACCACTTGATATCTTTTCTTAGCACAGTGGCAACTTGTGTCAACTTCATTAATGTCCATCCTCAGACTGGATTCACTTCTGAATATTGTAATTCAAACATTTAACTGTGTTTATGCTGATCTTCCTACGAATGGATTGTCCTAATAATATATCCCTCTATATCCTAATAGAGTAATAAGTGCATTTGAGAGGTCTTTGAAGATATATTAAGTATCTTGATACACACATCTTCATTTTTGCATACATCTTGAAGTAATGCTGCATACTAAAACTCTTACATTACACTGATTGATAAGCATACATGATAATCCAGTGTTTACTTGTAAACATAAACTTTACTTTAGATGGTAATGTACCCATAATGTAAATGAGAGTTTATACAGAAACTTTGCACCATATCTACCCAGAGACATAATATTTTGTTTTGGCTTGCTTACCCACCACAGCCTGACTTCTGGTTCCCTGATCTGTTGGGTTTCAACTGGACTTCTCCAACAGATTAAGAGTTTTACCACGGTGTCACCTGAAGCGACTGTCAGTTGTTGTCTTGTACTATATGATAGAAGAAGTCATGATACAGAAGTCAGTAGATGGATCGAAATGTGAAACCCCAGTGTTATTGTGATGATGGGTATTCCCTGATCTAGCAGATTTTCGGCCGGGAATCTCCAACGAATAGTGATTTGACTACGGTTTCACTTGACTGATTCCCTGTGCATTATGATAACGGAGCTATAGAAGTCAATAGATCAGATTGTGATTGCTGCAGAGCATTGAATTTATTTCTGCAAATATTTAAAAAATTTCTAGCATAACTTGTTGGTTGTGTTTAGGTCTCTGTGCTCACTCGTCTGCAAGTGGATGTATCAGGCCAACGCGACTTCTGCAGCCTGGGACACAACCGTGTTTCACTCACTTGGCCTGGAGGATCTCATCGATGGTGACTTTGTGAAGATTGGTAAATGTTGTTACCAACACTGAGGTCATGATAGTAAGATCAGAAATGTGAGATTGAGAATTATGGAAGGCACGAGAAGAAGGGAATTGGACTTTGCAGAGAATGGCTTGATGACATAAAACTGTGATCGTTAACTCGAGATTTCTCTACAGCGCCCAACGAAAGCTAAGTTGTGGGAACCAACTTATTCACAGGTGCTTAGTCAAAAACAATATCAATAGGCATAAATGGTTCAGTTCCAGGTCAAGATCCAAGTCATGCAGGGAGGTAATCAGACGGCTATGGCGGGTGGTGTTTGGAATTGGATCTGGGGGATAGATGATGGGAAGAAGAGGAATCAGGATAGGATCTGCAGAAGAGTAGTGTTTTCAGTTTTGAGTAGAAGACTTGCACAGGGATTAGAGTGTGTTACAAAGAAGGTCTTGTGTATGTATGGCACATACTCCAGTACCTAAAGTGCCACTGAGTAAATTCTGTTCTAGTTTTTATTCCTCTTTTTTAAATACCCCGTTGTAGAGTCTTAAGAGCAAGCATCTTTCTTATTATCTTGGAGTGTTTTGTTATTTATTGGTTACAGGTCAAGAAGTCATGGCCCCTGGGTCGCCATGTGGTCAGGGGTTGACTGCTGAGGCTGCCAAGGAGATGGGACTTCTGACAGGGACTCCAGTAGCTGCATCCATTATAGATGCCCATGCCGGTGGACTTGGTAAAGTTCTACTGCCTGTGTTTCTTCGTATGTGCACCTGTCTGTCTGCGTCTGGTTACATTTTTCTGTCTTTGTATCTCTATGTTTGTGTTGTTGTCTGGTTTGGTTTGCTTATGTGCCTAGGAGCATGCGCTTGGCTGCCAGTAACAACACCTGGCATTGTGGAGGTGGTGATGGTTGAGGTCGAAATGTGATGATGGAGGTGATGGTAGTGATGGAGTTGGTGGTGGTAGAGCTGATGGTGATGATGAGATGGTGGTGGTGGCATTAAGGGTAAGGATGATACTCCTGAATTGATAACAAAACGGTGTTTTGTTGACCCTTGATAGTTCCTTGACAAGTGTTTTGCTCTACTTGCTGGTCAACATTTGTCAAATCGTTGTGATTTGCGAGCAGATCCTTTTGATGTTTTTGGTACTCAGGGACTCTGGGATGCAGGCCAAAGGTCAATGGAAAACTTCCAGAAGCATCTGTTCTCGCAGATGGACATGTCTTCAGAGACGTTCCAATCACATCCAAGTTGGCTCTGATTTGTGGCACGTCGACGTGTCACATGATCGTAGGTTTATTTTTGGCTTATCACTTCAGAGTGACACATGATCGTAAATTTAGTTTGTGAAATTTTTAATTGGCTTTGGTTAGAGAGAGCATCGTTATTGTAAGAGTGAAAAATTGGTTTCCTATCTTGTCGATTAAAAGTGATCTTGTACAATACCTCTGTGTCATATTTAAAGAAATGGAGTTTCTTGGAATGTAGCATGATATTGCACATCTAGAAAATTTATGTAGCACCAGATGTAATGCAAAGTAATCCACGATGAATGATTTATGTGACCATTAATGGTTGAGTGATAGCCTAATGGTTAGCATGCTGGATTGTTAACCAAAAGGTCATGGGTTCAACTCCCTGCCAGGGTCGAACATTGTTTGAGCTTTCTGCTGTGAGGGAGACGGCTGGTCATCTGCCCTTATATGCCAAGGCTGAAACATGAAGTCGCTAGCACTTCAAACCCTTGGCTGCATGTTGGGGTTAGCTTAAGGAACTATTCTACTTCATCTGGTATTTGATACGGATGATGCTTTGTTTGTTTTTCAGGTGAGCGAGGAACCAGTGTTTGTAGAGGGCGTATGGGGCCCCTACTACTCGGCCATGATGCCCCGTCTGTGGCTTAACGAAGGAGGTCAGAGTGCAACTGGTAAACTGGTCAGTTGTTCTGTGACCCTTGAACCCTGAACCCACTTTTGACTGAATTCACAGAGTTGATGTTATAAGACTAAGACAATAGGAATATCACCATGATTAATACAGCATAATTAGGATGTTTAACATGACATAAACAACAGCATGAATAATGTAACGTGATTAAAATAGCAGATATAACAATGTGATTTACAATGCAAGATTAAAATAGAAGAAATGACCTAACATATTTAAGATAACAGTAACCACAGTGTATGATTAAAGTTAACTAATTGGCATAACTTGACTGATTAGAATAACATGATTAGTGTAAATTAGTTGGCTAATGTTACGTGATTAATATAATGTGAAATGTTTAATATAACGTGATTATGGTTTTGTTATCTGTGTCAGTTGGATCACATCATTGGCTGCCATCCAGCCAGAGAATGGGTGACCGATGATGCAGAACGGAGGTATGTCAGCTTTTCCCGTTCAGTTTCTTTTCGGTCTTCTGATGTTCTTGATTGGTGTCCTTACTACATCTCTGTGTCTTCTTTTGCCCACTTCTTACTTTTAGGTTTCTTTGTTAGATGTCTTTTTTAAAGTTCAGTAATGAAATCTTTGACTGAGAGGCTCTGAGGTGGTGGTGGTGGTCGTGGTGGTGGTGGTCGTGGTGGTCATATTCGTGGTGGTCGTAGTGTTTGTCATGGTGGTGGCATGGTGGTCATGGTGGTTGTCCTGGTTGTTGTGATCTTAGAGGTGGAGCTGTTGGTGGTAGAGGTGGTGGTGAATTTGGTGGTAGAAGTGGTTGTGGATGGTGGTAGAGGTGGTAGTGATGTTTGCTTGTTTGGTTTCTGTAGACAGATCCACGTTCATTCCGTGCTCAACGAGGTCTTAGAGTTCATGGCCAAACGAGACAACGTTCAATCTCTAAGCGCTCTCACCCATGATTTCCACGTCTGGCCGGATTACCACGGCAACCGATCACCTCTCGCCGATCCCGAATCGTGTGGCATGGTAGGTGACAGGCAAGGGATGAAATCGGAATGAATCTTACTCTGTGTAATATATATAAGATCTAGTCACTTAACAGGAATTAACGCTTCATACCCTTGGCTGCCTCTTATGCTGGCTTAAGAAGGGATGGCTCGTCTGGTAAGAGTTAATCGTAATCGTAAACTTGAAATTTCTAAAGCGCTACTTAAAAGCTAAGCGTAGGGTGCCAGCTTATTCACAAGCGGTGTGTCAAGTCAGTGGGGTTGTCCAAAGATGCCATGTCAAGAACCAAGTCCCATTGCCCAAAGACCAGCAAGAGAAGGGGGAGAGGAGCTATTAGGGTGTGTTGTGTTTAGGCCGAGAGAAGTGGGAAGGGAGCGGAGTTACTGGATTTTCAAGAGAGAATGAGTTTTAACTGAAACTTACAGTTGTTGGCTTTTGTTGTAGGTGTGTGGTCTACGGCTTTCATCAGGAACAGAGGATCTGGCGTTGCAGTACTTGGCAACAATGCAGGCTCTTGTTGTGAGTTGCTCTTCACCTTCCACACCTGCACTCACGCACACACAGACACTTGCAGAGAGTGTGTCTCATTACCACCTTCTAAATATACGTGTGGCTGTTGGCTTGCACTTATTCTGTTTACTGCTATTTTCCAGGACTAATTTCACTTTCAACTTTAATATTCAGTTATGGATAAACTGGAAAGATTTCTTGTGTTAAACCGCTCAGATACACATGCAATTTAAGTGTAAACTTAATCCTGAGAATTTATAAAGCTTATTCACGCTGCATCAGTCAGAGGGATTGTCCAAAGATGCTATGTCAAGAATCAAGTCTGATTGCCAGAAGACCAGAGAGAAGGGGACAGAGGAACTGTTAAGGCGGGCTGTGTTTAGGTTGAGAGAAATGGGAATTTAGATTTTGACTGAATTTCCCTAACATGTAATGATGGTGGTTTAACTTCAAAGCCAATGCATGTTATGATAACAGCACTACAGAAGTATTAGATTAGATTAGGATATTAGATTAGGATATTAGATTAGGATTGTGACTTTTTTGTTATTTTCGCTGTAGTATGGTACAAAGCATATCATTGAGACAATGAAGTCTGCTGGTCATTCAGTTGAGATGGTCTACATTTGTGGAGGTCTCGTCAACAACTGCTTGTTCGTTCAGTTACACGCGGACATCCTCGGTATGACGTTTCACCGTTTTAGGTTTTGTAGATGCTAAGGAGTGTGTGAGTGCATGGTCTCTCAATCTTTGTCTTTGTCTCTGAGTAGGTGATTAGGTACAGCTAAGAGATCAGATGCTTGGAGGTGAATAGGTCTAGGTAAGAGATCACATGTAGGTAGATCAGTTAGGTACAGGTAGGAGATCATGCTTAGGTATGGCTCACAGATGTATTGTCTCAAATGTTGTAGATGTACCTGTGGTTCTTCCGGAGACAAAGGACTCGGTTCTTTTGGGTGCCGCCATTTTGGCAGCCTCTGCCTCACGTGACTTCGCAGGAATTGAAGTATGTATTTTTGGGTCATCCCTTTTGTTATGATCATTTCACCAAGTGGTATAGTTTGGTACCATTGTAGGCTGGGAGGTTTACGGCAAGTCCTGCGATGCACCAGATAGTTGGGATTTGATCATTGCCAGCTCTAGGGCCTAAGAAAAGGAAATGAGCGCCTCCCCTACATTCCTCATGGGACACGAGATATTTACTTTACTTTTACTTGTATGATGACCTTGGGTGCTTTGTTGGTGATACTGTAGGAAGCGATGGCAGAAATGTCTGGAACTGGAACTGTTCTCATCCCAAATGCAGAAGACAAAGAGTGAGTTGATTGAATTTAAAAATTCCTTCCCACTAATTTATTTCATTAATTTGTTTATTTATTTTTTATTTATTTTATACTGATGTCATATACTCATTATAATTGACTGGGTGATATTTTATCTTGCTTTATTTTTATTACTGTTTTTAAAGAACTTTTCTAGATTGTTATTTTGAAATGTGTTGCTTTGTTCAATCCTTTAAAAATTCCTTTTTATTCCTTTTTGTTTTATACTGATTTCATTAACCTGAAATAATTGACTGGTTATTTTTATCTTGCTTTACTTTTATGACTCTTTTTAAAGAACTCTTCCAGATTATTATTTTAAATCATGTCAGTTTGTTCAAAGTCTTTAGTCACCTAAGCTCGGTTCTTTTCTTCCAGGTTTCATCGACGCAAGTACGAAGTATTTCTAAAAATGATCTCTCACCAGAAACAATATCGGGAGATCATGATGGGAGAAGCTGCAAAATCCGTGCATGAGATTGTTGACTGCCTCTAATGAAGCCTGTTGCAAATACGGGAACCAATCGATCCAGCTGCAATTAGTATTACTGAAATCTGTGTTATTACTGGCTCTGCACTCTGAGTTGTATTTTGATGTGTCCAGCGACTGTGTGTATGTATATAAGAGCATTTATGTAGCTCCTATTTGAGAACTTTTTTGGAAACACATTTACATATGAGATGACTGCAGCCTTTTAGAAGATTAGCCGATGAAAGAGACTTTTCATGTCATGCTTGTTTCTTTAGAGTTTTCATTCAAGTGAATAAGTCATAATTGTTCAAATTGAACATTTGTACTCCTTGATGTTTTTCGTTTTTTTAAAATACAGTTGAGATATTTTCTTACTTATTTACATTACATTGTTGACTACTGATACGTAGAACTCTTGCAATCGTTGTTTACTTGTTCTTCAAGTCATTTTTAAATGTTACTTTAAGAACCGTTTGAGATTTACTGGACTGAAAACGTTTGTCTCTGGACTTCATAGATGTGATAGAAAATTTTCAGTCATGATTAGGCGATGATTACTTATTTTGAATGTCGTTCTATTTAATTTACCTCGAAAGACTGTAAATCAAAAATGTGTTCCAAGTTGTATGTCGTTAAAATTCTACACAGCCCATATATTTATGAATAGTAATTATGAATTTTTGATGCACAGACTTGCCAAAGTATTTTAGGCTGCTTGCAGCATTAAAGGCAATTCAGATTATGCTGTTCTGGTTGTGTTTGTGTTTGGTATCTTTATGTTCTGCTGCTGCTTCCCAACATGAGTTGTAAGTTTGGTAGATGTGCATGTAGACCTTAATAGCGTGGACCTCGTTCAAACTGGCTGCGGTGGTAAAGGATTTCACCCGTGAAATTCATTGAAAAATAAACGGGGGCGACGCCATAGGGTCACTGTAGAAATTCGTTTACATTTTAGGTCTATTTTGATAAAATTTACAATCACTCAGTGAAACGATCTTACTTACTTACTTACCTTCACGCAGCTCACAGGTAACTTTTGGATAACCTTTGGTGGCTGATCTAGCGAAGGATAAACGATTAAGGCTGATCACACGTGATGGGATAACGAGTTGGTTTCTGCGATGGATATTATGGCCTTAAGTTGTTGATCAGTATAAGACGCCATCATTATTCTTATTCCATTTAATGCGATTGGGTCATTCCGCGGCAGCGTGTAGCCGGGTGGACTTAAAAGAAATTCGTCATTTGGTCAAGGTTTGACGTTCAAGGTAAGACGAAAATTAAGTTTTATGGAAACATTTTTCTTTCGTTTATTCTAAAATATATTTGCTTTACACGCCAAATAAGAAAATATTTTATGTATTGTGGTTGAAAACTCTTACGGTGTCAAAGCGTTTCGCGCCTCACAAGTTGCTTTGCATCCGAAAAATTGTTGACGAATATTTTTTTAAACTGTAATAAAATAATTTTGAAGGTAAAAAATTAGAAAAACTAAATTTTCGTGTGTAAAATTGCAGCAGCGCATAAGTTTAATTAAATTCTTGTGTGGAGTTTTTTGGTGCCCATGTTGTTGTACGCCCGTGATAGATTAGGCCCTACGCCGGACTTATACAGCGCGGTTATATCCACTCTGCCCTTTTGGACTCTTCCAAATGAAGACAAATGACTTCTCATTTCCCATACTTTAACCGCAGCCATATGTCAGCTTTATTATATAATGTATTGTAATATGAAACTTATTAATTATTTTGCTCCCTAACCGTTTCAGAAGCGGTTCGAACCCATACTACACATTACTAGCCGAGTGCACTACATTCATTCCATTACATGTAGTGCTGAGAAATTTAGGGGATTTACTTTACATTTCTTGCTTTGGAAGTTAAATATTTTTTATCTATTTTTAAGCCAGCAGTTGTAACTGTAATAGACCTTTGAGAGAGGTTGAACCCAGGCAGTATTGATTGTTGGGAGGAATGACGGAATGACTGATTACATTGTAGTCATTCCTATTTAGTTTGAGTGGGATTTGATTGATTATTGATTGCGAGCTTCAAATTAATTGTTTGAAGACGGCTAGGAGTAGGGATACCAAACATTGGTAGGTGTTAGTGCCTATGACGGCTCCAGGATTGCTTGCATGGTGGGGGTAATAAGCATTTCCAAAGAGGCACCACATTCTAGCAGTCCACCATGCACGGGTCTGGTCTGAGGGGCGCCGGCATTTAGCCAAGAGGGGCGCTGGAGGATGAACCGCCCCTTCCCCACGCCTGCAGCTAAACCTGCACTGGTTAGTGGGAAAGTAAAAAGTTTTGTAACAGTAACTGTGGCAGTGAAATAATAAGAGGATTCTACAGTGGAAACTTATTTTAATGCTGTCTTTGGGAGCCATATCAAGAACTGTTGTGTAAATTGGTAATGTAATAAAGAGGTCATTTTCTAGAGCTGAATCAAATTTTGGGTCCACGTTCTGGACCGTGTTATGTCAGTATTCGTGTTATGTTGAAGCATAGTGAGTTTTCCGTGTATCTTAGGGTGATTTTTTGGTTCCAATATTTTCTTCTTCCTGTGGCAAACTCTGTGGGGGCATAACCTTATCAATGCTGTGATGCCATGCCTTCCTGTCCTAGACTCAGTTCCAATCAGCGTACAGCCCAAAACCATGACATTCCAAATCCTTTTCCACTACCACGTGGCCTCGTCCAGTCATGGTAGACCAAGAATCACATGGACTAGTATTTTAAATTTTTTTAATATTTTAAATTGTAAATATTCTTTGATGGTTTCTGTGGGAAGTTTGAAATCTGTTGTATGCAGTTTTGGATGCGTCTGGTCTGCTGAAAAAGTTTTGTAACCGTGGTGGTTGTAGTCGTGAAGGAGGTTCTAAAAGGCCTGACGTTTGATGAACAGTCGAATCGGTGTCAACGACTTCTTGCAGCTGTCTTCATTTAAAGTTATGGAGTCAGAAGCTGAGGAATTCTCTGATTGTTCTGATTACCATGGTATCAGTTCTAATCTAATCTAATAACTTGTAATGTTAATAATAATGTAACCTAATCTGATTTAATATAATTTTATGTAATATAATCTAATACATAATACAGTATATATCATATAATTTACACATAATATAATTTATATATAATATAAATTAATTTATAACGTATTATAATAATTATAGGATATAATATAATAACATAATATAATTTATATAATATGATCTGATCTAATCCAATAACTTTGGAGGAGCTTCTGTAGAGATGAGGTATGAAAAGAGGAGTCTAAGCCGTTTGCTAGAAGAACTTTTAAAGGTGCTATATAAATGCCCTTAGATATAAATAAACATACTTGAAAGATATTTATATAAATAATATAATTATTTGTAAATATAGATTTTAATAGAAAGATATATATTGTTGTGTCAAGGTTCACATTCTCGTAGCGTCGTTTTGCCGAAGGGTTCCGACGAGAGAGAAAGTGCAGAGGCAAGTTGTAGCAGGTACGAAGGAGCCTCTGGAGGAAAGTCGGGTGGAGAAAGTCCAGAAAAGTCTACGGGAAATGAAAGGTCAGTATCAGGAAATTCCTAGTAACTTTGTACATTTGTACGTCTGTGAAGTTTTCAAACGCTTCTGCTCTTCTGTGACTGTTTTTGTTGCTGGCTTGACTTCATTGGAAAAATCTTTGCTTGATTGACTGTTTCATGATTGGAAAAATCTTTGCTTGATTTACTGCTTCAATCAACTTGTAAACCTACCAGTATTACATGTGAACCTACTTGCCTGTACACCCACCTACCTTCTACCTATCAACCGACCTAACTGTAGACATACTCACCTGCAAAGCTACTTACCTGTAAACCTACCTACCTGTAAACCTAATTACCTATAAAGGTACAATTCTGTAAACATAAACTTACCTACCTATGTGTAAACCGACGTACCTGTAAACCACCCACCTGTAAACCTAACTGGACTTAATTGTTGTGCAGGTGTCGTCTGCCGTGTCCAATGGCACCTCGTAACGACAGTGGTATCTGGAGCATTCTGAAGCAGTGCATTGGAAAGGTACTTACTTTTTTAGCTGGCTAGTTATCTAGGCATTTATACTGTGCCATCTGAGAGCCTCTCAAAGGTGCTTCTTGCCAATCTAAATAATTACTTAAGAGCTAAGTGCTGGGCACCAGCTTAAGTAATAAATTAAATAGCCCAATGATATAGTTTGATGCCAATAATAAGTTCATATGTACATTGGTAAAAGCGTTTGTCAAGGTGCCTCTATGCGTGAGGATGCCAGTTCAAAATCCAGTTGTGGCTTATTTCAGAGAGTTGAGTCTCCAGCTAGCACGGTCCATACACAGGGACTTTAAATGGCGTGGCATCCATTCAAAGGGCAGCGGTGGTGAAGGATCTCACCCAATAAATTTATTGAAAATGAGCAGGTTCGAGGCCATATGGTCGCTATAGAAAAACATGTACATTTATATTTACATATAGGCAAATAAGTGTTGCAAAGTATGACGCAAATTCTCTTATAATGCGGTCGAGGACATAGTTAAACTAAATGTCCACTCTGTAGGACAGCCTCATTATAATATAGTTCTTAATTTGGCTCACAAAGGCAGCATTATAGCAGGTTTCCACTGTAGTTGGTTAATGTGTTAATTTATTAATGTTATGTTAATATGTATGTATGTATGTATCTGTTATGTTAATATGGAACCAATTAATTAATTATATTAATAATATTGTGCATATGTGGTTTTCAAGTCTCAAATAAAGGCTGAGTACTTGCTTCCTAATTCTTTAATAATTAATTAACTATGTTTAACCATTTCTGTATGGTTATTGTTTTGATAGTTCCATGTGTAATGTTCGTAGGAATTGTCAAAAATCACGATGCCGATAACTTTCAACGAGCCTCTGAGTTTTCTACAGCGAGTGACTGAGTACATGGAGTATTCCGTTCTGCTGCAGCGAGCGTCTGACTGTGAAGATCCTGTGGAACGACAGGAGGTGAGATTTGAAAAAAGACTTAAAGACCAAAAGACTTAAAAGAAAAGACTCCACTGCCTTTCCATTTCTCTCAGCTTAAAACCAACCCACCCTGACAACTTCTCTCACCCTTCTCTCTCTGATCTTCTGGCAGCAGGACTTGGTTCTTGGCATGGCATCTTTGGACAACCCCACTGACTTGACAATGCTTTTGAATAAGCTGAGGCCCTGTGCTTAGATTTTGAGTAGCACTTTTTAAATTAGTGACGTTTGTATATGTGTTGTTGTTACCAGCTGGTGACGGCCTTTGCTGTCTCTGCCTGCGCTTCCAACTGGGAAAGGATTGGAAAGCCCTTCAATCCTCTGCTCGGCGAGACCTACGAACTTACAAGGTACGCGTTCGTTAACGTTATACCAAGTAAGTGCAGCTGTTTAAAGGTTCATAGGAATTCAGAGAAAGTTCTTATTTTTGCTGTTTCGCCCTTGAGCCAGCAATGGTCGAAGAACCAGGACAGGGGTCATTGCATCGCAGGACTTGCTGTTTACTTCCCATCTTATGCTACTCTGTGCAGTCTCTCCTGTAGAACTTTTAAGAACCTCTAAAGCTGGTTGATTGATTAAGGTCTTAGCTTTTATCGTGGGCAGTATGGGTTCGAGCCTCCTCCTGTGAGACGGTTGCTGTGTAGAGACCTTGAGCAATTCAGTTCAGAATTGATCACCATCATCAGTTGATTCTTAGTCATTAGGTAGTGGTGCTTAATAAATGCAGAAATAATTAATTAATTAAATAATTAGAAATAATGAATATAATTAAGGGCTGCAGCTGCATTAAGTGCTTATTCCATGTTGTTTGATTTTCAGAGAGGATTTGGGTTTTCGGATGGTCTGTGAACAAGTGAGCCACCATCCGCCTGTGACTGCCTTCCATGTTGACTCCCCATTCTACACCTTCCATGGATCTATCCACCCAAAACTCAAGTTCTGGGGAAAGTCAGTCGAAGTCACCCCTAAGGGACTTGTCACCCTCTACCTGAAGCGGTGAGCTGAACTCTGCTATATGTTGTGTACAGTCTCAAGTCTACCTGACAAAAAGGTGTTATCATTTATGTGGTGCCATCAATTTATGTGCTGCCATCTGTAAGTGATCAAGGCAATTGAACTGAAAAAGTTATGCCCATTTTATCATATTGATAAGAATCATGATGATATGGACGATGATTTATTGTATCAAGTCTGTAGGATTTGAACTTCTAGTGGCAGGCAGTTGCTGACAGGATGGTGATGATAAGGATGATGATGATGATGATGATGATGATGATGATGATGTGGCTGACGATGATGATCAAGATATTGGTGAATGTGTAGGATCTAAGCAGACTGTTTCTTGCTGATGATTTCAGACATTGCGAAGCGTATTCTTGGCAGTTTGTCAACTGTTGCATCCACAACATCATCATGGGGAAGCTCTGGATCGAACACGTGAGGATCTTACTTACTCTTCACCAGAATCCATTCAAATTCTCATTCACTCGTTCATTCCTTCGTTTGAGGGAATATATAGCATGCTCCTTCATGATTACAGAGGTATTCCCAGCGCTGTATGTCAAAAAACCTTGCAACCATCAGTTGGCCTAGTTAGCTACATCGGTAAAGGTGTACGTCAAGGCGCCTCTGTGCGTGAGGATGCGGGTTCGCTACCCGATGTGGCTTATTTCGGAGATTTGAATCTTGGGCTAGCACCTTCTGTACACGGGGACCTTAAATGGCGTAGTGCCCATTCAAAGGGGCAGCAGTGGTGAAGGATCTCTCCTGATAAATTCATTGAAAAATGAGCAGGGTCGAGACCATACAGTTGCTGTAGAAAAACGTGTACATTTACATTTACACCATTTTCTGTAGAAGCATATAAACAAGTGTATTATATTTACTGTTCAGCTTACAGTGTAACGTTTGTTGCAGTACGGCAGTATGGAAGTCACGAATCATCGCAACAACTGGAAGTCGGTGCTTAATTTCCAGCCGAGCGGATGGTTTGGCAAAGACCTGCACAAGGTCATGGGGCATCTGCTGGACAACAAGTAAATTGATTTTTGCTGAGTTACTTGTGTAGCTGGATTAATTTATCTCTCTTTTCTCAAATATATCTGCAGAGGTATTTGCTGCGTTGTGCGCATACTGTTTCATTTGGCTCTACTCAGCGTAATGTAGTTTCAACTGAACCACAGTGTCTTCATACATACATACTTGCATACATACAACGTTATGAATTCATACATATAAACTTTAGTACATACTTTTAATGAAAGTGGACGAACTCCTTCTACAGCTACGGCTATGTCTGTATGTGAGGCTAAAGTATGTATGTATGAATTTATAACGTTGTATGTATGCATGTGTGTATGAAGACATGCTGAACAGTGCTATTTACATCTGATGTTACGTTACATTGGTGCTTAGGCAGAAGCTGAGAGTGTTCTATGGGAAGTGGACGAACTCCTTCTACAGCTACGGCGTTGAAGTGTGGGACGATTACCAGCGTCTAATTGCCAGCCACCCGGACTTACAGCTCAAAGCTGCACCTGGCAAGGTAATTGGAATTGTAATTGGACATTTATGTGGCGCCATATTAAAAGAAAACTAATCAAGATCACCTATTACGATTTCGCTTGAAGCGACCATTGATTAGATTAGATTAGATGTATTGATTTCGACCAGGCTTCTCCACTGGATTGAAATTTTAGCTATGGTTTCACATGAAGCGACCATTAATTGATGCCTTGGGCATTATTGTAACGGCACTATAGAAGCCCTTAGATTAGATTTGATTATTTAGATCTAGACATTCACTTGTTTACCTGCCTCTACAGAAGTTCTTCAGAAGTCAAAGGTCAGAAGTCAGAGGCTAATTTGGCCAAGATGCAAGTACAGCGGCAACAATACGACGACAGGACTTGTTTTCTGACCTCCTAGCTTTTACTGACCACTAAAGGATGGAGGACTGAGTGGGTGCCTGAGTGGGCATAGTTTTCCTCCGATGGTCATCCCTTGAAGTACTAACCTTGCTTGATCTGTCTTAACTTGGCTGCACCTGCCAGGTGCATAGTTTTCCTCCGATGGTCATCCCTTGAAGTACTAACCTTGCTTGATCTGTCTTAACTTATCTGCACCTGCCAGCTATACGAATGCATAGTTACGATAACGATTACAATCATTAGAGTTGCATATTGCCCCATAACAACATGTGAGAAGTTGTATTGTGTTTTTTCATTTTCTTTAGGACGATCGATTTAACATCTTTGAACCAAAGTCCATATTCTTTGGTCGTCCAAGTCTATCAAAGGCGGTCAGTGAGCCCTCGATGTCCAGCAGTGATGACCTTCCACTGGAGAACCTATTGAACGATTCCTTCTGTGACCTGAATCTACCGGGACAGAGGGTCCTCTGGACGGTCAACCCGAAACCAAAGGATCATCGCCTGGTGGGAAGGGATCAGCTACCTTCTAATCTCACCTGACTAATGATCCCTCTGTTTCCTTTTGTGTCTTACAGTCTGTGTTTCTGTCCCCTTTATCTACTGACCATCATCTGATGACCTCTGTTACTGTAATGAAATGTAATGACCACAATTTATATAGCGCCGTCAGTGGCGAGCAGCTACTTCCAGAGTGCTTTACAATGTCATTTGTCAACGCAAGTACTAAGTCAGTAAGTAAAAAGACAAGCTAGCAAGACAAAACACATTGAGATACCACAGGGCTTCTTTCTAGTCCACCATGAATTTGATAGGCTGCAAAATGCGCTGTATAACTAGGTTACGTTACGTGATGCTGTGTTGTTCTGTTTGCAGTATTACGGCTTTACGCTGTTTGCGATGAATCTGAATGCTTTGGATGATGAACTGGAGGACCGTTTGCCACCAACTGACTGTCGCTTAAGACCCGACGTGCGACTCCTGGAGGAGGGAAAAATAGGTAGGAGTGGCACGACGCTCTACATGGATATTTATATAGCACCCTTCTAATTAGTTAAGGAAGTAAGTAAGTAGCCTTTATTTGCATCTGACAGGCATGATGTGTCATTGTAGTACCATCAGGTATTTTTTATAGCACCCTTCTAATTAGTTAAGGAAGTAAGTAAGTAGCCTTAATTTGCATCTGACAGGCATGATGTGTCAGTGTAGTACCATCAGATTCGATTGGGCTTCTAATCTAATCTAATCTAAAGACTTCTATAGAGCCGTTATTGTAATGCATGAGGCATCAGACGATAGTCGCTTCAAGTCAAAAAAATTAGAAAAAAATTTTGAAAAAAGAATTGGGCTTTTTCAACAGAGTACGATTTTTTTACTACGGTGTCACCTTAAGTGACTCGATTGATGCTGTGACAATTGTGCTATAGAAGTCATCTGATTAGATTAGATTAGATGGTGTAGAATGATTAGAGTGCTTGTGAGAGTAACTTAGGAGGCACTATGTTGTTGGGATGTATGCCTAATGTTGCATCTATTCTGGATGTTGAAGGGTGGAATCCAGAAGGACAAATTGTCCCTCAAAGTCACAGTCATACAAAATTGGTAAATTTAATATGTAAAAGTACACGTTTTTCTATAGCGACCGTATGGTCTCGACTGCTCGTTTTTCAACAGATTAATTGGGTGAGATTCTTCACCACCACTGCCAGTTTGAATGGGCGCGCAGATGAGGTAAGGTTTGGTTCCAAGTCTAGTTCAAAAGGTCATTCCTTATTTCTCTTGAGAATCGTTTATGATTTCTGTTTCAGTTGCAGCAATTGTGGAGAAGCACCGACTGGAGGAAAAGCAGAGAGCGGCTCGAAAAGATGAAAAGAAAAAGACAGGACCAGAGCCGACGTACGATAAAAACCTTAGATATCGTATCACTTTTACAATATCATCTCTAGATAGGAAACGTACGATACCTTGGAGTCTGAGATCAAATGTATTGACGTAGATATCATAGAGACACAGGAAAGGCTACCTTGAATACAGTATTATGAGGAAGTCCCAACTTTCTTAAGTTTTATTAAATAAGATGATATGTTAGAAATGCAAATGCAATGTATAGGTTTTATACAGCGGCCGTATGGCCTTGACCCTGCCCATTTTGCAGTGAATGTATCGGATGGGATCCTTCACCACCACTGCCCATTTGAATTGGCACCACGTCATTTAAGGTCAGAGGTAGAATCTGTGATTCCGGACTCTGTTGTATAGAACTCCAGTCTAGAAGGCAAAATCTTGAATTTTGAGCCTTAGATTCTCAGTGATTCAGTCAGATGAGTTGAAGAAGGTTGAACGTTTATTTCTGCTTGGGTCCTTTCACGGTTGACTGTGTTGTGAAAAACCTCAGTGAGCGGGCATGAATAGTTGCAGTAACCTACTAAATTTTAATTTGTCATCTTGTTAACTATAACTTTAATTAAGTTTTAATATTTCCGTGTCATTAATTATAACTTTTTCCATGCTATTAAATTTTAATTTTCCATGTAGTTAATTATATTTTTTTCCATGCTGTGAAATTTTAATTTTTCCATGTCATTAATTTTAACTTTTCATTGTTATTAACTTTTAATTTTTCCATCTTGTTAGTTATTACTTTTTTAAATGCCAGTAAATTTTCCTTTTTGCATGCTGTTACATTTGACTCCATGCTGTTAAGTTTTACTTCTTTTCACACCAATAAATGTTACTTCTTTCCATTCCAGAAAATTTAGCTATTTCCTGTGCTTTTAAATTTTTACATTTTTCTGCACTGTAGATGGTTTGTGTGGGAGAAGAACCACCACACTGGGAAGGAGGACTGGCTGTTCCGAGGCGACTACTGGAAGCGTGAATGGCAGACGTGCCCAGATATTTTCTAGGCATTCGATTGAAAATGAAGCTTCGAGAATTTTGTGTTTCTTATTTTTGTCTTTCTTGTTTTTTCCTGTGTAATTTTTGTGTGAATTTAAAAGTCCTGGGCTGGTATTTTTGTCTAACATAGTGTTTATTTATGAAGTACCATTAGTCCTGGTTTGACGTTGTCATGTAACGTAATTGGTAAATATGAGATACCACTGGTCCTGGTTTGGTACCATACTGAGATGCATTTGGCAGATGTCATGTTCTGCTGTTCTGATATAACTTCTGTTTCTGTCATTTGCCAAGGACTTGTTTTGTTTCTGTAGAGTGGTCTGTAGCTGAGGGCTGATCCTGGAGGTTTTTCGGATAGTGTGTCGGTGAGGTAGAAACCCGAGAGATTGTAAGAAATGCTGATCGTTTGCAGTCTGCATATTCATCAGCGAATTTTGATTTATCTTAAGTGATTCGAATGCACCTGTTTAGATCTGTTTAACTGGCACATGCATTATGGCTTATTGTTTCAACATTTTGTTCGTGTTCAGTCAGACCCAGATGAAACTGTATCAGGGCAAGTCATGATTTCCTTCTGCTAGGGACATTTTAGCATTTTCATACGAAGGATGTTAAGTAGTTAAGCTACAGTCTGACCTTGATGAAACTGCACAGTAAACCCTGATTGTCTGAAGACCAGGATGTTTTCATAAGAAGCACATTACTCATTTGAGCAACAGCCAGACTAAGTAATTATAGTTTTTGGCCAAACCCCAATTGTTTGGTGTTAGGGGCGTTACGCATTTGAGCAACAGTCAGACTTTAAGTAATTATTGTGTTTGGTCAAACCCTGATTGTTTGGTGTTAGGGGCAAATTTTAAATGAGGATGTTGATATTAATACTGTGTATAGTCAAGGTACATTCAAACTTTGATGAAACTTAACAGTCAAACCCTGATTATCTGGTGGTAGGGACAATTTTGAAACAAACATGCTAACAAATCGAGCTGTAGTCAAAAATCCGTGATGAAACTGTACTGCCAGATCCTGATTGTCTTGTAGGACTGATTGTTTATCGCGCAATATGCACTTGAGCTTAAAAACTGCGTTAACAATCTGTTATAATTATTTTGTGCACCAACAGTTTGAATCTCCTTTTCATGAACTGTTCATTAGGTTTCAACTGCCATCATAAGATTTACGCATACAGAGCGTCTGAACCACGTAAAGTTAACTGGTTTATCCTTTGGGGGAACAAGAATAGCATCACTAATAGTTTCATCACAGTAGTAAATGAATCTCAGTAAATGAATCCAGTGTAATCTAATGACCTCAGTAGCACCCTCTGTGTGAAGTAATGCAGTATTTAATTTATTTAGGCCACACAGGCAGATGTGGTTACCAGTTTGACTTTTTGGTTGTTCGCTAAGCATATGTTCTTGCTTGTGTTTATAATCTGCATGTTAATATATCATTGACTAGTTTGAATGTTTGCTGCAGTAGTGTTTGGTTATGGTAACGGTGAGATGCAACACTCGTTACCATCAAAGCATAACGTAACAACGGATATTTTCGTATTCTTTTTTCCGGAAAAACATCGGGATGCTGTTTTGTTATTTTGTGCTGGCTACTGTTTTTTTGAAGGACAGAACCCCGGACTGACCGACCTCCTCCCCAAATTCTGACCAACACTGACCAGACCCAACTTGTCTCTTGCAGACTTGACTTGATATAGCGCTTGTGAATAAGCTGGTATCCCTGACGTGGCTTTCGTTTATGTTGCTGAGAAATTTAAGAGATTTACATTTACTTCCATGGCCCTTTTGGGCCATGCCTCTCCCATTTGGGTTTCGACAGCAAAGAACGAAGAGATGGGTTTTATATAGTGACTGTTTGGCCTCGACCCTGCTCATTTCTCAATGAATTTGTCCTTCACCACCCCCGCCGGTTTGAATGAGCACCATTTAAAGTCCCCATGCATGGACCTTGCTAGCCCAAGATTCAAATCTCTTAAATATGTGCAATGGAGGACCCAGGGAGGGGCCTCTGGCTGTGTCGTTGCCTACAGGCCTTTCTGAGAATCGGAGACCTGGGCCACTTGATAGAAAGATAGAGAGATAACATGGGACCTCTTGGTGTTGAGGGTAGTGGCGGCTCCAGGACTGCTTCCTTGGAGGGGCAAGAGCATTTCCAGAGGGGCGCCACATTCTGGCAGTTCACCATGCACACGGGTGAGGGGCGCATGCATGTAACAAACGGGCGCTGGAGGGGGCGAGTCGCCGCTAGCTAAATTCGCCACTGGTTGCGGGCTCCCTAAAAATCAGAATAAACAATCTATTCGATCAATACTTCCATGTATCAAATGGGGTTGGTATTCGTACGATGGGACTCCCTTGGTAAGTTGAACGTTAGCTAATATTAGGCTACATTAAATGATAGTTTAAACTACCTAATGAGCACAAATGAAAACTGCAGCTAATTTGAATTGTGGTTGGAAAATTAGCCTCTTTCGTAACTAAAAAATTATCCTAATCGGCGAACCTTTTGTTAATTAAATTTAATCTAAAATACCAGATAAGCAATTCTAGATAGGGGCCTAAATACGGGTAGAGGCCATATGGTCGCTACAGAAAACCATTTACATTTACTACAAAATTCTTTAATTTTCTAACTCTCGATTTAACGCCCATTTGAAACATTTCTCTTAGCAGAGAAATCTACCTTATCTTGCTTGATTGCCTCTTTGAATTTTAGCTCAGATTTCAATCAAATTTCGTGAACTTTAAGACTGCAAGATGTATTATGTATATGACTGTCTGACTTCTAGATTTTGACCTGACACCGAACCCTTTTGCCTATCGATTTTGTTTTGACTGAGCGCCTGTGAATAAATTGGTTCCCGCGACTTAGCTTTCGTTATGCGCTGTAGATCTCGAGATTACAGTTACGATATTAACATTTACCCAGCCCAAGCTCTATAGAATTTATTTACTTACTTACTTACTTATCTGCCGTGCATGGGATGACCGTTGTTTTGAGATGAAAATGGCGATTTTAGGCAGTTTTGGCGATTAGTTTGTTATTCCAAAGAAAAGGAATGTTCATTTGAGCTTTTGTTTCTGTTAATATGTGTACTGTTCGAAGGCCAGTAGAAACAGTTTGAATTGTTTGAAGGTAGGTTAAGTAGTTTTAATGCGAAACGAGTTTACTGTCTCATCGGTAGCTTCTAGATAAGTCTGTTTAAACAACACAATTTATATAGCGCCGTAGTGTGAAATGAAAGGGCGTTGTTCATGAAATAAAACTTAACAGTTGAATGACCGCAGAAAATGGCGAGAATCGTTACTTGAAAGTCTCAAATGATGTACATTTTGCTCCTTGAAGAATTTCTGTACTAAACTCTTGGTCCAACTATTATAAAATGCATTCAACAAATTTTGTAGAGTTATTAATTTATTACTTATAGTCATGCATTCAAAGAAAAGACGGAGGTCGTCGAGTTCGCAGTCGTGGGATTCATCTTGCAAGAGTCGATACAAGAGGACAAAGTCCTTGCGTGATACTGAATCAAAGAGAGACCAAACCAGTGAATCTGATTCACCACAACGGTAAGTCCATATTCAGTCGAGACCAAATGTTTCATTTAGACCAAAGTTAGTTGATAATAATCTGAGACCATGAAAAGTCTCTATGCATTCCAGACCATTGTATGTCCATTTCCAATCCAGGCTTATGGAAAATGTTAATGTACTCTAGTTTATGATGGTAAAGATCAGTTCAGATCATGTCTGATATACACAAGAACCTCCTTGTAATACACTTCACACATATCTGATATAATGGACACCAATCTAGACTTAACAAAATCTCTTTGCAACATTATCTTTTCATAACATGGTATCTGTTCCAAAGGTAGAATTACGAGCTGGTTCCGATGTAGCTTATTACTGCGTTTCATTGTATGAACTGTTTTGCTTTCTGATTTATTTTTCATTCAGCATAAAATCGCACTTGAGTAGCACCCGACAAGGAAGGCATGGCTCACGAAGCCGCTTGCTACGAACATCGGAGCAGAAATTGATGTCTGAGCGACGTAGCCGCACTCACAAAGGCTACAGTACAGGGAGAGGATGTGCACGAGAAAGCCTCAGCTCAGAACAAGCGAGCAGTCGAAGAAGCCAGAATGTTTTTAGTTTATCTAAAGGAGGACGTGTTCAAGGAAGTTGCGGCCCCGTGCGAGACAGCCAAAGCTCCGAGAGTGATTATAGTGAGAAAAGCCGAAGCACTAGCCGAGGTGACGTCAGAAAAAGCCGCAGTTCTGACCGAGGACATGTAAGTCAAAGAATCAGCAGATCTTGGTTGGAGCGAGACAACTCAAAAATAAACCAGGATGCGGAGAGGAGCATTAGCTCTGATCGATGTAGTCATCGTGGAAGTTTTGGACGCAGGAATGGTAAAATGAAGGGCAGTACTAGTTCAGATCACAGACGCAGTGACACAAGCATTTGTTCGGTACAAAGCTACGTTAGCTCAAAGCTAAGCCACAGTCAGAAAAGCATTAGTTCCAGGCGGGAACACAGCAGAGAGTATGTTAGCTCCAGACGCATGGAGCGAGGCAGGAGCATTAGAACCATCAGCTCAGATCAAAGCCGAAGAAGCATTAGTTCTGAGCACAGGCGTTGCAGAGAAAGCATTAGCTCAGCATGCACCCAGGACCGAACAAGCATTAGCTCAGAGCACAGCCGAAGTGGGCAGAATGTTTGCCGTAGGCAAACTAAAGAAAACTTTAGTTCAAAGCGGGGGCTCGGTCATTCAAGAAATGGCTCTGGGCACTCACAGATTAGAGGGAGCTTTAGTTTTAGGCAAGAACGCAAAAGTCGCAGTCGAGAGGGCATTGGCCCAGAGTGCGGGCGCCGGCCGAGTAACTATGGCAGCACAATAAAGGAGGCATATTCGATGATAAAGAGCAGCTTAGATGCCCTCTACAACCCTCAGAAAATGCTTCAGTCTGATCCGAAATATGATGGCAGAGTCACAGCCAGTCGCAGTTCAAGTCGCCATCGCCCCAGAGGTCGAGTTTCTAGGAGGCGGATCCAAGGTGCCCTCGAAAAGAGCTGGAACAGGGGGAGGAGTGGCTCCAGAAGAAGTCCCATCCAGAAAGCTGACAAGCTGGAGAATCTTGAGAGAGGCTTCAGCCCAGAAGGAGGCTACACATCTCGAGTCGGTTTCTGCGAGGGAAGAACGTACCGCTCAGAACGACGTTACAACTTGGAACGAGGCTATGATTCGAAGAGAGGCTACAGTCCAAAGAGAGGCTATAGCCCTGTGAGGGGCGTTGGTTCGTACGGAAACTGTCACCTTGATAAAAGATTTGGCGGGTACATTTCAGCTCAGGGCTATTCTCCTTCAGAAAGGGGCTACTATTCTGGTAGGAACATGGACTATCACGTTTATCCGTGTGAAATCTTAGAAAGCGACAATGTAAGATCCCACTTTGCTGAGAAACAATATGCCAAACCATGGCCAAGGAACCATTTTATGCTGTATCAGGACCATTACTTACGAAGCAGAAGCTCCCGTCGAAGTCGCAGCAAAAGTCGAGGCAGAAGTCGAAGCCAAGGCTATGGAAGGCAGCGGGACAGATGGGGACGTTTCAGAAAAACAGGTAGCAGATACTACATGGACCCTGCTTCCTACTATGACTCTCGTCACGACTACTTTTCTTATAGCCGGAGCAGTAGTCGCCAGAGTCGAAGTCGACGCGGTCGAAGTAAAGGTTGGCGAAGCCGCAGTTACTACAGAAGTCGAAGTGTTCGTCAAAGTCGCAGTCGGCAATGTGGCAGTTGCAGTAGAAGCCGCAGAAGTCGCAGTTGGCGACATTCAAGAATATACAAAACCTATGTACCCAGCAGCCAAAACAACCACAGGCACCGTAGTTTTTCAGGCTCTAGAAGTCGGAGTCAAAGATATTCATATGATCGACTTGGTGGCGAAAGCCGGCATCATTGGCGAAGTCGTAGCTTCAGCAGTCGGCGGAAAAGAAGACGAAGTCAAAGTCTTAGCAGTTGGCGATATTTCAGTCCAGCTCTCCGTCATCGCCGAAGTCGTTCGTACTCAATAACGTCATCTCAACATTTTAAAAGTCGTCGACGCAGAAGCGACAGCAACTGGCGTCGCAACAACAGCCGGCATCGACGGTGGAACCGTGACTCCTACAGTCGAAGTAGAAACCGTTACAGCCGGCGCCATCGTTTCTCCAGTAGTTCCAGCAGCCATTCCAGCTATGGGAAAAGCAGTTCATCCAGGAGTCGTGAACGGTATTCGGGAAGCGCTGGCGGAGCGAGCTGCCCTATGGTGAGTAGTGATTTATGATGGGGGGGATACAATGCTTGTAAACTTGAGTGCTTTTTAGGTGTTCTGACACAGGTGAGTCTTTCCATATTTAAGATTTTTGCTTTTGATGTGTTTTGCGTCGGTGGGGTGTTGAAATTTTCGCAGTGGGGAATGTTGGCGTGCATTTGGACATTGGAGTTTTTGTTCTGGGTGTATTTTGGGTTATTGGGGGGTTACCAGTTATCCATAGGGGAGTGTCGCCCTGAATAGGTTGTGCTGGTGAGAAATTGGGCATCCAGCTCTACCTTTTATATTTTGTTGACATGTTGTCAAAAATACCAACAACATTGCAACATTATTTTTGTGAATCTTTGACTGTTCTTGCCGCAACACAGAGTCATTTCCACTTTCGCACATTAGCCACTTAGCAGATTAATAAACATCATTCCACGTTCAAAACCCCATTGGGAACAACGTTAGGCATAACAACCTGGTCAATTCTTCAGCACAGGCGATTGGTTCTTTTGAGTCTTGTATGCAGAGTGGGATTTGCTTTTGGTTGTAGCAGTGGGGAAAATTGTCTCCAGTGAGAGGAAGTGTGAACCAGTGGGAAAAGAACCTACGTGACCATGATTGAAATGTGTGTGGAGATGTGTTTTCAGTAAAGGGTAGTTTGAACCAGTGGGGAGAGTATTCCTCTTTAAGGTACAGATCATGCCCTCTTGTTATGATGTTGAGATCTGAAAAATAACACCAAGAGGAATGGTTGACTTCAAAAGCTTTTATTTATTTATTTATTTATGTATTTATATATTTGAAGCACTTACTGTGCATGCAGTCAGTGTATCTGAATCTGGGGTGTGGGTGACTGTTTGCCAGGGGCCAAATCATGCGACAAAGTAATATAGTCTTGACTAGTAATGTAAATGATTACAGTGAATTGGCAAATTAGGCCTTTTGTTTTCAATCGAGGTTTCTTATTGTCAGGCTGAAGGTGCCTCTGAGGAGTCACTCTTGAAGTGGCACTGTAGACATTTGCGATTACGATTACAATTACAGTTTTTCAGATGTCACAGTATTAGCAGACCACGTTGCTTTGCCTTTTATTGCTAACTGATAACTGCGTGCCAACAGTGTTGTTTGTTTATGTGTGTGTTTCACATCGTGAATGGATGTGCTGTTGAACTGTTTATCACATATTTCCGGGCGTCTGAACACATGTTGTGCTTTACGCGAAATCAGACGCGTGCTGGGAGCGGACAGTCGTTGGGCGTTCAGGACGACAAGGAGGGCCACCTGGTGTACAAACAAGGCGACGTGCTCGACTCAAAATGTACACAGAACTTCTGTTTATGTGTAAATTTTAACGATAAGCTGTAGTTTTTTGTCGTCGGGAACTTGTGTTTGCATTTGTGGATGTGTGACGTGGGTTTTGAACGGTCTCTGTCTGCACTCTTAGTGGCTGGGAGGAAAATGGTTTGCAAGAAAGTTGCGGTTTTTATTTATCGAAATGCAATCTACGAAGTGTCAATACCAAATGTAATAATACCAATGTTTAGTGACTTGTTAATAATAGTAATATTTTTATTTTTAACAACCATAATAGTATTGATCTTGAGATTTAAACAAAAATTCAGTTGATATTAAATGGGAATAATTGTTATTATTTTCTAAGGGAAATTATTACTGATTATATTAATAAGAACAGTGTAATGATTATTTTTCACAGTAATAGTAATAATAATGAAGAGAAATTAAATGGTAGTCGGAAGTTATGCAGTTAAATGTTGTCTTGCTGGAAAATGTTAGAGTTGAAGAGGCCGTAGAATTTTGATTCTTTCTTAATAACCTTTCTGAGGAGCAAGCCATATCGAAAAAGATCAAGTGATTGTTACAGTTGATCCCTAATCAATCAGAAATTGTTGCTGCAGTTTGGAATAAGACTGTGAACTTGGGATTTTGCCAGTTTCTCGGATTTTAGTAAACACAAAATTTTTGTGGTGGAGAAGGGCTCTGATAAGTGATCAGTTTTCTTTGTCTAATCTGCATCATGTAATCAGAAGTTACCTTTTGTGCTTAATAAGTGTTTATTATAATAATAATAATAGTAACAATAATAATAAAAGTAGAGTTATGGTAGGAAATAACCAGTGATACTGAAACTGAGGAAGTTTTGTAGGCTTGGAATAGCTTCAGTGTTAAGATTGAATTGATCATTTGAAAGGTGAAAGTGGTTTGTAATATTCTGGCCATTGTATTCATATGTCTAAGAGGTGATCGTGTAGTGTGACTTAATTACTTGCTGACTGATGGTAATTTATGATCTGTTATTGTATTATGTTTGGTAGATGAAATTGTCAGTACGCTTGGTGAGGGAACGTTTGGCAAGGTGGTTGAATGCAAAGATCTGCAGAGGTTAGTTCCAGTTTTCTAAGATTCTCACAAATGTAAATGTACGTGGTTTTGTATAGTGACCTTATTGCCTTGATCCTGCTGATTTTGCCATGAATTCATCCTTCACCGCTGCTACCCATTTGAATGGGTACCACACCATTTGAGGTCCCCATGTATGAACTGTGCTAGCCTGAGTTTTAAATCTTAGACTGTGTGTTGTCAGAACACACACTGTTCTGCCCACTGCCAGGCAGTTTAACATTCAGGTTAGTACTAGAGATTCCTATAGTGACATCTGACTATAATCAGCAGTGTTGTGATTTACCATGTTGATAACTTCTGACGAGTTTCTGTAGAGGCTTTTGCGCATATATGCAAGTTTCATGACACATTCAATGTACAGCAGTGGTGAAGGATCTCACCTGATTAATACATTGCAAAATGAGCAGGGTCAAGGCCGTGTGGTCGCTATAGTAAAACTACATTTACATTTACTTAATATAACGCCTTTTAAGTACCTCAAGTGCTGTGGGTAGCCAACTGATGTGAACTAGTGCATTTTACATTAGTTTGAATAGAGTTTAGTGCCAAAAAATCAAATGCAACAGAGTCAAGTGCAAAAAATTGAATGCAACAGAGTCAAATGCAACAGTCAAATAATAATAATAATTAGCAACTTCTAATGTGTGTGTGTCTAATGCACAAGGCATCAACCGATGGCACACCAAAACCAAGCCACAATCAGGTCGATATCCAGAAGGTCAGTCCGCACGACAGAGAGGCAGCCTATGGTGGATAAGCAATTTGAAACAGGTAAGTTTTAAGTTGAGAACGAAATGACAGGAGCGACTGAGCAGAACGAACAGACACAGGGAGGGAATTCCAAAATTCCAAATGCAATAGAGTCAAATGCAATGGTATGTATATACAATGAAAGACTGTTCCAAGATGAAAGTCCAGCATGGGAGAACGCGCAGTGAGCTTGAGTTGCTATGTGGAAGCATGGCTTCTCCATATCCCCGCAATCAGCAGAGAACAATGATTGTTTGTATCCCATATAGGTCTGGATTGGTTAGTTTGACTTAAAAAATGACCTTTATTGGAACAACCCTATAATCAGGTGGTACTTCATATGCCTTTCAAAGATGGCTCTGTGACAAGTTTCCAGTGCATATATTTATTTGTGTTGCTTCGCAGATATCATATCTTAGTAACTGTTGTTTGTGTTGCTTAGCAATCACGGACCAGTTGCACTCAAGATAATAAAGAACATTGGAAAGTACCGGGATGCAGCAGAACTGGAGATAAACGTCCTGGAAAACATCAACCGACGGGATCCGGAAGGATACAGGTGAGGAATGATGATCACTGGAGCATCTCATATGTCTCTGTCTGTCTGTCTGTCTGTCTGTCTGTCTGTCTCTCTCTGTCTCTCTGTCTGTCTCTCTGTGTGAGTCTCTTTATCCGTTTTTATCTATGGATATCGTAACTGTCAAGTTTTTATGCTGAAGTTCTGAGCTGAATGTGTTAAGTGAAGGTGCATTGCTGTATCAGTGTTTGCATGTGCAGGGAAGTATTCTCACTCTTCTTGCCTTCAATGCCTTCCCTTCTTTGGTTTACCTTCTTCCGTAAGGTAAAGAAAGAAAGGATGGTTACATAAGGAAGGGCGGTTTAAGTAGATGATTATTGTGGTAGCTTAATATACAGTGAGGATCTCCAATCTATGTTGCCCGCTACTAGACATCCTAATGTCTTTTATTTTCCTTACCAGTGGCAGATCCTGGATTGCTTGCATGTGGGGGCAAGGGCATTTCCAGAGGGGCACCACATTCTGGCAGTTCACCACATACGGTTTTGTCTGAGGGGCACCGCTTTTAACCAAGGGGGTACAGGGCTAACCGCCCCCACACCTTTAGCTAAATCCGCCACTGTTCCTTACCTTACTTTGCCTAGTTTAATTTACCTTACGTTTGACTTTTAATTGACCCAGCTTACCTTACCCAACCTTAAGTAGCGTACCTTACCTTAGTGCACCGTCTGCTGTGCTGTGTTAACCAGTTGTTGTGTGTTTTCAGTCTGTGTGTTCGAATGCTGTCTTGGTTCAACTACCACGGACACATCTGCATTGCTTTTGACATGCTCGGTCCAAGCGTGTTCGATTTCCTCGTATGTTGACTGAACTCATCGTAATCTGGTTTCTTTACTTTTCACGTTAGCCATGGTCACAGTCAGAGAGAGACAGAGATAGAGAGAGAAACAGACAGAGAGACAGACACTCACACAAAGAGATAGAGGGAGAGCAGAAGGAGAGTTTACACTGCTTTCTGACGTCTTGTTACGTGTTTACAATATCAAAATAAACAACAGACTAGTACAGAATCATTCTTGTTATTCTAGATGAAATGGCGTGAATGTTGTGAAAAATTGTGGTTGGGTCTTTGAACTGGCTGAAATTGTTTTGGACCAGTTGAATTGGTTCTTGAAGTGGTTGAATTGGTTCTTGGACCACTTGAATTGGTTCTTGAACCGGTTGAAATTGGTTCTTCCAATGGTTGGAATTTGTTCTTGTATGTGTTTGCAGAAGAACAACAACTACCAACCATATGGAATTGATCAGGTGAAGCAGATATCCTACCAACTGTGCAAATCGGTTAAATGTAAGTTACCAATGTTGCGTCTGCTTTTTCGGAAACTCGGTTTCCGTACAGCACGACTATGCTTCAGTGGGATACCTGTATTTATTTATTTATTTATTTTTTGCACTGATAGTGCACTCAAGGTCAGTAAATCTGAATCAGGGTTGCAAGACAAGTGGGTGCAGACAACTTGGACAGGGTCGTTACACGGATTCTTCTGAGTAGGGTCGAGTCTGCAGCTGTAGAGTTACCCAACAGTGAGCACTAGTGACCAGACCACCATGCAGCTTTGTGTGGTGCTGATTATCAGGACTGCACTTATGTTTTACTGCGTCATCAGCAGTGGTGTAACGTAACATTTCCTGCCTCAGGATTACCTACTCAGAGGGTTTTGTTTAGTACTTCAACAGGCTTTGAGTAGGCCCGTTCTCATGAACTTGAGCCCCTAAGTTTCCTTGGCCATAGTTACGCTGCTTAACAGTAGCACTGTGATTTTTAGGTTAGTATAAATCATAACTTATTCAGAGGTACTTTAGTAACAGTAGTATTTTTGGGCATTGTCTTAAACGGCTGATTTGAAGGAGTGTATCGTTCCCTTATGTTACTGTACTTATTGGCCATTGCACATTTTTAAAGATTGAAAAACTGGTAGAGATGTTGATTGGAATGTCTGCAGTTTCCAGAAAGACTTACAATGTGTTTTCAATGTTTACACTTTCAGTTCTTCATGCATGCAAGCTGACACATACGGATCTGAAGCCAGAAAACATCCTGTTCTTAAATTCCGAATCCGATCTGATTTTCAGCGAGAGCCAGGCATGTGTCGTTCTGTCATGGAACGTTAGCTGTGGAAACAGACTGTAACTGCTTTTTTGGAAGGCTTTAGTTTGTAAAGTCACATAATCGATGTGCAGTTAATCTAATTTTTAGTACGTTGCTTTGAATGTCTTGCCTTTTCCTGACTTGCCTCACCTGCCTTTTAGATTTGCCATATCTGCCTTGCCTTGCCTTCCCTTGCCCCATTTGTTTTAATGGTTTTCGTGTCTCACATGATTTGTTTTAAGTTTTTCTTGCCTTGCCTTATCTGCTTACCTCTCATTGTCATACCTTGTTATACCTTCCATTGTGTTGCTTAACTTACCTTGTCTTTTCTTGTCTTTCCTTTCCTGCCTTGTATTTTGTTCTTGCCTCATCTGTGGACCGATGTTGCTGTCCAGAAGCAATACTTCCGGCGCCTCAGGAATGCCGACATCCGTCTCATCGATTTTGGTTCGGCAACGTTCGACGACGAACATCACACGACGATAGTTTCAACACGGCACTACAGGGCACCAGAGGTCATCCTAGGTCAGTAGGTCATGTCAGTATTTAGGTCGGGTAATGTAGGCTTGATCTGACTGGCTTTGTTGGTGTTCAGAATGGCCTGCCTTTTGCTTTTCATTGCTGGATGGTTGGGATATGTAAGCCTTTCTTTTGTCAATGTGTAAAAGCTGTCACAGGTAACTGGTTGGACTGTGTTCTTTAAAACTGGCACGCTCATGTTGTCTTTCTCCGTTTCAAGATGGATGCCACATCTAGTGATTTGTCTAAAAACCGTGGCCCGGGTATACGCTTTTGAGTTGTAAAAACCTGACAGTATGTTACATTGTTAGTCTCAGTGTTGATGGTTGTTGTAGAGCTTGGCTGGTCAAACCCTTGTGACGTTTGGAGTATTGGATGCATCATGTTCGAGCTGTATACTGGTTCCACTATGTTCCAGGTGAGAAGACTCTGCTGTCCCACTTGGTGTCTATGGACTTCAGGGCACCAGTATCTATTCTGAGTACTTCAATGTCCACAGTGCATCTTATGTAAACATGCACTACTAATTTGTAATTACTGTTAACGAGAATACATAATATTTGAAGCTGTGTTAAGCTATGAAATGAGTGCATTGATGGGTCAGTGTCAGTGAGAAGTTCAGTTTGTAAGGGAGAGGACTGGCCACATGAAAATGAAGTCGCTTACCTGAAGGCCTGCTCTTCTGTCTGATTTACTCCAGAACCTCCTTATTACACATGGATTCCGATGTAGCCCGGGGCTAGCCTTAAATCCAAAATTTCATTTGGCTTTGAGGGCATGGCCTTGTCATAATACAACCTCTTTATCAAATGGGGCATTTGATATGGCCCAGTGTTCTTTACATTATTCTGAAGATAATTCTAAGTTTTCTTTCAAGTTGATTGCTTGTATTTTTGTTTTTTAAAGCTGTTTGTCTTGGTCTTGGCTTGTTGTTTTTAGACCCATAATAACCACGAACACCTTGCTATGATGGAGAGAATACTAGGAAAATTGCCATATGCCATGTGTAAAAAATCTCGGTTAGCCATTTCTCTGAATTTTACTTGTCCATTTATCGTTCAAGAAAACTGTGATCAGGCTAAGCTAAGATTTAAATAAATTCCAAATTCAAGACGACTGTTATTTATTCTGTGTTATTTGACTTTTGACTGGAACAAGTTTCTCAGTTTTGTTTTAAACCTGATGTGTTTGTGGAAGTTCTCTGACAGAGGCCATTTCCAATCTTCTTTTACTTGTTACTCGCTTCACAGAATTCAGTTTGTGAGTAATGACAAGATTTTGGCAATGTTAAGCGGTGACTGTATTTGCCATCTGAGCACCATTTGCTTGCTTGCTGGTGAAGTTTTTGTTCTGAACAAACTTCAAATTTAAGCTAGTCTGGGCAATTCTTTTGTGAAATACTTAAAAGGTGCTATTTTAACTAATTAGTTGTATAACTAATTAATAGTAACATTAGAATTCTTGATATTTACAAGAATATTTTGACTGTTGCCAACAGAACTTATTGTTGACAAATTTGCCGACATTAGCACAAAAGCTGCAAGTGTGATCTAGAAAAGTATTTGGGAACGTTAACGTTAACACTGTCAATGAAATCATGGTTAACTCTTGCACTGTCTGCTTCTCCAGGAAGACAAAGTACTTTCGCAATGGACAGCTTGACTGGGACACGTACAGTCGCGAAGGACAGTATGTCCAAGAGAACTGCCTACCTCTGGCTGTTAGTAGGATCCATTTTTCACAACTATTTATTAGTAATATTTATAGTATTATGAAATATTGTTATTATAATTTTTCTATCTGTTATGATGTATGCAGAGATTTATTGGCATGCTAGGTCATATGGCTGTTTGTTGAGGAAACATTGCACAATTCTGATTTAAGACGGGCATTTCCTGCAGTTTTATCTTTTTCAACCAACTGCAATCACAGCAGGAGCCTGTGATTAGCTATAATAATCATCCCATTTTTGACTTTCCTACCATGTCATTGAAGTATGTATTATTACTTTTCTACATTTATTAACTACCACTATTTATTGACTAATCATTTAGTAGGTGGCACTGAGCAGCTGTGAGTGAAGGACTTGCTCAAGGTCCCTACACAGCAACCGTCTCAGGTGAGGAGGCTCCCTACCATGTCACTGAAGTATGTACATGTGAAGTATGTGCTAAGTATGTTACTTAGCAGAAGTGCTGTCCATGTGGTCATCTAGCTGATCTAGAGAAGTGTGTTTTAAAGTAGGTGGAGAATGTGTGCTGAACTGAGCCATTTGAAACAGTATGTAAATGCAGTGGAGAATGTGAATGTACATGTTTTTGTATAATGGCCCTCTGACCTCAACTCTGCTCATTTTTCAGTGAATTAATTGGGTGAGTTCCTTCACCCGTTTGAATGGGTGCTACACCATGTTAGGTCCCCATGTGCTAGCCTGAGATTCAAGTCTCTGAAATAAGCCATGACTGGGAGGCAAAGACCATTCCACACTCGAGAAAGTATGGCGGGCTTGAGTTGAAGTTTGACACCCTGGCTCCTACATGTTACCATGGTTGTCTTCTTTCAGGCTTACATGAAATCAGATACGGAGGATGATCGGCTCCTCTTTGACCTGATTCAAAGGATGCTCCTCTACAATGTCGACTATCGCATTGACCTCGCCACTGCCCTCCAGCATCCGTTCTTCAGCAGTCTGACGCCTGAACAGCGAGGAGAACTCATCGTGAATCGTGTCAGCAGGTGACCTTGACCTGGGTCACACGTGGCCTGTGACCCAGAAGTTGCAGGGTGTCTGCCGTGTGACCTGAAAATGCATAACACTGTGAAATTTGTGGAAAGTGAGAATCAGCTGGAAGATGAAAAACAGCTACCAACTTTAGACAACCTTTTGTCCTGACTTGAACTTCACTGTGCAGTATACTGAAAGATGATGTACAAGTGTTCGGTTATATACAGTAAACGTAAATGTTTTATATGGCAACCGTATTGCATTGGCCTGCTCATTTTTCGGTGAATTAATCAGGCAAGATCCTTTACCACTGTTGCCCGTTTGATTTAAGGTCTCGTGTGGAGTGGTGGTATAGTGGCTGTCAGCTTTTCACCTGTGCGACTCTGGTTAAAATCTCGGGCCTGTTAGGTGAAATTGACTTAGATCGTATGGTCAAACTGTTTAACTTTGGGGGCCTTCATCTTTGATTTTACTGTCTTCGTAAATGAAATGCACACTGGTAATGTACAATAGCATTCGTTTATGTGAGCAGTCTTTGTTAAGCTTTATGAAAAAACAAATAATTATACTTATCCTTTCTAACTCAAGCCTTCGTTTTTGTTTCCCCCCATTGAACATGGACGCCCTACTTGTTTCCCTCACATGCGTGGGTGTTTATGCCAAGAGCTGGATGTTTATGCGAAAAGCTGGTCCACCTTTGTAAAACCGTTAATAATAGAAAACTGTGGATCTGTGCTACTTATGCAATTATATTTGTTTCTTATACTGTTTTGTGATAGCTTTGAGATTGTGCAGCTTGGGGACCACACTCTCAGCAGCTGTATGAATAAATGCGCTTACTAATTTATGTGCTTACTGATTTGCTTGTTCTGTATGGAAAGTTGGATTTGATTCATAATCTGATTGACCATGGTTTATCTGGGGACCTGAGAATACATTAATTGTCCAATATGGATGCGTTTTGGAAGAGTTTTGCCGATGTGTGCTTCAGTTTTGTGTTGATGTCGGAAAAGACATCTCTAGGTTATGATGATATGCAAGTTTTGACGTTGTATGGGAAACAAGGCTTCTCAGTTGTTGTAAATTCGTAGTTACTGTGACTTTCAGGCTTTGCCATGCATAAGTGATGGGCTATTTCCTTTCGCTTTGTTGATTCTTCAATCCCCTTGTATGTTGGAATAGTTTTTCAGGAGACTGTGAGAAAATAAGGTTCCATTTGATTATGGGATGAATTTTCTTGCAAATGGGAATGATGAAATTACAAACAAAATTATAATAAAGACATTGAAATGCAATGACATGGCAATTGTGCATGTGTATGTATAGCAAAACTTGTTTAGCTTCTTTTAATAACCTCACCAGTGGTGCTGAGAACCTAACAATTATTATTACAGTATATATGATTAAAGCGTATCTTCAGTGATGAATGGTTGAAATAAGTAAATGTATACGGTTTTATGTAGTGACTGCATGGCCTCGACCCTGGTCATTTTGCAATGAATTGATCGGGTGAGATGCTTCACCACTGCTGCTCGTTTGAATGGGTGCCACGCCAATTAAGGTCCCTCTGTACAAACCGTGCCAGAGGGGGTGCTTGCTTTTCTTCCCTTCCTGATGCTGCTTCTACTCGAGCAGGGGCATGATCTCTGATGCTATTTTCCGTGTATTTAGGTTTAATCTTGTCTGTTTTATCAGCCTGTTGCTTGAACTCGAGTTAATTGTAGCTAATCGGATGACTTGTCTGAATCAATGTTTGTCTGGCCAAACATTATGTTGGCTTTGCTGCAACAAGCATCCTAAAGTTCAAATAAAATCGTTGGATTGTGGCTGCTTCATGTTGATTAATATTGTAATGTTGTAGTCGCTGTATTAATCGTAATCGTGAACTCCAGAACGTCTAATGTGCTACTTAAAACTGAGCACTTGGCACAAGGTTATTCGCAAGCACAGCATGAAGTCTAAAGAGTTGTCTAGAAATATATCGGTTGCAGGGAGACCAGAGAGTGAGGAAGACAGAGGACCCGCTGCAGAGGTTTGGGCTTGGGTTGAAAGAGAAATGGGAAAGTGGCCGATTGGATGGAGCAGGGTAAGATTTCTTGAAGAGGCAGGACTTCTGCAGAGTGGGTAAATAGAGGGGCTTGCAGTAAGATGTTCAAAACGTTTCCATGTACCCCAAGCCAATAATGGGGCTCTGTCTCAAACCCCACTGGGGGGCCAACAGCGGTCTCCAAACCTCATGGGCTAGTACGGTCCGTGCACGGGGACCTTAAATGGTGTGGCGCCCATTCAAAGGAGCAGCGGTGGTGAAGGATCTCACCCAAAAACTTCATAGCAAAATTAGCAGGGTTGAGGTCATTTAGTTGCTATATAAAAACCTGTACATTTTATACACTTATACATTTATTGCTGACACAGCTGGTGCAGGGGGGCTTAATCGCCCTCCCCTTTACCTATTCCATAACCATGCCCCTCCACTATTTGAACCATTGTTGCGCCTATGCATTTTACCCTCGGTTTGCTTCAGTCCAAAGCCCAGCTCTTATGTGAATACCGATAACACAATTATTGTTGTTTTGCTGAGTCACTGTCTGTGACCGTAACGAACAGTGGCCTTCAAAAAGTGCGTAGTCACAGTGACAAATCATGGCTGTCGATTTGCGGGGGTGTTTCACGACCGTTCAGAGTACAAACTGAGTGTATTACCATATCTAAGAATAAACTAAACGTGTGAATTCACGCTACTCGGAGCACGCTGGGTGCATTGGGAGACGCATCCTGGGCGGGCTAGGATTCTTGCCAAGGCACCAAGCGTTGTAGTCCTCTAACGAAGATATATCTGAGGGGTGGAGCTTTGCAGAAGTAAGGTCCGCCCATTTATGTTATATAACGTGTGTGTTCTTGATTTCGTCATCCCGGTTTAGTCTGGCCTACGGAAGATCGACAGGACAATATTATTATTAATTTAAATACGCATGTTTTTCTATTGCGACAGTATGTCCTAGATCCTGCTCTTGATCGGGTGAGATCCTTCACCACCTCTGCCCATTTGAATGGGTGCCACGCCATATAAGGCGCCCGAGTACAGACAGACCTTGCTAGCCCGATAATATTATTAGGTTTTCATAAATCATTTAACTAGTATCAAAGGGCGATTTTATTCTGCGACCGCAAATTTAAAGCCCTTCTCGGCTTCTGTACCGTAAATTTGACTGCGTGACCGACTTTTTTAGTCTTGCCTTCATATAAATGGTGCAATTCTCAGTGAACGTGCATTCATTTTATACCATTACAAGAGCATAAAAAGGCACACTGCAGTGCAACTTAAAGTGGTTTTAAATCGTGTGATCAACGTTGAATTAAGTAGACGAAGAATATCGACCGGGGAAATTCCGAAATCTCGCGGCTGCTGGCAGCGCTCCAACGACGAGACTGGAAACGATTTCTGCGTGTTGTGCACGAGTTTGAGGGAGTTTCATAATCGTTCGAGGGCGACTGAACTGCGTGGTTTGCAAATTTCTCCTCATCATCAGCAGTTATTTCTGATCTCCGAAGGTATTCCTGGTCGAGGCATGGGTCTGCTGAGCGAAGGGTCGCCGCTGTCTTGGGAGGAGTCGAAGAAATGGGCAGACCATGTCCGCGAACATGGTATACAGCAGTTCATAAACCAATACCACCGTCTCAGGGATCGATCGAGAGACTGTCTGATGTGGGGCGATGAGGTAGGCACTCCGAGTTTTGAATCGAGTGACTTCTGTAGCCTCCGGTGTAGTATTTGAGCTATTTAATTGACGATTGCGGTTTAAAACTCGTGTAGGGCGCCTTAGAACTCTGGGTCTAACATAATTACTTAAGGCTGTGGGGGCCGTTTTCTAGTGATGTCTCCTCAGAATGATCTGATTTCCCTGACCAGTCGGATTTTGACTGATTTTGATTTTGACTACGATTTCACCAGGAGCGACCATGGATTAGTGCATTCTGCATTGTGATTGAGTCGCTATAGGATTGCGACTTGAGCTCCTTTCTCTGCCCCTCTCAGTGTTCCAAAGGCATCTGAAGACTGTACTGTTTAACAGTGATTTTACTTTTTCGGGTCGAAAGCACCTCTGTTGAGTCTATCCTCTAAGAGACGCTTTATAAATCTCAAATTACAAATTACAATTACACAGTCATTTGATTAGATTGAATTAGATTAGAGGCAAAAGTAAAACTTATCACTTAAAATTTTACCAAAAGTATGTATGATTAGATCTTAGAATTACAATTGTTAATATTATAAGTTGTTTAAATACTCAAGTAAAATAAATTTAAAATCAAAATCTAGTAAATGTTGGGGACAAAATTACATGGAATTGTAAGAAATATTGTCTTAAAAAGTGCACATTTTGATATATAACAGCATAATTTGATTTTATCATTGTGCAAATAAACACAGCATACATTAAAAATGCCCTGCCAATTTTTGATGAAACTCCTGGCTCAGACTTATTGTTTTCCCTTGGAAGTCTTAATCCTGATAGTAATTTTTGTGGCATTTCATTTTTCAATACGTTTACTTGTAAAAAGCGTAACTGAATGCATCCATTTGTAAAATGTTATCCAAAAATTATGAGTGTAAATGAAAATTTTAATCTTTATATAAAAGTGTTCAATTGTAACTAACGAAATGTGGAAGATTTTAAATGCCAGGTGTTAAAATGTAGGCACTCTTTGCTCTTTTTTATGGGCTTCATTGTTATTCATGCATGGAAATGTTGTGGAGGTCAATGAACCTGGCTGGATTCAGGTTTCTAAAAATGATCCACCTTAGCCGTCTGACTGTCTGCCTGTCTGGCCCTTGGAACGTGACCCTGGAACTGAAGCTAACCCTTCATGCCTATTGGTTTTGTTTAGACTGAGTGCCTGTGAATAAGCCGGTTCCTTGATTTAGCTTTTGGTGGGGAATTTTAGAAATCTCGAATTTATGATTATGATTGCTCACATTTGCATATTTGTGAGTTTATCCTCGAATAGCAGTTTGAATGTTGTACAGGAAGATTATGTCATGCATCAAAGTTATGATGCATTAAATAATTAATTAATTTACTTATTTATTTGATGGTCCTGTTGGCAGAACAAATCATTCCCCTTCTTGGTTTCTCACCATTTCACAATATCTTACATGTAAATGTTATGTTATTACATTATGGATGCCCAGTAGCTGCTGAGTTGAATTGTTAAGGCTAGAAGAGATTTGAATTTGTAAAATAGTGGCAGAACTGCAGAAAGAATTGTTATTTTCCTTTCACTTTTTGTTTCCTTGGCCTCATATCTCGTTTTTCCTGCCCTCATGTGCCATTGGCTGTGATTTTGAACGCTACTGAAGGATAATTGTTACAGGTGTTGCTACGTTTTGAGTTTTACATCTGTTCAGTGTATATCAGCTCAGGATGATAAGTTGTATTCAACCATCCTTATACTCGTGAAATCTTTCTCTGAATTTTTACCATTTTGACATTTCTGTGTTTAGTGGATCCCAATTTTTTTGGTCCTATTGTCATAGACATTGCATTTCCAAAGTTTATTTTTCATGTGATGTAGAATGGATCTTCAGGATATAAAAAGTTAGGGAGCATTGTTCAGGAATATTTAGTTTATTATTAACTGATCTACTGATGAAAATCCATATATGAGATTAAGCAATTAGATTAGATTGGTGCTTGGATTTGATTAGGTCATAATGACTGTTTTTTGTCTCATAGGTGGAGTATATGTTGGTTCAGTTTGACGATGAGCACAAAAAAGCGCGGCTTCTGCTTTCTGCTGAACCAATCCTTAAGACGCTGATGGAGGAAGAAAAGAAAAACCCAAAGTAAGCCGATGCAAAGCAAAATATTCATATCAAGAAAAACCAGAATGAAGAAAAATCCAAAACAAGAAAAACCAAATACAAGCAAAATAGAAAATGATTATGTTAATTCTGCTTAGCCTAACTTCAGGTTTCTGGCCTGACTTCTGGTTTCTCTGAGGTATGGGATTTTGACCTGGCCTCTTCAATGAACTATGATTTGATTACGATTTCACGAAGCGACCATCAATTAATGCCTTGGCCATTATGATAACGACACTGTAGAAGTCTTTAGATTAGAATAGATTCTACAAGGTAATGAGAAGACATTGGTATTGTTATTTCTTATCTGCAGCTGCCTTATTGATCACCAACGGTTTAGGAAGCACATGTACAGACAGCTAGTTTTGTATCGATAGGTCTTAAAGGAAGACTTCGTAAGGAACGATATGGATCCAGCTATACCAAGCTGCTAGATTTCTGCTTAAGGTTGTGCAGGTAATGACTATTACTTTACTTTACGTAGCATTGTATGGTATTGCTTTATGTCCAGGGAGCATCAGACTACCTGGAGACCGGAGTATGCAGCGTACATGATAGAGGGAACACCTGGAAAGCCATACGGACATCGGATGGCTCACTTCAACATGGTGGAGGCCAACATGAGGCTTAGGTGAGTTTGGGTTTAAGGTCTTCTTGGGGTACACCGAGGTTTCGGGTTAAGAATTGAGACAATTCCATCTGAAGAGGTTAAGAATTGAGACAAATCAGTCTCTGTAGGCTAAGAATTGAGAGAGGTTAAGGACTGATGCGATTGACAGGATCTCGGTTAAGGACTGAGACTTCTGTCTATCTGGGTTAAGATTTGAGACAGGTCTATCTCTCAGGGTTAAGTATTGAGACACTTCTGTCTACATAGCAAAATAATGATCTAACATCTTCAGACAACCAAATTAATCTACTGTAATCACAACAGGATGCAAATTTATCTTAAGAGAACAGCACAGTCCTGTTTACATTCGGCCATCAAGAGCCTTAGCTGCTGTTAAGAGGGGCGTGCTGAAATGCAGTAGTGTACAATTTATGTTAGTCTTAGTGTGGCTAGAAAGCTGAAAGACATAGGCTGTCTGGTGTAAAGGCATTTGCACTGTAGCCTGCTAGGAGCAGGATTCTGTCCAATTACTTTGAAAGGCACATTGCTGTCTTGTTATTTGCAAAAGTGTTTGTGATTCAATGCCAGGCAATATTTGTTCCTGGCTACATTAACATTGACTGTTTCCAGACTTTACTTTAAAGCAACCATCAATTGGACTACCAGGTAGGGGTGTCAGAATTCCAGTAGCTATGGCCCAGGTACCTGAGTCTTTTTTGGATGGGTACCCAGTTACCCATAACTCCGTCAATGGCTAAACATTTAATGTAATAATGTAAAGCAGGAGATAGTTGCATGTTTTTATGATTGCATGTACTGCAGTCGTCTGGTCACTCACCAGTCATTTTATCGCTACGATTCACTAGATGAAATGCAACCTCTGGATTATCTATAATTGATGCATACTATTGTTTATAATTAGTAACTACCTGTAGCCAGCAAATCTTGGCACCCATTGAGACAGCTGTTACAACTGAGGCAGACCATCTGAACCAACGACAATGAGACTGAGTATTAGCCGATGCAGTTTGTGAATCTATTGTACCTCATGTTAACACATGTCACATATTTAACAGGCATCATTGGGAGCCATGGCTTAAACACACGTTAAGGGGATTCACTTGTAAGTGGGTCGTGCATACACAAGACCGCTGTAAGGGTAATGTAAAGCAAGGGACACTGGATGCTCTTTATAACGTGTAGTTAATCTGAAGCTTCTCTTGTAGGGGTGCTACATAAATGGTCAGAATTTTATCATTACTGTTGAACTTTGTGTTGGATGATTTTTGTGTTCAGACGTGAACAGGTGATGAAACTCCTTGCGCTGAACCACATGGGTGCCTCAGCGCTTTCTTTGACGTCCTTTCCAAGGTAGGTACAACCGGACATAGAGAGGATCAATCCACAGCCAGTTCTGTCCATTCTGAGTTCTTCGGTTTGGGTTGAAACTGAAAACTCGTCTGCTGTTGTGTGTTCTCTCAGTTATTTTGTGTCATACAGGTCTAAATTTAAGACTCGTCTGTTTCAACCGTGGCTTTAATTCTGGTTTTCCTGATGTACTGGAGATTTGACTGGTCTTTGCCAAAAGGTTATGATTCAGGCTGTTTGCTCTGGAGCTTGTTGGAGGGTGTGGTTTCACATCAGGTCTGGGTGAGACATATGTTAATGAATGCTGCTGTGGAGGAAGTGATGAAACTTGGCAATATTTCATAATGTAATTACAATAAAAAAGTAACATATTGCCTTTTCAGGAGAGTTTGATAAGGTTCCTCTCTACATTAATCTGTAATCTGAGTGATTTTTAAGTTCAGTAACTACAATAGTTCATAGTTGGCAAAACACTGCTCAGATATCTAGAAAAGAGTCACCGGTGGTGGACCAGCATCCTCGCGCACAGAGGCGCCAGTAGGTCCCAATATGATCCATGTGGAAAGCTGCTTTCATGAGCCACTTGAGTGTTCGCTTCTTACTGTGAGCGCCTAAATTCTGGTGGTGTTTTGTTTGTGCATTTCAGGCTGGGTTGTCCGGATTGCTCAGTCCCTCCATCGAAACCAACCCCTAAGGACGGTGTCTCAAGGTCTCTCTTCTTTCCAGATTCATTGACCTTCGGAGGTCATCCACGGTTCAAGTACGTCAAGGTGTTTGTGAAGCTGTCTTAGGACTTGGATCTGCCCTAGTTACCTTTGGTTCATTTTGCGCCATACTGTGTTGTATTGGTGAATTTATATAGCACCTGTGCAGAATAAAAGTAGGAAACTATTCAGAGGAGATGAGCTTCTCAAAAATAGGTAAAGGTCAAGAACTGTGTAGAAACAAGAAAATACAGCTGTTGCATCACCTTAGGCTAAAGAGGGGTTGAAATTCAAGTGCTTTAATAGCATTCTCTTGTGTCTTCTTTGCATCTGATGTGAGAATTTCTTTTATCTGGATTTTCATGTCTTCTTGCAGGACGCTTACGAGGAACGTGAGAGAAAGACGAGGGGAGAAACCAGCGATTAACATACCAAGTATATTTATTGCTATTACTGATTAGATATGAAATTAAAACAGGGTAACCCTGGAGAAGGGATGAATGGATTGATGGATAGGTTGATGGCAAGAGTTATACTGATGATGGTGGTGACAGTGATGGCGGTAATGGTAATGATGGTGATGATGATGAGGAGGAGGTGGTGGTGCTGTTGCTGCTGCTGATGATGATGGTGGTGATGATGATGACTATAAAATGACTTGTCTTTCCATCTAGTTTTCCAAGATGTCAAGACTCCACAGCCTTTTGTGGAGGACTACAGTTTGCTCGGAGACGATGGAGAGGCAAAGGCAGCTGCCAAGCCAGACCACATCTACATGGACTGCATGGGGTTTGGAATGGGCTGCTGCTGTCTTCAGATGACCTTTCAAGCATGTAACATCGAGGAAGCAAGGATGCTCTACGACCAGCTGACACCCCTCTGTCCCATAATGGTAAGTTCCTGACAATCTGGCACCCCTCTGTCCTACAGTGGTTAAGTTCCTGACCAGCTGCATGGCTGGCTGTGTCATGCATATTTTGCATAACTTCTCCCCATTGGTTCATGCCATCGCCCACTGAAGATCCATTTTGCACATACATTTCACGCCTACAATTCCTCACTCTGCCGATGGACATATGGCGTGTTACAAATGTATTACTTACTTACTTCACTCCTGCCTAGAAGTCTTTCTCGTCCCACTGATTAAGATTGTCTCCCATTGAAGAAACATACCTCTTCTCATTCATTTCGCTGCAGTCTGCAGGTCTTTCTTCCCTGCTGCTGACAACACAAGTTGTAGCTGAGAAATTGTACTTGATTGAGGTAGTGGCTTTTTCTTTTGTTGTAGTTGGCTTTGAGTGCTGCTAGTCCTGTCTACCGTGGATACCTGGCAGACGCTGACTGTCGCTGGAACGTCATTTCTGGCTCGGTTGATGACCGCACGAGGGAGGAACGTGGCCTCAAGGTCAGCTGTATGCTGTTGTTGTTTGAGTGGATTAATTAATTTATTTAGTTAGTTATGGATCTGTGATAGAACTTATAAATGAATTACCAGCAATTTATTGGTTTCTGATAGAGCTTGACCAGTTGTGTAATGATGTGGTTATTCTTGTCTGGCTAAAGTTGTTTGTTATTGTGGTCATGTCCGTTCTTAGTTCACGATTTCTAGTGTTAGTAGTGTAGTCATTTTCAGTTCATGTTACTGCCAGGCGATTTCCTCAGAAGGGACATTTTACTACCAAACTAGCATGCAGATGTCAGGTTTAGATTAGATCAGTTGTTTGCGAGGGAGAGTCTTGGAGAGAGAAAATTGAGCTAGGTGAACTCAGCACATGACTGTTTTGGCCAAATTTTACTTTAAAACTGGTTTATTTAAACAAGTTCATTTTATTTTAATCTGGTTTTTTAAACCGGTTTATTTGACCTTAAACAGGTTTATTTTACTTTAAACTGGTTGATTTAAACTGGTTTATTTGACCTTAGACAGGTTTATTTTACTTTAAACTGGTTTATTTAAACTATTTTATTTTACTTTGAACTGGTGTATTTAGCTAAACGACTTTAAAAATTTGTTTCTGCAGCCATTGAAGGAAAGTCGATTTGTCATTCCAAAGTCGCGTTACGATTCCATTGATAGCTACTTGTCTTCATGCAGCGAAAAGTATAACGATATACCTCTTATCTACGACAAGGCCCTCTATGACAAACTCACAAGCGAAGGTGTGTCTAGTCATGTGACTGGCTGATCTAGCTTGGCTCAAGTCTTTGCAATATGGTGAACTAAGTGTATGCTGACATGTTGCAAGAGTTTACGGTCTATCCTGTCGTTCGAGAATATTTAAATGTAGAACTGAGTGACTGTTGTTCCTTTGACACTTCCATTGGTGTGTTTAATCTAATATAATCTAACGGACTGTTGATTTATATAGTGCCATTATATTGCACAAGGTCTAGATATCCAGTTCAGGGAAAATTGTAGTAAAAAATGTAAAGCGTGACACCAAGTGTCTATGTACAACGTGGAGACGATCAATTGTCGAAATAGTAACTTTTATTTTAGAAACTGATTGTTATTGTTACCAATAACATTAACAATAACATTGTTACCAATTATACTACCTTGATGTTTGAATTTTGTATGAAATTAACATTCTTGATCAGTGATGCAAGATTGTTATTAGCCATTCTTCAGCTGATTGCTAAAGAATTGACAATGGGCTCCGAATTCATATCAATCGTGGACTAATTTAATTTTATTGTCATCAGTATCTTACTTACCTATGTACCGATTGACCTGTTGCAGGCATCGATTCGCTTCTGGCGCAGCATATTGCCCACCTTTTCATCCGAGATCCAATTTCTCTCTTCAGCGAGAAACTCGACCAAGATGATGCAGTTGACACGGACCACTTTGAAGTATTTATAACCTGCTTTACAAATTCAGTACCCGTTCATTTAAGGTCAATACAAGTTCATTTTTGTTGCTATTAAATTAAGATCTTTTTCTTTCCTGTCTAGGTAAGATTTTTTCTACCTTTCCTCAATTTCGTTTTGAATAAGTGTCTGTTTAATATCTGTTTCAGTTGACTGTGTGTAGCTGTTGGAATTTAAACTATTTCAATTTAATATCCATTTCATCTTGGAATCTATTTCAATATGATATCCATTTCGTATGCTTTCTAAAATTTAAATCCATTTCGAGTTTGATTCAATTTGAACTCCAGTTTTCCATCTGATAGAAAATGGTGATAATTTTCTGTTGACGTTCAGAATGGTTTCTGATGGAACTTTTCAGAATCTGCAGTCGACCAATTGGCAGACAATGAGATTCAAGCCTCCTCCTCCAAATACAGACATCGGTTGGAGAGTAGAATTCCGACCAACTGAGGTATTGGAAGATTTCCTTGAAGCATTCTGTTAAGTCTGAGTCATCCCCGTGTTAGATGTCTATTACCGATGCTTGAATTCTGTGGGATGTGTGACAGTCTAGTGATTAGTGTGTAGGACTTTTGACTTAGAGGTCATGTGTTCAAATACTCACCAGGGCGGAAACACAGTTTGGGGTTTCTGTTCAACTTGCAACCCCTGGTGAATTTGGCTGCAAAACGAGTATGCTGTCAGTGGGAAGATCAGACTGCTTGTGACGGTAGTGGCCACCTGTTATTATATGCTGATGCTGAGAAAGTTACTTCTCTAGCCAAATGGCTCTCGGATTTGGCCAAAGGACTTGATACATCTGATAATGACCGGCATCTGCTTTACGATGGTAGCAGACATACTAGTTAGCGCTGAAGCGGGTCGTGCCAGTGGGCAGTTGACCTGACCCAGCATCAGCTGCTGCAGCTACTTAATTTCAACGTTTGCAGAGCCTCGCAAGAACCTTTGACCCCTAGCCGCAGCCAGTAACAGTTCTGCTCCTTCTTAGCAATAGATACAGTTTCAGATGCTATGCTGTGTTTCCAGCATTCAACTTACTCTGCAAAACACTAAGCATATTTTAAGATTTATTTGAGCATTGTTTTTGCTGAATGTCATGAAAGAGTGAGGTTTTGGTGTAACATTTGAACTAACATAGGAGGCTTGCCACCATTTTGTTGCTATAACATTAAAGGTGAGACTCCTGTTTTGTAGGTTCAGCTGACAGACTTTGAGAATGCCGCCTATGTCGTGTTTCTTGTGCTGCTGACACGTGTCATCCTGTCGTTCCGACTCAACTTCGTCATTCCAATTTCAAAGGTGGGCCATCTATGATTATTTGTATTATTATCATTAATGTTATTATTATTACTATTTTTGTTGTTGTTTTTATTTATTATTATTATTTTATTCTCATCATCATCATTATTAATGTTGTTATTGTTATTTCTGCATTTATTATGCACCTTTATCTTAATGACTAAGCATCGATTGATGACGCTGAGCTATTGAAGCTAAAGGACTTGCTCATGGTCCCTACACAGTAACCGTCTTGGGGCAGGAGGCTTGAAACCATACTCTCCACATTATAAGCTGAGCGCTCAGACAAACCATTGAGGCTCAATCCTTATCATTACTATTTCAAAGGTGAGTCTACCTTGGGTTATAATGACTAATAATGACTAATTATTACTGATGATGGATGATATTGCAGGTTGATGAGAACATGAAAACAGCTCAGAAGCGTGACGCTGTCCTGAATGAAAAGTTCTGCTTCAGAAAGGACATCATGACTTGTATGTGACAGTTGCCTTCACATGTTGTAACATCCTTAATGGATCATACTGTTAACTTAAAGTTAGGATTGCTGATTTTGGGGACTAGTGATGATAACTGATGATGATAATGATTGAAAGATTGTGACAGCACCAGTGATGCTTGTGGCTATGGATATTGCTGCTGCTGCTGTTGTAGTGATGCTCAATTGATACTGATGCAGTTTTGCGAAGCAGTAAAAGGATGCTGTATTAAGCGTTGTGACACGTGCATTCATATATACATACATGCAGATGTACATACATACATGCAGACATACAAGCGTATGTTTGCGCACACATACACATCTGAGTTTGTCGAAGGAGAGAAGTCCCTCCATCTAACTTCAGCAGACAGCCATGCTTTTGAAATGTTAATGACTTCCTTTTTTAGCCTCGTCACAAGAGTGTGGTCTACCAGTCCTTGCCCTTGCTGCCTGATCTTCCCACTGACCGTGTGTGGTCAATGTCCTCATTGGAACTAAGTCCACTAGGGTTTCAAGTGTAACCAAATTTTTCTCTTAAAAATTTCTGCTGGTTTCTTTAAGAGGTGCTATATAAAAGTACAATTACAATTACACCCAGTACCCCATGTACTCGTGCGTGATGGAGAGAGGTTTTGGTTGTGTGTTGAAGGTGACACTCCAAAGGCTGCTGAGTCCTTCTGCTGTAACTGCAGCAAGGCTACAGATGGAGCTGAAGACATGGATGGAGAGGTGGCCGTCGGATGGGACTTCTTCACAGTCAACGAGATCATTAATGGAAAGGTATTTGTCCTTTGCATCCTCTCTCTGTCTCCAACATGGCCATCCATCCTTCCATCCAGATATACTGTATATCCATGCATAAATCCACCCCCTGTTGATCCATGCATCCATCTATCCCTACATCCATCCGTTGCTCTATCCATCCATCTATCTGTTCAATCTAGGTTGTCCAGCCTCCCTTTAATTCTTCTCTCCATCGAATCTGTGGCGCTGTTTCACTAAGATGTAAAACTGTAATCCAAACTTCAGTGGTGTTTCCTACCATCTCTTTTCCAATGCGTTGTCCATCCGACCTGCAATCGAGTCTTCGTGTCCACATTTTCTGCTATCCATTCGTCAATCCTTTCATCCGTCTGTTCTAATCTAATGACTTCTATAGAGCCGTTATCATTCTGACCTATTGGAATTCGATCCAGCTTCTCCAGTAGATTATGATTTTGGATTGCAATTTTGACTTGACCATTGACTTATGCATTAGGTGTTATGATAATGGCGCTATAGAAGTCTTTAGATTAGACTAGATAATACACAAGGCATCAGTTAATGGTCGCTTTAAGTGAAGCCATAGTAAACGTTATACTATGTTGGAGAGGCCGTGTGGAAGCGTAATGGAAAAGGGGAATCGGACGTCAGGGACTACGATTGGTAAGCAACAGGCTATCCTAAATTCCACATATGTATCTGTGTGTCAGACAGTCCATCCATTTATCTCCATATTCGACGTCTTCATATTGTTTTGTCTTTTTTTCTAAGTCTTGTCATGTTTTGTGTTTGCAGGAAGGCGTGTTTCCAGGTCTTGTTCCGCTGATTGAGCAGTACCTGAAGAGCGTTGATGACTGTGATGTTGACACGAGTTGCACCATCTCTCAGTATCTCAATCTGATCAAAGCCAGGGCCTCAGGTAAACATGCAGTGACTGCAGTGTAAAGTAAATCCTACTTACAATGCACTTCACTTGTGCTGGTGACATGTAACATGTGATTTACTGGTGTGTAAAGTAAATACTGCAATATGTAACACCTTTCACCAGTGTTGTAATTAAATGTAGCATGTAAATGTAATGTAAAGACAATATTGGATTACGCACTTCACTAGTATTTAAGCGTAATGTGGTTTTTATGCTTAGTTTGCCATTTGAAATAAGCTCATGCCATCTCTGATTTTATCAGTAAGCTATATTTGACTCATGCATAGTTTACTTAACTTCATGTCTCATATGTGTGGCATGGTGGTCTATCAGTAATGCATTTGGTCAGTGACCATGCAGTTGCGGGTTTGACTCCATGTAACAACCCTGGGCAAGTTGTCTGCGCACACTGTGCCTCTGTCACCAAGAATAATTTGGTACAACGACCTTGTGATTGTCAACTCAAGGGCCTAAAGAAAAGGAAATGAGCGCCTCCTCTACAGCTCACTTGTGGGAGGGATATAGGATACTTCTTTCATGTCTCGTACAGTTTTTGAGCACTTCAGAATTGGCACGTGTTGTGGGCTATGAGATAATTTATTTTACATGTCTGGAACTGGTTTTGTGCCATCAGGTAAACTGATGACGACTGCACACTGGATCCGTAATTTTGTGACAACCCACCCCGACTACAGGCAGGACTCGGTTGTCTCCGACTCCATCAGCTACGACCTGATCCGCAAATGCCAGGATATTACGTTTGGCCGGGCCGACTGCCCGGAGCTTCTGATCAAGTACAACACGAAGACGACTGGCGACATTCCACAGGCGATGGCCAAGAACGACGTCCACCTGGCGACAATGGCGGCCAAGCAGGTCGCGGCGTCTGGGGTCGTGTCGGCTGTTGGAGATGGTAACAGACAGTGAGACCAAGTGCGCCACAAGGACGATCTTGTCTTTGGATTTCGCGGGCCAGTCGTTTCGTTTTTTGCAGACCGATACGAGCGGTTTGCTTTGGAGGGTGGTGAAGCTGGGAATGCTGCAGTAGGTTGTTTTTGTAATTGTGGTTGTAGCCAATTTGTTGAAGATGTGCTGAAAATTGCGTCCACAGTATGCTGCAGAGTTTTGTGCATTCTCACACCTATTCCCACTGCTGTCCTGTGTTTTAGACGTTGTAAAGGCACAAATAAATGTTCTGTTACAGTACTTTACAATTTGAGTTCCCTGACTGCTCTGCCGAAGGGAGTGTTGGCTCTTTCTGTTGGCGACAGCCATGAGCCGCTTCCTGATGAGCAGAGGACAAATAACTGTCTTATTTTGTAGTGGTAGCGATGAAAAGAGCAAATATGGTGTTAATATCATAATCTTAGTTGGTGTGAAAAACTGTCTGATAAGTTGGGGTCTTCTGTACATGTCTTACTATAAGTTTTGTGCTCATACATCCTTACACATGTAGTTAAGTATTACCATGTAAGCCAAGTGTGATGTTGGATTTGTGGTGTTTTCTAAATTGACCGATTTCCCTTTGCTTTCATATCAAGTCAAGAACTGAATTATCGTTCGACCAGTTATTACAGGAGACAAGGGATGGAAGCAGATGGCACAGAATTGTCTATAAAGCAGCCAATCCTTGGCTCAAGGATGGTTGAAGACAAGACAGTCATTGCTATCATTATTGTCAGACGATTCCTTCTGTTGATCATCATTGAATGACGGCAGTGTCCGTGGAATTGTTTGTGTCCTCATCAAAGTCGTAAAACTCGAACTTGTCGGGTCTACTGGGATCAGGAGAGTCACTTTCATTCGAAATAAAGGAGACGTTATCATTTCCAGCATTTTCCTTTCAGCAATCAACTTGAGTGCTTCTAATTCAAAAAAATTCGTTTGTGCCATGAAAGCTTTTCTTTTCTGGTTGCGACTGATACATAAAGCTGTGAACGCGATTTACAAGCAACTAGAGTTTAGCATGAAAATGTAACCAAATTCTTAAAATTGCCTTCCTTTGTACATACTTGTACAAAGTCTTATTAGATTAAGAACCATTGAACTTTTATTAACAGCCTGTTACAGTGAGTTGTTGAGGGTTAATTGGACCACAGTGTTGACCTCTAGGGGTTAAATCTGTAATTTGTAAAATGCATTTGTAACTGTATGCTTGTTCTTCCTACTTGCTTGCTTTTCTGTCTGGTACTAAAAATGTTTTTTGTTGGTAATAACCACTTTTTGTCTAGATGTATATTTGTAACGTGGAAGCCTCTTGAGATTTGGTTGCTCGTGTCTTGTTAACCATTTTGATTTTGCTAATAAATAGTTTGCACTGTCGATAATTAATATCTTTTAAAATGTAAGCTCATCTCAGTTATCCTCAAAATTACAATTTGTTTACCCTCAAAATTACAGTTTGTTAGGCATTATTAGGTTGTGGTATATACTATTGTGATAAAATGGGTTACATATTTGTGTGGATTTAAGTTACATTTTGTTACCTCTTATAAAAGATGTTTTTTAAAATGTTTGATTCAGACTAACATGTTTGAAAAACTCGGTTTTAGTTAAAGTGACATCATTACTATGTTACATCAACACTGTTGCATGAAAAATTTAATTGTGTTAAATTCTGATTAAATTGAAGTATGCAATAATTTTGATCTTTTAGGCAACATATTGGTTTGTTGCAATTAAAACATCTGCATTACTCGAGCTAGGGTGATTATGATCCACGCTTTTCATTAACCTCAGTTAGTATTAAATTTTCGGAAACTGTTGAGCTTATTGAAGTGTTAAATTTTATAAAAGTTTTGAACACGCTGAAGTTAAAACGTGCTGTTCGGATCAAACTCTTATTATTTATCTGACATTTTTGACATACTTACAAATATTTGTTGGTAAAATTAGCTTCTAACTTGTTTAAGTTTTGGTAAATGTATTATGTTACCATCTTGCCTTTTTTGGTAAATGTACTATGTTACCATCTTGCCTTGTCTTCAACCGTCCTCAAGCCGAGAACTGGCTGCACCACGGACAATTTTGTGCCATTCTCTTCTGTCCCTCGTCTCTTGTAATAACGAAAATTAGTCCACAACTTGATTTTTTTCAATCCATGTCATCCTGGGTCTTTCCCGAGCTGGGAATCGAATTGTGCAACCAATTCCTTATATCGCACTTTAGTACAGCATGAATTCTGATGACACAATCAGAACATCTCTAAATTAATTGGCTTACAGAAAATAAACTCGTTATGACAACCTTGCTATAAGGCGGTTCTTGATATGGCTTCTAAAGCTGTGGCAGATTTAGCTATAGGCGGGGAGGGCTGTTCCCCGCGCCCCTCTTGAAATGCCCTTGCTCCCGCCTGTGCAGGCAATCCTGGATTCGACACTCTTCCAAGACGGTGTTATAACAAGTTTCTGATGTATTTCGAAAATGAATTGTCCCCAGTGATGTAACTAAAACCATCCTGTGACGGACTTCCCAATACGAAACGGAGCATTATGCTTTCTAAAGTTATTACAAATAGTTATATTCTGCTTAATTATTAGCTTTGACACGTGGTGAACAAATGGTTATTATAGTCTGCATAATAATTAGTTTATGCACGTGGTCAGTTAGCAGGGAGCGGCCATAGATTTGGCAGCTGTACCATATGGGTCACCGGTGGTTATAGTCTGCATAATAATTAGTTTATGCACGTGGCCAGTTAGCAGGGAGCGGCCATAGATTTGGCAGCTGCATCATACTGAGGCGAGATACCAATGACAAGCACCGATGTTTGGTAACGTAATAGAATCCCTTCGCTCGAAGAACAGTAGCAGATTATTCCATCCCGAAGCAGTTAGCTCTGGAACGCCGACGTTCTCAAACGGAGAAGCTAAAGCCATGTGCGGACAATGGGAGGGAATAGTCCAGTGGGTTAGTTTGTGGAGGTCATTTATGGACGACCCCCATTACGAAATATAACACCATCGCCACCTTGCGAATGAGAACAGCTTAATTTTATTGCAGAGAGCGATATGGAAGCGTAGCTAACGGAGAGAAACTGGGCGTTTTCCTCAGAAGCGACATTTTCCCAACTACTGTGCGGGTGTTCTACTCTGGCGAGGCCAGGTATTCTGAATTGGTCTCTACTTCAGTTTAAGGTGTAGTATTTTCTCAAAGAAATTGTTGTATGATAACTTAAGTAGGCCATATTGTTTGAATGACTTTTTGCGTCCGTTTAAGATAAACTTCCAGCGTGTTGGGACGGAATTGGCCCACTAAACTTCGCCCCTCGCGCCGTGGTGTGACATAATTTGCCGGTAGCGACTTCATACCCGTTAGTTAATTACGTGACGTGATAAACTTAATCTTTGAATGTACAAGCAAAGCTCGGTTCTTTTCTATTACTAATCTAAATAACGTTACGTACTGTCGTCACATCGACGTACATCTAAACACAGACTACATTTTACCAAGAGTCCACCCATGTCCTCTAGCGAACAAACTGAAAGGTTCTGTACTGCTACTGCCGTCTATTGAATAACAGAGCAGTAATAGTCGTTATGTTTAACATGACAATGACCTTTCTTGTATGACCTTCGTTGTTCCCCGTTAGTTACGGGCGGCATATAAATAATTCATACATAGTCACGCCGCTAGGGGAGGGCGCCAAATGCAAAGCGACCAGTCGTATTTATTGAAACAATTACCAATCCGTTGCCGCGTGGGAAACGACTATAGCAATTACCGATCATAAGAAGCTACAATAAACATTTCTTTTTAAAATACGCACTTGAAAATAATAATAATAAATAAATATAATTAGTTATTAGTTTATTTTTATTTGTTTTTATATAACTATGTTCACGAAAAGTCACATATGAGTTGTAAAACAGTAAATGTTTTATTTTTAGGATGTATGAATATTAAGTTTTCTTGTGTTTTTAAATACTTGTAAACCGATGTGCGATTACCTATTGGTTAATAAAGAATATACTTACTTGCTTACTGCCTTCAGTGGAATACGTCTGAATAACCTTTACATGTATTAAATATAGGCCACAAAAGGTTCTCATTTATAGTTCTTTTTATATTCCACAGAAAATCCACAAGGAAAACGCCATCGTAGAATGGCCTTCTTTGTATTATTTATAAATCTCGTATATTACTTTGCTTCTAGGTCACTACGAAAGCGATTCATCGATGTACGAAATGGCTTTAAATAGCTCGCTGATATCAACACCTTCGTATTCAACGCAGCTGTGGATTGACTGATTCAGTAAGTACTATAATGGTCAACTACATTTGCATGTGAAGCAAACCCCTTGGCGCCGAGACCATGTATGATCTGTTTATATGCTTACGAGTCATGAAAACAAGAGCTCAAACTATTTCGAGTTGGAGAACCTCACATCAGCTGCTCTGGCCTGTTGCATATTCTGTATGCTGCATGAAATACATGCGCAGTAGATGTGCCCTTAGGTCTATTGATGAAGATTGGTTCCTTCCTTGTGACCCCCCCTCTCCCGCTTCAAGCGCAACAATTACTCTGCTCTCATATTATTCGCGAGATAGTACCGGCATTAGACATACAAGTCGCCTTTACCAAATTGATCACGCACACGTGACTAAGGCTATTGTTATACATATTGCTTAACGCACACGTATTTCCAGTCCAAATTACAGCGACCAGAAACTAAAAAATGGCTTTAAAACCGCAACTGCTTAAAAATGTCCCGCTTTCCTTAACAAAAACTAGCCCATTTTGGCGGGAAAACCGGAAAACTCCCAGCTATCCATGACAACTCTCTGCTGGTCGACGCAACTGGGAAGTTCGTAACTCTAATATTTACGACCAGATTTCGTTGGCGGATACCATCGGCCGAGTTTACCGGCCGACTGTAGACCGTCACGTGAGGTTCCAGCACGAAGACTAAGATATTTCGTGGAGTAACAGGACGCTGGCGAATACCGGAAACTGCGATCGAATGAAAACCGATTAATTTCGGACATTTTACGCGTCGTCTGTTGCTGCCCTGCTCGACTCGGAATACGAACATTATGCACGGTAGGCGCAGTAATTAAACGATCTCCATGACAACGGAACTCGCCGCGGAAGGATTTCGACGTAGTGCTACGGCGTCGTCGACGGTCGTTCCAAGAATAATTTATCAAAAGCGCGACAGTCTTTCTCGAATAATTCATATTATCTTGGTTCGTCGACGAAATTAATTGCCTGCCCGGTTGGGGGCTTATTTAAACCGTCCCAACTCGAATATTATGATGCTGCGCCGTCGGGAAATATGGTCGTATAAGAACGCTATCGTCTTCTTGACTGCCATAAGGGTGCATCACGATTTTCGACAGGCGCTATAATATTTATTGTGCAACTTATCGTTACTTGCGTCATCGCGGCTTAGACTATAACTTACTTTAATATCGCTCGGCCAATTCTGTCGCCGACCAACATGCATGTAAATCGCAGCATTGCTCTTAACTGGCTCATTTGATGTGAAACAATTGACTAAGGTTATAAAATAACGAAATTTAGAGTTATAAGAATCTAAATTCTTGCATTATTTCCTTTGTTCAGCTGGGTCTTCAAATTTTAACTTGGATGTAGATATACCTTGTATGAGATGTTAAATCTCAATTATAAGAAAGAAATTTAATTTATGCATTAAATGTAAATGTAGGCCTAAATGTAGACGTTTTCTATAGCGACCATATGGCCCCGACCCTGCTCATTGTTCATTGAATTAATCGGGTGAGATCCTTCACCACCGCTACCCGTTCGAATGGGCGCCACATCATTTAAGGTCCCTGTGTACGGACACTGTATAAGTTAATAATAGACTGGTTTAACAATTTTTTTGCCTCTTAAATAATTATATCAAGGCGTAATCTTTCCATCGTTCTTAGAAAGCACAATCACGCTTAGGCCGTTGTGTAGCTGTATTTCCAAAAGTGTGGCAACTTTTGTTGTCACGAATTGTAGTCATATCCGGTCTCGATCCCTTATCAGTTCTCCGTCCAGTTGGTTGAAAATACTTGACACTGGACGCGATTAGTGATAAGGAACAGGATTTCCGGTTAGATGCCACCTCAGAACGAGGCCGAATGTTTATAGCGAGACTGTAAAAGAGCCTACACGGATTGGCCTCGTCTTCAGGTTCTCCGCCATCTTGGGAGGTAGGCATGTCCAAAGGCGACTCCTTACGATGGCGTATCCGTCGTCTGGCTTTGTCCGTCCTTCGTCATCCAGTAAAACAACGTGTGTCTAAGTCCTCCTCGTTTCTTTCCCTCCATTTTCCTTTGATTCTAATTCTTAAAAGGTTGGGCATTTGAGACAAAAACACGTGAAGAGCTGTGGGTGCCATCTGTGGTTGAAAGCAGTGGAGAAAGTCTGTTGGCATGAACCTTTCTTGAGTCCGTGACTCGTGAAATGCATCCCATTGGCGTCGTCTGGGTCAGTCATGGGAAAATTTCTCAATTCAGCCTGCAAATCACGCCCTACTGAGACAAGGCATGTAATCGTAATCGTAAGCTAAAAATATCATAAAGCGCTACTCAAAAGCTAAACGCGTGGAAGATACTAAAACGCCCAGGGCCTACTGTGACGTAAATAGTATTATAGCATATTGAATTATTTGAAGTCGAATCGATATCAGTAGACTAACGATGACTGCGGTTTGTTTGTAAACAAAATTGAACATCATGGATTGCCATCAATGTAAATGTAAATGTACACGTTTTCTATAGCGGCCGTATGGCCTCGTTCCTGTTCGTTTTCCAATGAATTCATTGGGTGAGATCCTTGAATGGGCGCCACGCAATTTAAGGTCCCCGTGCTCATATCAATTCTACGTAACGGATGAATGTTCTTTACACAGTAGTGATCTGCGATAAATCAAGGTACACGTAGCACCGATTGACTCAAATTTTACCTGCAATATAGACAGTGACGGCGATAGGTTTTCGACAGAGGGGGGAGGGAAGCCCGTGATCTGCCAGAAGATGGCACAACTCTCTCCAGTTTATGACGAATTCTGTTAGCTTATTAAAATGCTGAGAAGTAGCCTATAATGTTATGGGGATATACTTAGGGTTCAAGGGTTCAGTTGAAGGGTCATGGCCCCATGGCTCCCCTGTAGAGCCGCCACCGAGTAGAGGCCTCCTACGTTCATCGCTGGATTCTCGTTCCATCGATTTCTGCTATTCGTATATTTTTAAATTGCGCAGAGCAATCGCACTCTGTGACCCGAAAGCTTAGAGGGTCACGTGGTGCATTTTGTCCGTCTGAAGCGGAAGCTTATCCTCGCTGGTTCAGGCTGACGAGCCTCGTTCTGAGTCACGGTTAGGCGAATCGTAATCTTGTGATTTATACAGCGCCCAACGAAAGCTAAGTCGCGGGAACCAGCTTAATCACCTGCGCTCGGTCAAAACAAAATCGTCAGGCAGTACGGTTCATGTAATTTATGTAACGCCTTTTAGGCATAAATGTATAAATCTGATCGTTGATATAGGCCCATGTGGAACCTCGCTATTAGACCTTAACATGTACGCTGCTACATGGCATATAGACCTAAATAAAAAACCCAGCTGTAGGTCTGAGCTGTATCAAGGATAGTGCTGTGGATTAGAAGATGATTCAATTATGTCATCAGTCTTATTTCTGCATTAATCAATTATCTGTTGTGCGGCATGGTGGCCTATCGGTAACGCGTTTGGTCAATGATCGTGTGGTTGCGGATTCGACTCCGTGTAGCGACCCTGGGCAAGTTGTTTGCGCAGACCGTGCCTCTGTCACCAAGAAGTATAATTTGGTACCGGAGTAAGCTGGGGAGTAAACGGCAAGTCCTGCGATGCGCTGGCCCCGTGTCCAGGACCTTTGGATTCGTCCATTGCCGCCTCAAGGACGAAGAAGCGGAAATGAGCACCTGCCCTACGTCTTACTTGGGGGATACTTTACTTTTTACTACCTAATAATAATGGTTAATCCTATAGCAGCGGAACATTATGTTCCTCTCGGGTTCACCCGTTGACATCAACGCATTTGGCTATCTGGAAGTGCACTGTGCTTTCTGTAGGTGAATAATAAAGGATCTACTGCTGCTGCTGCTGCTGCTGCTGCTGCTGCTGCTGCTGCTGCTATTACCACTGCTTAAACTACATCAGATCAGCAGATTTGAATAAATTAGATTAATAAATTAATTTATGTTGGATAGATTAGATTAGATTTGATAAGGTTTGATTAGATTGGACTGCGCTACATTAAAGCATTCGTAGTCATCCGTTCGTCCTACCTCTTCGTCGACATAGTGTAGCTGTTGACATCCGGCTGTGATGCTGCTGCTGTGATGCTGCTGCTGCTGCTGCTGCTGCTGCTGGTGGTGGTGGTGGTGGTGGCGTTTGCTGTAGTGGCTGCAGCCGACTACGATGCATCTTCCACGGCGCATCGCCGCCTCATCCTGCACCAGCATCCTCGATCGGTTCCAAGCGTCTGCTGCCTGCGGCCACGCACCCAGCCATCAGCTAACCAGAACCAAACCCTGAATCTCGGCCGGTCGACTGCGATAGTCTAGGGGGAGCCACCGACGACGCAAGCCATACACCTTCATGTGCTGTCTACCCTCTATGCCACCTCCTCTCAACACCCCCTTCCTAGGCCTGATTTTCAGGGATATGGGGGTACTTGTACTTCCACTGTTTTGGACTGGGGTATCCTCACTTTTCATACTGTTGAACGAACAATGTCCGTTAAGTTTAGTATGAATTTGGCATCTTCTCCAGTGACTTATCATACTAATAGTCAAACACTAAATAGTACCCAAAAAAGGAAAAGGAGGCGAAGAAATTGGTACCCCTATTTTCTAGACCAAAGTTCTGCCTCTGCCTCCCTTTATGCATACAAACCCACCCACCTGCACATAACTACACACACACACACATGCACGAGTGCCCACACATAAGGGGAAGATGGGGCGCATGCCACCACCGAAGGAATTCACATCTGAACATTTTGGCGTTCTTCAAGCCAGGATTGCAGAACTTTTACGTTTTTCTCCTACTGCTAAAATTTCTGTGATCTCTAGTCCATGCACATCACAAGCATACACGCAGAAGAATAAACATACAGACACACACGAGCAGCTGTAAATTATCTACCGCTTTTTTAGTACGCTCTTTAAAAGAATTTTTCGGATTTTTCGGTTGAATTAGCCTCTAAGTTGCAGACTCTTCCTCTCCTTTAAGAATATAAAAATGCCTTATTAATTATACTCTGCTGATTGTCTTTTTTGGCTGTTCCAGCATTCTTTAGTTAATGTAAATGTAAGTTAAATGTACATGTTTTCCATAGCGACCGTATGGCCTCGACCCTGCTTATTTTTCAGTGAATCGATCGGGTGGGATCCTTCATCATCTGCCAGTTTGAATGGGCGCCACGTCTTTTAAGATCCCCGTGTACGGACCGTGCTAGCCCGAGATTCAAATCTCTGAAATGTCGTCACTATGAGTAAGCGAACTGGCATCCTCGTGCACAGAGGCGCCTTGACGTACGCTTTAACCAATGTAGCTAACTAGGACAGTTAGTCCTTGTCTGTCGCTGAGAAATATCGGATATTTACATTTGCAGAAGAACTAGCACTGTTCTTAATTAACTGCACCATCTTAGGCGATGAGAGTCTTCGATTTAGCCTTCTTTGGGTGCTATTGAAATCTCGAGTTTACAATTACGATTACGATTACGGCAGAACAGATGCGTAGGTAGGTGCAACACAGCGGACACCGAAAACGAACCGGGGTGGCCCCTCGACCGATACCCATCTGGCTCAGACCTATGAACGTCTGTGGCTCGGCTAATTAATTATGCATTAGCTAATTAATTATGCATTAGCCTCGCGGAATATGCGCTTTCGCCGCAGACCGTACGGTCGCGTCAAAATTGCCGGCTAAAGATTAATGTTGCGGCTCATCGCTACACAGAAGCCCCTCTTTTCCTAGCCCTCCCACCAGCCCGTGCTGGCAGCCCCTGAGATCGACAGCCCATGGTACCGCGAAGTAATCGAGTTAGGGCTTCGACGAGATTTTCTTTCCCCTTGGGAACTATAAATTATACAAGAGGTCCGACAGGAAGTGACGTTGCATTGTTTTGAAGCAGACGAACAGAGTTCTGATTTTTAATGGAGGGGAGGTTTCAGTCTCTCTGCAGCCGAAGGCGATTTTATTATTATTGTTATTATTAATATTTTCAGGAGGGTGAGAATAATTAATTTCTTATGGAGACTGTTTTTGCTGTACCTGGATAAATTTTTATTGCTTTTTTATTTTTAACAACAGATGAGCCATATGTAGGCCCTGATGCCCAAAAGAGAGAAAAATATCAAGAGAATACGAATGATTATAATAGTTATAGTACTCTAACTACTTCTGCTACTACTACTGGTACTACCCCTACTACTAATAATAATAGTAGCAGCAGCAGCGGTAGTAGTGATAGTAGTAGTAGTAGTAGTAGTAGTAGTAGTAGTAGTAGTAGTAGAAATAATTGTAATAATAATAATAATAAAAATAATGTTATTATATTAATATTAAAATAATTTTTCATTCTCAGGAGAATTTTGGTTAAAAAATAAGAATAATAATTTTAAAATAATATAAATAATTTTAATAATTATAATTATTATTATATAATTATATTATAATATGATAATAATAATATTATTATTGTTGTTGCTTTTTGTAATTGTTATTCTCATATACAATATACAAGTATTACTAGGCCAACAATTATTATTTGGCAGACTTATGAACCTCTGCAGAACCTGCTGAAATCGCTGTCTGCGACAGGTAGTGGACCACAGAACTAATGACTACTGTAGCATCCCAGGTCATATATTTACCAGCCCCCCCAAGGAACAATCGTGGTACCATTGGGTCGCTTGCCGTCGGTCCGCAGAAAACCCTTTTGCTCTTTCGTGCTTGGAAGATCTGGACTCTGGAGTGAGCACTGTATGATATCGATGATACTGTAGCATGATGGCGAATATTGTGGCCTCTGTTTAGGTAATGAGGGGGTGACGATTGCAGTTGACCTTCGTTTAGGCCTTGACCTTTGACGACTCCCCCCACTCCATACTTGTGGATGCGGAGATGCTGTTGGCCCAGATGGACGGTCGCCACGGGCTAGTTTGTAAATTATCTAAGGGACAGTGTTATAAGCAGGATTGAGAATTGCATATATCTACGCTGGCTACAAAATGCGCTAGAGAAATCTCATTTAACAAATCTGTGGCCCCGGGGAATAGCAGCGACATATTTTCTTGCAGCATGGACTGCTTTGTTTCGACTAACCAACCGATGTTTGGGTCTTCCCGGCTTATACTCTCGGCAATCCCGCTAACCTGCTCAGTGCTCACGGTTTCCCCGCTAACCTACCCCATCGCAGTTTTTAAATAAATGCGGTTCTTACAAGCGATGCATGGGGTACCCCTCTATCCTACCCAAAGCTCTCGGCTTCCCAGTTCACCTACCCTTGTAAATAAATATGTTCCCTACACGCGATAGGCTTGGGGTTTCCGTGATAACTCACCCATGCTCACGGCTTCCCGGCTAACCTACCCAAAGCTCACGGCTTCCCGGCTAACCTACCCATTGCTCACGGCTTCCCGGCTAACCTGCCCTATCGCGGCGTTTAAATAATTAGGGTTCGTAGAAGCGGCGTACTTCATTAGGTTGCAACGAGATCGTTATTACTACGACGGCGGACGAGGGAAGGAGTGAGAGGGACTGGTAATTGTTTCTCGTGTAATGCTCCGCGGTGAGACGGCCGGGGATTATATTGACCGGCGGATGATTTACGCGGGGATAAAAGGCCTCGTGTGTCGTCTGCTTTCTCATGGCGGCCGCGAATGCGCTGTCGCCGCCAACCTACGCCATAGATCTATGTAATAAAAATGGCCGATCGCTTTGTCTCCGACGGCCAAGCACTTAGAACGCGTCCAGGTGTGGCTGTAAATTTTGCCCTGCTGGGAATTATGGTCCGAGAAGTGCTCTGGGTGATTGGCTAAGTTCGTAGTTGTATTTGTAACAGTGTAACTAACTGAACATTTATATAGCGCTTCTTAGATCTTCTCAGACGCGCTCTATAGCAGAATGTAGGTGTAAATGTTAATTTAATGCGGGAACTGGTTATAATTCCCCTCGAAACTTTTCTGATTTGACCTTCGCCAAGGATTTAAGTGAAAATATGATAAAGAAACTGGGAAAGTGAATCAGGTCATCTGAATCAATCTGAGTTCATATTCATGTAGTCTTTTCAACACTAATTAAAATACCGAAGCGGATTGCAGAACCGGATCGCATTCACTGCCCGAACAAACTTGCCACCACACCAGCGGCCGTAACTATATATCGATCTATGTTCGGCGTGGACAAAATGGCGTCGTCATAGATGGCGTTTACATCGCTGTACGACAACGATGATGATGACGATTATGATTACACGACTGTGTCGTTGCAGCTGCACAAATAATGAGTGAAGCGTCGAGGAATGTCGTCGTTTCTGTTAATGTCATGAATGTTTTCCGATGACAGTGAATCATAGTGATGACGTAGGCCGCAGGCTAACAATTTATACAAGCAGTTTGTTATTGTATACGGTTGAGAAGTACTTGAAAGGCGCTACATCAGTGTTTAGATATATACAGCGCATACATCCATACATACATGCATGCATACACACATTCATACATTTATATATGCATACATACATATCTACGTACATGCATGCGTACAAACATACATACTTGCATACATACGTATATACATGCATACATACATACATGCATCCAGGCATACATACATACGTACGTACGTACATACATATGCATATATACATACATATATGCATACAGGCATATACCCATGCGTGCATACATATATATATTATATATATATATATTATATATATATATATATATATATATATATATATATATATATATCAGGTGCTGATCTGGTTTCTCCAACGTATTGCGATTGTGACAAACGGTTTTACTTGAAGCGACCATCGATTAATGTCTAGCGCCAAAACACATTCCTCTGTCTTTCTGTCTGTTGTTCACGAAGTCTCTTGCTCTTGCACAGTATTACAGTTGGCATCTGAGTCTCAGCTAAGTAAGCCGTTCTAAAATTCCAGTCGTCGCCTCTAATGCGCAGACCACACGCGCGTTACTTCGTCCAAATCTACCTTCTGGGAAAATTTCCTCTTGTTCTTATTACTTGCCAATAACCGCACCATCACGCGCATGCTTTTTTGTTCTCATATTATTCGCCAGATAGCGCTAGTGTTCACCATTGTATTGCAGCGTCTAACGAAAGCTAAGGCTCGGGAACCAGCTTATTCACAAGCGCTCAGTCAAAACAAAGTCGCGGGAACCAGCTTACTCACAGGCGCTCAGTCGAAGCAAAATCGATAAGCAGGAAGGGTCAGAATCGATTCCAGGTTAAGATTGAAGAGTCAGGCAGACAGTCAGACGGCTACAGTAGATAGTATTTGGAAATGTACAGGTTTTCTATAGCAGCCGTATGGCCTCGACCCTGCTCATATTGCAATGAATTATTCGGGTGAGATCCTCACCACTGCTGCCCGTTTGAATGAGTGCCACTCCGTTTAAGGTCCCCGTGTACGGGCCGTGCTAGCCCGAGATTCAAATCTCTGAAATAAGCCACGAATGGGACGCGAACCGACATCCTCACGCATACCTGTAGCCGGACCACTAATCGTCTAAAGCTATTATTATATAGATTTTCTTGTATTGTATTGTATACAGTACCTCTTTGCAACGCTTTGATGGCTGGAGAAACAGCCTAGGGTGTCAGCGGCCGAGTAATCGTCAGGCTGACTTGGCATCGGGGAGTGAAGAGGTTTTGTTATGCGCTGGAAATGGTGTTGTCGTTTAGGGCCCATGATGAGAACGATGGCGTCGACAGAGGACGCCGCAGATAAATAATTGATGGGTAAAATGACACAACACATATTCGACAACGATCGCAGGGAACAGAAAAGTCTTCGGCAAAATGATTCATGCTAAATTATTCACAACAGACATACATACGTCATTCACACGAATATAACGACACCGTGCACGGGAGAACAATGAATCCCTAGTTTTTTTATCAAATAACTAATATAACTATAATTCAACTTTAATCCAAACTAAGTTAAATGATTATAGAATTAATTTTACTATATTTTAACTGTAATTTGTGTTTGGAACGTTCTCCTTCGGGTCTCGAAACAAATTTCAAGGCATGCATCGTACAGCAACATCGATTACAAGTTCATCGCCGTCTTGCAAGGGTTTATTTTTAGAAATAACGTCCTTGTTGAGTAAGATCTTAACATTTTAAACAATTCTAAACTAACTTGCAATAATAGACGATTAAAATAGTTATATCATTTATACTGAAACGTTTAAATCTAGTTGGTTGAACAACAGGCCTATACGTACGTATGTGCGTATCAAAGCATTTTTATAGCGCTATTTTGGGATCACAAAAAACGCTTAACTTTAGCCTATTTGATGTTGGAATTCTAAAAATACAAGTTCGTCTGCATACGAATAATATTCAGGTAGCTGGATAAGGTCTCCACCAAGTGGAAGAGTCATAGTTCTGTTAACATGGCCTGGAGGAATAATAAAATTCTTTTTAAAAACCTTTTCTTTCAAAAAGTAGGTGTTTTCGTACCTCTGGTCGGCACTGAGGGTCTGATTTATTCGCCAGAGGCGCCACTATATCAGCACTGCACCGCCACTGAGTCTGCATGTATTCGCCAGAGGCGCCACTGCAGTGAAACCGTATTGGAAAAGACCAACAGCTGCACATGTACGGATATGCGTTATATTCGCCAGAGGGCAGAAACCACTACGAACATGTATTCGCCATATAATATAGTGCATAATATAGTAGCATTCGCTAGAGGCGCCACTATATCAGCACGGCGTCGCCACTGAGTCTGCGTGCATTCGCCAGAGGCGCCACTGCAGTGAGACAGCACTGCATGAACAGCTGCACATGTACTGATATGCGTTATATTCGCCAGAGGGTAGAATATAGTGTATTCGCTAGAGGCGCCACTATATCGGCACTGCACAGACGAGTCTGCGTGCATCTATTTAATCTGGGAATTATTCGTTATATATTATTATTAAGATTATTGTAGAAAAGAAGTATAATTTTTAGTAAATAGTAACCCTTTTTTGTTATCCCATGGGCGCATATGCATATCCGCGACCTTCGCAGAATTCGCCCTATGCTTGACTTTAAAACTGCATCAACCATCGCCACATCCATAGTCCATGCTAAATTAGACTATTGCAATTCACTGTTCCTGAACCTAGGTTCCACCCAAATAAGCCGCCTTCAAGCCATGCAGAATGCTCTTGCTCGTGCTGTCACCAAAACCCCCAAACACCATCACATAAATCCTGTTCTTAAATCACTACACTGGCTTAAAATACCTGAACGAATCGAGTACAAAGTCCTATCACTTACCTACAACACACTTCAATCTTCCCAACCCTCCTATCTTCGCCAGTTATTTACAATACAACCGCTTCGCTCAACCCGCTCCCCTTCTGCCCTAACACTTCGGCCTCCAGTCACCTCATCCTTAAAATTTGGTAATCGCTCCATAGCCATAGCTGCCCCACCACTCTGGAATAAACTCCCCCCAGAACTGCGACAGTTTTCGGACCCATCATACAAACTCACCAATGCTCCACCGCTTGCAATTTCTGCTTCGGCCTTTCACTCAAAACTGAAAACATTCCTCTTCCACAGATCCTATCCTGACACCCCTTCTTCCTCTTATCTGCCTCTGCTCTCCAGCCCCAAACATCACCCACCGTAGCTGCCATGCTGTCTCTCTCTGCCTGACTTGGATCTTGACCCGGAACCGAACCCTTTTGCCTATCGATTTTGTTTTGACTGAGCGCCTGTGAATAAGCTGGTCCCCGTGGCGCGGCTTTCGTTGGGCGCTGTAGAAATCTTGGGATTACGATTACACAACTCAAGGCCTGAGTTCCAAACCAGAGACCATTTGGATGTTCAGTTCCTCTCCCTTGCTTTCCACACTTTAGCCACAACTTGTTATTATTATTATTATTATTTTATTATAAACAGACCTTTTAAGAATGAGACTGGACTTTTGGAAATTTTGTCATTTAACGTTTCTATTCCCAAGGAATTGTTTCTTCCATGGGAACAACTGTTCCTTCCAATGGAACAACTGTTTCTTCCATGGGAACAACTGTTCCTTCCAATGGAACAACTGTTCCTTCCATGGGAACAGCTGTTCCTTCCATGGTTACTACTGCCAAAACCATGATAACCATAACAACATTTCTAGTCAACACAGGTATGTGACATAGCTTAAAACCTACCTATTATTATTTCTGCATTTATTAAGCCCCACTATTAACTAAGCATCCGTCTATAGTACTGAGTAACTGAGTGAAGGACTTGCTCAGGGTCCCTACAAATTAACCAATCAGGGAAGGAGGCTCGAACCCATACTCTGTGTTACAAGCTGAATGCTCTGTTCAATCCGCTACCATGCCCCACTAAAAAGTAGTAGTAGATTAATGTCGCTACCTAACCCACTTAACTAATGTCCTGATGTAGGAAGACACAAGAAAATGCAGTTATCTCAATATTTAACAATTAGTCAACAGTTTTTAACAAATCAAGCATCGTGCAGAGGTTGAAAAACATGACGAGTCATAATTCAGGTAGAAAGCACAAGATCAACAACAGCCGAGTATGATCCAGATGAGATACCAACGAAATACTCATGCTGTAAAGCTTTTACCGTAAATTGGTCAACAGTAATGTAAACCATTACATAAATACGATGTGATAATAATCTACATGATTTCACTAAATGACTAAGCAGTTCAAAATTAAAACTTGTCACTAATTTTTTGATTTGAAAATATATCGGCACGAAATCAAGAACAGTAAATTCAAGGAAGACGTGGAAATCGGTGGCTGATAGAATTTATGTAAATTCAAGTCCATGAAACAACCATTGCTTTTAGAAAATCACAGTAAACAGCAGCAAAGTGGAACAAGATGCAACATAAATTTGCACAATATTTCAAACAGTGCAACATGACGCAACATTTGTGCAATTTATCGAACAGTGCAACATAAATTTGTACAGTTTTTCGAAAGTACGTTGCCAAGTCAACGCTGCAGACCCATACTTGTCAGTATGGCCTCACACTTGCTAAGTATGGCCATTACAGAGATGCTGCAACATACAGCATGGCCATACAAATTTCCAGACACATACACACAGACCAGTATATACTAACAGCAGTACTGCCTCTTAAACATATGTGTAACACAACACTTCGTTCAGACGACTTAAAAAATCAAACTGATACGACATTCTCAACAGTAGTTCATCTTTGGACTAATATGACTATGTATACGTGTATGTATGATGAATGTAACATAACTATAACATGATTGTAACATAATGTAACCGTAACATAACTGCAATGGCACATAACTGTAGCGCAAGGGAGTTGGTTACCTAAAAACGTCATCAGCACTCTGACATGCTAGGTGCAAATTAAGCAATGGCAAAAAAGCTAAACTCTTCAAATACCAATCGAAGAATATGTTTGGTCATTGTGCAAAATACTGATAAAAATAAAAACCCTACAATATTTTCCTGCGTCCTACGAGTGTAACATATCATAAAGCAATAAACGTGCATTCAATGTAATCGTAAACTCAAGAATTTCTAAAGTGCTACTTAAAGCTTAGCGCAGGGCTTGTTCACGAGCGCTGCATCAAGTCAGAGGGGTTTTCAGAGACACCAGGTGAAGAATCGAGCATTTATATAGAGCTATGTCTGGGAAAATTATCACTCATACATAGTCACAATTTTTAGATTTTCTTATAACGTCATCTAACTCCCAGTAACTCGGTTTTCCAAAAGTTTGTACAACTAAAACTAGAAACTGTTCCGAATATTCTTAAGTATTAATTAATTATTAGCCCAACTTATTCTTAAAATATTGTAAACTGGTTAGGTTCTGTTACTGCAAAAATTGGTGCAACAAATTATCTCAACAATTATAAATTATCATTTGAAAAATCGTATGGAATGCCACTAATCTGAATATTAAAAATCTGTTAAGAATATATTTTTTAACATATCAGATCTGCATTTCATAAATTTTACTAAAAACAGTATAATTAATTTAAAAACATAGTTGATAAAAACAACACAATCAGTATAATTAATATATAAATAGTATTAATATTTCTGTTATATTTTTACAGACATTTTGGTCATCAAGTGAAATCCACGAAGACAACTCAGTTTTTATGGAGTGCCGCGTATTTGTCAAACTCCATGAGAATGCTGCTTATGGAAAGCCAAACGTTTCATATATGACACCAAATCTAGAACTGCTCATGGAAATCTTGCACTTTCTTCAGGCGACCTTGTTTTGCATCCGATATGGCTCCCCACAAGTCAAAGATGAAAGATTCGGTAAAACCAAATTCGCTCAGATCGGAATCTTCCATTGCTGTGCTAAAGCTGCTCGGATTATCCGCCGTACACCCGGTTTCCCAGATGCTTTGCGCTGCGCACAAACAAACCTCAAGATCACTCAACACAAGGAAACAAGTTTTTGCCCACCATGTAACAAAACTTTCTAAACTGTATTCAGGTCAGCGAATTCAGTGGGGGCGACTATTGGTTTGCAGCAGAGGGGAAAATGCCTGTGGGCGGGGTAAAATTTTCTTCAAGGGGAGGTCGTTTCAACCAGCTGAAGGAAAAGGACTAAGGGTAGAGGAAATATATTTTCAATGGGAGAAGGTCTCATATGTAAATGTACACGGTTTTATATAACAGCCGTATAGCCTCAAACCTGCTCTTTTTCAGTGAATTAACCACCACTGCCCACTTGAATGGTCGCCATGCTATTTAAGGTTCCATGTATGGACTGAGCTAGCCCAAGATTAAAATCTCTGAAATGAGCCATGAATGGGACACAAACCAGCATCCTCACGCTCAGAGATGCCTTGACAAACGGAAGAGAAGTGAAACGTGTGGGAAAACATATCCTCGGCGAGAAATAGTCCAAACCAGTGCAGGAACCAGTGGTGCTCTAGAAGAATCCAATCAGTGGCTTCTGAATGAATACAGAAACCACGAAAGTCAGGTCAGTGTATTATTTACGTTCTCCTCCTAAGCCAAAAGTACTGAAAAATTTACCAAGTTCTGTGTCGTTGATACCAAGAAAGTTCTCAAGAAGTCCATTGATTCTGTCAATGGCAACATTTGCCAAATCATCAGCCTACAATCAAAGATCACTTGTAATTATCAGGTAAGTTAAGTTAACATAACATAGGATAGGGGTGGCATGAAGTGGAGTGGGATAATTTGTCAAAGGATCTTTCTTTGAGCCAGAGTGGAAAACTGACAATTGCCCAAAAGCTGGGACAGTTTCTTCCAATGCCTAAAGCCGTTCCATTTGATCTCCAAAGTATCTGATTTTGACCAGGTTTCACCAACCGGTTTTTATTTTCACTATGATTTCACTTGAAACGACCACAGATTGATGCCCTGGGCATTGTGATAATGGTGATAATTGTGATGATGGTGCTGTAGATGTCGTTTGGTTATGTCAGATTTTAAGGAAAACACGTAATTTCATATCACAACACAGTAACCATGTGAAATAATCCCAGGGTAAAACAACCAGATGAAACACCCACCTGATACAACCAGGTGAACCATATTTTACACCAGGAATCAAATCTGTGACAGACACAGCGGGTCAGGGATGTTATCACTAAGCTCAAAGAGTCAAATTACTCATTTCGATCAACTCACAACTTCAACTTTAGCCGTTCCATTCGATCGTAGACGCAGCGTCTCTTTTCCTGACCCATAATTCGCTTTCTTTTGTCCAGCAGACTTGCCACCAATCTCAGCTGTCGTGAATAAAACGACCCAAAGTATAAATGTAAGTATGTATGTATGTGTGTGTATACATGTATGTATATATGTATGTAATTACGTAATATGTATGTACTGCTATGTACCACTGTTATGAAACTTGAATGGAAGTCGGGTTAAACCAGCTCATTCTTCTTCATGAGACAGGGACGTTATTTCTAATCCTATAAGTGTTATTATCAGCAATTTAATCTGTAATGACCAATTGGCCAACTACACCATAGCTCCCAAGATGCACTTGTGTAACTCTGGGAAAACATAATACACTGTTGTAGCTTTGGGTATGAATGTGCTGATGTCAGTAAGAAATGCAAAAGATCAGTAACTGAGAAGTGAACAAGATTTACGCTTACAAAATCCCGACTTGAGAGGTTCCACAACGCGTAGCCGGAAAGTAGTCCCCTGCGGAATATCCTTGAGCCTCTTGGCGACTTCAAAATGACGCCGTCCGATCATGGATTCGTCATCGACCTTTTCGATGTGGTCTCCCACGCAAATGCCCTCAATTCCTGCAACTATGCTGCCTGGCTTGATGACCTTGATGAAGGCATACCCTGCCCCATTGTCGGTGATTGTCAGACCAAGAGCATCACCTGTTTTCTCAATGTCAACAACCTTTGGCCGACCTTTGACATGTGCGAATATGAAATCGTCGAGACCAAGTTGGCCGCCCAGCAGCTGAGACATGTCCGCCTTGTGAGTGTTGAGCGTACAGAAAATGATCTGGAATCAGCAGACAAATGAATCAATATACAAACTTATAACACAAATTAAAAGTAAATATATTGTACAGTATAAACAGATCAACTCAAACAAACAGAGACAGAAAAAACTTGAAAAGATGCATGACAAAACAAATTACTAGTTCACCGTAAGTCAGATATTACTTTTATTAAAAAATCTGTTCCAAATTTAATTATGACCAACTCCAACAAATCAGAAACATCTATAAACCAAACAACCAAGAATAAATAAAAATTAAATGACTTCACTTGCAACCAATAATACATTAATTCATTTTAAAATTATTTCACATTTAAATCCACAATATTCTACCCTGAAAGCCACATTCATAAGGCACATCTAACTACCACCACACTGGTTTATTACCTGGCCACCAATTGCCACCACATTGGTTTATTACCTGGCCACCAATTGCCACCACATTGGTTTATTGCCTGGCCACCAGTTGCCACCAGTTCACAAAGAGGGCCAGCTGTTGACCCAACAAGTGTGGGAACCTGAAACATTTACTTAAGATTATATTTTAAAGTAGAGCAACTTTCCTTTGGTTTTGGAGTTTACCTCATTGTCATCTATATCGTAGCAGCCGGCAATTTTCTGGTAGAGTTCTTGAATGTTTCCAAACCCGGATATGACGCCCGTTGGACTTCCCTGCGCCAGCTGACAGTGGAAGATGAGCCTTGGAGTTTGTTTAGGAGCTGGAGGAGCGGTCGTCTGTGACTGGGGTACAGATGATGGAGGAGGCTGTGGTGGACTGGTGTGGTTGGTGGGGTTCTGACCTCTGGGAATGACCTCAGAAGGCAAGTCTTTTGATTTGGACTTGGTCTTTCCAAACAACGGCATCTTGGAATGTACGCTTCTAGAGTTACTGGGAAGTTGCTTTCAGAGCCTCGTATGAAAGGAAATCTTGCTGAAAAAGCCACAAGATCAAGAGTATATCTAATCTAATTTGTCTAATATAATAACTTCTATAGCGCCGTTATCACAATGTACAAGGCATCAACTGATGGTTGCTTCAAGGGAAAATGTAGCAAATAATCATAATCCACTGCAGAAACCAGGTCAAAATGTAATAATATAAATACTGTTGTTTAATTCTGTATCATTTTAAATTTTTTTATTATAATACCGAAGTACCAGTGATATAGAGGTGTTACACAAATTTCGAGATAATTATGCATATAATAAATTGTTAAAACACGAATAGGGCCTAGAGTCGCCCTAGACATATATACTTATCATTTTTAAAAATACTATTACATATAACACTTCAAATAAACAAGGTAAAGTAAAGTTACATACGATATTTGCTCACTTATTACACTATTCTATCAACAGTCAATTGGCGCTAAATAAATATTCGATTACTTCCTACAATAATCTTGATCACTGATGATTTATGCCGACAATGCTGTTGTTCTGTTGTCTATGAATTGTGTTGCTTACGATCGTTGTACAATTCGTGTTTGTGTTGTTTCATTTACCTTGGCGCTGTTGGGACTGTTGTCGATGTTCCTGGTTGCTCAGTATGGCGTTGTTCGAGGTTGTCCAAACGTGTTGTCGATGTTCGCTAATCGCTACTACAGCATCATACAGAATCACGTATGTGTGCGTTTAACTAATAAATCATTACAAAACTATTATAGAAAATTAATAATTTTAATAATTATAATTATAAGACCAGGAATAACATTTTCGTTTTTTAAGCGCGACATAACCTGCCCTGTGGCAGCCTTTCGTAAATAGCGAAACTAGTTTCCCACGGTCTCTTTCCTTAACACTATCCTATCCGATCGCAAATTAATTTTCCCAATTAGCTAACGATCATTAATAATTTTATCACCTCTGGACATTCGCCGCTTCAAGAATGTCTTAAATCTTACCACTTGAGGGCGTTCTGTCGGATTATGCAAATAACTGGATTAGCAAACAATAGACTACTGTGTTTAGCGTCCAACGCACGCTTCAGTCGTAAGCAGGCACAGGAAGTCACGCTTCTGCAGAGATTAATGCTTACCTTGTTTGGCATACAGGTAGCACACAGGTAAAGCAACGAGTTTCCCCTTATATGTGTGGCTATATACAAATCTGTTAGTTTGGCTTTAGCTGTTAAAACAGTTCTCTTGAACTCTTGCAAAAAATAAGGAAATTAATAGTAAATACTTCAGAATTAATCAATATTGCTTGTTTGCTTACTCACTCACTTCGTGTTCACCCACGTATTTTAACCCCATTCAAACACGCGGTCCCTTGCGGTTATAAAAATAGAATTTGTACATACTTTCGAATCTGCGTTACTTTCTTAAACGGAATACAATATTGCCGAGCACTTTGGGAGTTTATCATACTTTGCAACTCTCCGGAAATTAGATTTAGGCGTAGATTTTACCTTTAGCTTAATTCGATCTTGAATGTAGTAACAGAAAAGTCGCGCACCTGCATTAGTTCGATTAAGTTCAGGACAATATGGAAATTAAAGACTAAGACTGGATCAGAGGTTTCCAAAGGTGTTGATGATTAACCTTTTCACTGTTAACATAATCTTCATAAGTGATTTAGAAAACGGGAGTTTCTTTGCCAAAGGGGGACATGGATAATCTTAAATGAAGCGCCAATTGATTGATGACGCCTTTTGCAATATTATAACGGCGTTATAGAAGTCCTCAACTGTAATTGTAAAGGAAGATTAATATAGCGCCTCTTCAAGATAGACTCATCAGAGGCGCTCCTGGCCTGGGAACACAAACCAGTCGAACAAAATAGTTTTCAAGCGCTAAGGGAATAGAGGCGAGAAAGGCCAAGAAGCTTATTTGATGATTATGGATATCAAATAAACCATGTTATATAATTTACTTGACCCATTTTCAATATTTGAGACGTCTTTACTCAAGTCCTCAACTCGGCGAAGCCAGCGTTTTGCAAGCGTCGTAGTAGTTCCTCAGTTTAACGACAGCTTATGGTAAGGGCCCGGGAGCCATGGCGCCAAAGTCGCCGATGCTCACACAAGTTTTGGCTCTGTGACGCAGAGGCAGAAGCATGCTCACACAACTTTTGGGCAAAGGAGATATCTACCAACTCTTATAAAGATTATATCGCATATAATGTATAATTTTATCCACCGTAGGTCTGTACTTGGCTGAGGTTGGCTCACACAACCTTCAAACACTTCCAGGGCCACTGGCTTATGGCATCAAAGGCTGTTGCCGTCGCCCTCCTTCTTTACCCCCAAACAAGGCAGTGGCGGAGTTAATGCGCAAGCGTCGTATGCAGTGATCTCTGTATAATTATAGTAACAGACATCAGCGGTCGTATAGAATGCAATAAAGCAAAGCCGAGTTCATTCAGCCGCTTAGCAGCCAGACACCGCCGTAGTATTTTCGAAACAGTGGATGTATTGTGCTTGATAATGGTTTGGTGTAGTGTCCACTTGACATAAAATTTATCAGCGTTAGTCATAGCCGCCTTGTTATCTTACTTTCAAAACAGTAAAAAGCCCAATCATGAAAACAAGTACATGAAAAATGTAAGATTCGGCTTAGAACGTCCTACGCGTTTAAAATAACGATGGCATTGTGCCGACCAAAATATGAGGTGCCTTCTTTGTGATCAAATACATCAACTGCTGCTGGAAAGAGGCCCATTAAAACTCGAGTAAGCTGTTACAAATTTTATCTGTATTTCATCTTTTAAATTCCATTATTTTCCAAATGGTGGCGATTCTGTCTTGGACATGTGCGCAGCTATTGTCGGATGTAAATTTATGCAAGGTTGTGAGGTTATTGAATTAATTATCCTGAAACCGCAAAAATGCGCAAACGAGTCATAAGATAAGATGAACTTGGATGGCATTTTCAGCTTAAAAAGCACTTTTAAGGTCTGTTAACGATGTTTAGCGCCTTTGTGAGGCTCTCAAAAGGCGCAGTAAAAATAGCCAGATATGGGCATGCATACTACCGAGTCGTCCATAAAGGACGTCCGCTTAAAATGACCTACTTTTGACCCTTTCATCCCTCCCTCTGTCTACATTTGTCCGTCTTTGGCATTACCCTCCTTCCACCCCATTTGCCGTCATCTGCACTGCAACGCATATTGAACAAGAAAACACAAGGAGCTCCAAAAGTGAAGCTTGCAATAAATTTTAAGTTTTTTTTGTTTGATTAAGATCTGAGCTTGCCTGTGCCTTTTTTCATCCAGGGGAAAGTTTCTTCCAATGGAGAAGAGTTGCAAGACAAGCGGAGAACTTAGAATTGCTTGAGAAAGCAGCTCAAGCATTAAGCCTGTATTTGCCCTTGAAATTCAACAGCAAGCCATCATCATGTCAAGAATTATGACGGAGAAAGAGAATTGTTTCGGCAAGACGGTCGAAAAGACAAAGACTTGCTGTTTTTCCCTTCCATTTCGCAGCCACGTTCCGGCTTGTCTGTATCTCTTTCCGACCAATTCCAGTGATGGAGTGACAGAGACTACCACGTCAAGGTCGTACCAATGCAGTTTGGGTGGCGTGATGCCCTCTAAGGTTGGGGTGAACGTGCCCATATCCAGTCTGAAAGTTAAAGGAGACAGGGGCATTGCTTCGGAGCTGGACTTGCAGGTAGCACATGCGTCTGCTCCTTTGCTGAGACCGCAGATGGTATCGAGGGAGAGGGAGCACACCCTTCTGCAGAGCCTGTGGCTGGAGCAGCAGCAGATGCTGAGCTTGCAGCAAAAGGAGGAAGCCGGTTTCATACTTGATAAGGCGACGGGAAGGAAATATCGCCGTGGAAAACTACTTGGCAAGGTTGGTTGGTTTGTCTGTGAATTTAATTTGAGTTTAATTAGTGCTTCTTTGACGTACGTAATCGAATCCAGTAATTTTTATAAAAGCTTCTGTTGGATTTTGCACTTTGACCTTTAGGAGTTACAACCCTGCTATCAATTTCAGAGTTTGGAATATGTTATGTTTTGAAACAACATCTTTGGTGTGAAGAACGTAGCCTTTCTGGAAATTTTTAACGTTTCTTTTCTTTAGGGTGCCTTTGCGAAATGTTACGAGTTGACAGATCTCGAAAGTTGTGCCGTCTATGCAGGGAAGATTATTCCAAAAAGTCGTCTGTCGAAGCCGCATCAAAGAGAAAAGGTAAGCAACACGTGATTACCCGTTGATTGTAACACAAGTACTACTCAGTTACGGCTGGGAAACAACATGATTACAGTACATATGGTTGCAGCTGCTTATTTCAGAGATATTAATCTTGGGATAGCGTGGTCCGTGCTCAGGGACCTTAAATGGTGTGGCACCCATTCAAACTGGCAGCGGTGGTGAAGGATCTCACCCAATAAATTAATTGAAAAATGAGCAGGGTCGACGCCATACGGTCACTATAGAAAAGTGTGTACATTTACATTTACAAATTTTTTACAGCATGATTACAGTGTGATTACAGCTAAGACTTGTGAGTTCCTGTGTTGTATGTATTCAGCTGGAATGGGAGGTGAGCGTCCATCGCAGTCTTCAGCACGAGAACGTTGTTGCATTCTATGACTACTTTGAAGATGACAGCAATGTCTACATCGTCATTGAACACTGCAGGCGAAAGGTTAGCAAGACCAAGGGGTAGAAAAATGAGGATAAATGAGGCTAAAGAGAAGGGTAAAGGGGATAAAATGGAGGCTAAAAGGGAGGGTGAAAAGAAGATAAATAGAAGTGTAAAAGGAAAGGTAAGGACTTGTCTATCTGTCTCTCTCTATCTATGTCTGTCTCTGTCTCCCTCTTTCTAAGTACAGTCTGTCTGTCTGTCTCTCTGTCTCTCTCTGTCTCCTTCTTTCTAAGTACAGTCTGTCTGTCCGTCTCTCTGTCTCTCTCTGTGTCTCCTTCTTTCTAAGTACAGTGTTAGTTGTATTAGTAATAGTAATAGAGCTGTCTTGAATGTCATTTACTATCTGGAGATATTTTTTGAAAACCTCATGGGTGATTGTTACCTTTCGTTTAAAAACATTGATAATAATAATAATAATATTAATAATAATAATGATAATAATAATAAGCGGCCTGATTAGTTTCTCTTGAAGAGGCGCTATACAAATTTCTTATTAGAATTACAGTTACAATAATAAGACCTGTTAACAGTGTTGCCCAACCTCATATATTTACAGACGAGATCTGATTCTTCTTTAGTCTCTGGACCATGTGCTAAGAGCGAGAAGAAGCCTGACGGAGCCGGAAGTGCGTTACTACGTACGCCAGTTGGTGGAAGGCTGTCGCTACATTCACTCGCAGTGTGTCGTCCATCGCGACCTCAAGTTGGGTAACATGCTGCTCAATGGTAACATGCAGGTGAAGATCGCCGACTTTGGCCTCGCTACGCGGGTGAAGTACGAGGGCGAGAAGAAGATGTGAGCACTCTGAGTTTCTGCTTAATGTTTGTCCTTGTCTTCTTCGGTAGCTTCATTTTCATCATCAACTTCACCATCATTCTGAACTTCACCATTTTGTTCATCTTCACTCCCTTTATCATATTGATCATCATCTTCATTGTCACCTTCATTATCTTCATTTTCGTCATCATCTTCTCGTCATTGTGAACTTCATCGTTTTGATCAACTACACTGATGTTAGCATCTTCTTCATCATCTTCATTGTCATCTTCATCACTGACATTGTCACCACATGTTGCAATAGCACGGTGGAGATTGGGGGTAGTTTGATGGCATATGGCATAGAATGGGGTGGCTATAAGCACTAGCTTTTGTGTGATGATGATGAATGTGATGAAGATGATGAAGACGTTAAAGACTACATCTAGTGATAGTATCTTCATCATGTGATGAAGATTCAATCACTACTTTGTCATCATTTTCTTTATCTTCTTTAGAAAGCAGATATTTGTCAACACCAACAAGAAGTTTCTTCTCAGCAGCATACAGATGGAATTTTGCTGCCGTGATTTAACACTGATCAAGAGCTGAAGCAGTAACCTCTAAAACTGTTAATGTTATGTTGCGTTATTGGTGTTTGGACGAAAGGAATGGCTTTCATTTTGAAGGGAATCTTCTGCTTGTAGGGGCATCTGCGGAACCCCGAACTACGTCGCCCCCGAGGTCCTTAGGCAGGAAGGCCACAGCTACGAAGCTGATCTCTGGTCCATTGGATGCATCATGTACGATGATCAGTTGTCTAGTTTGTGAGGTTCTTAAAAGGCGCTATATAAATAGCAGTCATGAATTATAATACAAAAAAAATAGAAATAAATATTAATAATTATTACATACAAACTTTTTTTCAAAATCTGAGGGCTCTTCTGTATGTGAGGTCTGGGCCAAATGGCCCTGCTGCCTCCCCTCTGATAGTCCCTGCATTTGTATATGCCTACACGCACTGTTGCCTGTATGTTTATGAGTGCAGAGTTATTGAGCTAGGTGAAAGAAAAGTTAAGGTTAGCAAATGCATTACTTACTTACTTAAGTACCTTTGATATCTTTGGCTTTGATTTCATAGATACACGATGCTGTGCGGTCGTCCTCCGTTTGAGATGCCGACTCTGAAGGAGACGTTTAAGCGAATAACCGAAAGCAAGTTCTCCCTTCCGTCCTGCTTGTCGGCTGCTGCAAAGGACCTGATCAAGAAGCTGCTGAACCAGAACCCATCTGCACGTCCGGGTCTTGCGGCTATCCTCTTTGAGGACTTCTTTACAACTGGCTATGCACCGGTGTCTCTGTCTCCGTGCTTCTGCCAGAAAAGTCCGAAGTTTCCGGCTTCTACTCATTTGCCTAGGTCAGTCTTAGATCGGTTTTATTTTACAGGGATTTTCAGTTGTTTTTGATTGTTTAATTGAGAGGTCACTCCGATAACTCTAGTCGTCTTGTTGCAACTTGGATCTAATCAGATCTTATCTGTAAACAGCTATAACACCATTTGTGCTGCGTAGGGCATGAGTCGATGCTCAAGTCAACCTATCTAATCTAATCTAATCACTTCTGTAGCACTGTTATCATACTGCACAAAGCATCAGTCGTTGGTCGTTTTAAGTGAACCTGTTGTAAAAATTGGAATCCATTGGGGAAGCTTCGGTCAAAATCCAGTTGATTCAATTTGAACTTTTGAAGTGTTCGTATGTAAGTCGCTAGGTTTTATGTAAGACCTTTACAGAACCTCACATAGATGCTACATACAGTCAGTTGAGGCGGGTGAGTTTTTTGCAATTCTGTCTTGTTTCAAAGAGGTATCTTCTTGTTATTTTAACTGATTGTTTCATTACAGGCCGCGTTCCTTGGCGACAACAACTCTGAATCCGTGCAGAGTGAGTAACACTGTGAAGAAGAAGGTGCTTGCTAGGAAAATGTCCATCTCTCAGGTTAGTCATTTGCTCTACAGGCATCACAGTGTGGCTTTTTAAAAGGAGCTATATAAAGATCCAGATATTGCATGTTTGTGTATACGTACATGCATACACAACCGTATTTCTGTTGTGCTGAGGTATGTAGTTTAAGAGCCACATTTGAAGGTTATACAATATAATGGTTGACTGGTAAAGTTCTTGTCTTCCTCCTCTTCCCCTTATCTCACTTTCCGGTTCATTTCCAAACACCATCTACCGTAACTGTCTGCCTGCCTGAATCTTGGATCTTGACCTGGAACCAAACGCTTCCAGCCTATTGAATTTGTTTTGACTGAGCACCTGTGAATAAGCTGGTTCCCCGAATTTAGCTTTTGTTGGTGCTGGAGAAATCTCTGGGTTACGATTACGATGGTTGTCTTGTAAAACAGAGCATGTAGATTTAACCAATCGGTTGACTTGGGAGATAGGCAAAAAAAATTTTTAAGGAGATGAATGTGATTTAATGAATACATTGAATGTCGCTCAGAAACCAAGTAGGTTCTGTTTTCACCTGGAATTATTTAGGTCTGTGCAGCTTCTTTACCTTTGCTGACATCACGATTGTTCTTACCTGTGTCATTGTTCCTTTACTTCTCTAGGTTATTACGAAATCTGCTCAAAGAAATTCAGAAACCGCAGACCATCATCAGCCTCAGAATTCATCAAAGCATGACAAACGTCCGGCAAAAATTGGTATGTAACTTGACGCACACCGCAGGGCCTCTTGCTTACAATCTGACCTCTTGCTTACAATCTGACCTCTTGCTTACAATCTGACCTCTTGTTTACAATCTGACCTCTTGTTTACAATCTGACCTCTTGTTTACAATCTGACCTCTTGTTTACAATCTGACCTCTTGCTTACAATCTGACCTCTTGCTTACAATCTGACCTCTTGTTTACAATCTGACCTCTTGTTTACAATCTGACCTCTTGTTTACAATCTGACCTCTTGCTTGCAATCTGACCTCTTGCTTACAATCTGACCTCTTGCTTACAGTCTGACCTCTTGCTTACAATCTGACCTCTTGCTTACAATCTGACCTCTTGTTTACAATCTGACCTCTTGTTTACAATCTGACCTCTTGTTTACAATCTGACCTCTTGTTTACAATCTGACCTCTTGGTTACAGTCTGACCTCTTGCTTACAATCTGACCTCTTGCTTACAATCTGACCTCTTGCTTACAATCTGACCTCTTGCTTACAATCTGACCTCTTGCTTACAATCTGACCTCTTGCTTACAGTCTGACCTCTTGCTTGCAATCTGACCTCTTGCTTACAATCTGACCTCTTGCTTACAATCTGACCTCTTGCTTACAGTCTGACCTCTTGCTTGCAATCTGACCTCTTGCTTACAATCTGACCTCTTGCTTACAGTCTGACCTCTTCTTTACAATCTGACCTCTTGCTTACAATCTGACCTCTTGCTTACAATCTGACCTCTTGCTTACAATCTGACCTCTTGTTTACAATCTGACCTCTTGTTTACAATCTGACCTCTTGTTTACAATCTGACCTCTTGTTTACAATCTGACCTCTTGTTTACAATCTGACCTCTTGTTTACAATCTGACCTCTTGCTTGCAATCTGACCTCTTGCTTACAATCTGACCTCTTGCTTACAGTCTGACCTCTTCTTTACAATCTGACCTCTTGCTTACAATCTGACCTCTTGCTTACAATCTGACCTCTTGTTTACAATCTGACCTCTTGTTTACAATCTGACCTCTTGCTTACAATCTGACCTCTTGTTTACAATCTGACCTCTTGTTTACAATCTGACCTCTTGCTTACAATCTGACCTCTTGCTTACAATCTGACCTCTTGTTTACAATCTGACCTCTTGTTTACAATCTGACCTCTTGTTTACAATCTGACCTCTTGTTTACAATCTGACCTCTTGCTTACAATCTGACCTCTTGCTTACAATCTGACCTCTTGTTTACAATCTGACCTCTTGTTTACAATCTGACCTCTTGTTTACAATCTGACCTCTTGCTTGCAATCTGACCTCTTGCTTACAATCTGACCTCTTGCTTACAGTCTGACCTCTTCTTTACAATCTGACCTCTTGCTTACAATCTGACCTCTTGCTTACAATCTGACCTCTTGCTTACAATCTGACCTCTTGTTTACAATCTGACCTCTTGTTTACAATCTGACCTCTTGTTTACAATCTGACCTCTTGTTTACAATCTGACCTCTTGGTTACAGTCTGACCTCTTGCTTACAATCTGACCTCTTGCTTACAATCTGACCTCTTGCTTACAATCTGACCTCTTGCTTACAATCTGACCTCTTGCTTACAATCTGACCTCTTGCTTACAGTCTGACCTCTTGCTTGCAATCTGACCTCTTGCTTACAATCTGACCTCTTGCTTACAATCTGACCTCTTGCTTACAGTCTGACCTCTTGCTTGCAATCTGACCTCTTGCTTACAATCTGACCTCTTGCTTACAGTCTGACCTCTTCTTTACAATCTGACCTCTTGTTTACAATCTGACCTTTGGCAGTTGAGGCAAGCATGACGAGGAACTGTTAAGTTGAATTAAATAAGAAACTTTTTCTCTGCCTGTATTTCGCCAACGACTGAAGACCATTCTGTTTGATCGTGGTCTTGTGTTATCCAGCGGAGGACTGACCATTGTGCCCCCGTGGCCATGGCACATGGGCCCCTCTGGTCTCAGTGTGCAGGGCCCTTGCGAGGGCAGAAATGAATTAATTATATGTCATTGTTTATGCAAGTTTATCACCATATGTAACTTGTTGTGTTTTTAGGTTCAGCTGGTCAGGCTTACTCTCTGATTTCACTGCACAAACTTCTTGGTGGCTGTCTGCAACGCATTCCTACAGGTAGAGGGCATTAGATTTTGGTTGCTTGTCATAGTTGATTGATTCAATGAGTATATGATTGACTGACTGACTGGCTGACTGACTGACTGATTGGCTGGTTGCCCGATTGATATGATTGGTTGATTGAATGCTTGATTGACAAACTGACTGTTTCTTTTCCATTCCAGACATGATTCCATTTCCAGTGACTTTCCGTCTTCCAGTCTCCGTTTCCAAGTGGATCGACTATTCCAACAAGTACGGCTTTGGCTTCCAGCTGTCAGACGGAAGCATCGGGGTCAATTTCAATGACTCGACCCGATTAATCCTGCTGGCCAATGGCAGGTCGGTTCCTTTCTGGGTCATGAATACTCGGATGTTTGGGCAAAATTTGTTTGTCTTGTGTTCACTGACCAGCTTATGATTTCTCCAACTTTGCGTTTTTGAATTTATTTTTAGTATAATTTTATCTTTATTATATTTTTAATTTAATTTGGTGCAGTTTCATATTAAAGTAAATTACAGTGTTGCCCTTGGTAACCTGGCAACACCTTGTCTTATGTATGTATGTATGTATGTATGCATTCAAAGATTTATATAGCACATTTCAGAACCTCACAAAGGTATTGATTAGTATTACTGTTATTGTTATTATTGCCTGGTTTGAGCCTAAGCTTAGCTGTCTACCTGGTCTTCTCTTAGTTTACCTGTGCTTACGTTACGTAGGGCTCTGGAGTATGTGGACCTGAGCAACCACGTGCGTACCTTAACGACTTCGGCCGTACCTGTGCACCTTGAGAAGAAGTTTGCTCTCCTCATCTACTTTGGTCACTACATGGATGAACACCTCAAGGACTCCGTTCCTCCTTCCTGCTCGTCCTCCGAGGGCTGTCCAGCGCTGGTCGCTGGTGGCACTGTCTTTCTTAAGAGGTGGTTCAGGACGGATGAAGGTCTCGTTCTCTACCTGAGCAACGGCACCGTACAGGTGAGTTAATTGTTCAGGTGTGTTCAGACTCTTGTTATTTATAGCCATCTGACTCTGCTTGCCTGACTCTTGGATTTTGACCTGGAACTGAACCCTTCTTGCCTGTGGATTTTGTTTTGACTGAGCGCCTGTGAATGATTTCGTTTTTTCAGGTTAACTTTCTGACCGATCACACGAAGCTGATTCTTGGTCGAAGCGAAGGACCAAGCAACGGCCATCTGGTGACGTACATTAACAGCGACTGCCAGACGTTTTCCTATCGTTTGCCTCAGCTCTGTCAGTCGGGATGTTGCATGGAGGTTGCGGTTAGAATACGCTACGCGAGGCGAATGTTGGAGACGCTGATCAACTATGAAGAGGAATCGGTTTAGGTCGTTTGCGTTCCGGTCTCGTTTTGTCTGCAGCTTTAGACTTTCGTGAAGTAGGAGAATTTAGCTAATTGGAAGATTTCGGAAAATTGTCCAGGTTCTTCCAGAGCACGTCTGTGAATTTTTGTGGAGTGGAAATTTCCTGAAGTCAAGGAGAACTTCCTGGTTTGATAGATGCAATGCTAGTCATTGAGGATGTTTTGCAACAATAGTTGTTCTTGGTTGAGACGGTTTTTATGGAACATTCAGTCTCAGTTTTTCAACAGAATTTGGCTTCTCCTGAATCATCTGTTGCCATTTTCACAGAATTGGGCTTCAGTAGATGCCCCTCTGAACATCCTTCTGGCATTGGCCACCCTATTCCTTCGACAGGGCTTCCTCGAACATCGTCTTGCCAAAATAACTAATGATGTTGTCTGTCCCAGTATACCAACCTTGGCAGTTTGTTTGCTGGTTTTAATTGTTAGCGAGTTTTGTCTAAGAATTTGTTGCATTTAAATGTGATGCAAATGCTACGCTGGAACCTCCTTTTAGCGGTGTAATTGGGACCCTTATCAATGAGTATCAAATCCTTACAAGGTTGTTAAAGTGACGTTGTGTGTATTAAAGGTTTATACAGTCTGTGGATCTGTATCCTAACTCTTCCAGTGGAGAAGTTTTGTTTTACAAACGTGTTTACCATAAGGAGGTTCCAGCATATTTGAATTTTTATGTGATTACGCGTACGAAAGACATTTTCCAAGCCAACCAACTTGGAAGGTTATGCACTCGCTTGTTTTTTAAGGGACCAAGAAGTGAGAGATTAGGAATTGAAGAAAGGGCAACAGTTTGGCAGTATAGCAAGTGCTCTGAAGTTCTGGTGACAGAATTCAAACAGCGCAGTGAATTTATGGCTGAATTGATTAATGAATCGGTTGTTATGTTTATTGATTGATTTATTCTGTGATTGATTGATTGGTTCTGTCTGTTCATTGGTCGATTTATTTGATCGATTCAGTTTAATTTTGTGATTATGGTAATTGGCTCATTGATTGAATGTTATTGATCGATTGATTTATTGGTTGTTTTCTTCAGTATTGCATTGTTGGATTGATGTATTGATTCAGTAATTGATCAGCAAATTGATTGTTTAATTCATTCCTACGGACTGTTCCAAAAAGCGATAGACATAAGAATGTGTGTGTGTTGAATACCTATTTAATTGGGCCATTGGATAGAACTGATGGAGCGATTAATTTGTTAATTATTGTTAGTCTTTGTTCTCTGGCAATTTTAAAGCTTTCACATGTCGTTCAGAACCGTTGTTGGAATTTTTTGGTGTGTGTCCATGTTTACGTACTTTGTGAACTTGTAGATAACGTGTAAACATCTGGTTTTGTGACCCTGCGTTTTTAACTCGGCCTGTGACCTTGATCCGGTCCAGTTACTTTTGTAGTGTGAGTCAAGGTTGTTTTCAAGGTGGTAGTCTTCAGTTTTTCGTAACTTTCAGTCTGACATTCCTGTGGAAATATGTGTAGCATGTTATGATGTAACAAGACGTTTTTGTCACTCTGTTCCTACCCTCACATTCCACATATGTGGCAAAGGTTAGTGCATCGCATACCACTGAGACTCTATGGGTTCATGTTTTTTAAAAGTTTTTCTTTAGTGCAAAACTAGTGTAGCTATGCAATCCATGTTGTTTCTTTTTCCCAAGAGGGAATGATTTGTCTGAGTATCCGAAAGAAACCAGTTGTAGAAGAACCATAATGTCTCTGCCAGATATCAGTGCAGCTTAGTTGCAAGAGAAGCTTTGCAGATATTATTCCTAGTTTCTCTGATTAATCTTGCAGTAAAACTACTCTGAAGATTAATGACTATTGTTATTATTATTATTTTTTCTATATTTTTACTCGAGTTTAGTGTAGTACCTCAGGAACAAGAAAATTACAATAGGAGCTGTTAATGGGAATCTATCTGTTGTTGAGTATTTTTATTATTATTATTATCATCATTCATTATGTCTGAATGTGAAATGTATCATCAGTATCAAGTACTAAACTGAATTTTTCTCTGTTAATAGACATTCTTCTTGTGCCAGGATATGAAATAGATGCTTTAATAGAACATTTGAATCCAGTATGCCAACATTTTAGTATTATTATTAGCACAGTTTCTAATTATATAAAACTGTTAGTATTATAGTATTATTGCAATTTATTATTGGAAACTACTTTTACTATTACATGTATTACTATTATTGTGAGGTTGTAATCCTTTGTGGCCAATATCTTGCAAAGAATGATTCACTGGCGCTCCAAATCCGTCCACTTGAGAATTGAATTCCGTCCAGTGGCCTTTGGTCGTGATGGCATCTGTGACGTGTTACATGCTCATAGTCATAACTCTAACCGCTACTGTGTTGTTGCTAATGCTGCTAAGTGATCACCACGTCGTTAGCCGGTAACTGCAGACTGGGTTTGAACATTTGGGCCGTCATTTTACTGTGTTGCTGTTTTGTGTTTGATGCTCCTAAATTTCACCCACTTGTCATACTGTGTAACGAATTTGGTTTGTAGAGGCCCAATTACGGAATTCATTTACCTCATATCTCATACCCGTGTAGTGTTGGCGGTGGTGGTGATAATTATATTTCTACATTTGATGATGATGATCATGTTAATTAGCAACTGAAACACCTTCCTCTCTTTAATTTCGTTTTGAGATATTTTGGGTAAAGTATTCTGTTAAATGATGTTCTGGTCATTTTGAGTTATGTTGTTAACAAAACTGTCTGAAATCGAATTTTTGGTAATTTAAAAAAATGTATTCTTGTGTTAAGTAATGTGATAAATGCATCTGTTAGCTTGACAACTGTAACGATTATTATTGGACAGTTGTGAGTATTGTATTGGTTAACGTTGTTATATATTGGTTCGTATGACACTGGGATTGGTTGATGTGACATATTTGACTGTGTTGGTTAATGTTACTGAGTTGTAACTGTAAAGGTTTTGTGTAGGATTGACCAACTTAATCTTCATGCATCAGATTTGCTTCAATATTTGAAGAAGTTCTCTGACAGTAAATCAGTAAGTAATCTAAGGCTGGACCATGTACGTATATTTTTAATGTCTAAGAAATTAAACTGTTAGTTGTTGGCATCTGTGAAGGTTTTATTGGATGATATTTGCAAAGTCACAAAGTTGATTCTTAGGTAAAATGGATTCTAAGGTGAAGTTGATTCTACTTTGAGTCCAAGGTGCAGTTATTTATTCTAAGGTTAATTTGATTCTGGGTGAAATTGGTTCAAGGGTAAAACAGCCAAACTTTGTTGGTGGCAATGGATGTGATCGAATTTGTTACTTGACTTTGTTTTCTCACCTCATTGTGCCTGGGTTGGGCATTAATCCGTTAAAGGATTCTAAGAGTATTATTGTTTTTTAATTATCTAGCGCCTCTTAGTATAAAATTACTGGATTGGCCCCGAGTCTGCCCATTTTTGATGGCACTGTAAGCATTGTGTGATCTGACGTGTTGGAATTAAATCTCTGAGAGAGCAAGTACAGTTACATAAAACTTCAAAAGTGGTCACAACTTTTGGTAGAAACATCTTTTATCATGCTTGAGTGGTTGACTTCCTGGCTCGCACCTATTCGTTAACTTTATTTCCCACCAGGCCTGAAACGCCTTTAGCCAGACCTGAACATTGGCAAACCAAATTTAAAATCCTTAGGGGCACAAATACTTTTCGAGGTTTTTGAATGGGATCAAGGCTTCCTGTGCAGACGCCTATGCTACAACTTGTAAAATTGTACACGTTTTTCTATAGTGACCGTATGGCCTCGACCCTATCGGGTGAGATCCTTCGCCACCGCTACACGCCTTTTAAGGTCCCCGTGCACGGACCGTGCTAGCCCGAGATTCAAATCTCTTAAATAAGCCATGACCGGGACACGAACCGGGCTTCCTCACGCACAGAGGCTTGCGTGGCGTACGCTCTTAGCTTCTAGTTAAGCAGGATTTTGATCAAAAGAGTGGTCTGGTCCAATCTAGAAATTTTTATTGGTGTTTGGTTATTGAGTCTTTTCTTTAGAGCAGATTAAACGTTGTAATATTAAGTGTCCCTAAAAACTGGATTACGATTTGAAAATTGACCGGATGCCCCCAGGGTTTTCAATCGTGAACCAATATATGAAGTCATATGGCGGCGCTACTGATCCTAAAGCCCGAGTGTGGAGTCCAAAAATATGTTATCTGTGGCACTAAGTTTCTATTTTTCTTTTTTTGGCAGATATATCGTTAAACATGGATCCGTTAGGCCGTTAGGTGTATTAGATATTTATTTTTATATATAAATTCAGCCTGTAAATATTTTTATTGCTATGATAATTTTCATAGCCATCTTTTAGAAGTAAAAAGACCTTTTAAATCTGTGTGAGTACTGATTCGGACTGAAAATCAGTTTCTTACAGTTGCTGATGTCACGTGTCAAGCACTCGAGCCACAGTTATATAGCGCTGTAGGATATGCAAGAAACGCTGATTGAACAGGGTGAAACACGTTTGTGAAAAACTTCAATAGCGCGAAAGAAATTATAAATTGGGCAAGTTTCTGTTACACATAAGAATGTTGGAGAAAATGTTTTCATGACGAAATATGCTTCGCAGACGATCTCATACTGATACGTTGGAAAGAAATCGTGACTTGTGCCATATTGTCTTAGAGTTTGCATTTCGTTTCTGTGTTCATTCCTCATCATCATCCGGAGCAAATAAGTTCCATTCATGCACAACAACTGAACGCATAATATCATTTTGAACGCATAATATGCCATTTTCCAAGTTTCCCAGATTGGAGTGAGCTTGCTGTCCTTGGAATATGATATGAGTGCCCGGAAGGATGTATTGTAACTGAATAGCTCTGTATTCTCTCGCAATGATATTAGCAGCCATATTATTTGTACATGATGGGGCACAGGCAGGCCAAACTTCAGTCTTACCCAGTCTTGTTTTCTTTATTACCCAACCTTGCTGTCTTGCAAAACTGAAAGTGTAAAAGTCACAAAATCATGTTGGATTTAATTCTGAGTTTGTAAAATGTGTAAGTAAAAATGGCATCTGTTATATGTTACATTACCAATTAAGTTTTTTATTATCAAAAGACTACACTGGTATGAGCTGTACGTCTATGGAGTCAGGCACGAAGCTTTCCGGCTTTGATTTCTGGAGCAAGAGTCTCCGTGGTGCACGCTACGTGGTTGCACCAATGGTGGATCAGAGCGAACTGGCTTGGCGCCTACTCAGTCGAAGATATGGCGCCGAGCTGTGCTACTCTCCGATGCTTCACGCCTCTGTATTCATCCGAGACGCAAACTACAGGAAGGAGTCGTTGGCTACCTGTGCAGATGACCGGCCACTGATTGTACAGGTGGAAGTTTTGCCTCAGTTATGATTCTGAGTTTTTACTGTTAATCATTCGGATTAAAACGAGAGGCAGAGAGAGCATGTAAGCAAGTAGCACATTTGTTAACTTGCCATATGTCCATCGACTGAGCAAGGAATTGTAGGTATGAGAGATGAGTAGAGAAACTGAAGAGGATGTTTGAACAGACAGGAGCAAGAGCAGAAGAATGAGCAGCAGATGGGAAAATCAAAGTGTGGAAAGCAGGAAAATGTTGTAACAAGAGCACTTGTGGTGAGTTACCTGGAAAAGGAGCAAGAGAATGTAGTGTTCAGAGAAGGGAAGAGAAACAACTAATTTTTACAACACATTCAGGGTTGTGTTTGGCACCAATAAGGGCAAAGACCCGTAGGTAGGAGCAAAATGTTTGTGGATATGGTGTCTTAAATGGACGGTAATTATAACTGTAGTATAGGGGAATAGTAGATCAGTTAGTCTGCCTGCTGCAGACTTATTTGACGTAGCGCTGGTGTATAATCCGGTTTCTGATGGAACCTTATGTGGTCTCTCGTGTGTGGTGGCGATGATGATGCTTGAAGCAGGTCCATTGGCTTCATGCCACCCGGGGATGAGATGAATGAGGTGGTTTCCCATTGCCTTGCTCACAGACAATTGTGGGTGAGCAATTTGTCCAAGGTCGCTACGCAGTGGCTTCAGGCAGATTCGAACCCGCGACCCGTTGGTTATGAGGCAGTGACCATACCACCACATCCCACATGTCTCTCTTGGGTGGCAATGAGAAATTCAGAGGTTTACGTTTGCATTTACTCTAGATTCTGAGTTGCCCGTAAAGAGGTAGGCAACTTAAATAGTATGTTTGTGCTTGATCTTGAATTAGTTTTGTGCTAATGACCCGGAGACGTTGCTGAAAGCGGCCAGTTACGTGGAGGACGTGTGTGATGCAGTCGACCTGAACCTTGGTTGTCCACAGAGCATTGCAAGGAGAGGTCATTATGGAGCCTTTCTCCAGGACGAGTGGGAGCTTCTTGCGTCAATGGGTAGATTCAATATTAACTGTTCAATTCAACTTTAGTGCCAGACCATGCTACAGTTAAACTTATACCTTGCACCCTACTGGGGAATGTGAAAAGTCTTGAGGCATTGATAACAGATCTATTCTTTTTTGGGTTCCCAGTTTTCCTGGTTGGTTTTCCTGGTTTCTTTCTTGCTGATTCCTTCCCTTCCTAGTTCCTCTTCTTCCATGATTTCTGGAGCATGAACTTTATGCTTTTCTTCCCCCATTTTGATCACAGTTTAGCCTTGGTTAAGCCAAGGTTACAGGATACTGAGCCAGACTGTGATTGGCCAAGGTTAGTCATTGAATCCTGGCCACACAAACTGTTGGTCAGGTTTTTCTAACCTCGCAGAGAAATTCTGCTAATTGCTATGACGGCTATTGGTGCTCGTGTAGCCTTCATATCTCAACGTAGATACAGCTTGCAGGTTAACAAATGAGTTATTTTTAGGGTTTTACGTTACAATGTAATAAAATAATTATGATTTGTTTCTCATTTAACAGTTGAGGCTTGTGCTAAAAACCTCAAGGTGCCGATAACGTGTAAGATTCGAGTGTTTGAAGATCTTCAGAAGAGCATCATCTACGCACAGATGCTCGAGAAAGCAGGAGCCCAGGTGCAACATTTCACTTCTACTAGTAGACGTATTCTTACGTAGTGACGAAGTTAATAACAATACTGCCTAGTACTTTTTGCAAAACATGCCGAAACAGTGCAGTAGGCTTGCCAGGTAATATCTCGGTATTATGGTAACTATGCAAACGTTTTGTGGTAATTCTGCATAAGTTGTAGGGTAGATGTTGATTTTATTGTTGGTTTAACTTTTATTTGGAGGTAATTACTTGAATTTGTTGTAATAATTCTTAAAACGAAGTCTATACTTTTTACCTTGTAATTACCTTATAGTCATCATAGCGAATCTGCAAGTATTGAACCGAGCCATTTTTAGTCAAATCTGTGGGTGCCGCTGTTTAGGTGTATTGGAAATAATTTAAAATGTCTTTAGTTGTGGCAGAGATTTGAACTGTTGAGTTCATGATCGATGGTCCAGGATGAGAGCTGCTGTACCATTCAGATGCAAGTCTAATTAGTTTCTCTTGAAGCGGTGCTATGCAAATTTCTGATTACAAATACAATTACAAATTACAGTATGTGTATGTGGGTGTGTGTGTGTGAGAGAGTGTATCAGTATACTTGATGTAGAGCCTTTTAATTACCTCACAAAGGTGCTTTGTGTGCCTATTTCAGCTGCTGACAGTTCATGGCAGAACACGAGAACAAAAGGGTGCACTGACTGGATTAGCCAACTGGGATTACATATCGGCGATTAGGTCAACGCTTGATATCCTGATATTACGTTGCTGTTACATGTATTAAAGTGCAGATTTTAAGCTGTTGTTTGATTATATGATTGGTATTAATTTTAGTGTTGAGTGGCTATGATATAATAAAACTTAACAATATTCTGTGAGAAATTTAGAATTATTTATCGATAGTAGGTTGTTAATGTTTGAATAAATGAGGAGTAGTAGTTCCAGTGCTTAACAACATCTTACGGTATCATTGACATTGCCCTCCTTCTTTATCCAGGCTTGGGACTGGCACTACGTGACTAAAGGCAGTAGCGGAGTTAAATGAGAAGTAAGCTTTGATTATTTTTAGCTCAATTTCAGACACCATGAACGAACCATGAGAATCTTACCTTGCCGAGGTTAGGCCTTGAGTTCTGGTGACAAAAATTGTTGGCCAGTTTTTCTAACCTCGCAGAGAAATTCTGCCAATTGCTATGGTGGCTGTTGATTCTTGTTCAGCCCTCATATCTCGGCGCAGAGACAGATTTCCGTAAAGTTTTAGAAATGATTCGTGTTTCTAACTGACAGTTGAATTGAATTTTTCTTCTTCAAACTTTCAGGCGGAGCGTTACCATTCCAGTGTTTGCTAACGGCAACATTCAATACTTTGACGACATTGAGAGATGCCTGACGATGACAGGAGCCGTCGGAGTCATGTCAGCAGGTGTCAAATGCTCGACTTGATGTGTCATCACCATTAAATATCATAGTTAATTATTTTACTTAATCTATCACTGGCCTTTTAGACTATTGTTGACAACTTGTTTTGTATTTTTTACATGTGATCAGGGTATAAATTTAAATGAGGTGCTGTGAGAAGTCCATCCTACCGTGATTATTATTCTGATAAATAATTTAACTAATTTTTCAAATACCAAAACTAATCTATCAGACGCCCTTGCCACACGTGGACAAGAACAATGGAGGCTGACCTGACCCCCTGAACTTTGGGTTGCGTATGGCCTAGAGATGAGGCCAGAACAGAGACGGCTGGTTGCGTGTTGTGGGAATGGCAAGACTTCAGAGAGGAGCATGCCACAGATGATGAAATCTAATCTGATGACTTCTGTAGCGCCATTCCTCGAAGGTACAAGGCATCAGTCGATGTTTCACTCCATGTGAAACCGTATCTTAGGTCTTATTGTGATTGTATTCGTTTTGCTGATAAAAACATGGTTTCTGTTTGCAGAGGGAAATCTTCATAATCCAGCGTTGTTTTCTGGTCAGGAACCACCTGCTTGGCAAATGGCCGAGGAATATCTGGCGCTTGTCGAAGTCCATCCGTGTCCCATGTCATACGTCAGAGGCCACCTGTTCAAACTGCTTCACCACCTGTACGTCTATTAATATGGTTTATGGCAGTCATTTGGTTTGCCCGTAGATATAGTGTAACGATGGACCTACAACTGTTGGGGTCTGGGCCTGATCCTGGAGTCTGCTCAGAGCCCGATTAAAGTACAAACTGGCTCCATGCGGCCCATTTAAATAATCTGCAAGAGACTGAAATTTGAAATTATGCGACTGCTGCTGTTAAACCTAGCAACAGACTGAGTGCGTCGAGTAATGCCTTGTGCATTGTGTTAATGGCGCTACAGAAGGTTCCAGATTTGATCAGAATTGAGCTTTACAACATTACAGCATTCGTATTGTAACACTATATCATCATTTAGCATGTTGGTTTCTCTTACCTTTCAGAATTTGAACATGGCTTCTGCAAAGGATAATGATTTTGATTTCAAATTCACTTGAAGCGACCAGCGAGTGATGTCATGGGAATTATGATGGCTGCACTATATAAATCACTAGATTAGATTAATATAATGATGTCTTTGTTAGATACTTTAAAATAAGTATCTAGATAACTAGAAGTTATGCTGTGGTGGGTAATTAAGTTGAACCAGGTGAACTTGGAGAATGAACAGAACTTGGCTGCAAACTTCAAAGCTTTGGAACCCAATGCTGTTCTTGTGCAAGGGACTGTTCGTATGACGGTTGAGCGTGCAACAGAGAAACTATAAGACAGATTTTAAATGGATTCTTTGCTCGACAGGCAACCAGTGTAACGAGTGCAATATTGGTGTAATATGCTGACACTGGCCAGAGAGTTTTGAACCATTTGTAGTTTGCAGATGTCTCTTAGTGATGTCTTTACATGCTGTGGTGGTTTTGTAAGTTTTGGAAGGTGATTTTTTGATTTGTCACAGGCTTCTCAGGCATACGCGGTTTCGAGATGAGCTTGGCTGTTGCAAAGACCTCACAGAGGCTGGAAATATTGTTCAAGAACTCAAGGAAGCATCTCGCGTGGGTTAAACACATGTCTGTCTGTACATCTGTCTGTCTATCTCTGTCTGCGTCTGGCTGTCTGCATCTGGCTGTCTCTGGCTTTCTGTCTGTCTGTCTGCTTGTTTCTTTCTGTCTGTGTCTGTCTCTGGCTGTCTGCTTGTTTCTTTCTGTCTGTGTCTGTCTCTGGCTGTCTGTCTGTCTGTGTCTGTCTCTGGCTGTCTGTCTGTGACTTTCTGTCTGTCTCTGTGTGTCTGTCTTTGGCTGTCTGTGCATGCAGGAAAATGCTATGAATTATGATGTCAGGTGACTGTTTTGATATGGAGATAATAAGAACAGTACATGAAACTCCTTTTTATTCATTTCCCGTAAATCTTCATATCTGCTGCTTTCTTCAGAAACCATTCTTTTGCCTAACAAAGCCACTTTGTCAGATGTTAGAGAATCCCATTTGTCTTGTGGAACTGTGCTGCTTGGAGCGCCTACGAGTCGCTTTTGTCGAATAGTTGCTAAGGAATTAAGATCGCATAAAGAGATGCTCTATGAACGTCACAAATGCTGCATTTCTGCGATGGCTTTTCTTCTAAAATATCACAAATACATTTGATCTCTGTTGACATTTATCTGCAGTTAGATGTAGAAACTTACGACAAAGACCCCGCGAGTTACTGCTTAGGAAATCTGCCGAGGCCTTACTGGATCTGCCAACCCTACGTTCGCCCAGAGTAAGTCATGACTATAAAAATGCTCTGTAGCTACAGCCTTCCTTCTGGATTCCCACTGAAGAAGTGCGGTCGAAATTGACCAGATTTCTGCAGTGGAAAACGACTGTCGATTAATGTCTCGCAGTCCCTTTCTCCCCATCACGCCTTACCTGTGGCATGAGCTTCTCTGCCTTCCTTCCTGTCTGTTGCTCAAGTGCTTGAAGACCACTCTGTTCCCCAGTGATTCGGGGTTGTCCGGCCAGGAGCACCTCTGATGAGTTTATCTTTGAAGTGGTGCTGTATAAGTTCTTGATTACGCTTGATTGTGATTACGGTTCTTGATTATGATTGTGATTATGGTTCTTGAATACAATAATAATGATAATAATAATGATAATAATAATGATAATAATAATGACAACAATAATGACAACTTGCTCACAGCATTATAATGCCAGTGGAGTCGAGGATGGATGACGAATTGCTCACTTGTTTTATGATGATGGTAGTAACAACAACAATAATAGTGTTAGTAATAATGGTGATGTTTTCTAGCGCTAGTCAGCCACCGTCTGAAGACCAGATCCGTCTTCGCGAGAGCTTCAAGCGGCCACTTGAGTTGCTCAACGGTTCCTTCGATCAGTCGTTGTCCAGGAACAAACTGAAAAAGTTGAGACGCAACTGCAAGAAAAGCTTTGACGCAAAACCGGACAAGTTTGAAAAGTGTGCTTGCGGTAATCCTAAGGTACGCAAAATGCATGACTGCCCGTAGTTGGGAGATAGTTTGCTCATGCCTGACTGGTGTATGTCTGCATGTACGTATGTGTGTAGGTGGGTATGTATGTATGTATCTGGACACTTTGTACAGCGCCTATTAAGTACCTGCCTATGCCAGCCTAAATGATATTGGAGTCATTAAGGGCAGAGTTTATCAGTAAGCAGTGCTTAAAATTTAATTTTATAAAATTGTCACAGAGAAATTGTATTTGCAATACTTTTCATTATTGTTAATTTCAAGTATTTATGTAGCGCCTTTAAAAAGCTTTACAAATGCGCTATATAAATGAGCTGGGGCTGTGTGCTCTTGATAGGGTCTCCGGTGTGTCTTCGATCTCTGCCGCTCGTGTTGTCGGTGTCGTGCGTTTAGGAACTGCATCAGCTGCCCAGGTAGGAAATTGGCTTTTAGTTTGCTGTGATCTTTTGGCTTCCATGACGCACTGGTTGGATTTTTCAATCAATCAATCAGTCGATTGGTTGATCTGTTATCGACACCTAACTTAATACTAAGCATGATACTGTGAATTGGTGGCAGAATGTTGATGGAGGGGCGGGGCTAAAGCATTGATTGGCAGCTGAGTGCGTTGGCCTTGGTCATTAGTGTCCTCAGTTCAGTCTCATTAATCAAACAATGAAATCATTTATTGAACACAACGTTGATGTGAAAAGGTCAACCGAAAACGGAACTCAGGTTCTGCTGTCAGTTTCACTTAATTCTACATCATTTACAGACGATGTCAACAACATGACAGAATGTATTTAGTAACATGTACACTAATCTACAGTATTTTCTTGCAGTAAGAACTTCCTAAATGTAAATATACATGGTTTTCTGTAGCGACCGTTTGACCTCGACCCTGCTCATTTTTTCAATGAATTTATCGGGTGAGATCCTTCACCATCGCTGCCCGTTTGAATCGTCGCCCCCATTTAATTCCTAGCCTCTCCCTTGCAGAGCTTCTGTCCACTATTTTGGCAAATTGTCCCTTCTCATGAAGATTCCCTGCTGCTGCCCATTGCAACTTTGATGGCAGGCTTTCCTCTCCCTCTGCCACCCTCTGGCCTAATGCAAAGAAATCAGTTTCTTCTGTCATCTGAATGACCTGCGAATGATACGAGGATGTTCTGCCCGCCATAGTTGGATTCTGTTTTCCCTGACCTACATTTTCTCTGACCTGCCTTTTACATGACCTACTTTTTACATGACGTACTTTTCCTTGACCGGATTTAGACTGGGCTTCTCCAGTGGATTTTGGCTTCTTACTGAGGTTTCACTTGGAGCAACGATCAATTGATATCTTGAACATTATGATAACGGCTCTATAGAAGTCAGTGTATTAGATTGGAGATGGCGCCAGTGTTTTGCATTGCCTACTTTAAATAGACCTTGGACCACTCTGTGTCAAAGCCTTTTACTGTATACGCTTTTTTGTTGATTTTATATACCTAGCTATCTTTTACTTAACAACCTGTTTCATCCAATCGAAATGGACTTCTGCACTCTTCTCGTTGTTCTGTCGTAGGCCATAAGCTCCGCATGAAACCAAAAACCGAGGAAAACGAAGAACAGGAGACAAATTCCACAGACAGTTCCTCGGTTCCTACGAACATTGCACTCGTCGAACTGGCTGCTCACACAAACACGAAGGACAAAGACGAAATTGATTTGCTGTCCTAGGATCGATCGGCCATCGCTAAGTCCGTTCTCACTGTCTCGTTGATGATGCGTTCTGTACGCAGTAACTGGTGCTGCAGAGGGCACTGCACCCTTCAAAGTAATGTCTGAAAGCAGGAGACATTAATGTAGTCTGGTGATCATAGATATCAAATGTCTAGTAATAAAGCATTGTGGCCAGTAGCCAGACAATGAAGTGGAGTGTCTTGCTGCAGACAATGATGAATGTATGTAGACACCAGACAGCTTAAGAGCTCACGTTGGTGTTTGATATATCTGCAGACATTGCTTTTAAGGGTTTCAGTGGCCCGTGGAGCAGGTTTCCAACGCTGCAGCTCGTGTTTGGATGCCGGTTTTCACAAAATTGTAATTTTTTGGTCAATTTTTGGCTAAACCGGACAGTTTTAATATCATGGGCATTGATACATTTTTGCCGAGAATGGTAATATGTACAGTAGGCCTGGTTAGCTACATTGGTTAAAAGCGTACGTCAGGCGGCTCTGTGTGAGGATGCCGGTTCGCATCCCGATTGTGGCTTATTTCAGAGATTTGTATCTTGGACTAGCACGGTCCGTACACGGGGACCTTAAATGGTGTGGTGCCCATTAAAACGGGCAGCGCTGGAGAAGGACCTCACCCGATTAATTCGTTGCAAAATGAGCAGGGTCGAGGCCATACGGTCGCTATAGAAACACATGTACATGTATATTTACACTTTAGGTTTTGATTAAACACCTTTTAATCGCTTCTTTCCGTCATTTATATAATAGTCATTTTCGTTCTATCGCTAGTGCTCTACTCTGAAATATGAGGAAAGGTCGACGTTAACGGCCCTGGCAGCCACAAGATGTCGTTAAACACTGAATGTTAATACAAAAGGCGAGACGCCCATTCAAAAGGACAGCGGTGGTGAAGGATCTCACCCGATTTTTTCTTTAAAAACCAACATATACGGTCGCGATAGAAAAACTTGTAGGCCTATACATTTACATTTAGGATCGTGTCACTCTTAAAATCTGCACTTGAGCCGAAAGGTCTTCCAACCGCCTGAACTGACCTCTGACCTCGAGGTCAGAGGAGTGTACGGAATTAGTTGATATCTTATAAGCAGAAATCTTAATAGGTTAGTGAAATAACGGAGTCTTTGTGACTTGTGAAGTCTGAGTTGGTGGTTGTGCTTAGCGCCACCTTAGCCAGCGTTTTTGAGATATTCTAAAATGCGCTATATAAAAGACTAGATACATACATACATACACCTATGACGCTTTGTGATGCTGCTATTTAAATTCAAGATACGGAGCCATTCGAACTAAGCGAATGCCAACTAGTGTACCTTCGAGAAAAACTCTGAAGGCGTTATATAATCGGATAATAATAGTAATAATAATAATAATAATTATTATTATTATTAATGATAACAATAATAATGTTATACTTAGTCCCAAAATGCACACTAGCCCATAAGGTGAGAAGAGGAAGGTTGTTTTGCCGTCGGTTTGAAGATGAATGGACACCACTGTCATCTGTTGACTTATGGCGTCATCTGGTGAATTTATCCGTCATCTGGTGAATTTATCCGTCATCTGGTGCCTTTACGACGCCATCTGGTGACTTACGGTGCTCTGTTTCGAAGCATGTGATTCATTTATCGTTTGATTGGACGGAGCAATTCCCAGAAACCGACGTCGTTTGCCAGGAGTTGGTATGCATCACGGGCGCATCTAGACTTCGGGGGGGGGGGAATTTTATCATGGTTCAGGAACAGTATGACGCAGCCAGTATGTTTAGTCGTCAAGACTTTCGTGGATTGAAACCTGTTCGATATTTTTTAGTCTTTGGAGTCAATTTCAAGGCTCGGAAATTTCTGATGAGCGGAGATCCCACGCGGAAACGGTTTTCAGGGCAACTCGATGGCGTGCCCTGTCTTGGATCCGCCCTTGGATTGCGCCGGTAATAGCAGAAATTATTTGGATGAATTGACGTCGAAAATTGGATTGAGGTGCTTGGAAGGAACGCTTGAGACGGAAGGAGGAGGAGGGGGCGTGGCTAAAGCGCTGATTGGCAGCTGATTGGATTAGCCTCGGTCGTTACTGTGGTGGTTGGCCTAGTGGTAATGTTGAAAACTGTTGTCAGATGGGGTTGGCACTGAGGTCTGCGAGAGACAGACAGACAGACAGACAGACAGACAGAGAGAGAGAGAGAGAGAGAGAGAGAGAGAGAGAGAGAGAGAGAGAGAGAGAGAGAGAGAGAGAGAGAGAGAGAGGCTGTCCGGTGGTTGACTGTTGTGGGTGAAGGATTTTTGGGGAAATGAAAAACTGTACAAGCGGCTGATAGATGAACGCCTTGATGGTGCTCATCCGCCGGACCTTTTGAAATGCACGACTTGTGTCTACTGTCCTTTTGCTGCGCTGCAACTATATGGTGCATTAGTCCAATGAAATCAATCATGACTTGGCGGATTGATTAATTGATTGATGAATTGATGAGTTGATGACTATATCGATAGATGAATGGGTCTGGGAATTGATAACTGAGTCTCGGGATAGACATAATGGGTCTGGGAATAAATGAATGGGTATCGGAATAGATGATTGGGTGTCGGAATAGATGATTGGGTGATGGTGGTTTTCGCCTTAAATCAAAACTTCAGTTCGAATTTCCAATATCTGTCCTTGACTGAGCGACCAAAAGGGTCGTTGACTGACGAATACAGTTTTCATTCGTTCGTCCTCGACTCTCGGTTTTCCGATTTGATGAGAGTTCTGTCACCCGGTGATGGTTTTAATTCCCCAGCGTATTGTCCGCTGGTCAACGCCCCTTCCTGTCACAACCCCATCCAATAACACTCCACCCGATGCAAGAAAGGCCGCGTTGATCCTGTGCCCACCGCACTCCTTAGCGGTGACCTCTGGTAACACCAGACACTGATTTGGCTAGAACGCCCTCGTTATGTGATTTATCTGGTTGTAAAGCACGGCGTTTCCTGCATGGAGTTATGCTAAAGGCGCTGTGTAAATGCTCACATTAAATATGTTTGACGCCAGACATTTTAAGTTTTCCAGCTGTCAGGCCACGCTGCAGTGTCTGATATTAAGGTTGACTATAACGCCGTAATGTACTAGTTTGTCTGGTCCAGTAGAACCTCCAAAGACGTTGATAACCTACTTTGAGAAGTTCTTCAACAATACAGTTCTTCAGATCGTAAGCTCAGTCAAAACAAAATCGATTGACAAGAAGTGTTCGGTTGCTGGTCAAGATCCAAGAGACAGGCTGGCAGGGAGGCAGTCAGATGGCTACGGTGGGTGGTGTTTGGAATTGGATCTGCGGGATAGATAAGGGGAAGAAGAGGATTGTATACCTATATATCAAGAATATATAGCAATATATCAGATATATGTATATATACCTATATATCAAATATATACACATGCATGCAAACGCAGACAGATAGACACAGTTGCATAGCCAGAACAGTACTGTCTGTCTCTCTGTATGTCTGTCTGTGTGTCTCTCTTTCTCTGCTGGTCTTCTGGCAACCGGACTTAGTTCTTGACGTGACATTTTTGGACAACCCCACTGACTTGACGCAGTGCTCGTGAATTAGCTTAGCTTTAAGTAACGTTTTCGAAATTTCGAGATCAAGACAACGGGTTCTTTGTCTTTGTCTTTCTCTTTGTCTTTCTCCTCTTCTCTGTCCCTTCCTGTCCGCTCTGCTGGTTCTGTGACATCGTTCAGATCAAGGCTTAAGTGACATCTTTTTCGGATTGCTTTCTCCACCCCCACCCAGTACCCTGTATTCCTGTCTCGGGGCCTCAGGGTCTCAGAGGCCTCAAGGACCCTAACTGCTTGGCTCTGTCTAATGGATGGCGAATTTGGAATGCGAGTTTCCTTAGAAGAGACGATCGATTGGTGCCTTCTGCAAGACACAGATGAATGGCATCGATGGATTCTTGGACTGCCTGATGGAAGAAGAAGAAGAAGAACAATAGGAAGAGGAAGAAAGAGGAAGAGGAAGATGAGGAGGAGGAGGAGGATGAAACATTATAACGGCGCTATAAAATTGTCCAGATTAGATTAGACGCACACATATACGTGGATACGTACATCCATACATATATGCATGCATGCATTCTTACATGTACACACAGTTGTCTGGATTTTATTAAAGCGCACGTTTATAAGTGTCTGAAGGCCACACACATCAATAGAGTAGAGGCGACAACAGTGTCTGCCTTTGTCAGGCATTGATTAATATTAGGTTGGAAAAGACGGCCACACAGCGAGGTCTAGATGATGGAGACTGGGCTTAGACGATATATAATCAAAGTGACAGTGGAAGCTGGGCTGAGACGCTGCGAAGGATGACTTAAGAGACGGAGATTGAAGGTGGAGTGTGGACCGTCCCTTAAGCCCCCTTGTCCTTGTCGTTCTCTAGGGCCTGACCCGCAGTCGAGTGCCTCTCTCCCGCGAAGTCCAGTCACAACAGGGAACCCAGAGTAGATGATGAACCGGTTGCAGATAATGGGACTTTTATTTAGCGCCAGAAAAAGTTTTTCTTTCTGACTAGAGGATGTTTTGGCCAAAGCACTGAAGCAGCTAAAATTGGATTTGGGTAGAATTGGCGCTGTATAAATTCACTAGGAATAGTTACATTACTTTGTAGTAACTGGATTCCGTTCGTCCCTCCATCTGTCAACCTATTCGTAAATCCATCCACGCTGCACTTTATCGCTCAGTCATTCCATCCATTCTACACTACCAGTTCATTAATCCATCCATCTATCTCTCTATTTATCCATCAATCCATCCCTCAACCAATCAGTCAATCCATCCATCTATCGTTACATGCCTTTGTTCGTTCGTCCTTTCGCTTGCTCTTTCATTCACTCGTTCATTCATTCCTGAACGTCATGCAATGCAGTCAAACCCACCTGGGGCCCTGACACAAGTTGCTTGCCCCAGGCTCTTCCAGAGAGCAGACCAGAAGGACCAGCTGGGCGGACCTCAACTCCTGTGGGGTCTTAATTTTATAGGTATTATATTTGGTTTCCCAAAGTCGGCATAAATTAAGACCCCGAAGCTAAAAAAAACTGAATGAAGTAGTTCTCTCGCGGTCACTGCAAGTGCTTGCTTGCCTCTGCCAGGAAAAGGCGGGTCGCGCCGCACGGACCGCGCGTTCCTAAGCAGCAGCACAGGTTTTCCATCGGTCTATCTTTCCGCCTTCCGGTCCGGTGAAGTCTTCCCGTCTGCCTCGCTGGCTACTCGTAAATTGAGTTGCAACCGCGTGATGGCGCTCTTATACGACTAAGTCACGAACGCCAACCTCTTTCTCAGTGAATTTCTCAGTGTCTCTGTGCGTCTTTCTTTCTGTATCTGTCGGTGTCCCTGTCTGTCTGTGTCTGTCTATCTATATGTGGGGCACGGTAGCCCTGTGGTTAAAGCGCGCGGCTTGTAACGCGAAGAGTACGGGTTAGAGCCTCCTCCTCTGAGACGGTTACTGAGAGGGAAATTGAGCAAGTCTCACTCATAATAATTGCTCAGCGCCATCTGCTAACGCTTAGACGTTAGATAGTGGCGCTCAATAAATGCAGAAATAATAATAATAATAGTAATAGTAGTGGTAGTAGTAGTAGTAGTAGTAGTGGTAGTAACAATGACAATAATAATAAGTCTGTGTGTGTTTCTTGGCGTTTCTTCGCATTCCGCTGCCTCCTTCTGTTGCCCTGTAAGACTCTCTCTCTCTCTCTCTCTCTCTCTCTCTCTCTCTCTCTCTCTCTCTCTCTCTCTCTCTCTCTCTCTCTCTCTCTCTCTGTCTATCTATCTATCTATCTATCTATCTATCTATCTATCTATCTCTGCCTCTCTCTGCCTCACCCTTATTTTCGTTTTTTTAATTTAATTATTTTAAGGAAGAATTGAGGGTAAGAAAGTTCCAGAAGACTCTATCAGTGTCTGACTAATTTTGTCTGTCCCTCCGTCCCTCTCTGTATCTCTGTCTCTCTTTCCCTCTCTTCCCACCACTTTACTTCTTCCCTCCCTCTGTCTCTCCCTCTCGTGCCTTCTCCTTCCCTTTCTGTGTGCTTCCTTCTTTCCGTCTCTGTCCATCTCACTGCCTCCTTTTCCTTACCCTCTCTTTCTTTCCATCTCTCCCTGCCTTTCCTTCCCTGACTCCCTCCCTCATCCATCCCTCTCTCTGTCTCTCTCGCAGTCTTTCTTCCTCTGCTTCTCTGCCATCTTCTCCGGCCCAGTGCTTACCGATGGACAGATGGACCCGAGGGAGAGAGACGGAGGCTGAACGGTCGCTGCTGCCAGCGACGAAAACATCGAACTCAGCAGCAGCTGCTGCTGCACCAGCAGCATCGTCATCATCTGCAGTCGGTCACCACTTAGCCCAACCGTCACCCTACCCCAGCCAACAAATCGCTTCTCAGGGCGAAGATGGGTCGTTGTCCGTTGACCAGCACCGTCACCTTCCCCTCGACCGATACGTCCCCGATCACTTCCTTCCTCTCTCTCTCTCTCTCTCTCTCTCTCTCTCTCTCTCTCTCTCTCTCTCTCTCTCTCTCTCTCTCTCTCTCTCTCTCTGTCTTGCCCTCTGTTTTTCTCTGTCTGTGTTTCTGTATGTTTCTGTTGTTTTCTGTCTTTCTCTGTGTCTCTGCCTGTTTTTATATGTCTGTGTTTCCCTCTGTCTATCTGTCTCTTGGTCTGTCTCTGTCTCTATCTCTTTCTCTGTTTCTTAATGTCTCTGCCCTTCAGTTATGCATCTGCTCTGTCCATTTCTGTCTGTCTGCCTGTTTCTCCTTCTCTCTCTTTCCTCTCCCACTCTGTTTTCTTTTTCTCTGTCTATCTTTGTCCATCTGTCTCTCTCCATGGCTCTATCTGTCTGTGTGTGTCTGTGTATCTGTCTGTCTCTGTTTCTCTGTCTCTCTGTCTGTCTGTCTCTGTCGCTGTCTGCCTGTCTGTCTGTTTGTCTGTCTGTCTGTTTGTCTGTCTTTATCTCTGTCTCTCTTTGTCTGTCTCAGTCTCTCTCTGTCTGTCTCTGTATGTCTGTCTGTCTGTCTCTCTCTCTCTCTCTCTGCCTGCGCCTAATAAATAAAGGCGGCGGTGCCCGAAGGATACTGGCAGCAGTGCACTTGAACGCCGTCAGCGTCCGATGCGAGAGAATTGCCTTTGGTTGAGCGTCATCTGGCGCAGCAGCAGCAGACGCTGAATCTTTGCGGCCTAGAACACGTCGAGCAGGATTAGCGCTCGGAATTATCGTCATTAGCATCACCACCAGCACCAGCAGCCGAAGCAGCAGAGGAGTCAGAAGCAGATGAGTCGGAAGCACGAATGGTCTGGCTGACCAACAGCGGTATGGCGAAAACATTCGTCTGTTCCATCGGTTCGTTTTGGTATTAATAGTAATAGCAATAGCAATAATAATAATAATATTATTAATAATAATAATAATAATAATAATAATAATAATAGTAGTAGTAGTAGTAGTAGGAGTAGTAGTAATAGTAGTAGCAGTATTAGTAGTAGTAATAGTAGTAGTAGAAGTAGTAGTTGAAGTAGTAGGACTAATAGCATTATTATAATTTCTTTCTGCATTTATTAAGCGCCACTATCTAAAGACTAAGCATCAATCGATGGCGCTGAGCAGTTGTCAGTGAAGGACTTGTAACCATCGAAGGAGAGGAGACTCGAACCCGTACTCTGTGTTTTACAAGCCGAGAGATTTAACCAATCGGCCATCGTGACCCAGTCTGCAGTAGAAGTTGTTGTTGTGATTGTTGTTGTTATTGTAAAGCAGTAGTAATAATATTCATTGGCCTTATCTGCTGACATTAACTCTCGCTTCTAGACCATGGTGTGGCTACAGATTAATTGGTCCTTCCATCTGTCCCTCCATCTGTCGGTACACCCATCCATCCATCCATTCATCCCTCTGTCCATCCATCCATTCATCCCCCTCTCCATCCATCCATCCCTTCATCCAATCACGTCACCTACAGGTTTATCTGTGAAGCTGTGTGAGAACTTTGGCCAGACAGTCGCCAACAGACGAACAACAGACAGACAGACACACAGACAGACAGACACACAGACAGACAGACATACAGACAGACTGACACTGCAATGGGAATGATTCAGTGGTCAGTCAAGGCTACAGCACGGAGTCTGTCTATCCGTCCGTCCGTCCATCCGTACGTTTGACTGTCTGTCTGTCTGCGTCCGCCTCTTCGTAATATTGTTCCTATGTAATTGTGCGATGTACTGACGCTGTCTTAAAAGCATTTATTACTTGCTCTCAGTCATGTATACATACATACGTAGATGATGCACATAAATGTATATATATATCTAATATAGATCTATGTGTTATGTATTCGTCGCGTGTACATACTGAAAAATGATGAAATATTGCACCCATAATACGGCGCATATTCTCATATAATCCGTCTAAACATGCACATCGTTGCCTATAAGCATTTTGATCTATGTATACATTCAACAATGCATATATGTGGCCACCAGTATTCTCCTTACATACATAATTATATACAAAAGGATATCATACGAAAGGTATATACATGTGTATATGTATATATATGTGTGTGTTACATGGATTATGTTCTATGCCTGGACGACGGATGGATGGGTGGAGGGATAGATGGATGGAGGAATGGATGCACTGATTAATGAATGGATAGATGAATGGATGGATGGATGAATGAATGGATGGATGAATGGAGGGAGGGATGAATGGAGAGATGGATAGAGTGCGGATGAAATTCTTATGGAGAATACAAAGCAGGTGCTCGTTCATTTCCTCGTTCGCCCTTTAATAACTGCTGCTGTCGCGGCTGGTGGTGGTGGTGGTGACAGTTCTGCCTCCTCCTCCTCCTCCTCCTCTTCTTCTTACTCCTCCTCCTCCTCTGGCATTTACTGGGCTGCTCAAACAAATATACGAGCAGAGGAGGAATGAGAAAGAGGATGAAAAAGAGAAGGAAGAGGAAGAGAAGAAGGAGAATAGGAGAAACAACGGGTACCAATCCCATATATATATATATAATATATATAAATGGGATTGTTACCCGTTGTTTCAGCCAGAAGGAAGAATATATATATATATATATATATATATATATATATATATATATATATATATATATATATATATATATATATATATATATATATATATATATATATATATATATATATATATATATATTATCTGAAGACGTTTTGTGTGCGGAGAAAAATGCGAAATGGAAAGACATATATCACCAACGTAGAGAGATGCAGAGAGACAGAGACTGAGAGCCAAGCGTTCAGAGAGCGAGAGAGAGAGAGAGGGAGAGAAGAACAGAGAAAGAGAGATGAAGAGATAGGTAAATACAAACAGATATACGGACAGACAGACATAAGGGGATTAGAAGGAGGGAGATTATGTAAGAGGCAGAGAAACAGTGAGAGAGAGTGAGAGAGATATAGATAGAGAGAGATAGAGAGAGAGAGACAGTGAGAGAGAGAGAGACAACCATGGACGATGAAGGAGACAAAAGAATAGAGACTGAGAAACGCAGACACAATCAGACAGACAGACTAAAGAAATAAGAAGCTGAAAACAGACGTACAAGCTACGTGATATTAATTTCTTAATGTTGGTTATATATGTATGCATTAGCCCTGATTTCTTGCCAGACTGATTATCCACCTCAGCCCAAGAGTCGGTCGCTTCCCCTTCTCTCTCTGTGTCTCTCTGGCTGTCTCTGCCTCTCTCTCTCTGCTGTTCCTCTTTCTTCTTTTCCTTTCCTTTTTTCTTTCTTTCTGTCTTTCTTTCTTTTTCTCTCTCCCTCTCTCTCCCCGAAATCTCCATCTCTCTCCGCCACTTAAAGCCGCTTCAGTGAGACCAGCTTAATAGCCGGAGCTGTATCGAAGCAAGTTCGCAAGAGCTAGGTTGGTTGGTCAGTTTCGGCGTCATGTCAGTTTCGGTGTCAGGTCAGTTTCGGTGTCAGGTCAGTTTCGGTGTCAGGTCGGTTTCGGTGTCAGAACCCTGGTGGGGGACAAGCGGGTGGAGGCAGGCAGCATGGTGTGACGGTGGAAATCGTTGATGATGGTGGTCAGGGATGGTGCAGAAGCGGAAGCAAAGTAGGGCAGTTTGAAGAGTTCCGTTCTCTTTTTCAATGAGAAGGTGGAGGGGAAGAGGGCGAGCAGAGGATGCTGGGACTGACAGGCGAGAAAGGGGGTGAGCCAGCTAGGAGGGTCTTTCGGGACTTCGTTGCAAAGAGCTGGCGCCGCGTAGATTAACGAGCGATTCCTCTTCTTCCCCTTATCTATCCTGCAGATCCAATTCCAAGCACCACCCACCACAGCCACCTGCCTGCCTGCCTGCCTGCCTGCCTGCCTGCCTGCCTGCCTGCCTGCCTGCCTGCCTGCCTGCCTGCCTGCCTGCCTGCCTGCCTGCCTGCCTGCCTGCCTGCCTGCCTGCCTGCCTGCCTGCCTGCCTGCATGCCTGCCTGCATGCCTGCCTGCCTGCCTCTTGGATCTTAACCTGAAACCATCTTGCCTATCGATTTTGTTTTAACTGAGCGCCTGTGTATAAGCTGGTACCCGCGACTTAGCTTTCGTTGGGCGCTGTCAACCATCTCGAGCTTACGATTACGATTACATATTGGAATTTGAGAGAGGATGAGACTGGAGGATGAGATAGAGGAATGAGGAAGAAGGAGTAGACCTGGACGGTTGGTTAGTTAAGAGCTGGTGAATGTAAGAGGATTGAGAAGGACAGATGCCCGGACAGGCAGCCATACAGGAAGAGACAAAACAGGATTGAGATGAACATAGAGGCAACAACAGAGATCTCAGATCTGTCGTCTGCTGTTTGTCCTCACAAGTGACGCAAGGTTCAAAGGTCGACCTCTCCGTCTCTCTCTTTCTCTCCCTCCTCCCTCCCTCCCTCTCTCCTCTGTCTGTCTGTATGTCTCTCTTTCTCTCTCCCTCTCTCTCTGTCTCTCTCTCTCTCTCTCTCTCTGTCTCTCTCTTCCATCAGATGACGCTCTTAAGATAAAGCAGCCACCTCGATTTTCTCTTTTCATCTGCAGTCATATAAATATCCCTTCTCTGAGTCCCGACCCTCCCTCTCTTTCATCCTCTCCCTTCTCTCTGTCTGTCTGTCTGTCTGTCTGTCTGTCTGTCTTGGAAAAAGGTGTATACGATAAAGAGGAAGAACGGGAGGGAGAGAGAAATGAGAATGGAAGAGAGGGAAAGACAGGAAGACCTCTCTGCTTTTTAATTTTCTCTCTCCCTTCACTTCATTCTCCTTCCCTTCAATCTTCCTCTCTCCGTCTTTCTTCCTCCCTCCATTTCTCCCTCTCTCCCTTTCTCCATCTCTTTCCTTTCCTCTCTCTTCCATCCCTCTCCCTCGCTCTCTCCCTCCTCATCTCTCTCTCCCTCCGCTCCTCCCTCCCCTCCCTCTATCGACCCAGTTTACCCAAGGGCCAAGAGGTTTAGTGTTAGCCCAAGGAGGTCCTCTTGACGTAAATTATGATTTGCTGGACGTTTATCGGTCCGGCCAGAAATCAAGCGATCGACGCTCGAGTGCGGGAATAGGGGACTCCGTCCCCAAAGCCCCGCTCAGACTAACCGAGCGTCCAGTGTGAGAACAGCAGAGTAAGAGTCGTAGCAACAGACTTACAGGCAACTGTTGTCAAGTGTAAAGGACAATTGTAACCGTTGTTTTGGCTTGCAACAGTTGCTACGAAAGCAAGTAGGTTGTTGATGACGTATGCTTTTATAACGGATTTGAAGAACCTCTCATAGCAATAATATGTAACATGCAATAAGTCATAATTGCAGTTAATAACACGAAGCTTGCGTAGGCAGCGATTTTGTGAGGTACTTAAAGGCGCTACATTAATTGCTTGGATACATACATGTGCACTTAATAATAGCAATAAAGCTGTTGTTGTGAAGCAACAAAAATCTTGTAATCTGTTACCTAGAGAGTGAGTGTTGGTCTAGTGGTTCGCGCCCTCGACTGTCGACCGAGAGATCATGGGTTCTAATCCTCGCCAAGGCAGAAATTTGTTTCTTGATTCCGACTCCACTTGCGTCCCCTAGACAACTCAGCCGTATACAGAGTGCAATAACCGTACACTGTCTGTGGGAAGATCTGACGGTGAGGGAAAGGACTAGCCACCTGCCCTCGTATGCCGAGGCTGCGAAAATGAAGTTGCTTGCACTTCATACCCATTGCTGACTCTCAGGGATAGCTTAAGGAACTGCTCTTCTATGTTAATACTACTGTTCTTCTTCTTCTTTGTTTCTTCTCCTCCTCCTCCGCCTCCTACTTCTCCTCCTCTATCCATCCATCTGTTTATCTACCTATCCATCTATCTTTCCAACTGTTTCTCTCATTCCCTTTCTTTACAGTTGAAGGTCATCTCCACCGTTAGCCAACAGATAACGAATGATCCCTGTGATAATCCACCAGAGACTTCGCGGCTTTTCTGGTTTTCAGTCGATTCCGTAAATTCCGTCTGCGAATTGTCCACTGGCGCCATCTACCATTCACTCCGCAAACCACGCTGGTAGGGTGTGATGCCAAATCGGTTCCGGGGCGCAGACGGTTCCGACATCGCCCTCCGTTGGCCCAACATATTGAGGCGAATTTCAAAGTATCATGTGCCTTGATGGAAAAATCTGATAGGAGACAATTGTTTAATAAGTGCGAATGCAAAAGCCCAAAGAGTCACCCAAGGAGTAGGTGCTTACGCAGTCGTGATTAGGACACAACGTCCTGCATGTCTAGTGAACAAATCACAGTATTTTTGGAACTTTTTTCGCTGGGAACTGATTTGGCTTCACATCTGGCCTCGTTTCCGACCGCTTGGTCCCCTACGACTTAGTCTCTCTTCCTCCTTTGCCTCCCGAAGTCATCTGTCGAGAGCGATGATGATGATGATAATGATCTAGATGATGATGATGATGATGATGATGACGATGACAGCCATTTCGAAGACGAAAGTTCTGGAACGCTGCGAAATGACGCTGGGCTTTTTCTACTGCCTGCTTGCTTGTCTGCGCCTTTGTTTCCGTATCTGCGTGTCTGGATCTGTGTGGCTGTCGCTTTGTCTGTCTGTGTGTATTTGTCTGTCTGTCTATTTTTATGTCTGTGTTGGGAGACTTTTTTAAGGTATGGGAGAACAGCAGATGCAGTACGAGATGTCGCTCTATGAAGCCATAGTATGTATGTATATATGTCTATGTGTATATGTATGTATGTATGCATGTATGAACGCTTGCACGTATGTATGTATGCATGTATGTATGCATGTATCTATGTATGAACGTATGCGTGTATGTATGTATGTACAGTTAGAACTAGCTGAACATAGAATTATGTTGAACTGAGTCACAGGAACAGTACGTACGCTGAGTGGCTTTTACTTTTTGGCACTGTTTGAACACAACGACCAGCATAGCACACAGTTCCAGTCCATGCATGGTTTGCACGAGTTACAAAATTTCTCAGTAATGTCACTATGCCATATTTGTTAAAGTAACCAGTCTGCAGTTAGATGCATTACGGGATTTGTTAGAGTACATATGGTACTCGATCTTGAAACTTGTCATACCATTAAAACACTGTGGCTACGTCCCTGCAACAGAATTAATTTCCTTTCAAAGTATTTCGTAGACACGAAAGAAGTCCGGAAAGTTAAAAGCAACGATCAGTTGTTTACTGTTGTCGTCATACCACGATTGCAATGTCTGCCGACTATCTATTGTCAGCACAACCTGCATCAGAGTTAACGAATCTATGTCAAACAAAACAAATTTGTTTTCTAAATAGTTGTCGTAGTGCACAAGCAAGCGATTTTCGTTCAAGTCAGTGAACATCCGGTGAGTATGAGAGAGTGCGAAGTCCCCCGTTTGAAAACGACCAATCTTGTTAACAGAAGTGTTCAGCAGTTCCCATTTCGTGTAAGAATTCCAGATATCACTGGTGATGAACTGTCCGTTACGTAGCCAAACTACTTGAATCGGCCACCCAACATACATGGGCAGGTGAAAACTTTGTATGACGGTGGCATATGGGTCGTAGATTTCCACTTTAGCGTGCGGAAACCAGGGGCATATCCGTGTCAGATTTCCGTCGATAGTTACTGAAATACCACCCTGCAGGCACTGCACCGACATGGAAAGAAATTTGGTAGCTTTGTGATGAGTCGATTCTATCTTCCGGATATATTCATCATCTTGAAAGTAAAGACAATTCAATTTTTCATTCGGTACAATGTTCAGTTGATAATAAATGCTGTCTAAAAGGATTAGCCAGAGAAGAGCGAAAGGATTTCTGTCTTCGAAAACACGGATTGAAGTAGTGAAGTAACTGTCATCATCTGAATACCATATGCATAGTATGTAGATGTGGTTTCTTAATTTTGCCACTCCCGATATGTTGCAAAGAGGCACTTCGATGGTAGCACGTAAATTCGCGGTTATAAGATCCTCTTTTCCTAAATTGCAATATATATCAAAATATTAGCTTTGGTTTAAAATCTAGTAATCAATTTATCATATTGTGGCAATTATGTAGCATCTTGTAAAAAACCCAACTATTCATCAGGGAAGTTTCAATTTCAAACGAAGAGTTTAAAGCAACCCCTGCCATTCACTGAAAGGGTGAATTGAATAACGTTCGAGAAAGTTCATGTCATGGAAATGACGACTTTAGGCCTATTTTATTGAGAAAATGAGAAACACCGATTTTTATACTGAACTGCGCTGACTTAACTATACAAAGTAAATAAGAAAAAGAATAAGAAACAAACAATACGAAGGAGAAGAAGAAAATGAAAAAGAAGAATTCGGTATTGGGAAAACCGAAAATACTGAAAAGCGGTATATGCCCATACAATCGAAAGGTCGCTATTACTCAGAATGCAGATATCAAAATATTAGCCTACTTATCTCTATCTATTCCATAAAACGGTGAAAACCAAAACTTCTTTACCGAATGTTGGGTGGCTCTGATATCGTTTGAGGTAACAATGAACGAAACTGTTAAAGTTGCTGAATCCAAAGATCGTAGAGTACATTACGATATGACACTTACTGCAATCCAGTTGACCGAGGCTTTTCTGATAAGGTGGCGCTTCAGTGGGCACCACGCCATTTAAGGGCCCCTTGCACGGACAGTGCTAGTCGGAGATTCAAAATAAGCCACCTTCGGGTCGCGAACAGGGGATTATCTCGCACAGAGGCTCTGGCGTACGCGTTTACCGATGTAGCCAAGTAGGCCAGTACTAAATTCTTTAATAGTACCGTAAAAGATATCGTGAATAAGCTGCTGCCTTGCGCTTAGCTTTCAAGTAGCGCTTTAGGAATTTAGGAATTTGGAGTTTACGATTACTGTTACGATTACCAGTTGGTGCATCTGAAGAGACACCGTTTGACAACAGCGTTGCAATTAGAAACACTCCGAACATTTTCTTCGAGAATTTTTCAACGTAAAACAAAATAACAGTCTCTTCAGCGGCACCGCGGAGGCAGGCGACTGTATCTGAGAACTAAGACATCCTCATTTTTATACTTAATATCCCCCATGGAATTATTATTCTACATCGAAAAGATGTTTTCAATTCTGCATGTACAATTAATCTTACCGATTGAATTTCATTCCGTCGATTCGCATACAAAGGACTGCAGTTTCTGGGCATCAATTTCAGTCGCCTCTTAAAACAGTTAACCAAGTGGTTATTCTTAAAAGCCAGCTCAGCGAACGTGTTGAGTCAAGACAAAATCGTTAGGCAAAATGGTTCGGTTCCAGGTCAAGATCCAGGAGTCAGGCAGTCAGACAGTCGGACGGCTACGATGGATGGTGTTTGAAATTGAAGCGAGAAGAGAGATAAGGGGAAGAATCAGGATAGGCCTACGATTTTTGGAAAAGTAATGTTTTCAGTTTAGAGTGAAAGACCAGCGCAGAAATTGCAAGAGGTGAAGTGATGGTGAGTTCGTAAGATGGATCAGATAATTGTCGTAATTCTGGCGGGAGTTTATACGATTTTGTCTACTTAACACTGCTAGCTTTTAAGAATAACCACTTGGTAAACGGACGTCAAAGGCGACTGAACCTGATGCCCATAAACTGCAGAGTCTTTTGTTTGCAAATCGACGGAATGAAATTCAATCGGTAAGATTAATTGTACATGCAGAATTGAAAACATCTTTTCGATGTAGAATAACAATTATGTATTTCGTGCGGACTGACCTTCTGGATATCGACCTGATTGTGGCTTGGTTTTGGTGTGCCATCGGTTGATGCCTTGTGCATTAGACGCATTAGAAGTTGCTTATTATTATTATTATTATTATTATTATTATTATTATTATTATTATGTGTCAGTCTAAGGTCGTCAAACCCGCTGCCATTCCCACGACGGCGGCGTGCAACACCATCTAGGCAGTAAAAGATCGTAAACTCAGTCTTTATGTGATTGAGCCTTTGTTCGTCGCCTTGGCTGTCCGTCTGTCTGTCCGTCTGTCTGTTCGTCCGATTTTCTCTTTGTATATTCGTCCGTCTGTCCGTCCGTAATAATTTCTATCATTATGTCTATCCATCCGTCCATCCATCCATCCATCCGTCTGTTTGTATGTAGGTCTTCGTGTCTGTCTTTCTGTGTTTGTGTCTGTCCGTTCGTCTGTCTTTCTGCCTGTCGGTCTGCTTGTCTTTCTGTCCGTCCGCCTGCACGCTCAGCTATCTGTATGTCTGTCAGCTTATCATTCAGTCAGTCAGTCAGCGTCTGTCTGTCCGTCCGTCCGTCCGTCTGTCTGCGTTTGTTTCTGACTCCTAATTAAGCCATTGTTGCCAAAGCTGTATGGACCTCGTTATTCTGTCCATTTCGACTGAGGGCCGCGTTTCTCACCAGGACGCGTTCTCAGGGCAGCTCTTGCTGCGCGACGGCTGGCGGGTACGTTTTTGTCCCACAGATTTCTGCTTCATTGTTATTCCCACGACAGAGGACGCGTTTTCGTCTTAACGCTTCGCTCAGCAGAGTTTTTCTGTCGCTTCTCTTTCCAGACGCAATTCGACTTAATTCGATCGAAGCCGCAAGAAACCTCGTTTCCACTGACGCTATCCTTCGAATTTAAAACGCCCGGAATTGATGAAAGGATGGAGACAACAAGACGACTTCCGGTGATCAGGTCGCGTCCTCTTCCGGAAATCAGATGACAACCACTTCCGGAAAGAAGATGGCGGCTAATTTCAGTAAAAATCGAAAGTTATTATTTGTAAATGTTAATCTAATTTCAACATGAAGAAAGGAAGAGCAATCGCTTAGGCTAGCTCGAAAGCAGCCATGAGGGTAACGTATTAGAAGACATTAACTGATATGATAGGTTATTATTAGCCCATATTTTATAGTCTACAGTTTATAACCTATGATTTTAACCCATATAATCCATTTGGGTTCTAACTGAAGTGAGATAATGAGGAAAAAGAATGCAATTAAATCCTTAACTAAAAATTTGTAAGAGGGCTTTGAGATAGGGTGAATCGAAGCCAACCTAATGCACAATTAATTGACTAAATTGCTTAATTGAACATTTAAGTTCAAATTCTTAACTAAAGAGGCAACTGCTGATATTTGTTGAAGGTGAAGCAAATGTCAGCGATTGTCGTCCATCGGATATTCAGTACTTCAGCCTCGATCTTCTAGCTGGATCAGCTCGCCTGCTGAGGACCCTCCGAGGCAGCTCTGCCGCCGACCTTGCTCAAAACCTCAACCACCTCCGAAGCTTCTTCTACAGCTCAGAACACGAGGACCTGAATCTCCCGCCTTTCCACCTCCAGGCGTCGACAAAGGGATCGCAGATCCTCATCAGAAACTTTGACCAATCAGTGCACGAGGTTAAGAAATCCCTGGACTTCATCCGTCGGTTTCTAGATGTCGCTCCTGTGGAGTCCAGTCTCATCAAAATCGAGTTTTGCGATCTAGAAAGAGCCATAACCTACACGACTAAACCATACGTGCGTTGCATGTATCCACCAAATGGGAAAAGCATCCCGGATGTGGACCAGTCAGTTCCGCCTACGAGCTCAGAAAAAGACCCTAGCTTTTGCCTAAAGGTCAAGCGTCTAAGCCAGGTTTTTCCGTACCACGTGATCTTGAACTGCCGCTCTGAAATCATCCAGACTGGACCGGCTTTGTCGTCCTCCATGGCCACTCCTGAGACCCTCGCTACAGCTCGCTTTTCGTTCACGGACTGTTTCGATATCCTATTTCCGGTGCGTACATTGCCAGATCTCTCTGAGATTCTAGATCCAGCTGTGCCGCTGACTGTGATAGTCCAGACGAAGCGGACTTCCGGTTTTCGCCTTAAAGGAGAGCTGCACTCACTTCCGGAACTCTCAATCCTGCTCTTTCTTCTGTTTCCGCTTGGCAAAAAAGACGTACAAACGGACTTTACAGTCTCGCGAAATCTCCTACCGCGAGATCTCGTTCGACGTGTGCTAGATCTCGATGAAATCTCGCAAGCGGCGAGACGCGAGCGTCGCACGAGACTTCGACTCGAGAACGTCACTGCTGACCTTCGGGATCGGAGGTCAAAGGTCGAGGCTGACAGAGTCCAAACGGACGGTCTTCTGTTGTCCATCTTTCCGTCGTTCGTCGTGGAGAATCTGCGCTCGCAGAGACCCGTTGACCCGGTGACCTTTGACCTCGTGACGATTCTCTTCGCCGACATCGTCAAGTTTACGGCACTCTGCGGTGACCCCCACGTGACTCCAATGGACGTTGTGCGCATGCTCAATCACCTTTACACCCAATTCGATCTCTTGAGCAGCTTGAATGACGTCTACAAGGTAGGCTGGTCTGCCTACAGTCTCATGCGAATGAATGAATGAATGAACGAACGAACTAACGAACGAACGAACAAATGAATGAAAGAATGAATGAAAGAAAGAATGAGTGAATGAAAGAAAGAATGAATGAATAAGCTGGTTTCCCTGAAGCGGATTTTGGGCGGCGTTGAGAAATTTTTGAGATTTACATTTACAAGCAGCGATTTTATCAATGAACTGAGCAATGTAATGAGTCAAGACTCAAGAGTGTCATCAGTCAGTCAGTCAGTCAGTCAGTCAGTCAGTCAGTCAGTCAGTCGATTAGTTATGGCTGAACTTAATGACAACAAAGACTGGCAGAGTAGAGATCCTCTGACTGACATAACTATCACATGAAAATTCGTGACCCACATTTTAGTACCTGACCCAGATTTTTGAAGCGCGCAGTGCTCAGAAGAAGAGCAAGCACTTCTACGCGACGGCTCTCATGGGACATTAAATCAACAATCATACGCCATAAGATACACAGCGGAAGTAATATCCATTTCACTTTTAAAATCTCCTCCAATTGAGGTTAATTAAAAACAATTAAGGAGACCACAGAACGCCCACGCTCTCGAACGCACCTGGCGTTCGAGGTATAGCAAGATCACGTGACGCGGTGCAATATTAACGATTGGTCATATGACAGGAAAGGGCTTTCCAGCAAGGACGACCATGTAAATGTATGTACATGTACATGTTTTTCTAGAGCGACCTATATATGGCCTCGACTCCGCTAATTTTCAGTAAATCAGCCCGAGATTCACTTCACAGAAATAAGCCACGATCGGTTTGCGAACTGAGATCGTGGCTCCACTGTGTAGCACACAATACAGTTTGTCCTTGAATTGCAAGGTGAGCTGAAACTGAAGCAAATTATGGATGTAGGACAAACATACAACTCTTGATTAGAATGAGTTTCTACGTGGGTTACAGTGATTGGCCGGCAGCAACGACCAATGGCACACGAGATGGCCATACATGCACGCTTACATGTGTAGGTCTAATTACAGATGTCGTAATCGTAAATTGAAAATTTCTGCAGCGCCCAAAGAGGCTAAGTCACGGGAACCAGCTTATTCACAGGTGCTCGGCCAAAACAAAATCGACAGGCAGGAAGGGTTCGGTTCCAGGGTTAAGATCCAAGAGTCAGGCAGGCAGACAATCAGACGGTTACGGCGGGGTGGTGTTTGGAATTGGAGCGGAAAGAGAGATAAGGGGAAGAAGAGGAATCAGGATAGGACTTATGGAAGTGGACTATAGTATGCTTCAGATAAAGATAAACAATAAAATAAATAACTAAATAAATGAGGTTTATTTTATAATAAATTAGGGTGGATGGTTGGATGGATGGATGGGTTGGTGGATGGGTGCACTGATGGATGGGGGGACGGATGGGTGGGTGGGTGGATAGAAAACACTGGGGGAAGTATCTATAGATGGGCGAGCGAAATGCACAAGGGAGAGGAGGATATCCCGCGCCAGAATGAGCGGGAAGTGCCTCCACAAATCGAGCAAGCTGAATTGTGGGGGGGGGGCAGAGACGAGTTGGTCGATCGAACTCGCGGGAGTGAGCGATAATGCGGAAGATGAAGCGGAAAATGGACCGATAAGAGTAAGACCTACACTGGCGCCGCCATCAACTAATGGCGTCCGTGTGTGATGGAGCGCATTGGAGTCTTCTAAAAACGACCACCACCTCCACCACCACCACCACCACCACCACCACCACCACCGCCAGCAGCAACAACAACAACACCGTTTTTAATTTATCATATTATGTATCGTAAAAGTGCGTGGCCCGTTTGAATGTATCTCATGGTTAACGCTGGCGCTTTCTCGCGAATAATGTGAGAAGAAAACGGCTGTTCAATAAAGCTGGTAAGCCGGATTAAAGTTTTCAAAATCGAGACAGTTTTTGTCAAGTGTCCTTTGCTAACTGCATATTTCCTCAGACGGGGGAATTTTCCCCAGAAGGGTAAGTTTGCCGAAATAGGGCGCGATGCTCTGCGTGGGAGAGGCTATAGTATAGCTTATATTTCATATATACACTGGTTATATATGTTCTGGTTACATATAACCAATTATGAATATATATATATATATGTATGATCAAATGATAGAATATAGTCTGTATCTCTCTGCTTTTTGTCTATCTGCCTTTCTATCTATGCGTGTCTGTCTGGCACTTGGCCTGTGACATCATACATGCTAATTAATATTCATGACGTCTGAGTACGAACGATTAGATCGGAAGTCCATCCCATCCGGACCGCCGTACATTTCTAGCGACATCTGGTGTAGTCATCTCCACTCTGTCTCTCGCTGAAAGAAAATAGATGTCCATTTAGGCGAAAGTCTACGTGTATTTCCAGGATCAGAAAGCAGATTTCGGCTAATTTTCATGTCAAAATAGACAAATTGAACTCCTGCTGTTTCATTATCAGACAGCGATAAGAAAGTCTCACTTTATCTCTGATTTCGTTCGAATTGCGGCAGGAAATTTGTTTTCGTTCTTATTTATCTCTTTCTCGCAAATCCATCGAACCAAATGGCATCCGCCATCTTGAAACAGCGTGGGGGGACAGCCATAAATTACGGTCGACTGCCTGGTTCGACTGCAACGCATCGAGAAAAGCTTTGCACTCATCTTTTATTTACAACGCGGTGAGCAGACAGACATATACAAACAGACAGACCTACAGACAGCACAGAGAGTTACAGACACACACACGCCTTGGCATACCAAATATTACACACAAAGTTGGAAAAGAGAAATATGCTTTATGGCGGCAGGTGTGTTACGACGTGTGATGTGGACTTCTGTCCACTCATACTTCTGCATAAATAATTAAGTACTGTATGAGTTCTGTGTATGTTTACGTTGCCTATGGAAACGTTACAACGGCTTATTATGTTGCACAACAAAGTAGTGCAACAGTATTTCATCTTTGAGTCCAGTTTCCTGTCGATGTTAAAAGTTTCCGAATGCAGGTGCATGAGAAATTGGTGTCGAGACATGTAAGATGATCTGTTTGTCTGTTCGTCTTTCACTGAAAGGAAAGATTGCTTTGTTGTTTGATTGATTGATTGATGATTGATTGATGGATGGATGGATGGGTGGGTGGGTGTCTGGGTGGATGAATTGATGATGGACGTATGGGTGAGTGGGTGGGATGGATGGATAGATGGAAGAGTGGATGGATGGATGGAATGATTGATGGATTGGATAGATGGATCGAATGTTATCGTATTTCGTGCCTTTCCGAAGACTGTGATGGAATTTTACGATTAGGATGCTGTTGACCGTTTAATTTGTCCATCGAAAACAAATGTCTTCGGACACATTCTAGATTTCGGCTGAGCTACAGAATTCCCTTGAAAAAATGTGTAATCGATCTAGAAGTGTAGACTTTCTATCGGCTTATCGCCCTATGTTGACGTCGGTGTGTCGGCAATGCGAGCTGACTTCACGGCAACATTTTTGTAGGTTGACTCGCAAGAAGGCGTCGACATAAATTAGCTTGTGTCCATAAATACAAAAACATCGAAATTTGTGTAGGAACATCTGCTCAAAAAAGATCTAGACAAATGTGTATAGGTGACGTATCTTATGAATATTCACGATAGTGGGTGGAGACTTTTTATATATTAAGCGACATAACTTGTCAATGTTCGTGATAGCAGGTGCGGTAGACCATAGAACATAATTATTAAGTGACGTAACTTATGAATATTGATGATGGTAGGTGGAGACAATAGGTGACGCGTACATGGTCGTCGGGGGTTTTCCCGTCTTTACGCCGAGTCATGCTGACGTCGTCATTTCAATGGCCTTCGAGATGATTCGAGCCTCGCAGTCCGTCTACTCACCCGTCAACCATCTCCCTCTCCAGGTACGTCACACCGTCTGTCTGTCTGTCTGTCTGTCTGTGTCGCCACAATTCGAACCCGCGTGAATGTCCAACAACGCTGCCATTTCCCAGTCAGTCCGTCCTCTTTCCACGGACTCGACCATTTCGAAACGCGCGGAAGGATACTGTCTTTTTCTCCATATTGTACTCTTTACAGCCCCCCATTGTAGTTGCATTAAGCCGGAAGATGGCACTCAGCCGTCGAACTCCCTTCCGCCGTCTAGCGGCCATTTTCCAAACAATGTCAGCCAGTCTGCCGACATTTTATTCCGGAGATTTTGAGGTCAAGAATGATTTACAGACGTTAGCCGTAATCAGGGTTTTTAACTGCACGATAAAATGGTGCAGCTTTAGTGCCAGGCAAGTGCCATAAACGCCTTTTTACCGTCGGTCTGGTTAGCTACATTGGTTGCAGCGTACGTCCGTGAGGATGCCGGTTCGCATACTGACAGTGTCTATATTTTAGAGATTTTAATCTCGGGCTATCACGGCCCGCACCCGGGGACTTTAACTGGTACGGCGTCCATTCAGACGGGCAGCGGTGGTGAAAATGATCTCATTTCATTGCAGGATGAGGATATACGGTCGCTATATAAAGCCGTGTACATTTACATTTTGGAGGCGCTTAAGTCCGATCGCCGTAGTTGTGGTTGGGATAGAAGAAAGCATACATTCAGAGGAGTTTCTTGCCTTTGAATTACCCACAATGCACTGCGCCTCTAGCTTCAAGCGCAAGCTGCCTGCCTGAGAAATGGCTAGCGACAATCTACGTGGTTCGGATAGGACCAGCTGCTAGATGTCATGGTGGAAATCTGTTATTATTCGTTTGGGGAGAGATTAATTTATCAAGCTACGGAGTAATGCCACTCACAGATCGACGACTTTCAACAATATTTACCTCGGCCGAAAGTGGGACCAAGAGTCGGGCAGAAATATGGGTGTTTACGACTTCGCATTTTCGCCCGAGAGTCTTGCGTTATTAATTGGGAGATTCGTACGAACCTCTGTGGCGCCTCTGGCGACGGGAACAAAATAGTCAAAATGACGTATCACCGTGAATTGGCGGAGGGTGGGCAAGGGGCATGACCTCGGGATCGGCCGACGATTGGCTGAAAAGTCATGAAAAGTGCATTGAAGTTCTCAAAGTAAGGTAAATGTAAACGTAAATGTGCACGTGTTTGTATAGCGCACGTATGGCCTTGAACTCTGCTCATTTTTTGACGATTTGATCGGGCGAGATCCTTCGCCAACGCTGCCCGATTGAGTGGGTGCCACGCCGGTTAAGGTTCCCATGTATTAACTGTGCTACACCGAGATTAAATTCTCTTAAATATACTTTTCCCCTAAAACTACATTAGTTCTTTGCATACGTCACTAAATTGTATAAATTCAAAATAACTGTCTTATAACCGTATCAGGTTTAAAAGACTTTAAAATACATCTGTAGATAGTATATGGTTATTTATATAGCCCCTTTTAGGGGAACTTCCGAGGTTCGGTATTCCACACAATTTTTGTAACGATGAAATACGATGCAACAGTGGTTGTAACATTACACAACTGAAAACGAAGTGTATATATATATACATACATACATACATATATATATATATATGCTGTGGCATTCAAATGGAGAATGAAGACAGTTGCTTCATAAGAACTACTGACGGGGTCGTCCATAAAAAACATCCGACCCCTCCCTCCTTCCTTGTCTACGTCTGCATATGGCATTACTCCCATTACCCCATTCTCTTTGGGTGGGGTATTTTGATAATGCCGCAGTCAGCAAATGGGCTCTAATTAGATGCAACAAAACACAGATTGTCCGCCGTCATCTTTGAGACTTTGGTGAGGGAGGTTCTGAGCCCAGAAACTTAATCCGGGCGACGCCTTCCTTTCCTTCTTCTTAAGTCAATGGGTTGACTGTTCGCTGGTGGAGATCTCATTTCGTCCACTTGTTTGACCATCCGTGTGTTATCCATACCACACATACATCGTCCTCTCCATCGCTGTTCGACCGTCCACTGACCCTTGCATCGTATCTTTTACCGAAAACATCTCAACGCAGATGTTTGCGTCTGATTACAAACGAAAGCGATGACGTCTGTCACTCAGAACTGAAAACACTCCTCTTCCACAGATCCTATCCTGATTCTTCCTCTTCCCCTTATCTCAATTTCCAGTCCAATTCCAAACATCCTTCACCATAGCTAGCTGCCCGCCTGCCTGCCTGCCTGCCTGCCTGCCTGCCTGCCTGCCTGCCTGCCTGCCTGCCTGCCTGCCTGCCTGCCTGCCTGCCTGCCTGCCTGCCTGCCTGCCTGACTCTTGGATCTTGACCTGGAACCGAACCCTTCCTGCCTATCAGTTTTGTTTTGACTGAGCACCTGTGAATAAGCTGGTTCCTTTCGTTGGGTTCGGAGGAAAATCTCGAGCTTACGATTACGATTACGGTGTCTGTTTGAAGGTGCGGATTGGAGTTCACTCTGGTCCTTGTGTGGCTGGCGTCGTTGGCCACCTGATGCCTCGCTACTGTCTCTTCGGAAGAACGGTGGCCCTGGCCAACCAGATGGAGACACTCAGTGAACCAGACATGATCAACATCAGCGAGGACACACTCAGGTAGTCAGACACACCAGTCACCTGTTGCCTACGGATCCTTCTGTTACTAATACATTACTATGTTGTAGTGTAGGCCGTGATATAGATGTATGTGGCGCCGAGATTGTTAATCAAACCAGAAACCATCTGGCCAGGCCTTGCAGAAATTCCAAACCTAGTACAAGCGCTGAGCACTTGCGACACGGTAACCGATTGGTTAAAGCGCTCGGCTCGTATATGGGTCACGGTAGCCGATTGGTTAGAGCGTTGAGTTTGTATGTGGGTCACGGTAGCAGATTGGTTAGAGAGCTGGGTTTGTATGTGGGTCACGGTAGCCGATTGGTTAGAGCACCGGGTTTGTATGTGGGTCACGGTAGCCGATTGGTTAGAACATCCTGTGAGACAGTTGCAAAAAATTTGACACTGAGTGTCGTCATCATAAAGCGAACTCTAAACCATAATAGACGTGTTAGTTTTCACTTCTAGACAGTTCCCGGTACAACCTTTCATCAAAGGCGGGTCGAGCCTTTGAAGTTCCCCCCACCCCGAAGGAGACGGGATAATGATGTCTGGTGGCGTCTAGGATGTTCACGGATGTTCATAATTAGGCGAATCACCGTCCACCGTGTTTATGGGAGTCGTATACGTTTCCGGATTGTTATAGCGCCTTTCCAGAAACCCCACAGCAGCCCACCTCCGTTGAATAAGGCCATGGTACTAATGACGATTTATTACCATTCTTACTGTAAGACGTGTATCAGTAATGGAACACACATTATCCCTAATGTTATGAGCTCAGAGTGGCGCTATATTATAATTCTTAGACGCTTCACATTACGTTACTACTGAAGCTATTGCTGGGAGAAGAAGAAGAAGAAGAAGAAGAAGAAGAAGAAGAAGAAGAAGAAGAAGAAGAGCTAACCTCGAAAGGCAACCGTGGGTGTGAAGTGCTTGCGACTTCAGTTTTCTTAGCCTCGGTTTGCCAGTCCTCTTCCTCTCCGTCTGATCTTCCCACCGACAGTGTACGGTCAGAGTACTCGTGTTATAGCTGAGCTCGCTAAGGGGCGCAGGTGGAGCAGCAATTTGGAGGCATCATTCTGCCTTGGGGGATTTAAACCCCCGACATTTCGGTTGACAGTCCAGCACGATAACCACTAGACTACTGCGCACTGCCTGCTTATAAACCTACAGTTACTAATGTTGTACTTGTGCAACTGCTAAGTCGAGGTTATTACTAAATCTTTAGGCCTGATATATGGGCCTACTGTGTATTAACAAATGCATTACTTACTTACTTACTAACCTAACAGAATAGGCCTAACTGTAGCTACGCAGTAAAATGCTATTAATGTTATCGACGGTCACTGATGTTTCTACAGGTGCATTTCAGTCCCCGATGTTTACCTGTTTGAAGAGAACCTCAATCTACCTCCAGATCTACCATGTCGAAGCTTCTTCATCTCTCAGACGCCCGCCAGTCCAGTCCTTCATACCCTTGAACTGCCTGTGCCGCTTGGCTTGTTCCGCACCCCGGCAGCCACGCCCCAAAGCTCTCCCTCTAGACACGCCTCTCGCCAAACCACGCCCAACAGCGCGCCAAAAGAAAACACAGAAAACGATGCCACGCCCCTTGGATCGCCTATGAAGCATGGTATAAATCACGCCAAGTCCTCTGTGACGTATTGCGCACACCCTTTCACCCATACTGCGCTCAATGGTTCGCCTTTCCGTTACACCCCCACCCAAACCACGCCCAACGGTTCACCCTTCCGATATGTCCCCGCCCAAACCATGAACAACGGCTCCTCTTTCCTATACCCTTCCACAGAAACCACGCCCAACGGCTCGCCTTGCAGACACGCCCCCATCCAAACCACGCCCAACGCCTCGCCTTGCAGACACAACACCTACAAAACCTCGCCCACAGCCACTTCTTTAAATGCGGCAAGCGTCAGCAAGGCCACGCCCATCGCGGAGGAATACACATCCCTACACCAAGTTCATCGAAGGACTTTTGAGAAGAGTCTGGAAGTAGGTAATGAACGATTTAATGCACCAATCAACGGTTCGACAACGCTCCATCTGGTCGTATGTGAATCATTCTTTAACTCCACGCCTGAGATCTACCTGAATGACTTACCAGTTGACGCAAGCTCCGCCCACATCGGCTCTGCGTCCATGACAACGGAAAAGAGTAACGGAAGTGACAACAAGTCACCTCAGATTAACGGAAGCAATGACCAATCACCTCAGAGTAACGGAGGCAACCACCAATCACCTCATAGTAACCGAAGCAGCGACCAATCACCTCAGAGTAAAAACGACCAATCACCTTTTGTGTCGTCCCCCACATTTCTTCGCAGTTCTTTATGTCGTTGTTGCGCGACGGATTCAAAAGAAAGTACTATAACAGTCACCAAACCCTGGTCAATCCCCCAAGGAAAAACAATTAACAAGAGTCATAACAACGCTACGAGGTACGCAGCGCCACCTAGCGAATTAATTCAAACTAAAGTCATCAGCTCCTGCGACAGGCAGCGGTGTGGCCGCAACCCTAATAACGGACTTCAGCTGTTGTCGAGGGAAGAACTGCAACGAATCAAGCGAAATGCGCGCCTCGTCTTCTATTTTCGTCAACAGGCACGATCCATGTCGCCCTCTAGCGAACGCTCGTGCAGCGACGACGACAAACTACGCAGTGAATCGGTCTGGTGCTTCCGCGACATAAGTGAGTTCGTCGTATCCGACGCAGACGACCAGCGCTAGGAAGCCGGCGATGGATTCAGCGAGGGGTCGTCCATAAAGGACGTAGGTAGAAAGACCGACTTTGGACCCTTCCCTTGTCCGCGTTTGACCCTTCCCTATTCGGACGTGTCCTCACTTCAGTCGAATACTAAGGCCTACATTTGGGTACTTCAACGGAGTAATAAGGCCTACATTAGGGTACTTCAACGGAGTAATAAGGCCTACATTAGGGTACTTCAACGGAGTAATAAGGCCTACATTAGGGTACCCCGCTGAAGTTGCAGAGCTAACAGTGATACGGGTGTGGTACTATGATACTACCGTGTCCAGCAAAGGGACGTCCTCATTTGGGCAAAACCCCTGCCTGTTTATCCGAATGTGGATGACCCTCCCTTGCCCCTCTGCAGACGTCCTTAATAAATGACCCTGCAGTAAGTGGACTGACTGTCTGGATGTTGACCCGACTGGTTTATTTTTGCTGCACCGTCGGTTGATACCACGTTTATTATACACAGGCGCTATAGAAGTTTCTAATTAATAATAATAAAGAGCGATGGATTCATCTCCCCAGTTCTGCTTTAATGTTAATCAGTAACAACTTTGTAACTTCATGTTACATATTAACGTAAACAGTACAACGTAACGTGTAAAATCGTTGAAATTTCAAAAGCTGTGATTTTAATTACCCTTTGTTTACGTTACTCGTAATACGGGTTACTGTTACGCGATAACAACACTGATACTTGATGCTATCAAAGCCTCGTGTTAATCAAATAAACGCATTTGCCAGAGTGAAAACACTAAACATTCAAAAGTTCCAAACTTTGTGAAGCACATTCTTTCCCTACAGGATGCGATTTTTGGTACGATTACGCTTACGAGCAAATGTAAATCCCTGAAATTTGTCAGCGCTACAAAAGCCATGTCAGAGAGACCAACTTATTCACTGGTGCGGCACCAAATCGAGTCCGCAAGAGGAGGTTGATTGGTGGCAAGAGACCCACAGGACATAACCAAATATACTGGCGTATTATATTTTCAGAAGGAGATATCTGACCAGTGGGGGAAAATTCTCCCCTTCTCCATACAAATCACACCATACATGTCTACTGGTCACTTATTAGCTTGGACTTGTGAAGTAATGTAGGCCTACGTGGTACATCCAGCTATCCAAACTGCTGTCGCTCGTGCTGTCACCAAAACCCCCAGACACCATCACATCACCCCTGTTCTCAAATCACTGCACTGGCTTAAAATATCAGAACGAATAGAGTACAAAGTCTTATCCCTTACCTACAACAGACCAATCCTCCCAACCAGAGGCGTCGATCCGTAGTAAACATTGGAGGGGCCCGGGCCTAAAGTGGGGGTCTGGGCGCATAGCCCCTGTCGGGTTCCAGAGGCAAAGCCCTTAGTATGGGGGTCAAGAATAGGCCTAATACAGGAAGAATGAGAACTTTATCAGTACATAGCTGCCTTTTACTGATTTTACAGGTAAAATATTGCTGGCCAACCAATGGCCGAGCTCTCATGCTCAAAATATTGCCTGAGCCCGGGTTCTGGGGGCACACATATGATTGACGCCTCTGGGAACATTGGTGTCAATGTAAATCTGTGAAGTAGCACCGCAAGAAAAAAAATTGCATCAGAAAGACCAGGGTAACTGCTTCCCAAATAGAGGTGTCGAACTATAGGCCACATTTAGTGAACACATTTTTCCTTTCTACTTCCTCTAATAAAATTACTTATTTAATTCTAGATCCCAAATTTTTCGTTAATAAAGACTGGATTGGACCCATATAGATTCCTTGGATTGGACCTAAAGACAATTCTTTGAGCATAGACAAAAGTAAAACCATAATTCTTTTCAAAAATGTTTTAATTGCATTAGCAAGATGGCAGTACAGGTTCATTAATGTCAGTTATATTCGCTAGGTGACAGCACAGTTTTGAAAAAGACCATTAGATCAAATCGCGCGCTGGTTACACGAATCCTATGCACGTGTTGACCACTCCTTCACATTCCTTCGGACTGTACGTTTGGCTGTCCCTGTGCTTGTCTGTCGGCCTGTCTGTGTTTATGGGGATTAGGCAGCTGGAAAGTGTGCTGCCTGCAGATACGAGAAGGATTGTTGACGTTATTACTACATTTCGGACGCTTGATTTCTTTGTTTGCATATAATTAGTCATGTATGTTATTTCCTGCCCATCCTCTGAGCACCTGCTTTTAAAGGTTTCGCTGTGAGTTTGGCGTTGCCTGATCCATACGTAATACACCTGCCTATTTAAAATAGTTTTGCCGCCCTTTCTCGGATCTGGCTGGTCACCGATCCCTTATTAAATGGGAAAAGCCTGAACAGCGCCCTTTTCTTCGGCTTCGGTTGAGCTACGGCGCTATATAAATTTTATTATTATTATTATTGTTTGTTATTGTTCTTGTTGTTGTTGTTGTTATTATTATTATTATTATTATTATTATTATTATTATTATTATTATTATTATTATTATTACTACTACTATTATTAAGTGGGGAAGACTTAAGGGCAGGAACAAAATGTTGGAGGAAATGAATCTTCGGTGAGAAATATAGAAAAAAACTGATGTGGAGGGAAGAATGTTTGCACACACGTGCCACACCACTCTGGAATAAACTCCCCCCAGAATTGCCACAGTTTTCTGACCCATCATACAAACTCATCGATGCTCCACCGCTTGCAATTTCTGCTTCGGCCTTTCATTGAAAGCTCAAAACATTCCTCTTTCACAGATTGCACCCTGACACCCGTTCTTCCTCATCTCTCTCTCTTCAACCCCAAACACCACCACCCGTAGCTGCCACCCTGTCTCTCCATCTGACTTTTGGATCTTGACTTGGAACTGAACCCTTTTGCCTATCGATTTTGTTTTGACTGAGCGCCTGTGAATAAGCTTGTTCCCGCGACTTAGCTTTTTTCGTTGGGCGCTGTAGAAATCTCGAGATTTCGATTACGATTACATCTTTTAATGAATTAAATTCCTTAGTGGGATACTACTTTTCATGTAGGCCTACTAAACACTACTTTTAGTGCGCTACTATTTGTGCTTTGTTCATTAGAAATTGGCGCCATAGAAGCTAAAGCTAAAATTATTATTATTACATCATCATCATCGTCGTCGTCGTCATCACCATCATCATCATTATCATCATCATCATCATCATCATCATCGTCATCGTATACAATATGAAGTCAAGAAAAAACGCGTCCAACACAAGAAGGCCTCAAAATGCCTGGGAAACAAAAACAGTGGGAGGTGTGTTTGTTATTTTCGATCATAAACAATAAAGGTACGTTTTAATTAATAAAATCTTAGTCGTATCTTAAATTTTGTACGACGAAGTGAAGTCACTTTATTTTCAGTTCTTTCCGAGAGTATTTAAGTGTCGGCTTTAACTGATTTTTTGGTACTGAATTAAGGTATGTCGATCCAGAATAAATTGTTCAGGCGCAGTGCACCTGAATATTGACGTACTAACGCGAGATTTAATAAATTAATTAAATTTGATTTGACATCCGCTTAAACGCGACCTCGTATAAATCGTTATAAATGTTATCAGATCATTAGGGGGTTTACTTTTGCCACAAGTTACGCTGTCTTTAGTGCTTCACTGGCGTTTTCAACTGTGTTAATATTTTTTTCCGTATTCAGTCACTTAAATACACTAGTCAGTTAACACCTAGGTCAAATTTTTACACGCATCGAGAAAACTCTTTAAACAGAACTTGGTAAGTTGCGGATCAGAGACGTAAGCTTGTGTACGTATAGCCAATGAAGTTGTTCCACACTTTACACTTAAGATATTCATTGAGATTGCCCTGGCAGTTTTAAATGGAAGTATAATGAACGGAAGAACCGATGCCCAGTTTCTTTTCTCTGTGACTGACTTAACTGTGCTTGCAATGTGTTGCAGTTTTAAATATATAAGAAACCATCAAACAATGTCAGTCAGGTTAGTATTTATTTATATATTTATTTCATATTTATATAGTAACAAACGAATTTATCATAAAAGAAATCATCCACAATAATAATTGTGTGGAATTCAGCAGCATTGTATGTCTGCCTGTGCCGAACACTGATGTTGGATGGATTGAATCCTGTTTAATGAAGGTTTGGTTCTGTCCTGTTTGGTTTGTGGATTCATTATACAAATTCACCTTCATTTCGCCCATTGCAATCTCTGCTCAGGTCTTCCACTCAAACCTGGAAACACTCATCCTCCTTAGATGTCCTGTTCTGATTCTTCACCTTCCTTTATCTACCCTGCAGATCCAATTCCAAAAACAACAAACCACCATAGCCATCTGCCTGCCTACCGAACCCTTCTTGCCTGTCGATTTTGTTTTGACTGAGCGTCTGTGAATAAGCTGGTTTGGTTTGTGTAACAGAAAATGGTTTGAGTTGGTTAGGTTCAGTTCCTTCTCTTGGTTATACAGTGCATTTTGGAAACGAAATGCTTTTCAGAAAGCGTCCAGTTATAACCGTGGTGGACGCTCGACCCATGGACGAGGTCGGCTTTCGTGATACACGGGCCGCATCGGGTGCATCTGAAGCTCCAAAGTTTTCACCTCCACCCCCAAAAAACGCCCCAGTTTCCAGGCCTCCTCCTTCTGCAAACTTGAACACGGCCACCTCGTACTCCAACCCAGTTCCTCGAAAACCAGGTTTGATGTTTTTATTTGAGGTAATTATCTATGCACAACATCTGTTGCATTTAATCTTGCTGGATTTTTACTGGATTATGATTTTGACTCCTTTTTTTGCCCGCGGTTTCACTCGAAGTGACCATCCAGTGATGCTTTGTGCATTATGATAACAACACGCTATAGAAGTCTTTAGCTTAGATGAGATATTGAGTCTAAAGTGGTAAATTTTACAGTAACACATTTACAAACTGGCCTTTTGCAAGTTGAAATTTGCTATAGATATTTTATATAATAAAGGTGTGCTGTATAACATAGCATGAAAGTTTTAACTGTGCAGCCATTTGGTGTTGTTGATTAGATTGGATTTGATTGTGGTCATGGGATATTGTTACTTTTGCTGTAGATTAGATTAGGTTCTGATGGGGAAGATTTTACTCAGAAACTGTTGAACGTTATTTACTAATTTAAAGTCTTCAGATAAAACTAATCTGGTTGAATTTCTGATGGACAGTAGACATAGGAAGATTTAAACTACTCTTAAAAATTGCATCTGGCAAACTTTGCTTGAGGGGAACAGATTTTATGCGGGGCCTTACTTTTGTGACACCTAATTCTTAATTGATGTGAGTTGTTAAAGCCATTACAATATTCTGTTGGTTTGGATTTTTCTTCTAGTGGCATCAGAAAATAAAGTGCCCAGCAATCTAACCGTAAGTATCACATATCAATTCTGTTAACAAAGCATATTTTGTGGAATTTATTATGAGGCAGATCTATTTTTTAAGTTTACTTAAGAAATTGCTTTGTTTTGAAGGAGGGTTGATTGACTGTTATTGTTTTTAATGTTCTTTTGGTTTCCTATGTGATAAATTTTTAGAATGCATTAATTCTGGACAATCAGTTCAACAAATCGTCAGATGCTCCTCCTCCGAAACCCCGCCGTGTGCCTGCACCACGCCCAATGACGATCCACTTCGATGGGCAGAACAACAATGTCCTTCCCAATCAACCCCTGCATCCGCCTACCCAAAAACCAATCCCATCCAAGCGGATATCCGTGCGGTCAGACGAAACCGCTAGCGAGACCTTCACCACAGCTAGTGATGCATGGAATACTAACAACTGGAGCTTGGACTCATCTGCTTCGACTAAGGTCAAGCCAGAGATCGCACCAAAAAAACCAACCATCATTCGGGTGCCGACTGGCGAAGCGAAGTCGGAGAGTGGTGTGAGACCTCCTCCAGTTGCAACCAAGAGCTTGGCGGCAAAGCAACATGCGGCCGAGCGGATGTCTGCTTTTGACGAGGGACAGACCGACTGTGATGGTTTCGTGAAACTGTCCACTAAGCCGAAGCCAGCTGTCAGGGCCAAACCAGGATTTGGGATGGACTCAGACCTGACTGAGGACAGGCCTCTGCCAAGCACAGACGTCCGAAAGAGGCCAACGATTATTCGGCCTGCATCGGTTCACGCTACATTTGGGCTTAACAGCATACCTGGTCCAAGCCCCCCAAGCGGTTCAAACCCAGGCGGTCCAAACTCAGCTAGTTCAAATGCAGCCGGTCCAAGTGTAGCCAGTTCAAACCCAGCTATTCCAACCGTCGTACCCCGAAATCTGCCTTCCCAGGAAGCCCCTTCAGAACAAATTCCTCCTTCAATGAGAACAGCGCCAACGATTATACGCCTGGGGTGCAACACGCGTGGTTCGACCAACACTCAACCAGAGTTCCCCATAAAGCAGCCGGAAATCCCGACACGTCAACAACCGGAAATTCCTGCTAAACACCTAGAAAAACCTGCCCCAGTCGACGGCACAGTGGCTCCCCAGCCGAAGAAACGTCCAAACATAATCAGACCGAGTGGGGAAATAGGGCGCAAAGACATACCTGAGAGCACGGTCACCATCAGCAGCGGTGCCGTACATTTCTCATCCACTGGAATCAGTGCATCTTCAGAGCAGCCGGGCTCCAGCAGATCACCGGATGTTCCACCAGAGAAGCAGAATGCGGAAAACTGGAAAAGGATCGAAATGGATGATCATCGATCAGTTGCTCCCACGCGGCCAGCCGCTCCCTCATGCAATAGCCTGGCAGGGCAAGATGGACATTCAAAGAAACCCACTCAGTTGGAACTGAAGCAACCGCCTTCCAAGCCACCCCCTCCACGAATGGCCGTGTACTCAGAAGATAAAAAGGGAAATACTACAGACAACGCAAAGTAAGTAAGGATTTGATCGATTGCTTTTCATGTGTGAGTGCACTTGCTTTAATTTGTTGCTTTCATACAGCACTACTGTACAACAGGTTTGTGCAACATGGCTTTGTCGGTTGCATGCTTGGCCTCTAGTCTAACAGTTGCGAGTTCGAACTTACTGATGTGAGTCCGTATAACGATCTTGGGCAAATTGTTTCACCATACATTTCTCAGTTATCAGAGAGTGTAATTTGGTACTGATGTAAGTTGGGAATTAAACATCATGTATGTATGTAGGTACGTATTTATGTATGTATGTGCATATGTATGCATACTTGTACGTATATATCAACACATACGTAATATCTGATCATTTATATAGCACCTTTTATGATCTCTCATGGCTGTCAGACGGATATAATTGGTGCGACTTAAGTTAGGCTGGAAATGTTTCTCAAGATGTTGATAATTTGGTTACGCATCACTGTAGGTCGCAGCTGCGTGATTCCATGGCAGCTCACCACTCGGGGCCACCAGCAAGACCAGCTGCAGGACCAACGATTAAACCGGCTCGACCCACTCAACCAACAAAAAGGATTTCAACAATCGCAGGTATTGTAAAGTTTCATCACCCTTAGAGGGCTGGGCGAGTAGCACCAACTAACAGCCTTTCAGACAAATGTGTGAGAATTGTAAAGTAACCGCAAGAGGGTTAAGGGGTAGGGCATATTCAAATAAACTGGTGCCCTGTGCTTAGCTTTTAAGTAGTGCTTTAGAAATTTCGAGTTTATGATTACGATTACAATACAAACAGCTTTCGGCTTTTGTTTAAGGGGTTGTGAGTCTCAATAAGTTTTGTAGAAGCTTAAAATTCGTTTATTATTTTTAAAAATTTTGCAAAGGGCACCAGCTTCTGGTTTTCTGGATGCATCGGATTTTGATCCGGTTCCTCCAAAAGGTTACAACGTTTTACTATGATTTCACATTGAAGTGACCATCGATTTATGCCTTGTGCATTGTGATTATGGCGCTATAGAAGTCGTTGGATTAGGTTAGACTAATGGCTAACTAAAAGCACTTTGAATGCATTTCACAAGTTATGATATTATGTGTCATCTAGAGAAATTATTTATTTATTTATTTACTTATTAAAAGCACTTACAACTGTCAAATTGTTAAATAAAATTTTTAAATAAAACTTATTTAAATCTGAGCATGTGGGTGGTAAGTTAAGACGAGGCTAATCTGCGTAGATGTGCATTTGTTGTGTTCTGGTTTTTTCCAGAGATGGCGCCATCGTTGCCACGACGACCAACTCTGGGTCACCCGCTCTTCCACTACGTGGTGACTGGTCCATACGCGATCGCTCTGTTCGAGTACAAACCCACACATCCAGATGAACTTCAGTTCAGCGTAAACACCTCATCATTCTTTATCAGTCGTTGTTATCATCTTGTCATGTAGTCATCATCGTTGTTGTCATCACTGCCTTCATCACATGTCAAGTGAGTGACAACTTGGTTTGTTGCTAAGGTGTTGCCACGTGCGGTGAAATTAAGACAAATTGAGCAGGGTTCGTACTTGGGTGTGTGACCGGCGATAGAACACCACGTCACCTGGTGCCAACTAAGCCCTCCATCTTTTTATGGGTTGGTAAATGAATTCCAGTGCAAGTTGGGAGTCTAAAAAATCGTCCTGTCATTGATTTGCGGTGGTCATGTTTTTGCATCTCAGCCGAATGATCACGTGACCTCGAAAACCACGCCTCTGAGGAGCTTCTATAGAGGAGTGTAAACAGATGTGTTACCTTACTCTTGCTTCTACCATCCTACATTATCATCAGTGTTGGCATCATCGTTGTTGTCAGTCATCATCATCATCATCTCATCGTCATCTGCATCATTGTCTGCATCGTCTGCGAACAGTGAGAAAGAAAGCAATTCAGGATATCTGTTTATTACCTTACTGCTGTAGCTGAGCCCCTCAACTGTTCTGCTTAAAGGGAAAGAGCTGGCTACTCATTCTTGTGTCTGCAGAGGCCAAGAAAATGAAGTCGCCAGCACTGATCTCTTCTGACTTCAATGCTCTTGTTTTTGTAGGCTGGGGATGTTATTCTCCTGGAGAAGTGGATCAACTCAGAGTGGCTTCAGGGAAGAACGGCAAAAGCGTCTGGAATGTTTCCTTGCAGTTTTGTTGATGTTATCGAAGCACCGGCTGCCCTGAATGCCCCCTCTGTGGTTAGCAAGTCATTTTTATTATTTATTACATGTCTTGGTCTGCATTAGTCCTTAATCCTTAGTTCTTAGACCTTAATCTTTAGTCCTTAGTCCTTAATCTTTAGTCCTATTTCAACTCAAGGTAGGCCAGACAGACAGCTCCATGGAAAAAGAATTTTGAAGTTCTTTTCAATTTCAGGCTCCAGTTGCTTCCTCCATATCATCTTCCGCTTCCTGGCCTGGAAAAGGACCTCGTTGCTGTGCCAGGTTCGACTACGACGGAGAGGATCCGGCAGACCTGGCATTTGCTGCCGGAGACATCATCCGGCTCATGGAAAGGGTCGGGAACGAATGGATGAGGGGAGAACTTAACGGAAAAGTCGGAATGTTTCCAGTTGGATTTGTAGAAATCATCGAAGACCTTCCACTAGCTGTGGAATCTGAAAACACTTCAGAAAGTAGTTCAGGTACACTTACCACTACCAAGGGGTAATGCCATACGCAGAAAGCTGCGGACAAGGGAGGAGGGAGGATCCAAAGTAGGTTATTTTTGCGGACGTTCTTTATGGACGACCCTTCAGTAGTTCTTATGTAATAACTGTCTTCATTCTCCATTTGAATGCAACAACATATGTATCGTTGCTAATTGTGTGATGTTGCGACTGCTGTTGCACTGTATCTCAACAACGGTTTTTCTTTGACAGCTGATGTTGCAACTGTGTTGTTCGATTTCCTTGGCCAGCCAGGCGAACTCAGTTTACTGGTAAACATTGCATCTCTTCATCTCACCATCAGTTATCTCCAAACTTATTAGACATTATTTTGTTTACTAATACACAGCTGGTGGTTTTAAATACTGCCTGGACCAGTGCAGGGCTATGTGCGTTGTAAAAGTAATTGTAATTGTAAAGATTGTAATTGTAAAAGATAATATTTGTATAGGTTGTTGATGGAGTAAAGTTTTTTTAACTCACGTTTATACAAATGTTAGTAAACTATAGTACAATACTAATGATACCAATATACCAAGGATACTACTATACTAATGATACCATGATACTAAGGAGACTACAGTACTAATGATACTAATGATAAGAATACTATAATACTAATGATACTATAATGGTAATGACACCAGTCATTAAAATAAAGATCTAGGTGACAATTCTAAAAATGTGTTTCTTTGAGGAATAAGATCAGAAAATAAAGCATGAAATATTGGAATAAATTTTATGGCAAGTTTTTCTTTTACCATTTTGGTTCTTTGTAGTCTGGTACGCGGGTGAAGATATTGGGTGTCGTCAGCTCAGAGTGGTTGTATGGGGAATTTGAGGGAGAGAAGGGGCGTTTCCCAAGGGCTTTTGTTGACCACGTCCCCCCAGGGCTCCCACATTTCGAAGACCAACAGCCACAGACGACTCATAACGAGGTTTGTTCGCTCACGTTTTACTCACTTGTGTTGCTGATAATTCAGTTTATTCATAGTCTGGAATTTATGTAGCACCAGTGAACTGATTTTGGTGTTTCTTTGTATCTGGGAATTTTTAGTAAAACCTGTAAAACACCCGTCAAAAAGATTCATTCATTCATTCATTCATTCAGAGACATTATTAAAGGAGTGCAGTTCTCTGTTTGCTTGGCAGGCGAGTGATGGGCCGCACTGCTTCGCTTTGTTTGACTTCGTTGGTCAGAATGAAGAGGATCTGAGCTTCTCTGCAGGCGAACGCATTTCTCTTTTGACACGTGTCGGCAACGATTGGCTGAAGGGAGAGCTGAACGGACGTCAGGGAATATTCCCAGCTGCCTTTGTTCAGATTGCTAAAGACCTTGATGGTAAGATTTTGTCTAACCTTCTCTCCTTCCACCTTTGTGGTCTCCCAGATCGTGCTTTTACACACCGTAACTCTGGACATTCTCTCCAGCTCAGTGCGGTATAGACTGATGCTCTGCACTTTGCTTTTACAAAGACTGTCTAGGACTTCTATAGCAATGCTCAAGGCATCAGTCGATGGTCAATTCAAGTGAAAATCACAGTCAAAATCATAATCCTTGGGAAAAGCCAGGTCGAATTTCGATAGGTCAGAGAAACCAGGAGCCAGGCTACGGTGGGTTAGCAAGTTGAAAGAGATGCATCTTTAGTTTAGACCTGAATGACATCAAAGAATTGACAGAGCGAACTGAATTGGGCAATGAATTCCAAAGCTTTGACCAGTTACTGAGAAGGCTTAAGGGCCCAACAGTGTTTGGGTCCAGGGCACAGAAAGAGTCAGTTCGTTCTTCTCTCTGTCCTACGTGGAAAAAGGTTTCCTATACTTACCACACAATGTCTGTCTGATGTACTTGATATTGACCTGATATTGACCTGATGGATTTTGATTTGCCATTGACAGACTCCTTTTGCTTTAGATAGGAGCATCATAGAAATTACTAGGAATAATAATTTAAGAAGTGCTTCTGCATCAGGTAAGTATATGAAGGAAGTTCACTTTGCTTCGTGTCTTTCATATTGCCATTTATCCTGAGCTGTTCTGTGATCTTGTGATTGCGTTTGGGTTATGTTCAATGGCTTAGTGTTTTGACGACTGGATTCTAAGCCCAACTTCAGTAACACAGGTTTTGCTATTCATTCCAGAACTTCCACCTCGTCCAAAAGTCGCACCAGCTGAAGACGTGACTCCTTTTGACACAACTCACAGCTTGACAACTTGTGATGCTTCGACTGTCAATGTCGGGTCTGCCTTCGAAGAAATATCGTCTGCTGTTGCTTTGCCGTCTGCTGAGAAGTCCACACTAGCTGTAGCAATTTACGACTTCCCAGGAGAGACAGGAGACGACTTGACCTTTCACGTTGGTGAGGTTATAGAGGTCACAGAGGTCATCAGTGGTGACTGGATGAGCGGCAAAATCGGGGAACGTTTTGGGATTTTTCCAGCGTCGTTTGTTAAGATTTCGTAGTGATTGTTGATTTGTTTGCAAAAGATAATGATGTAATTATTCCTCAGGTTAAGTCGCTGATTTTTGGCTTGCAAGAAATTAATCGGATGTAAATGATTATCAGTTTATGATCTGATTTTTCAAAATTTATGATCTGATCTCATAAACTTATGGCTTAGATGTAACAGATTGCAAAATAATGATTGACAATCGTGACTAATGGCAAAACGACAAACTATGAAAAACAGCGGAGAAATTACTTTCTTGGGTATGCATGTTGCATCTGACATTTTGATGCACCCAAGCGTCTTGGGTTAAAATCACAGTCTGATCATCATGGGTTAAAATCCCAATCTGAGCATCATGGGTTAAAATCCCTGTCTGAACATTGCGCCATCAGTTGTTGCCTTGTACAGTGTTAGAAAGGCTCTACAGAAGTTACGATTTGATTTGTTTGTTGAGTTATGCTGCAGTTGTAAGGTGAAGGGTATGCATGTGTCATGTTGCTGGATTGCTTGCTGCACTTCAAACTCAGCCACATGATCCTTCAACTGTGGTCCACAACCATTTTTGAAGGTGCGTGACAAATGATTTATTGGTATTGATTACCGTACATCACTCATCCTTGCTTACTTATGAACTTAATATTTCTGCACGGGTTCACCTTAAACACCGAGATGTTGCGAAAACGTTTTGGTTGTCCAAAGGTACGCTGTGGCACTAAATAAGCGCTTGTCTTTATCAACGGTAAACGCTTAGTACATTGCGACACATTTTTCGTGTCAGTGATGATGCTTTAACGCATTAACAGATTATGAAGCAACGTTTGTTGTTATTTTTTCAGAAGACAGATTATGATGTTATTTGTTTGTTAATCCTGACATTTGTCATTTCTGACAGATCATGAAATATTTATTTGTCACTCGTGAAATGAATTCCCAACTTGCAACACTGATAGTTTATGCAGTAACTGTGATAGTTTTCATTCCTGACGATTGCAACATGACATTGGCAGTTGTAAGTACTGACATCGTTTCCACTTTAACTGAAAGCACTTTATATGTTGGATGTTGGGTGATTCCAATGGATTCCACAGTTATGCAGTTCTCAGATATTCCATGTTCTTACATATGGTGTACAATTGTGATTAAAGTGTGCCTTAGGATTATGCCTTAGTAGCAGTTTTGTTTTCGTGGATCTTGTGATATTTTGTTTAATGTCCTGGTTTTCTGCTGAGAACATTGCACCATATGGAAAATGGGATGGTTACTTTGATTTGGACTTAAATCAAAGTTAATATCAAAGTAGTTGTGGTGTGCACATTTAAGCAAATTTTCAGACTAGATGTGTCACAATTTTTGTCGTTAGTGAGAAATTTATTTTAAAATGTCATCATGTAAAAGCACTGAATGAAATTTACTAATTAACTTATATCGGAAAATCTGTTTTTTTACTAGTTAGGCATTTGCTTTGTAAACACGCACATACTGGATTGCTGATGTTTTGTTTAACCCAGTAAATCGCTGTACATGCAGGGGGGGTCATTCCAGCTCAACTCGACCAATTCTGAGGGAAGTTCTCGCCCGACCGTCTCAGAATTGGCTGAAATTTTAACCATATGTTGCAAGATGTATTGGATGGAAAAGACCAAAATTTTTCTGCAATATTTAAAATAGTTTCCAAGATATCGTTGATTCCGTCATATTGATATGGTCATATATGGCAGCAATATATGACCATATGTGGTACATTGGGGTGACAACAGACCGGTCAGATGAAGAAGATATACTCGTCAAATTCATGACAAATATACAAAGCAGGGGAAGCTATCGTCTGACTTGATCAAGACATGATGACACATGCTGGGTTCCATTCCAACATGTCCTTCGTTTTGTGCCAGCACCTTAAGCATGCAGTAATAACACACGTTAGTATCAGTATCAGTTGGACGATGCAGTTTGGAAGGCTGTAACAACTAAATTTTCATCTTGTGTACAGAAAAACTCAAAATATGATGCTGTATGCATAATTGACACTATTTTGATATTGTTAGATGTTTAGCAGCTCCACAGAATATTTCATCATATGTAGTTTGATAAACCACCAATTAACACGAAATTTGTTCATAAATTCACTTTAATTATGATAAAGAAATGTTTATGTTAATTGTATTTTAAGTAAAAATTGCTTAGGTATGTTGCATTTGTATTTTTAAAAGTGATCACATTTGTTTCACAGTTTTGGTATTGATATGTTAGGGTAACAAGTCTGTTAATACCACCCATAACTGCAACTCATGATACCAAAATACGGCCATATTTGACACTGTAAACTCCTTAAAACGAAAAACACCATTGGGATTTTTGGAACACTTATCAATTGATCTATGCTGTATCATAAAATGCAATAAAAAGTAATATTTTTATGGGCCTTTTTGGGAATATTTTTTCTCTTTGACCCCCCCTTGTCAGATTTGGTGAATTTTGACCTACTATATCCAGCAGTTGTGAATAAGTAATCAAGTCAAACTCTGCCAACTAATTGTCAGCTACACAGACAGTATACCTATAAAAATTGATTGCATTGTGCCTGGTAAATGTGGAGATATTGATAACTGAATATTGCAAAATTTAGAAACAAAATGAATATGAAGGCACTTTTGACATTTAATACAGCTGAAATTATGAGACACATAATAATAATTATATTTCTGTAATTTGCACAAGAAACTGTACAGATATAAAATAAATCATCTAAATTGGTTCAAAAGCTCTAGAGATATCAATTCTCAAAAAGTGGACATCATGAAGTTTTGCAAAATGCCTTTGGAGGGTGGGGTCACAGAATCAACGATATCTTGGAAACTATTTTAAATATTGCTGAAAACTTTTGGGCTTTTCCATCCAATACATCTTGCAACATGTGGTTAAAATTTCAGCCACTTCTGAGATGGTCAGGTGGGAGGCATTGGTTGAGTTGAGCTGGAATGACCCTGTAGCTGCAGCTAGCTGCCCTAAAGCAAGCTACAGTACCAGTTTATAATCTTTACCAAGAAAACTAGTGTCGCTATTTACTATTGGTAATAGTTTTATGACTCATTTTCAATTGAAGCATTTGCGAATAACAAAAGTCTAATCTAAATACTTCATTGTGTTATCATGACTGATAGCCAATAGTACTATACACATGCTTTAATAATAATAATAATAATAATAATAAAAAGACGATTTATAGGGCGCCGTAGTAAGACCGAGGCCGACAAAAGGGCGCTGTACTTCAAGCATACAGAATGCTCTTGCTCGTGCTGTCACCAAAACCCCCAAACACCATCACATAAATCCTGTTCTTAAATCACTACACTGGCTTAAAATACCTGAACGAATCGAGTACAAAGTCCTACCACTTACCTACAACACACTTCAATCTTCCCAAACCTTCCTATCTTCGTCAGTTATTTACAATACAACCGCTTCGCTCAACCCGCTCCTCTTCTGCCCTAAGACTTTGCCCTCCAGTCACCTCATCCTTAAAATCTGGTAATTGCTCCTAAGCCATAGCTGCCCCACCCCTTTGGAATAAACTCCCGCCAGAATTGCGACAGTTGTCTGGTCAATCATAAGAACTCACCAACACTTCACCTCTTTCAGTTTCTGCGCAGGTCTTTCACTCAAGACTGAAAACACTTCTTTTCCAGAAATCTTATCCTGATTCTTCCTCTTCCTCTTATCTCTCTTCTCGCTTCAATTTCAAACAGCATCCACCGTAGCCGTCCGACTGTCTGAGTGCCTGACTCCTGGATCTTGACCCTATTGCCTATCGATTTTGTTTTGACTGAGCGCCTGTGAATAAACTGGTTCCCGCGACTTAGCTTTCGTTGAGCGCTGTAGAAATCTCGAGATTACGATTACGATTACGATAGAGTTATTTGCTGACTGCATCCACGAGCAGCGCAATTATTGTAGGCATGCAGGCCTACACTGTAAAAACAATTTAAACGATTTTACACGAAACGTGTCCCTCAACTAGCGCAGGGATATGCTTAAACAAATATGGAATAAGTTTAAGTGACTAATAAATAATATTTATTTTACAAATCGCCATTTTATATTAATTTTCTTATCAACCCTTTTTGATGAAATTAGTGGCCTTAGATTCGTCCGTCTCTGCGTTCGGTCGTTCATACGTAAACACGGGAAAGCGGAGACGCCACGTAGCTGACGCATGCGCAAACAATCGCCTTTTACGAGTAAGGCGATTAACAGCTGAGGCTGAATTTGATTTAAAATCCGAAATGGACTTATTCCGTAAAATTCTAACGGGTCCTCAAGCTGGACAGGCCCCTTCTGGGGCTGACACGGTGAGAATCTATTTGTTCGTGTGAGGACAAACAAATCTACTCCGGAGCATCGAAGTTGTTCTGCATTCTCCGATGTTGGATATTAGTTCAATTCATATTACTAAGATCATATTTACGGCATGCAGGCGTTTGTGAAATTGTGAGCAAACGTAATCCCGATGTTTTTCATTTTTGTTCAGTGTAAACTGTGTGTAGGGCTTCCCTGTATGCCGCCGAGGGGTAAATCCGCAATTATCGCTCACTGATTGGCATTTTCCTGTTCTCAGTCTGTAGGGCCTTCATGTTAATGCGCACAATATCACGTATTGACAAATTTAGCTTTCTGGATGCTGTTTTAGATCTTTCGCACTTGCCTCTGAGTTGTAAGCTTTTGTAGAGAATTTAACGAGATGCAAAGCTTGGTTTTATAATATGCTGCTGTTTAATCGTTATAAATTAAGATTGTGGTTCATTTCATACTTACTTACTTAAAATGTAATTACTGTTCGCGTCGTTTTAGCGACCACACTTAAGGGCAATTAATTTGTTGTGACAATGCCGGTATCCTACCTATAGCATTTCCTAGCCCCTGATAACACCATGGATATCACCAAGCTGTGTATCATAGCAATCTGTTGCATTGCTAAGTTGGCAGTAGTTGGCCTGGCCACATTATTAAGCTGAAAAATCACACCAACTCAGAGTCACTCCTTTTGTGAGCCAAACAGTAGTAAAATTTTTAGCACCTCGTCAAGGTTAGTTACTCGGAAAACCTTCCAGCCCAGCCTTGGTAAAAAGAGCAGTTATGAAGTGCTGATAAAAGGTCTAATGCCAATTTAAGGTTATTCTCCTCAGAGAACACTGAACAACTAAACCTGTCTAGTGTTCTTTATTTATATTCAAAAGGTGTAGTTGAGAGGCAGCCTTCTGACTTGCCCTACAATGCTTGCAAATAGCTTAATTTCTATTACGGTTTTACTTACTTACTCGCTTATTTACTACTTGCTTACGTAACCTCTGTTCATTTGTGTTGTTGACTTATTCACTTACTTACTTACTAGTGCTAGTTGTGTTATGCTTACTTACTTGCGTAACTTCCGCTCAATTGTGTTTGACTTATTCACTTATGTACTTACTTGATCACTGGTGCAGGTTGACAGACTTTGCGATCGCGTTCAGTCTTCAACGCTTATCGAGGACAGGCGCGATGCGGTCAGAGCTCTCAAGTCACTCTCCCGGGTAAGCAGCGACGACCAACCCAGAGTCTGATCTAATCTAATCTAATCGGAAGACCTAATCTAATCTATGGCATAGTTATAATGGATGAGGCATCGGTCGATTGTGTCTTCAGAGTGATGCAGTAGTCTGACAATGCCAGATTGCCCATTAACATTTGACGGGACCCATAAGGGTTCTGTAAGGATCCTATGTAGGATATTTGTCCCATATGGACTCTAAGTGGGCAAGCTGGCATAGGGATATTAATATAATGACAAGTGACAATGATGTTATTAAAACCAAATGGTGTTGAGGGCACAGTAGCGAATTGGATAGAGTGCTCAGCTTGTAACTCCAGAGTATGGGTTTGAGCTCCCCTTAGACGGTTACTGTTCAGGGACCTTGAGCAAATCGTTTACTCACAATTACTTCGTGCCTCAGATTCAGATTTACTGACCTTGCGTGTGTAACAAATGCAAAATAATAATAATAAAAAAGTGGTGCCAAAGAAAAGTTTTTGCACAGCGGTTAGAGTGCTGGTGGTAATTTAGTAGGTAGTTATTAATTAATTAATTAATTTAATTTAATTTAGTAGGTACAGTAGTTATTTCAAAAGCCAGGACCATTTGGGATTTTTGCAGGAATGCTATATTAAACATGAGGTTGAATAACTGATTGGCAGATGTATGGTATATGTATGATATTGGAGAGCTAATAACAATCATTCTTGCAGTTGTGATTTTTTGTGAATTTGTTTTATTAATTTTGTTTTTCTGTTTTATTTTGCTAGAAATTTCGCCTGGAGGTCGGCACAAAAGCAATGGACATTCTCGTTCACGTCTTACAGACAGATAGGTCAGTTTTCTTTGGAAAATCTTACAGAAATCACAGCAGTTTTGTTTTAGTATTTGTATTATTTTTTGCGTGCGTTACTTAAGTGCATACTTACGTACTTGTGTCAGTTTGCTCACCTTTAGTGATTAGAAAAGGTGCATACAGGTGCCTTCCTTTGACAAGGCTTGATCTCAAAGGGGTCAGCTGAGGTTAACTAAAGGATACCTGTTATAATTTAGTTACATTTTGTTCAACAGTGTGTTTTGAGCTTTTTTGTTTAAATTATTTTGATGCTGGGCTTGATTTGGGTGTTTTTTTTTGTTGTCACAGTATGCAGCCAAGTTTTAATGGTGACTTGTGTTATGGGCATGAATAGGAAGCGAGGTTTTCTGGTTCTGTAGATGTGAGTACTGTTTTGAAGAGGGTACTGTACTACTGCGTGATTCTGATTAGAGTAAATGAAACCAGATTTGTTGCTGTTGTTAACAGAACAGACTCAGAGATACTTGGATATGCACTTGAAACACTTTGCAACATCATGTCAAATGAAGTCTTCAGCGAAGGTTTGTGCAGATTTTAGACAAAGGCACACATTGATATATTTATTGCAATACAATTGAAGAGATACTAGGCCTAAACTGAAACTTTACTAAAATGCTTAAAGGCTCATCATGGAACTTGAAAGCTCTTTCAGAAATAGACTTTTGAAGAAGTGCCATAATAATGCTCTGAATAAATGCATGATTAACTTACTCAAAGAGTGAGTGACTGACTGACTGAATGAATGAGTGAATGAATGAATGGATGAATGAATGAACAGCTATATTCCAACAACTGGACACATTTCCAGCTTACCATCTTAACAGAGATGATTATGATGCTAGTAATTTGGTGTTCTTCTTGTGTATTCAGATCAGGAAGTGCAGCAGAATTTGCCAGAAGATCTGGGTCTCCAGTTCACAGAGATGTACATAAAAAATCCAGAAAATATTTCACTCCTGCTTTCATTGCTTCAGGTATTTCTGTCGATATTCTTCTTTGCTACGTTGAGGTGAATCTAGAGCCTTGGCTCATTTGGATTTAACAAAATTTAAATGTTGCTTATTTGCACCAACTTCCACTTTGTTGAATTGGTGATTTGATCGCTGTGGATGGTATAGTGGCTGTTTTACAGCATGAAGCTGGTTGCTGCTTCTTCCGGGTTCAGACCTTGGTGCAAGAGAGACAATTTGGAAAGCGACTGAGTCTGTTTTTGAGGTGATTTAGTGAATTAGCTGATGCTGTTTTGAATTTGAATGCTGTCCCTTGTGACACAAGTGACTTTATCTTTCATCATGAGTTGTTTTATGTGGCAGGAGCATGACTTTCATGTTCTTTGGCAGGACCTCCGATCATGAGCTGTTGTTTGTGACAGGAGTATAACTTTCATGTCTTGTGTTGCGTGAGTTCTGATCATGAGTTGTTGTTGTTCTGTGTTGTCAGGAGTATGACTTTCATGTCCTCTGGCCATCTGTGAGGCTTCTAACCCTTCTGCTGATGAACAGAACCAAGGAAATTCAAGAAATAATTCTTGCAAATCCGATGGGCATCTCGCGACTGATGGATCTTTTGGCTGATAGCCGCGAAATAATTCGCAACGATGTAAGCATCTACATACACACACACACACACACACACACACACACACACACACACACATATATATATAGCATCTATCTATCTATCTATCTATGCATTAGATTCATATCTGTACTTGAGCAGTTTTGATGAGTATACTTTGAAGTGGGGTTTTATAAATTTTTGATTACAATTATGATTATGATTAAATTAGGAAACAGCAAAAGTCGAGCGTTGATTTCAGCATATCTCCCTTTCAAAACGATTGTTGTAGGATCTTCTTTTGCTTCAACAATTGACGAGAAACAACACAAACATCCAGAAGATCGTTGCCTTTGAAAACGCCTTTGAACGTCTCTTTGACATCGTCCGGGACGAAGGTCACAGCGACGGAGGTCAGCATTACTCCTTGTCACCCTATTTCTTTTGTCTCTTGAATTTATATAGAGCCAGTATCTAATAAAACAAGGCATCAGGCGAAGGCACTGAGCAGTTGTGCGCCACGGTTTTACAGTGAAGTCACATTATGAAGGAGAATTGAATTTGGAATCCAAGGTGACATTTTGTTGTAATTAATTAAGTAAGTAAGTTAGTAATTAGTTAGTTAGTTAATTAATTAGTTTATTTATTTACTGAAGTTATTACACTTGCAAGGTCAGTATATTTGAATCTGAGGTGTGAGGCAAGTTTCTTATGTGGATGCTTCGGTGTACATATGCATTAATGATCGACTATTATTATTATTATTAATTAATTAGCAACTTATATGATGCCAGTGTCTAATGCACAAGGCATCAACCACCTGTGCACTGAAATCAAGCCACACTCGGGTTGATGTCCAGAAGATCAGTCCACGGTCCACAAGAAAGAGAGGCAGCCTATGGTGGATAAGCATTTTGAAAATGGTAAGTCTTAAGTTGAGAACGAAATGACATCAGCGACTGCTGACATCCCGATCTGTGGTAGGTGTTGTGGTTGAAGACTGCCTTCAGCTGTTGCTGAATCTTCTCAAGAACAACCTGTCGAACCAGAACTTCCTGAAGGAGGGCAGCTACATCCAGCGTCTGCCTGTCTACTTCGACCTGAAGTCGGCTGACAAGGCGCCGAACGAAGGGTGGTCTGCACAGAAGGTGACCAACATACACCTGATGCTTGAGGTAAGACTGATGCCAAAGAGTAGTCGTCTTGAAAATGAGCTATATAAACCTAACCCTAACCCTTATGTATTGCAGTTGCAGTTCGGTTCAGTGCCATTCGGGTTGAAACTTGACCCTTGTCTGCCCTCCGTAGCCTGACTTCTAGTTTCCGTGTCCAGTGGATCCCGATTTGACTATGGCTTCACTTGACTGATTGCATGATTGATTGATGCCACTTGATTGATGCCATGTGCATTATGATAGAAGTCTTTAGATTAGATTAGATTATAGGATTTACCAGTGGTTGTAAAAATGTATAATTGTGACAGAACACCTGTATATCCCTGCCAGCACCAGAGCACAATGATCTCTGACATGGGTGGCTGGAGACTGGAACATAAAGACCAAGCTATGGTGCTATATAAATCATCTTACTATTATTATTTTTTTTAAACCCAAGGTTGGTATAATCCCTCAGGTGGTGAAAAAATTAGTCCGGAGACATTAATGATCCTCTGGAATGGCTACACCTCATCCTGCTAATTATTATTATTATTACTATTATAATTACTACTATTGTTATTATTATTATTATTATTAATTATTATTTTTAATTATTATTTTTAATTATTATTTTTAATTATTATTATTATTATTATCATTATTATTGCTGTTATTACTATTACTATTATTATTATAAAGCTGCCTGATGTAGAATGGTGTAATGCCAACAAGTGAGGCATGTTCCTGAGTATCGACTGTAACAAACTTCGCAACAGGAAGCCAGCACAGTGTTTCTCGCATATATTCCGATATACCTGAATATTTTGGCTCACTGGCCACCAGTGACTGTTGTTATTATGAGACAATTTACTTAGACAGTTAATGAGGTGATTGCCGAGTTCCTTCAACCTCAAAGTTATGCTTGTTGTTAAATGTGACTTGTTGTAAATGGGCATTTACTTTACTTTACACATCTTTGGTTACCGATTGATTGACAGCTTGTCAGGACGCTGGTTTCACCAAACAACCCACAACAACAGACGGCTGCTTGTCAGAAGGTCATGAACCAATGTGGTAAGTCGTTCTCTGATCAATTCATTTAGTGGATTTTCCTCCCCCTCTAATCGTGAAAACATTACATAAATAAAAAGTATTTTAAGAAATTAAGAAAAAACAGCACAGATTAAATCCATTCTTAATAGTGGTTTGAACCTCGTGATGAAATGCCACGTGACAAACCAAATGATTGTAATGTACCCATGAAGTGACCAGTGCTCATAATCCATGCGCATTAATCGAACACCCTGAGGAGTTTCTCATGAAGAGGTGCTATATAAAAGTGCAATAGCTAATTATTACCCTGCGTGCCAGTTTCACCACCCCCAAATTACATACTCTGTCCCAGTGACATGAAGTTGCACTGTGTGCCCCTGTTGCTGGGGTTCAAGTCTAGAACTTTCTGACAAACACTTTCTGCTACTGGAATTGTTGCTTTTGCCAGGGCTGTTGGAGAAGCTGTGTACAATACTGATGGCCAGCGGGGTACCAGCAGATGTTCTCACGGAGACCATCAACTGCGTCTCGGAGTTGATACGAGGCAACCAGTCCAACCAGGAATACTTCGCTTCAGTCCTGGCGCCATCAAATCCTCCCAGGTGTTACCCCTGCGCTCGGTGCCGACCCTTTCTGCTTCAGTGACTCGGCTGACCTTTTAACTTTTTTACTGACTTATTAAACTACTAACTTATTTATTAACTTAAACCAGCTAAGTTACTGACTTAGTTGTTATTTATTTAATTATTTTATTATTATTATTATTATTATTATTTTATTTTATTTTTTGGCTGAGGTTATCCCTCAGGAACAAAAATTTTGCTAGGAACTGTTAACGGTTATCTGGGAAATCAGGCTTTGTCCTTTGCAATGTCATAAGAATATTTTTATTATTTTTATTATTGTTGTTGTTGTTATTATTATTATTATCAGTATCGTTATTACTTTTATTATAATTACAAAAATCTTTACTGCACGAAGTCGCAGAGAATTGTGAATCTGAGGCACAGTTTGTCAGTCGCCAGGTGATTATAGCAGTTAGATATTCAACTGTTGAAAGATAAAGACAAATAGTGAGTTACTAGCACGACTCGTAAACATACTTAGAAGGTACTGTATAGATAGTCAGGTGTGCATGCATACTTACTAACTGTAGGATAGGGTGTGCATATGTGTTGTTGCGTTAGGCCGGCGATTGTTGTGTTGTTGATGTCGATGGTGAATGAGAAGCAGCCGTTTGTGCTGCGCTGCGCCGTCCTCTACTGTTTCCAGTCGTTCCTCTACAAGAACGAACTCGGCCAATCACAGATCATCCAGACTCTGCTGCCATCTACTGCCGAAGGTAACAGAACTTTCAGCAAATCGATTGTTTTCTTAGTCAAGTGTTGTATAAGTCAGTAGGTAGATTATTCATCCATGGTTGTAGTCTTTGAAGCTTTGAAGATGCCTCTTCCCATCTGACTGATGGCCGCATGTGAAATTCTGAAGAGGTGATCTACAGGTGTCCTGTTAAACTTACAAATGCAAGTGGGTCCTGATGTTTGATTTTATAGCTTTTTGGCTTCTCTGGGTCAGGCCTAAGTGATGCTAACATGTTTGGTATTTAATTTGGTATTTGAGATACCATAATACCATATATAACGTATAACAGGTATCTGAATGATGAAATATCTTTGATGTTGATTCATTAATTAATTCTGTGATTAACTGTGACATCAACTTCAGTGACAATTTATTCATCAGCTAAAGATATATTTACTACTGTATCGTCTACGATTCCTCGCTCAGCCAATGAACATATGGCACGTTAACAAATGCTTTACTGTATTACTTACTAAACCTGATTAATTTGACAATATAGATACACGAATGCATAAAATTCCAATACTAATTTATCAGTGCTAATTAAATACCGATAATCTATTAAATTATATAAAATTCCAATTAATAACAAATTTCTTGAATGCCATTGAGGTATTTTCTTTGAAGAGATGCTGTACAAGGCTGGATTTGCAATTATGATGGTGACATTAGGTTGTCGTTCTTAAGCCGTTGTATCTTATTTGTCTGTGTGCAACAGTGAATCAGATAACAGCCGGTCAGTTGTTATGCGGAGGTCTCTTCAGCCAGGACTCGATGTCGACGTGGTTTGCCGCAGTCGCACTCCTTCACTCCGTCATTGACAATTCGGCCCAGAAGGAGCAGCTGCTTCGAGTGCAGCTGGCCACGAGCCTCGGCAATCCTCCCATCTCGCTCATCCAGCAGTGCACCAACATTCTCAGCCAAGTGGGTCAACTGCTCGAACCCAGTGTAACTTAACGTTGAATTTATATAGCACCTTTCAAAAAGAGAAATTAAGCTTGATCACAGTTCACGGACTGCACATCAGTTCAAGACCCAGTCACACCACACAAAACCCACTCTTACTGGAATATTAATTAAGGCAAGGTCACATCAGAACATTTTGCGACAGTACCCTTCCTTCACAAAAAGTGCTTCTTCTCTGAATTGGTTTTGGGAGGAATATATTAAAGAAAACATAGCAAATATTAGCACACTTATAAGATAAATTAGCATAGTTAATAATTTTTCTCTATTAAAATTTGTATATAGTCTGTAATTTGTTTACGATATTTCTGTTTGAATGCTGTATAAATCTATGCTGGTTGTTTTTAATCTTATCAGATTTAATAACTGATTCATTGCTGTTTTTCAGTGTCTTATGTTTTAGTAGATAACATTATTTAATTAGTTGTTAATTGATAATGATGTGGTTTTGTTCTGTAGGGGGCCAAGCTGCAGACGCGGGTAGGTCTGCTTCAGCTGCTGTCTCATTGGCTGGCACATTGTCCAATCGCAGTCACCCATTTCCTTCACAACGGCGCTAATGTGCCTTACGTATCCTTTGCAGTTGTTGATCGTAGTCTGTTCTGTTATCAGTTGCTTTCAAATGTTGTTTTTGTTGTTGTAATTGTAATTATAATTTATATAGCGCCGCTTCAATAGAAACTAATCAGAGGCGCTCTCTACGCTTGACTAAACGATGTTAAATGTTGTTAGGAAGAGAAATTTCATCAGTAGGCAACATGATGCACAGATAATCAATGGCAGGCTCATGCACATGTGGTGGAACCCAGCCAACGTATTGGGTTCCATACATTGTTTTTTTTACATGCTGCTCTAAAGATTAAATAGTCAGTTGCATGCATACTTCAGTCTCCTTACAATATGGATTCTAACAGTACTCAGTCCAGGACTTGAATCACAAAACCAGTTCAGCTTTCATGTATGACCTTTTTACTACATGACCTATTTCTTAGGTGGTTCTTTACCCAGCCATAAGCATTTATTGGAACCTATATGGGCCCCAAATGAGAATATGAGCCCCATGTGGTGATGCAGGTAGGGAATATGGCTTCCAGATCCAGTGTAGTTACGAGTTTCTGGGGTACATTACAGACAAAATTCTAGGATCAGTCTGGTTGAAACCGAGGTTTCAGGAAATCAGATGGGGACTGGATGGGTGAATGACTGAGGGGAGATAGTTGGGGTTTGAATGACCCTTGACCTGCGTTGTTAGCTCATATCACAGGTGTCAGCTTCGGAAGGAGATGAACTGGAGCTGATCGTCCAGGGACTGTGCGCTTTTCTGCTCGGCCTCTGCGTTCTCTTCAACAATAACCAAGTTCCGAACTACCAGAAGTAAGTCAAAGATAAGAAAGTCGTTGGGTTTGTAACATATGCATGTAAATGTAAACATACACGTTTTCTATAGCGACCGTATGGCCTTGACCCTGATCATTTTTCAATGAATTAATTGGGTGAGAGCCTTCAATGCTGCCCGTTTGAATGGGCACCACGCCATTTAATTATGTACAGTGTAGGCCTACATGTAGGTGCATATGACATCATGTAATGTAATGATGACAGTTTATACAGCATCATAAGTAACGAGCTACTTCTAGGGCTTAACAACAGATTACATAAAAGCTTTGGAATTCGCTGCCCAGTTCGATGCATTCTGTCGGTTCTTTAACGTCATAAATGTCTAAATGTGAGACTCGCCTGTTTCAACTTGCTTACTTATCGTAGCCTTACTTCTGGCTTCCGTGATCTGTTGGACTTTGACCAGACTTTTCCTATGAATGGTTTAGAATGGTTGCTTTAGACTGGTTGCTTTGATATGGTTTTACTCGAAGTGACCATCGACTGATGCTTTGTGGTAAGGGTGCTGTCAAAATCATGAGATTAAATTAGAGCCTTTGAAAGGTTCCTGAAAAGACACTATATTAATCAGACACATATCGGACTTGTGATAAAATCTTGTGACTGTTCCCACCAACGCAAATCAGCTTCAGTTGCTTTTACCTGATCAGCTAAAATCAAGGTTAATTGAGAATTTTCAATGTTTTGGTTGTTTAGGAATGATCTTCGGCAGATCATAGAGAAACGAATCGGAATGGAACAGTACACGGATCGACTGTCGCAGATAGCAAAACACGAGAGCTACAGTCGCGCGGCTAAGAAGCCACAGTTGGCTTACAGGCAGCCATCGGAAGTCATCTTTGACTACGAATTCACAAGGCTACTTAAGAAATTGGAAAGTAAGTTCAGAGTATAAGAAATAGGAGAAGGAGGAGCAGGAATCTCAAGAAACATTTTCAGGTTATCTTAAGAAGCACTTTTTTAGATGTGTGAGATATTCGTGCCTCAGGCCCTTAAAAGGTTCTACAAGCATTGCAGTAGACATATGCATACATACAAGAGGAGGAGGAAGATGAGGAGGACGAGAAGAAGGATGAAGAGGAGGAGGAATAAGAAGATAAATAGGAGGAATAGGAAGATGAAGAGGAGGAGAAGGAGGGTGAAGAGAAAGATGAGGGGCTGAGGAAAGAAAGTGAGGAGGAAAGGGAGGAGAAGGAGAAGACAAGGAGGAAGATGCATATGTGAAGCAAGAAGTTTATGAAGACGAGAGAAAGAGGAAGAGAAAGGCTTGGATGAGGATTAAAACAACTATGTTTTGCAGGAGCGATGATGTGAGAGGCAGTTGGTTGCTTAGAATGGTTGCTTTGCTTGGTTGCTTAGATTGGTTGCCAAATATATCTGTATTGTTGCAGACGATGTCCTGAAGGCCGTTTCTCCAGTTCAGGAACCAGAATTGGAGAAGAAACAGTCAACCGTTGAACAACATGACAACATTGTCGAACAGTACAAGAAACTCATCCGCGAACAGGTCAGTCGGTCGGTCGGTCGGTCGGTCGGTCGGTCGGTCGGTCGGTCGGTCGGTCGGTCAGTCTCTGACTCTCACCAGATCAGGTAAAGTAAGGTATTATGTCATATGGTAAGTGGATATATGGTATGGCTTGGTAAGGTATCATATGTTATGGTTTGGTAGTTACATGTGTTGTGACATATGGTGAGGTAACCTGATCTTGTGAGATGTGGTGGTAAGGTAACTTGCATGGTAGCATGGTACAGTAACGTATGGTAAGGTAGGAATATGGTTACATATGGTATGACAAATGGTATGGTGAAGTTTTGGTATGACATCTGAAAAGATTCATCTTAAGAGAAGCCGAAAACCTAGTTGTTTAATTGCATAATTGCTAAGCGACATTGACTGATGTTTATCGTCATTTAAATACAAGAAGCTCAGTGAATAAATTATGAAAAGGTTAAGTGTTGTGGTTCTTCTGTAGGATTCTCAGTTGAATGGCGTTCGAAAGGAATTGTCTGATCATCAGATGTGGAGTCGTGATTTGCAGAAGAGGCTGGATGAAGCCACACAGCAGGTGCAGCAGCTGCGTGACCAGAACTCTCTGCTGAAGGCACAGAGAGCCAGTGGAGGTATGCAGTCATGTGGAGCAGATGTGATTCATGTGTTCATATTCGCATTCGATTCAGAATCAACTCAATTTATGTTTGAGTGATTCATAGTACACCAGGGTATTTATTGTCTTCTTCTTCCTCTCCTCCTCCTCCTTCCCTTCCTCTCTTTTTATTGTCAGGTGGGTGTCGACGATGAAGTTTGAAGATGTCTCAATTTTCTTCGGTCTCTTATTGTGTGCATGTCCATGTCTTGTGCTTTTAGCAAGTTGTTTATTGTAGTTATCACTGAATTAAGTTTGATTAATTAATTAATTAAGATTGATGCTGGCATGTGACGTAATGTCATTTCTATAGCTACTTTTATACAGCGTCTCATGTAAGATCTGTCCCGTCTGGTTGAGTCATTAATCATGGTCTTGTTTATTGTAAGAAGAATTTTGTTCAGTGAAGCCTAAGCGGAGCCTAATGTGCTTGGTTATGAAGTTTAGCAACTTTATTTACTTAACCCCAGCATATGAGGACAGGTGACCAGTCAGTCCTCCCCCTTGCCGTCTGATCCCCATTGGTAGGTTCTTTGGACCCAAGGACTGGTGCTAAGGATTCATAGGTATGCCTTGCCTAAAGTGTGGTGTCCATTTAAATGGGTGGCAGTGGTGAAGGATCTCACGGGATAAATTCATTGAAAAATGGGTCGAGGCTATATGGTCACCATAGAAAAACATATACATTTTCATTTTATATTTAACGCTAGCTTATGGAGTGCTTATTTATGAACTGTTTAAAAGGTGCTATATTAGGTGTCTGGATAAACGCTTACATTGACTGACACTTTGGACTGCGGCTGGTGCTGTGGAAGTGATTGGCTGAGATTTTATGGACTTCCATTCTTTTGACAGCAAATTCTTCATCCTCTTCGCTTGTTGGTGAATCGGAAGAGTTGATGAGGCTGAGGCAGGAGCTTGAAGCAAAACAGCGAGACGTCGAGGATCGAGACAGACAGATCGATTTGCTCGTAAGGCTCAGCAAGTAATCGTAATTGTAAATCGTAAGCTCGAGATTTCTACAGTGCCTGACGAAAGCTAAGTCGTGGGAACCAGCTTATTCACAGGCGCTCAGTCAAAACAAAATCGATAGGCAAAAGGGTTCGGTTCCAGGTCAAGATCCGAGAGTCGGGGAGGCAGTCAGATGGCTATGGTGGATGGTGTTTGGAATTGGATCTGCAGGATAGATGAGGGGAAGAAGAGGAATCAGAATAGGATCTGCGGAAGAGGAGTAGGCATGACACCATTATTAAGGCATTCTCATGGAAGTGTCTTTTGATTTTGCAGAGAAACGATCAGCTGAGAGGAGGTGATGTAAGAAATGCTGGAGACACGACAAATTCCAACGGCATTGATCAGAAGACTATTTTGGATCTACAGACTCAGGTGGCAAAGAAGGAGGAGGAAGTTCGGCTGTACAAAGGCAAATATGAGGACAGCCTTAAACAAGTCACCCAACTGGTTTGTGCATTTTGCGCTCTGTTAGGTATTTCTTAAGGAATGATTTACTAATAATACTCAGTTATTAGAAGGTGGTGAAGAGCAGTGAAGCATAATAATAATAATAATAATAATAATAATTGAGGATAATAGCAAATTAAAATAATAATAAGTTATGATAATAATAGTAATAATAGTTAGCAATAGTAATTAGCAATAATAATTTACTTGTAATAATTGATACCAATAATAACAATGACGATAATGATAATACAGACGTGCTTATGCTGTCTATGCCAGGAAATCTTTCATGACAATTTTTAGTAATAATATTTAACAATAATTATTATTAATAATATTTGATGATGAGCATAATAATAATAATAATAATAATGACTATAATAATACAGACTTAAGTATGCCGTTTACGCCGGGAAATGTTGGATTGGGTAGAGGAAGGGTGAAGAGAGTCTTTTCAGCTTCACCTATGGTCAGCCACAAAATGGCTGAAGTGCTTAGGGCTCTTGATGACTGAAGCAGATTGGCTTCTTGTCCAGTTTGAACAAAGACTGCAAATGTAATTATTAATTGTTAATGTCATTAATTAGTCATTAATTATTGAATATTACTACTACTTAACTACTTTAATTTATTTGAAATGTATGCTTTCAATAGCCTAGATAAATTTGTTTATTTGATGCGATTGTCTTCCAGTGCAGTTCAAAGGATGACCCAGCGAACGTGGCTTTGATTGCCGATCGGAACAATCTGACGGTTCAGATTACAGATCTGGAATCACGAAATCAACAGCTTCAACTGGAAAAGGGTCAGCTGGAGGAACGTCTGCGTAGCATTCAGGAAGAGAACTCCAGTCTGCTGAAGAGACTTCAGGTTGCACCTATGAAAGGAATAGTTTTCCATTTTGTAGAAGTTATAGAAAAATTGAATAGACGTTTATTGTTTTGTAGGGTATTGAGATTAGATTAGCTGCAATTAGATGACGTTGTTTTGTTGCTTAGGCTGTGGAGCTGGAGAAGACGGAGATTGAGTTGGACAAGGACCAGATGGTGGCTGAGCTGGATGGGCAGAAGAAGGAACAGGAGGATCTGCTGATGCTTCTGGCCGACCAGGACACCAAGGTCAAGGCCTACAGGAAACAACTCAAGGAACTCGGCGTAAAGGTCAGCTGCTGAGACTAAATACGAGGGCGCTATACAAATGAAAATTCTCTCAGTGAATTAGACATTCTAGGATTTTTGAGTGAACGAATGAATGAATTTTGAAACCATGCAGAACCCAAATGATCTATGTAGCAAGAGCATTACATATTTGCATTCATGTTCTGGGTGTTTACATATAATGGTGAACGTTGGCGAATAGTATGGGAGCAAAAAAGGTCATATCGGTGAGGTTCTCAAAACCAGGACAGTTTTTGGCTGTTGCTTTCATCGCTGAGAGCTGACTGGAAGGAACAGAGGATTTTGCCCAGTAGGAACATGGTGCTGCACTTGCATGCAGCTTCTGTGCCGTGGAGAAGCTAGTAACTCTGCAATGCCCGAGAATTTATCAAACGCCTCTTGGTTGCATCCTTTGGTACCTTTCTATGCATTGTTTTGAATGAACAGTAGCATCGATTGTTGTGCGTTGTTCAAACAAAAGGCTTGAGTTCAGTTCTTGCTGGGGTTCTGTCGTATGGACTGGACTTCTGTAGCCTTTTTTGTCTTTAGTTGGACAGGAATAGGATTAATTTAATGAGATTTAGGGTAAAAACTAACCACTGTCAGAGTTTCCAGGTTCACCAGATACTGTTTTTGGTTTCAGTTTGACGACAATGAAGATGACGATGATGATGATGAAGAAGGCGACGACGAAGAGGAGGAAGAGGATGGCGAAAACGGAAACGTTATCGACAGTCCAGATTAGACTTTAGAGCAATTCCAGAGAACAGTTCAAAGGAGTCAATGGAGTCAAATGCCCTGTCCAAAGAAGTCAGATGCCCTGTCCAAAGAAGTCAAATGCCCTATGCCGCATTACTGTACACTCTCTACCTGTTGCTTTAACTCTGTTGGCCATCTTGAAAAACGTGAGGCTTTCGAGTCTCGATGAGCCACTGTTCTTGTTGAACGAGTTTCGAGATGTTGATATTGAATTGAAACATCGTTCGTTGTTGTTCTGTTTTTTGCCAAAATTAGAACGAATTTCCAAGAAAGAACAGTTGTTGAGAAGCAGGAATTCATGTTGTTGTTAATAAAATATACACATATAGCCTATCAGTTGGAGCTGTTTTGAAATGGTGGTAGTGGTGGCGGTAAGTGGGTGGTGGTGGAGGCGGTGGCAGTGGCAGTGGCGGGCGGTGGTGGTGGCGGTGGTGGTGGCGATTGGGTAGTGGCGATTGGGTGGTGGTGGTGGAGGCGGTGGCAGTGGCGGGTGGTGGCGATTGGGTGGTGGTGGTGGAGGCGGTGGCGTTTGGGTGGTGGTGGTGGTGGTGGTGGTGAAAGTGGCCAGCGATGGTGAATGATCTCACCGGATAAATTAACTGAAAAATGAGCAGGGTCGAGGCCATACGATCGCTGTAGATGAACCTGTACATTGGCGTCCCTTCCTTCTTCACACCCTGTGAAAGCGAAGAACCTAATCGGTGGCCTACATGGTCTGCATGACTGCACAAGTGACACCAACTGAGCTCACCTGAAATGTATGAGGAAGATGTGTATTTTATGGGAGAGTCTCAGAAGTAAAGTAAAGTAGTTTCCCACATCCCACAAGTGAGATATATAATTTTCTTTAGGCCCTTGAGCCGACAGTGGATGACTTCCAAATTCCCAATATTCTGGACACAGGACCAGCGCATCGCAGGACTTGCCGTTTACCTTCCAGGTAGGTAGGTGGCAGCACAGTTTCGAAAAAGACCATTAGATCAACGATGGTAACACGACTTCCATACACGTGTTGACCACTCCTTTACATTCCTCCTTATCCGTCTGTCTGTCATCTGGAGTTGGTTCGTGTTAGGCAGGTCGCACGTGTGCTGCACGCAGGTGTGAATAGACTTGTTGGCGCCTTTTCTAATTTAGTAAAGCTTAGGTTCTCGCTTTGCATGTAATTATCCATCGTTTCCTGCCCATCCTACAGCGCACCTGGTCTCAGATTTCGGCGCGAGTCCGCCAAAGCCAACTGCGTTTTGCACCTGCCTACATACACTAATTTTACCTCTCTGTCTCAGCTGGATGACCGCCGATCCGTTTTTAATTGAGGGGGTTGGGGTGGTAGTCTGAAGCAGTGGGGCATATGTAAATGTAAAAGTAAACCTCCGAAATTTTTCAGCGCTACACAAAAACCGAGTCAGGGAGACCAAAAAAGACCCACTGGAAGAAGCGGAATGTATGAGGGTGTATTTTATGGGGATAGTCTCAGCAATAAAGTAACTTTTCCCATATCCCACAGTGTGAGACGTAGAGGAGGAGCTCATTCCTTTTCCTTAGGGCCTTGAGCTGACAGTGAACGAATCCCAAAATCATGGACACGGGGGCAGGGCAACGCAGGACTTTGACGTTTACTTTCCAGCTAGATGGCAGCACAGTTTTGAAAACGTCCATTAGGTTAAATTGCGCGCTGGTTACACGAATCGCATACAAGTGTTGACCACTAATTAACAATCTGTATGTCTGTCTCTGTGTTCGTTCGTCTGTCGTTGGGTCCGATTTGGCAGGTGGAATGTGTGCTGAATGCAGGTGCGAATAGACTCGTTGGCGCCATTTCGAAATTTATTACGTTTTAGTTTTCTGTTTGCATATAATTATATCTGTTCAGACTGTTCTAGGCTGCCCATCCCACAGCGCAGCTGCTCTCAGATTTCGGTTGCGTTATGGACCTACTAACTTAAAATAGTTTTGTCGCGCTGTCGCAAATCTGAATGCCCTCCGATACCTTTTAAATGGCACAGTGCCAGAACCAGAGGGATATATCAGTGGCGGCTCCAGGATTTTTTGCGTGAGGGCAAGAGCATTTCCAAGGGGCGCCACATTCTCGCAGTCCCCCATGCACGGGTCTGGTCTGAGGGGCGCAGGCATAGCCAAAAGGGGGCGCCTCTAGCTAAATCCGCCACTGGAATATATGTAAATGTAAACCTCCGATATTTCTTAGCGCCATACAAAAGGCGCCTCAGGGAGACCAACTTACAAAGTGGCGCTAACAGACCCATTGGGAGAAGCGAAACTATGTATGAAGAAGATGTCTACTTTGTGGGATAGTGTCAGCAGTAAACTAAATTTTTGCATATGCCACAAGTGAGATGTAAGGGAGGCGCTCATTTAATTTTCTTTAGACCATTGAGCCGACAATGGACGAATCCCAATTTCCTGGACACGGGGCCAGTGCATCGCTGGACTTGTCGTTTACTTCCCAGCTAGGTGGCTAAGTATTAACCATTACTTTACATTCTGTATGTATGTGTGTCTGTGTCTGTCTTGTCTGTCTGTCTGTATGTATGTCTGTCTGGAGTTGGTTCACATTAGGCAGGTGGCACGTGTGCTGCATGCAGGTATGAATAGAGTCTTTGGCTGTATTTCTAAATTTATTACGTTTAAACCAAGAGGGGAGGTGACGAACCGCCTAGGGTACACAAAACCCGCGCCAGAAAGACCAGCTTGAACATCGGCGCTAAAAAACTTATTAGGAGGTGCGAAATGTACGGGAAGATGTGTTTTCAATGGGAAATATTTAGTTTGGACCAGTGGGGAGAAGGACCTTTGGACGGGAGGGCGATGTATTGGAAAATGCAGCTTCAGTGGGAGATAATAGGAATCAACGTCGAAGGAAACCGATTCTCAATACATATTAATTCGCACCAGTTAATAAGATTCGTTAGATATATAAATTATAACAGTTCCGAGAGGTCCTTGAATGGAAATACATGTGTACTCAAATATTATAATGCTTACGTACACTCAGCAATTACTACTACTGCTATATGCCAGTACAACAACTACTACTACTACTACGGCGACTATGACCATGACCATTATTAGGCCTATTACAATTATGAAACCTTTTATTATTATTACGCCTATTAATATTAGGCCTAATATTATCATTATTGTTATTATTAGGTCTACCATAATGTAGCGCTTCTTAAAGCCACACGAGTTGCATCAGTGAAACGTGCTTCTTCTTGGCCGGGATGAATCAGCTCGACTCGGTAAGAGACAAGGTGCAAGGGTCAGTTTCAGATCGATGACGTGACATTAGAGATCTTTTGCAATGTCCAACAACAGCACTAACTGTTATGCATTTATGAGAACCATCTTGTCTCAAAGTTTATAGACGGTCAGTGGATGGCTTTTTAAATAACTGAAGACTAAGACACAATTTTATATAATTTCATTGCCTAATAGAGTTGTTAAAATTGTTTTATCGTTTGAATGGGTGAGTTAAAGTAAGGTAATATAATCGAAAGGTTATGTAGAGGCTTCTAGTAGCAACGATTCAATGAATAAAACAGATCATTTTAGCTAAACCAAAATCAATACCAGTGTTGATGGAAAGTGAATGAGAATGTTATAGTCAAAATGAGAGGAGTTATTTGTCACAATTGATGAGGTTTGTTTGAACTGCTCTCAAATACATTGTGTGGCATGGTATTCGATTGGCTTGAACGCGAAATTGCTTAGCGCCATCGGTTGATGCGCTGTCATTATATTTCGGTGCTGAATAAATGATGTGTTGCATGTGAACTATATATACCCGGTATATATACCATATATATATATATATGTATATATCTATATATCCGGTATAGATGAGTGTGGTCACTAAGGTGGGAAAATACGAACTCAACCGGTGTTGTGTGATAGTTGAGGCAGAACGTTTGCTGTCTTCATCCTTGAACTTGTGTGTGGTCAGTGAACCGTGACCCTCTATTGGGCCAACAAGCCACAAGACACACCTGTCTGTTCTCAGGCGATTTGCATACACTAGATCGGTCTTGAACTTGATGTGGGTAATGTCAGTCCGAAGCTTGAACGAAGGAGAAGGGAGACGTCTGCGGCTTACTAGTTACTGGGCGAGTTGAGAGTCTTCGCTCGGACCGTCTGCAGCGAGCTGAAGAACTCGGGCATTTCAAAGGAGGAGTTTTGGTCGACTGGAGAAGCGAGGCCGTGACTGAAGCGACAGAAAGCCTGAGAAGAGAAAAAGCGCTTAATATTCCAAGGCCTTCGTCTTCGTAAGTGTCGATATATATGTATACACATATCAAAGGGGTGCTATATAAATTGATTTAAGCCTAGTGTTAATTTCAAGCCCGTTTAAAGCTTTTTAATTTAATTTTCCAATCTCTGTTTTTGCAAGGGCACGAAAGCAAATTGTTTATTCAGGCATTAATTAATATCATTATCAAGTATTTAGTGTATATGCGCTTGTGTGTGCTTAATTGAAGAGTGTATGCCATGCACATATATGGTGTGTATATACAGTGAAATTGTTTATGCGCCTGAGATATATGGTAAAACTATTGAAAATATTAATTGAAGAGTCTAAGGCTAAGGTTTGCCACATAAACTGAGTATATATGCACTTGTGTGTGCTTAATTGAAGAGTCTATGCCTTACTTTTACACTGTTTCAAACGCTTGAATGTCATGTAAATACCGCTGACTTTGAGCGGTTAATTATTTAGCGCATCATAAGGTTATCTACCCAGAAGCGGGACATCAGAAAAGAGCCACATCTAGATCTACTAGACTTAGACCTAGCGCCTATTATAAAAGTACCAGCGTAGCCGTGCCTAGTTGATTCGGTCAATAATTCAGTTAAATAAAAACCTGATCAATTGCATCAAACAGTTTCTTCAGTTCTACACAATAACTGAAGAATAATGGCTGGTTGAACTTCATCCAAAAATAGTCGTTGCAGAATGGTTTTTCATTCACTTATTCACTCAGTCAATTTTCAATGTCTTTCCATTTTTACTTGCTCTCAGCTTTTTTATTTTCCATTATCGGTTAATTCTACTTTCTAAAAGTATTTTCTTGATTCCTTTGAACAGATGAGAGAAGATAGACACCATGCAAGAGTCGCAGTAGCTCCTCCTCGCATTGGAATGAGGCCCATGACCCACCAGAAAGACAGCAGTAGTAAGTGAACTCATAATTTTACAATATTTCCCCCTATATAAATGATTATGTATGCGCTTGTGCTTAATTGAAGCGTCTAATGCAAAGGGGCGCTATACAAAATTGAGTGTGTATACAGGCCGTGTTAATTTCAAGCTTGTGTAATGGGTATGTGTATTTAGAGTACATGTGGGCTTGTGTTTGTGCGTGCTTAACTGAAGAGTCTAAGGCAAAGGGGTGCTACATAAATTGATTAAACTGTAATCCTAGTGTTAATTCAAACTTGTTTATAGGGTATGTGTATTTCGAGTATATATGCGCTTGTGTGTTTCTGTGTGCTTAGTTGAAGATTCTAAGGCAATGGGGTGCTATATAAATTGATAAGCTTAGTGTTAATTTCAAGCATGTTTAAGCTTGTTAAAGTGTATTTACAGAGTACATATGTGCTTGTGTGTGCTTAACTGGTGTGCATAATTTAAGTCTAAGGCAAAGGGGTGATTAATAGAGGCCTAGTGTTACTTTAAAGCTTGATTAAAGATTGTTCAAACTTGTTCATGTGTATTTAGAGTTTATATGTGCTTGTGTGTGCTTAACTGAAGCATAATAGGCAAAGGGGTGCTACATAAACTGAGTGTAGTTGGAGTATATACGCTTGTATATTTTTGTGTGCTTAATTGAAGCGTATAAAGGCAAAGGGGTGCTATATAAATTGCTTATATATAGCCCTAGTGTTAATTTCCAGCTTGTGTAAAGGGTATATGTATTTCGAGTATATATGTGCTTGTGTGTTTCTGTGTGCTTAGTTGAAGATTCTAAGGCAACGGGGTGCTATATAAATTGATAAGCCTAGTGTTAATTTCAAGCATGTTTAAGCTTGTTAAAGTGTATTTACAGAGTACATATGTGCTTGTGTGTGCTTAACTGGTGTGCATAATTTAAGTCTAAGGCAAAGGGGTGATTAATAGAGGCCTAGTGTTACTTTAAAGCTTGATTAAAGATTGTTCAAACTTGTTCATGTGTATTTAGAGTTTATATGTGCTTGTGTGTGCTTAACTGAAGCATAATAGGCAAAGGGGTGCTACATAAACTGAGTGTAGTTGGAGTATATACGCTTGTATATTTTTGTGTGCTTAATTGAAGCGTATAAAGGCAAAGGGGTGCTATATAAATTGCTTATATATAGCCCTAGTGTTAATTTCCAGCTTGTGTAAAGGGTATATGTATTTCGAGTATATATGTGCTTGTGTGTTTCTGTGTGCTTAGTTGAAGATTCTAAGGCAACGGGGTGCTATATAAATTGATAAGCCTAGTGTTAATTTCAAGCATGTTTAAGCTGGTTAAAGTGTATTTACATAGTATATATGTGCTGCTCAACTGATGCATCTAAGTTTGGACCATATATAGGTGTGCATAATTTATGTCTAAGGCAAAGGGGTGATTAATAGAGGCCTAGAGTTACTTTAAAGCTTGATTAAAGATTGTTCAAGCTTGTTCATGTGTATTTAGAGTTTATATGTGCTTGTGTGTGCTTAATTGAAGCATATTAGGCAAAGGGGTGCTACATAAACTGAGTGTAGTTGGAGTATATATGCGTTAGTATGTTTTTGTGTGCTTAACTGAAGCGTATAAAGGCAAAGAGGTGCTATATAAATTGCTTATATATATAGCCCTAGTGTTAATTTCCAGCTTGTGTAAAGGGTATATGTATTTCGAGTATATATGCTCTTGTGTGTTTCTGTGTGCTTAGTTGAGATTCTAAGGCAATGGGGTGCTATATAAATTGATAAGGCTAGTATTAATTTCAAGCTTGTTTAAGCTTGTTTATGTGTATCTATAGAGAGTATATTTGCGCTTGTGTGTGATTAACTGAAGCATCTAGTTTGGAGTATATATAGGTGTGCATAATTTAATTCTAAGGCAAAGGGTTGATTAATAGAGGCCTAGTGTTACTTTAAAGCTTGGTTAAAGATTGTTCAAGCTTGTTCATGTGTATGTAGAGTTTATATGTGCTTGTGTGTGCTTAACTGAAGCATATTAGGCGCTACATAAACTGAGTGTAGTTGGAGTATATATGCGCTTGTATGTTTTTGTGTGCTTAACTGAAGCGTATAAAGGCAAAGGGGGTGCTATATAAATTGCTTATATATATATATAGCCCTAGTGTTAATTTTCAGCTTGTGTAAAGGGTATATATGTATTTCGAGTATATATGCTCTTGTGTGTTTGTGTGCTTAGTTGAAGATTCTAAGGCAATGGGGTGCTATATAAATTGTAATTTCAAGCATGTTTAAGCTTGTTTATGTGTATCTATAGGAAGCATCTAAGTTTGGAGTATAGGTGTACATAATTTAATTCTAAGGTGCTGTATAAATTGATTAATAGAGGTCTAGTGTTGTGTATTGAGAGTTTTTGGATGTGCTGGTTGAACTGTATCCACAAAAATAACCGTCGCATAATGGTTTTTCATTTATTTACTCAATCACGCAGTCAATTTTCAGTGCCTTTCCATTTTCTACAAATATTTTTCTTCATTGCTTGCTACTTCCTCCTCAAGAAGAGTGATAAAAGAAATAGTTCTTCTAATAAATTGTCTTCTTTGATAGGTTTTCTCTGGTTCGGGTCTGCTGACTGCGTGTAACGACTCTGCGAAGCAGCAGAATTTGGCACCTGGCAAGTCCGCGATTCGTCAACTGAACGGATCAAGGGCCTAACAGGATAAAGCAGCATAAACTAAGTAAGTTCCAAGGCCGCTCTCTCTCTCTCTGTTCTCTCTCTCTGCCTCTCTGTGTCTAAGTCTCTCTTCATCTCTCTCTCTCTGTCTAAGTCTTGAAAGCCATCGACTGCGACGCAGTCGATGACCTTGAAAGACTTAGTTTATTTTGGCTCGGCTCTCCTCCTCTTCCTCCTCCCTCTCTCCTTGGCACTTTGCCAAGTCTCTCTCTCTCTTTCTCCCTCCCTCTCTCTTCCTCTTCCTCCCTCTCTCCTTGGCACTTTGCCAAGGAGAGAGGGAGGAAGAGGAAGAGAGAGGGAGGGAGAAAGAGAGACTTGGCAAAGTGCCAAGAAGAGAGGGAGGAAGAGGAGGAGAAAGAGAGAGAGAGAGCCGAGCCAAAATAAACTAAGTCTTTCAAGGTCATCGACTGCGTCGCAGTCGATGGCTTTCAAGACTTAGACAGAGAGAGAGAGATGAAGACTTAGACGCAGAGAGAGAGCAGAGAGAGAGAGAGCGGCCTTGGAACTTACTAGTTTATGCTGCTTCATCCTGTTTAGGCCCTTCTTGATCCGTTCAGTTGACGCCAAGGTTCTGGACACGGGTGTCTCAGCTGATGAAGATCGTCACTCGACTAATTTCTCCATGTCCAAGTCACTCGACTAATTTCTCCATGTCCAAACCAATCTAGGTAGAGACATCAACATAACGCAAACGATTACAAAAGGAAACTCATAAAAGGAAAAAAGAAAGAGACATGGAGGCTAGCAAGCAACATGCAGGCTAGCAATGAAATCAGTAGCAATGAAAGCAAGCAAGTTAGCAAACAGTAGCAGTTGAAGGAAGCAAGCCCAAGCAGTTGCAGCTGAAGTTCAAGCACTCTACTCTCAACACTCATCACTTAATCATTCTCTATATCTCTCTCGAAAAGCAAAAAAAATCAGTAGCAGAGGAGAAACATGCAGTTGAAGCAAGCAAGCGGAAGGAATGAAGATCTTAAACTAAACGATACCTTACAAGAGCACCAATCTAGGTAGTTATGAACATAACGCAAACGATTATACATCTCTCTGTCTCTCTGTCTCTCATCTCTCTCTCCCTCCTCTCTCCTCTCTCTCTCAAAACAAAAAATCAGTAGCAGAGGAAACCTGCAGTGAAGCAAGCAAGCGGCATAACGCAAACGATTATTAATACATCTCTCTCTCTCTCTCTCTCTCTCTCTCTCTCCTCTCCCTCTCTCTCTCTCTCTCCTCTCTCTCTCTCTCTCCTCTCTCTCTCCTCTCTCTCTCTCTCTCTCTCTCTCTCTCTCTCTCTCTCTCTCCTCTCTCTCTCTCTCTCTCTCTCTCTCTCTCTCTCTCTCTCTCTCCTCTCTCCTCTCTCTCTCCTCTCTCTCTCTCTCCTCTCTCTCTCTCCTCTCTCTCTCTCCTCTCTCTCTCTCTCTCCTCTCTCTCTCTCTCCTCTCTCTCTCCTCTCTCTCTCCTCTCCTCTCTCTCTCCTCCTTCTCTCTCCCCTCTCTCTCTCAAAGCAAAAAATCAGTAGCAGAGGAAACCTGCAGTGAATCAAGCAAGCGGAAGGAATGAAGATCTAAACTAAACGATACCTTACAAGAGTACCAATCTAGGTAGACATCAACATAACGTAAACGATTACACATATCGCCGGGGAAATAACACGCTGAATTTCTAAATAATCTGACATTTCGCGAATACAGTTTTACATGCGTAAAAGGAACCACTGAATGATATCCACATCGACTCAAAAACTACGCGAAAACCAATCGCCCACCGTATGGAATTTCCTGAAAATCCGATTCCTCCGTACAAAATGGCGAGCGATGATAGAATTCACAAAAAACTAGAAGCTGGATTGCTAAAAAATCTGCCATCTGGCGAATACAATTTAACTAGAATCATTAAGATCATTTACCACGATTCTTTCACCACTCGCCATTTTGTGCGAATTTTCTGAGAAGAGAGAGAGAGCTGCGTTGATCCCCATGAAGAAGATCCAGAAGAAGAGTTGGGGAGGAAAAAATATCTACGCTTACCGTAGCTGCGTTCTGGCGACTGTCCTGTGAGAAGAGGATGAGACACAACGGCTACCAGGAACAGTTGAAACTCCAGCTGAAGATCATCACCTGACCTCTCCGGATGCAAACCAATCTAGATAGACATCAACATAATGCAAGTTACTACACATTCATATAGCCCCTTTCAATGACAAACAGCACAAAGACATAATTATGAGTAATACTTGCCTCACCATATGTAGAGCTCATAATAAGGCAGACAAAGAGATAGGGCCTAACAGATAAAAAATCAGTTGTTATCAGTTTCGCCGTGGAAATCTAATTTTCTGATTATTCAGAGTCCTCCATAATTTTACAAACGAGATCCTCAATTTCTAAACAATCTACTGACATTTAGCAAATACAATTTAACATGCATTAAAGGATCCACTGAATGAAGGATATTTGACATCGGCTCAAAAACTACGCGAAAACCAATCGCCCACCGTAATCGTATCGTAATCGTAATCCCAAGATTTCTACAGCGCCCAACGAAAGCCGCTCCGCGGAGACCAGCTTATTCACAGGCGCTCAGTCAAAACAAAATCGACAGGCAAAAGGGTTCGGTTCCAGATCGAGATCCAAGAGTCAGGCAGAGAGACAGCGTGGCGGCTACGGTGGGTGATGTTTGGGGCTGGAGAGCAGAGGCAGATAAGAGGAAGAAGGGGTGTCAGGATAGGATCTGTGGAAGAGGAATGTTTTCAGTTTTGAGTGAAAGGCCGAAGCAGAAATTGCAAGCGGTGGAGCATCGGTGAGTTTGTATGATGGGTTAGAAAACTGTCGCAGTTCTAGGGGGAGTTTATTCCAGAGTGGTGGGGTAGCTATGGCTATGGAGCGATTACCAAATTTTAAGGATGAGGTGACTGGAGGGCGGAGAAGTGTTAGGGCAGAAGAGGAGCGGGTTGAGCGAAGCGGTTGTATTGTAAATAACTGACGAAGATAGGAGGGTTGGGAAGATTGAAGTGTGTTGTACGTAAGTGATAGGACTTTGTACTCGATTCGTTCAGGTATTTTAAGCCAGTGTAGTGATTTAAGAACAGGAGTGATGTGATGGTGTTTGGGCGTTTTGGTAACAGCACAAGAGCCCTCATTTTGAAATAATTTTTGCATTAAAAGTTTTTCGTCACTGAGCCCAGAAAATAACATTGTTTCTAGTGTGGCCGTGCAAACGGAATTTCCTGAAAATTTCATTCCTTCGTACCAAATGGCGAGCGATTAAAAAATCCATAAAACATTAGAAGCTGGACTGCTAAAAAAATCACCTGCCATCTAGCGAATGCAATTGAACTCTCTCTCTCTGTGACCTTGGGGAACTTAGTTTATTCTCTCTCTCTCTCTCTCTCTCTCTCTCTCTCTCTCTCTCTCTCTCTCTCTCTCTCTCTCTCTCTCTTTCTCTCTCTCTCTCTCCCTCTCTCCCTCTCCGGTGTCGAACTTAGTTTCTGGACACTGGGCCAGTTGAAGCATGCAAGCAAGCAGGATAGCAAATGAAGCAAGCAGTTGAAGGAAGCAAGCTAGAAGTTGCAGTTGAAGTTCAAGCAAGCTGTTTCGGTCAGGCAGTTGCACTTGCAGTTAACGCAAGCAGCTGAAGCAAGCAGTTGAAGGAAGCAGCAGTTCAGGTAAACAAACTTGGGAAGATGCAAACCAATCTAGATATACATCAACGTAATTCAAATTATTACACATTCGTATAGCCCCTTTCAATGACAAACAGCACAAAAACAATTATGAGTAATGCTTGCCTCAGCATACAGCTCATAATAAGGCAGAGAAACGAAGAAAGAGAGACAAAAAAGATACGGCCTCGCGGAAATCTAATTTTCTGATATTCAGAGTCTTCCATAATTTTACAAACGAGATGATGAATTTATAAAAAAATCTACTGACATTTAGCGAATAGAATTTAACATGCGTAAAAGGATCTACTGAATGAAGGAGATTTGACATCGGTCTATTCAGTAAGTATGTAAGTAAGTAGTTCATTGCTCCAGAAAAAGGTTCAAACACTACGCAAAAAACCAATCGCCCACTTTATGTCACTGGGGCCAAACAGATAAAATAATAAATTGTTACTAGTTTGACTGTGGAAATCGAATTTCCTGAAAATCTGATTTCTCCGTACAAAATGGCGAGCGTTGAAAGAATTCATATATGCACTAAAAGCTGGATTGCTACAAAAGATCAGCTGCCACCTAACGAATGCAATTTAACTAGCAGCATTAATACGTTAGCTACATGGCAGAGGATGATTTATCAAACCAGCTTCTTATAAATGTTAATATTTTTTTCATCGCTCGCCATTTTATGATAATTTATTGAGGTGTCATAATTCAGAAGAGCAGCTAACAGCATTGATTTCTATGAATAAGAAGCATTTCCCTTAATTCCCATCATTTCTTCTTTTCTTTGCTCTTCATTTTCTTCCTCTTCCTTTTGTTTGCTCTCTAATTCGATCTTCAATATTTTCAACTCTTCTTTTCTTTTTTTCTTCCTATTCTCAACTGTTCCTCTTCTTTCTTTGTTTATTAGATTACATCTCTTCATTTTCATCATTTTTCTCTTCTCCTTTTTCCATCTCATTTTTCTGAAACTTCTTCCTCCTCTTCCTCCTCCTCCTCCTCGTCTTCCTCCTTCTCCTCTTCCTCCTCCTCTTCTAACTATTTTAAAATCAGATAATAGATTGATTAGACTCACTAGCATCTTGCAGGTTCTTCCTCTATTGATGTCAGCTCCTCATTCAGCTTTTCTTCTTGTCATGAAGATGTTGCATGTGATGCTCGCGTTGGTGAAGCTGGATCTATAAAAAACACCACACATCTCAAGAAATTGTAATCCCAGGTAAATTAAGAAGCCTAGAGATAATAGCACTAGTTTTACATGACTAAGGATAGATTCTTCGTTCTGAGGATACAGCATGGCGAGCACAGTGAAGTTAAGCATGGTTAGCACTTGAATGGGAGAAGATCCATTGCAGAACAAGCCACCTATGCCAATCAACCACCATCCCCTCGAGTCGGTATAAGGGGAAGGATTCAGTTTAGGTTTTATTATTTATGCATTTATTGAGCAGCGCCATCTAATGACTAAAAGCAATTGATTGGGCTGAGCAATTGCGAGTGAAGGACTTGCTCAAGGACCCTACAGCTTTAAAATGAAAACTTGCCTCTTCAGTTTAGAGTAAAGGATGGTCTCGGTGTGAGTTGCACCAATTGTCCGACTTATCTTACGAATTCGCCAACTCTTCGTGAACTCTTGCAATATCTGCGCTGGTCTTACACTCAAAACTGAAAACTATTTCCTTTTAATTATTCGAATAAAAGGCGTCTCTCAATATCAACTCAAAATCGATACAAATCCAAAGGCACTGTGCTGCCCCCTTGCGCCCAACCCACTGATCTGCGTACAAGTGTCTACGCCTGTCAAGTCGTACCTTGCATAACTGAAGAGGTCTGAAACGAGGAGGAGCGCTCAAACCAAACGGCCAGCGCACCACATGTCTGTTTTCAAACGATTTGCATATCGTAGACGAGTCTTGATTGAGTGTATTCAGCAAACCGTGACCGTTTTTAACAAGTTTGAAGTGAAACGAAAGAGCGTTCAAACCAATCGGCCAGCTTAGTACATGCCTGTTTTCAAACGATTTGTATACTGTAGACGGGTGCGTGGTCAGCGAACAGTGACGGCGTGTAAAAGATGTGGAGCGAAAAGAAGGAGTGCTCAGTCCAATCGGCCAGCGTGCCGCAAGACTGTTTTCAAACGATTTGCATATAACAGACGGGTCTTGAACTTGATTGTGGTCAGTAAACCGTGACCGCGTTTAACAGGTGTGGAATGAGAAGGAGCGCTTAAACTAATCGGCCACGATAAAGCTAAAAATGGGACAAATACTATTAAAATTACCCTAAGCATACACATCCTTATGATACAGCCTAAAGTTCGCCTTCGTGCTATCTTGAGCATATTAGCGCAGGTGACCAGTGCTCTCCCTCGCCGGCTGATCTTCTTACTGATAGTTCTGCTGTTATTTAGCTAATATAATAGAAATAAATGCATGAACACAAACTAAAAGATGGATAACTAAATAATTCTACCAACAGCTAGGAAATAAAATTTAAAATGCGTAACAACATCCATTATGTAAAGGACATTTGACATTTGCTTCTTACGTAAGGCACACATCCTACATTCAAACCATCAGTCACCGTCTCATTGAAGTAATTGTATTAAAAATGTTTTATCTTCTATCTTTTCCATCTTATACTTTTTATCTTTTATCTTTTCCATCTTCTAGTTCGTGTTTATGTCACTAGGGCATAAGGCCTAACAGATAAAATAAAAAATTCTTACCAGTTTCGCCGTGGAAATCGAATTTTCTTATATTCGGAGTCCTCAACAAGGTAATAGAAGAACTAAATGAAGTGCTGCCGTGTATTGGGCTTACGGCAGCGGAAGTGACGTATCACTAGGCCAGCTGTTAGACGGGTCAGCTCTCAACAACGCACCTGCCAAGGCAATTAGGATTTGGAACTTGGCCAAATTTATAACAAAAATATCTTTGTCTCCAGCCCCACTGAATTTTGTTTGTTATTTATAACTCACGTAACGGACGCTAATTTTGTTTTTAGTAGGTAGGTGGAATAACTGAGCCTACGTTAACATGTTCTCAGGCGCCTCTGTGCGTGAGGATCCCGGTCCATGGACCGATCGTGGCTTTTTCACAGATTTTAATCTCGGGCTAGCATGGTCCCTACACGGGGACCTTAAATGGCGTGGTACCCTTTTAAACGGGCAGCGGTGATGAAGGATCTCACCCGATAAATTCATTGAAAAATGATCGGGGTCGAGGCAATACGGTCGCTATAGAAAAAGGTGTACATTTACTTTTTCACGAGTCCCTGACAATGCACGTCTTCACTTAGAGTACTTTGACTGCATAACTCTATAGGTCTTTGAATAGGGTCAGTTGTGGTAAGTAAGCATTAATAATAGCTGGCCAAAGTAAGTTATCACATTACTTGAATTCCACTTAAATTGAATACTTTGGCACACATTGTTAACATCATCATCAATATCATCATCAACATCGGCATAGCCATCATCATCACAGTAACTGAAATTAATAACATAATGTAACTTCAAGTTGCCTTTATTAAGGCAATCTCCACTAGAACCTAGACAAAAAAAAACAGTAGCAATAAAAGTGACATAACATCTACACCAACAGCAAAAGTTTTTCTAAACAACTTCACTAAGTTTGCACGTTCAGCACCATTTAGAGCAGCTACAAGAAAATAGGCCACTGGCACTTTCCAGCTATCGGTTAGAGAAACAATCATAAATACAAGTGCCTCATTAGCCACAGGCAGACCAGCCATAGCATCAATTTCAGTTCCGATTTCCACATATCCTACAAATTTGTCTTATGCAGCCTCAAAGTCTAGCTGCTTCTGAATAGCAGTTTCACCCATCATGAAAGAACACAACATTCTGCCACCAACACACCATCTTGCTCTATCTTCCAGAGACAAAAATACTTCATCGTGAAATCCTGGGTTCCCGTTAATGCATTTGAACCAAGAACTTATGGTCTGTGGGTGCATCAAGCATTTGTTAAATGTTCGTCGGACATAATCATAAGATTTATTAGAGTAAAATTTAAAGTAAGAGCAAATGCACGTAGTTCTGGGGATATGACCTCACTAGTTCACCAGAACTTTTCTTCAAACAGCTCATTACCAAATCTAAAGCAGGACCAGAAAACGATGCACAAAGGTTGTCAGCTCCCTGCTGTGAAAACTTTTGTTTATTTTTCAGATCAGAAATCAAAGTTTTCATAGAATGAACCCATACCACTAATCTCCGATTATATAGCGCCTTTACTGTAATTAGCACCGCGCTGTCTACCTCTGCAGCTCGTCTTCCGGATCCTGACCTGGCACTGAAACTGACCAAAATTAAGCTAGATAGGTCATATGCCTAAACCTAACATGCTACCAGTCAGCCGAGCTGCAGCATTTAGTACAGAAAGCAGACGATTAGTGCGGGAAGATTCTTGGGCCTGCATAAATAGCATTGCCATAATGAACCCTTAGCTACCGCTTTTCATCTTAGCACCACGCTGCTTCAGGGTTTTGCGTGACTGAATTAGTCCCACATCATTTAAAGTCCCGATCCTTGCTAGTCTGGAATAAACTCTCAGCAGCAGTTTATTGTAGTCAGACGGGGATGCAGTTCTATCGCAGAGGACGATGTAGCTAATCTGCTGAGCAATTATGTTGAATTTTAAGAAAGACGACGCAAATTTAATTAGAACTTTCATTCAAATGCAAAAACTTGAAACCGTGCACTAGCTTTATTGCCTTAGCTAAAACATAGAACTTATAAATAACACGATAGATTGTAACTGGAATTAGAAATTTATATAACGCCACCATACGTGTCAGACGACAGTAGTTCCACGAAGACCTTTCGCACATTCAAATTTTTAAAAGCACAAATAATATGTTGGCAATTTTTATTTGGTTCAGGTTTACACAACATTTGAAATGAATTATTTATTTATTCAAGTCTAAGTATCTGCAGAATCGTAACAAAGAATACATTACAACAAGATGGCGCAAGATTTGAAAGCAGTAACCACTTTAGCAATGTTGTTCAACGTACACTGTCAAATCAAGGTGACTGTCAACAGATTGTAAATGCATATCAGGACACTACATTTAGCGCCTTTCAATACCTACCAAAAGCACTACAGTGCCCCACATAAGTAATACTGATGACAATGATTTCTTCTTAATGACTAATGAAGAAGCTGAAATGACTACCACTGTGTTTATAGGGGTCGTCCATGAAGGACATCCACAAAAATGGCCTACCTTAAACACCTCCCCACTCTTGTCCGTATTTAGCATTACTGCCCCGTTCCCCTAGCGGACGTCCGCGCTCTAGCGGGTCGTGAAAATAAAGATTATGCCAGCTTGGTGATCTTGCCAGGGGCAACTGTGCTACCGGGTGGGGTACTTTGATACTGCCGCGTCCAGCAAAGGGACTTTAATTAGATACAATGCAGAACAGATTGTCTGATGTCCAACTGAAGTTGGTGTTTAAAGCACAGGCCTAACTGAAATAACTCCAAGTACCAAAGGGACTTTAGGGTTAGGGTGCGGACGTCCGCAATGGGGATAACCTTCCCTTCCTTTGTCCGCATTTGGGCTACCCCCTACATCCCCTATTTTGGACGTCCTTTATGGATGATCCTTAGGGAAGAAATATGACTATGATCACATACATATGACTATTCGCAATCGCACACAAAGTTTCACCTCGCTCTCCACCCGAAAAACCAAATCAACGTCAATGATGGAAGCAAACAATAGCGACGATAACAATTGATAACGAAGATGACGACCGTATCGATAAACTTATGAGGATTACAATTACGACGATGATGAATGATATTGCGGAGATGAAAATCTAGTGACTGTGAAGGGAACATGATTAGAATGATTATCTTATCAAATACGTAGAAACATCAAAAACGAATACCCTTCCATTTTGTTGGCACATTCGACCGAACATTAAAAATCAGAGTCATCATCTTTCTCAGCTGCTTTGCAACCTAAGAACATAACATAACATAATAAAACATAAATTAACATAACATAACGTAATATAACATAAATTAACATAAGCATAACATACTATAACATAAATTAACATAACATATAACATAACGTAACACATCATAAAAATAACATAATATAAAATAACATTTAATAACATATTAAGTAACATAACATTCAGAAATAATTCAGAAATAACACTTAGAAATAACATTCAGAAATAACATTCAGAAACAACACCCTGTCAGAAAGGCGGACCTCCACAGGCGTTAAAATCGAGCTAAGAAAGAAAATCTAACCTAACTACATCTCCACTTAATTAATTAATTAATTAATTAATTAAACCCCTTGAAATGGAAGAAGAGTCGACACGAGCAACCGAAAACGTCGACACTTGCTGGTCAGTCGGACTTACTGTGCGCAACTTTCCAATCCACTTCGGAGCCGACGTCTGAACCGGTGGAACGCAAGTCGTCTGGAAAAACATCCCGAACAGTTATGAAGTAGTGTTCAGTCTATGCGTTTGTCTATTGGTTTGCAGAAACCTTCTGCTACACTTGCGCCCCTAGCGAACTCGTAATAAAATGAATGCACTGACTGTACACTGTCGGTGGGAAGACCTGACGATAAGGGAGAGGGCTGGTCACTCACCCTCATGTGCCGAGGCTATGAAAAATGAAGTCGCTGGCACTTCGTACCCATGACTGCTTCTTGGGGTTAACAAAAGACTGTCTTCTTCTCCTCCTCCTCTTCCTCCTCCTCTTCCTATTCCTCTACTTCTTCTTCTTCCCCTTCTACCCTAGAAGATCACAGTCAATGTTGCTCGCCAGAGACAATCTTATACTGATAGGCATTGACTTGAGTGTGACTTGAAACTGGTGCGCCATCGCTTGATGGCTTGTGCATTTGGCACCAGAACTACACAAGTCGCTGTTAAATACAAAATAGCAATTGAAAGATCTACCCCTAGCGAACTTCTGGTGTTTTGGACACGTCTAAATTTATAGAACAATGAATACCTTCAAAAACTACTGCAGCAGTTAAAATAATTTCTCCAAGTTGATCTGATTTCTGAAAAGAAAACTGGTCTTTAAAAATTACTGTCTCATAAGTTTGATGGTAAAAGCAAGAATTTTCAAACCTTTATCATCTTTCTTGGAGCCTCTGGGTGTTTCCACCATCTGAAGTTTTTCTCTGTCACTCTCACTTCTTGCTGTCTCGGTTCTAGCTTCTTCTCTCTCACTTTCATTGTCACTCTTTTCTATCTTCTCATCCTTTCCTCCATCATTCTCACTCTCACTCCTTGGTGTCTTCTTATCTTTTTCGCTCTCACTCTCACTGTCACTCCTAGCCGTCTGCTCAATCTTTTCCCTTTCACTGCTTGGCAGTGAGAGTGCCGGAACACAACCTGTATCACTCCTCTCACTTTCATGGCCACTATGATTTCCATGGCTACCACTGTAGCGACCGTGCTCACTTCCCGGTCTAACCTGAATGTTCTCCTTGTTCTTGTCCGCCCTTCCATTACCATGGCAACCGTCTGTAGCAACCATTCTCTCGTTTGGTTCCTCCGTTGCTTTGGCTCTTTCCATCTCACCTGGAAACATCCTTGGCAGTGCTAACTTTGGAACATCACTTTCCATCCCAACCTTTCCAGATCCCCGATCAGAAACCTCATCCCTTTCTCCTCCCTCATTTCGCCCTTCCTTTGTTCCGATGACTTTGACCTCAGTTTGACCTGCGGCCTCTTCTCCAGACGAGCCAACTGGCCTCTGTCGCATCAGCTGGCGTCGATTGCTATGGCGACGAGTGGAATCGGATTGTCCGTCTCTGCAGCCGGCAGCATCCTCTGTAGAATGGGTCAGCGCTGGAGAATGAACTTGTGCCACTGTGCTCACGACGGCGCCTAGGAAAAGATAATTGTAATTGTAATTGTAATCTGACATTTATAAAGCGCCACTTCAAGAAGAGACTCATCAGAGGCACTCCCGACCCGAACCAGTGAGACCACTGTCAAATAATACAGACTTAAGGCGCTTGCAAAACTGCAGAAGGGACAAACTGAGGAATTCAAGGGGAGCTCTCGGGAAAGGCGATTCCAGCTATAAGGGCCAACACAGGCAAAGCTCCTATCTAGAGCTATCTAAAGCTTCTATCTATCTGCTGTAGCAGTGCGCATACGAGGGACAGTCAGGAGTCCAATGGAGGCCGACCGGAGGGTGCTACGGCCTGGAACCAAGGAGACCGAACTGCAGAAGTCCCTAAGATATGATTGAGCACAGCCAACGAGACAGTTACGCATAAGAGTTAGGATCTTGAACTGAATACGCTGCTGAATGGGAAGCCAGTGCAAAGTGTCCCGCATAAAGGAAGTTATATGGCCATACCTAGGGACGCCTCCAATAAGACAGGCAGCAGCACTGAGAACAGACTGAACAGATCATCATCAGCAGATGCATCATCACCATCGTATTCATCATCATCATCTTCGTAATTATCATCACCGTCGTAATCATCATCATCGTCGTCGTCGTCATTATCATCATCATCATCATCATCATCATCACCGTTGTTATCATCATCACTAACCAGAAAGGCTGGTAAATTATTTCTGGTTTCATTAATCGCCACTATCTAATGACTAAGCATAAATCGATGGTGTTGAGCAACTGTCAGTGAAGGACTTGCTCAACGTCACTACACAGCAACCGTCTCGGAGGAGAATGCTCGAACCCATACCATCCACGTAACAAGCCGAGCGCTCTAACCAATCAGCTACCATGCATCACAATAAATAAGCGAATTAGTGATTAACAGACCTCCAGCTGGTCTTGAGCCTGTGATGCTTCGCATGGAGTCCTTCTTCAGTTTGGAAGTTTTTCTGTTGCCATTTTTCACATCTTCATCAGCATCATCACTACTGTCATCAGAACCGTGATAATTCTTTGAATACATGGCTTGTTCCCTTTGCCCCGAAATTCGACCGTCTTCCACTCTGTCGACTCTTTTTAACCCTGGAATGGCAGATACCATCATTTCTTCCACCAGTTCTGATTCCGTCTCTTTACCCCTTCGTTTTACTCCCGGGAGTGCCGATGCCATCATTTCTTCCACCAGTTCTGATTCCGTCTCTTTACCCCTTCGTTTTACATCCGGAATTGCCGATGCCATCATTTCTTCCACCAGTTCAGATTCCGTCTCTCTACCCCTTCGTTTTACTCCCGGAAGTGCCGATGCCATCATTTCTTCCACCAGTTCAGATTCCGTCTCTTTACCCCTTCGTCTTACTCCCGGGAGTGCCGATGCCATCATTTCTTCCACCAGTTCAGATTCCGTCTCTTTACCCCTTCGTCTTACTCCCGGGAGTGCCGATGCCATCATTTCTTCCACCAGTTCAGATTCCGTCTCTTTACCCCTTCGTCTTACTCCCGGGAGTGCCGATGCCATCATTTCTTCCACCAGTTCAGATTCTGTCTCTTTACCCTTTCGTCTTACTCCCGGGAGTGCCGATGCCATCATTTCTTCCACCAGTTCTGATTCCGTCTCTCTACCCCTTCGTCTTACTCCCGGGAGTGCCGATGCCATCATTTCTTCCACCAGTTCTGATTCCGTCTCTTTACCCCTTCGTTTTACATCCGGAATTGCCGATGCCATCATTTCTTCCACCAGTTCAGATTCCGTCTCTTTACCCCTTCGTTTTACTCCCGGAAGTGCCGATGCCATCATTTCTTCCACCAGTTCTGATTCCGTCTCTCTACCCCTTCGTTTTACTCCCGGAAGTGCCGATGCCATAATTTCTTCCACCAGTTCAGATTCTGTCTCTCTACCCCTTCGTTTTACTCCCGGAATTGCCGATGCCATCATTTCTTCCACCAGTTCAGATTCCGTCTCTTTACCCCTTCGTCTTACTCCCGGGAGTGCCGATGCCATCATTTCTTCCACCAGTTCAGATTCCGTCTCTCTACCCCTTCGTTTTACTCCCGGGAGTGCCGATGCCATCATTTCTTCCACCAGTTCTGATTCCGTCTCTCTACCCCTTCGTTTTACTCCCGGAAGTGCCGATGCCATAATTTCTTCCACCAGTTCAGATTCCGTCTCTCTACCCCTTCGTTTTACTCCCGGAAGTGCCGATGCCATCATTTCTTCCACCAGTTCTGATTCCGTCTCTTTACCCCTTCGTTTTACTCCCGGAAGTGCCGATGCCATCATTTCTTCCACCAGTTCTGATTCCGTCTCTTTACCCCTTCGTTTTAGCCCTGGAAATGCCAATGCCATCATTTGTTCCACCAGGTCAGATTCTCCTCTGGTAGAATGCCTGCCACTCCTGGGGCTTTCATCTTCTGAATCAGACTTCTGCTTTGGCTTCTTGTGTCGTTTTTCCTTAGCCGCATCATTCCTCCTTTCATTCCCTTGATTCTCTTTCCTTTCTCTGATTTCACTGTCGCTGCTACCACTCCTGGCCTGATTTCTGTCCATCTTTTCTTTGCTTCTTTCTCTCTCGACTTGTTCCTTGCTCTTTGCCTTCTTCTCATCATGTTTATATGTCTTGCTATCCACATCATCTTCTTCGTCATTCTTTTCTTTTCTCAGCTTTCGCTCACTGCTGCGCTTTTCTTTAATTTTCTCCTTCTGTTGTTGCTCTGTCTTTCTCTGAAGTCCAGATTTCCTTGTTTTTCCCTCGTCTTCATATTTCTCTTTCTTTCTCTCTTTCCTTTGCTTCTTTTCATCCTCTTTCTTCCTCATCTTCTCCTCCTCCTCATGTTTCTTTCGATCCTCATCCACATCTGATCTATCCTTCCTCTTTTGATCCTCACAATCCTCCCTGCGCTGCTCTTTTCCTCCAGTTTTCTCCTGGACTTCATGTCTTCCATCCGTCGGACTTTTACCAGCCAGCTGACATCTGTTCCAGCCAAACATCCAGAAAAACAGAAATATCAAAATAACACAACAAACAATAAATTCTGAAAATGCCTCCAGTTTATAATAATAATTGTGTTAAATAGTGTCTTCTGATCATTAACATTAATATTATAATAACACTGCAAAAACTTAAAGTCAGGACAATTGTAGGATCAAGCGCTTTTAGCTGCTGTGCTCCTCACATTTAGAATCGTCTACCACAAAAGGCCTGACTTGCAAACTCGCTAACTTCTTTTAAATTGTTGTCAATTTCTTTTTGGGATCAGTAAACGAACGAATGAAATTACTTGTTAGGACTCACTACTTTACCCTGGCTTTTGCACGATTCCATCTTGGCCCCCCAGCGAACATACATCCACACCCCAGATTCAGGTGTAACAAAAGAGGTAAGGTAGAGTTTATCAAGGTCTGGCGCTTTATAAGTGCTTTAATAAATATAAATAAATAAAATAGTAGTAATAAGAGATGTGCGCTGCCAGACCTTGATAAGGTCTACGGTACCTCTTTCAAAATACAGTTTCTTTAATCTAAAGATTTTTTAAAATCCAAAGGAATCATTGGGTTTCAGGGAAAAATAATATTACTGATAATAATAATAATGCCATCATATTCACCTATGCCAACTTCGTGGGAACAAGGACAGTAAACTCCAACACTTGTTTCTGCTCCTGCACTAATTTTTATGCTCCATCCATCAATCCATCAATCCATCCATCCATCAATCCATCCATCCATCACATCCATCCACTGATCCATCCATAGGTTTCTGGGTATTGCCACTGACCTGAAGCAGGGCTTTCCGCCCTTGACCCCAACCATTCCGAAGTGACCCTTGATGCCCCCCAGCCTGACCCCAGCCACGTGCTTGTATTCACAGCAGGTGCTCATTCGACTGTCCTGCCGACCACCCATGTAGATCGTCACACTGAATGGGTAACCATGGTGACGGTAAGAATAGAATGCAAAATCACCTGAAATTTCAATAAAATCATTTAAAATGTTGTCTACATTTCCAATTATTTACACAAAGTATGTTTGAAAAGGAATTATTTCTAAATTATTTTTCATTAACTGACTTCAATAGCACCGTAACATACTTTAAGGTACTTGTAGCTATATAAATGTCTATTTATAGTATTTACATACTAAGTAATTTGGTACTTACTTCCTTGCGGGACTCGATCCCTGAACACTGTGACTGTATTTCCTCCGCAGTGCTGCTGCTCGACCACTATGTCACTGCAATTGTCAGCCAGTTCGTTCTGAAGTGTGAGTGCAACGCCGAAAAAGTGCAGAGTCACAATACATCCGTTGTGTCTGAGGCGAAGATGTCTGGCAGGCTGAAGAATCAGTAAGTAAGTACGTATGTACTTAAGTCAAGAGGAAAACTGATGATCATTTGAATTCATGTAAAAAGAAATAACTGTGAGATGAGGTTACTCTTCTGCTTCGAATGATGATAATGATGATTATGATGACGATGATGATGATGATGATGTTGACTATGATGATTAAAATGACAAAGACGATGATTAAGCCTGATGTATGATAATGATGATGATTAAGTTGATGATTAAGGTGGTGACAATAACTTTTGCTGATGATTAAGGTGATTGTTATCATGATTTATCAAACTCTTGACCAGATCATCCAACCTTCAAGTTCCGCCTCTGAACCTCAGACTGGTTCATCAACATCCTGCGATTCCTTGTGGCCATATTTGCGCTGTTCCTTGTGGCCTGGCGATGAGGTTCATCCTTTGGTGGAGGATGAGGAACAAGACTGGACCTAGAGGAAGCGGACTGGGACCTCGATGACTCAGTCACCGACTCAAAATCATCCTGGAAAAGTCCGACCGTTGGAAATCATCTAATCATCCGATAAATGATTGAATTCTAATAACGGTGTTGGTGGTAGTGATGATGACAACGACGATGATGATTAAAATGGTGATAATTTATTAGGGCGATAACAATGGTGATGTTGGCAATGATGACGTCGTCATTGTCATCATCGTCATGACAACAACAATCATGATTATGTTGATAATGATAACAATGACTGAGATTAAGTTACCGACAATGATGAAGATGATAATGACTATTGTCTCTTGTTAACAACAGAAATGATGACTTGGCCAAACCTCAAAGCTGTGTTGCGATGAAGCTGATTCACTTCCTGTGGCATTCTGTTCTGGAACACAGATGACTGATTGCTTCGCTTGAGACGATCTCAACCGTGAAAGCGAGGACTCTGAACGTGATTCACCATCATGAGCTTTCCCATTCTTGAAGAAAGTAGTCAAATAAGTTAAAGATAAAGGACTATTAATTTCTGTCACTGGTAACAAGGTTGCCCACTTTCACCACTGCTATTCAACATATACATTGAAGAACTTAAAAGAGAGGCATTGGAGGACATGACAGTGGGAATAAAGGTGGGGGGCAGGTTGCTGAATGCTCTGAGGTTTGCAGACGATCAGGCAATGTTGGCGGGCAGTCAGAAGGGTTTGCAGAGAATGATGGACCGTCTGAATAGTGTCTCGACAGAATATGAAATGAAAATAAACATCAAAAAGACACAGGTTACGAAGATAAGTAAAAAAGAGGTAATGACAGTCAGGATCACTATAAATGGTGAAGAAATAGAACAGGTCGGGGAATTCTGCTACCTGGGAAGTGTGGTTACACAAGATGCGAAATGCCATGTTGAAATAAAAAGGAGAATAGCTATGGGAAAGGATGCATTCTGTAAAAGGAGGGAACTAATGAGAAGGAAACTAAATCGGAACCTGAAGAAATGACTGGTGAAAACCTTGATTTGGAGCGTGGTTCTGTATGGATCAGAAACATGGACTCTGAGAAAGGAAGACATCAGAAGATTGGAAGCATTTGAGATGTGGATATGGCGCAGGATGGAGAGTCAGCTGGACGGAGCACATTACAAATGATGAGATACTGCAAAGAGTAGAGGAAGAAAGATCCTTGGTGGGGACAATTAGAAGTCGACAGAGGAAATGGATTCGCCACATAATGAGAAGGGACTCACTCGTAAGAACTATTATCGAGGGAAGAATGGAGGGACGAAAAACAAGAGGAAGACCTAGACAGATGTTGCTGGACTGGATGATCACGGATGGATACAGCGGACTGAAAAGAGATGCTCAGCACCGTGAAGAATGGCGCCATTGGACGTATGAACCTGCCTAAAGGGCAGAGAACCACAAGAAGACTGGTAACCAAATTATTAGTTATCTGATTAGAAATTAGGATTATTTCTAGTAGTTATCTATCTGATAATAACTTAGGATTATCCTAATGATAATGACGATGACGACGATGATAATGGTTTTAATTGAAAGCTGTTTACTGACTTGTTAATACTGACATCAAATCAATCTAGATTTGCAACAATCAAATGTAAAGGTCAACAGTTCAACCAATAGGGATCCGACAGACCCATGCACTGGCCTATTTCCAATGTTACCAGGGTAATTTGTTGTGATTTTACAAGTTCAGTTCATTTTATGATGGTGGTGGTGGTGGTGATGGTAGTAGTAATTAAGATTTGGTAAAATCATTTTCTACTTCTTAATTTTGTTTTTACTATTAATTTCTGTTGTTGAAACTGAGCTAAGCTGAAAATCACTCACTGATTTTGATGATGCTGATGAAGAACGTGACAAAGAAGATGATGATGATGATGAAGAAGTCCTTGATGAAGAAGATGAAGATGATGAAGTTCTTCCTCTTTCGTTTCGGCTGCTGCCGCTTCTGACAGAAGATGACTTTCGCGATGAACCACGTTCATCTGTTCCGCTCTCTGTGTCACTTTGTTTCCTCATTCTACGTGGTTCACTGCAACTCCTTGCTTCCACACTGCGGGGTGTCACTGTAGTTCTTCTCCGACCCAGTCTGTGCTGACCCTTAGGCTGTGGGGTGAAGACCAAGAGGGGTGGCCTCGAGGTCGGTCTACGGGACAGGAGGTGACCTGGTGTTGAAGCCCCGTTTCTCCACTCTTCCTCCTGGAAAAGTTCACATTTTCATGCCATTCAAGACAGACACATTTTCAATCCACATTTTCAATCCGATCAGATGCAAGTGAACATTTCTATAGAGCCTTTACAATCTGATCAGGCTTCTCCACCTGATTATAGTTTTTGACCACAGTTTCAACTGAAGTGACCATCAACTGTTGCCTTGTGAATTATGATAACGGCGCTATAGAAGTCATTAGCTAGCATTATAGTATAATGAACCTTTCAGTGGCACTGATTACTAAAGATGACAGTTTTAGCAAAAGAAATAAGGTCACAATGTTTTTATTATTCTTAAGGCACTTTAAACCATTTCTTAAGTCTGCTATAACCATTTTATCTGCTGCTTTTAAAGTTGAACTTAAATTTTGAAAAGATTTATATTGAAAGTTCTATTTAAAAACAGTCAATAAATCCCTCATAAGTTTACTATAAATGTAAATCTTTGGCAGCCATGCAAACTAGAGCTCTAATACTTTAGACTCATCACACGTTACTCATACTCTAGGTACTCAGAAAACATTCTGCACAATCTTTGGACTCATCAAAACTTACTCGTATTCTATGGACTCAACAAAACTTACTCGTATTCTGTGCACCAGCTCCATCTTCCGCAGCTCATCCACCTTCTGGTGGATAGCAGCTTGATGACTGCGGTTCAGATGGAGATATTCGCGAGCCATGGCCTCCATCAGCAGTCGCTCCATCTGCTCACGTCTGTATAGCTTTCCCACGAAATATCTGTAAGTCTCCTCTGTAACCGCCTCACCATTTGGCAAGATCTACAAGAAGTGGCAAACTCAGGTGGTAGAGTCATATGGTAGTCAGGTAGCAGAGTCAAGTGGTAAAGTCAGGTGGCATAATCAGGTGGTAGTGTCAGAGATAGAGTCAGGTGGTAAAGTCAAGTGGTAGAGTCAAGTGGTCAAGTCAGGTGGCATAATCAGGTGGCATAATCAGGTGGCAGCGTCAGAGATAGTCAGTTGGTAGAGTCAGGTGCAAAGCCAGTCGTTAAAGTCAAGACGTTCATTACTACCGGGAAAAGGTAAGTAAGCACGTAAGAGGCACATGGATCACCGCAACTACTTAACGTCGGCTGGCAGTACTAACCAGCCCCGTCCGTCGCAAATGTTTTCGAACGCGAGGGTTGTTGAAATACGTCGCCAGATGTGGATCCATCAGACTGTTGTAGCTGAGCAGAGGCTCTCTAAAAGCAAGATTATCATTCAATTATATATAATTACATAAGCCTTAAAATGGTGCTATAGAAACCCTACATGTATTTGCATAGGACAAAATTGGGATTCTTGTACCGATTTGATGAAAGCTATTTACATTTACGCTAACAGAATATCTTAATTAAACTTTGTAATTGCAACAAATGCCCTCGCACTTTATGATAGTTTTTTCGTCCTACCTAGTGTTAGCGAAATTCATTTCAAAGGTTATCTTATTTCAAGGTTATCTTAAATGGTTTAAATTTTAGCGATCATCTTCTGAAAACTCAAAACATCAGACAGCAGCCGCCATTTCTCGGGTATAAACAAACCGTCGCCTAGAAACATCACGTGACGCGCACCTGCAGAACTGTGCGCCTGAACATCTCGGCGCCATTCAAAATTGCTTGCAGTTTCATCAGGATTTTCGTTATCCTCCTCGTATTCCTCATAATTAACATCATCGTCATCATTATCATTATATCATTATCATCAGCAACAGCAGCAGCAACAACAACATTATCGTTGTTATTACCATCATCGTTGTAGTCATTATCTTCATCGTTGTCTTTCTGGTCATCGCGCTTGTCGTCATCGTCGTCCTCATCGTTGTCCTCGTCATCATCATCATCATCAGCAGCAGCAGCAATAGCAACAACAACAACAACAGCATCCAGAGCCTCCTCTTCCGTCTCTTTCCTCTCCTCTGCTAGAACACAAGACCTTCGCCGTCGGACATTTAACCTCAGGTCATAGTTCATGGCGCATGTGAATCCACCGTGTCTGACTGACCACCAAAGGGCGGCGGACCACGACCGTCAAATGCCGAAGCCATGGATGTACGACAACTGCGGACTGCGGATAACTTTCGTCGATCCGAAGCATTGATCTACTGACTCACTAGTTAACTGTTGACTCAGCTCGGCCCTGACTGAGAAACGGTCGGCAGTGGACACAATTAGTTATGCATATTGATCGTACTGACCAGTGGTAACCTGTGTACATAGACTCGGTGGTCAGCTTACGAATAAATATAATAGGCTTCGTTTGCGGCTGTAAATAGTGGTCAGTGTAGAGCTGTATATGAGGAAAGACTTGGCTCATGGTGTATATTAAGAGAGTAAGAGAGAGAGAGAGAGAGACAGACAGACAGACAGAGACAGAGACAGAGACAGAGATAGAATGACAGATTGGCAAATAGACAGGCAGGCAGACAGACAGAGGAAGACAGACAGACAGAAAACCTACCGACCGACCGACAGACAGAAGGACAGACCGACCGACTGTGTAGCATATGTCTATAGATACAACAATTCGACCCCCTGTATTGGTGTGCATGCAATGAATCAACGGAGGACTTCTTCCTCGTTCTAATTCGAAGGGCAATCGATAGCAGTTGAATCTGGAATTCGGACGAGACTTCAAAGGAGATGGGTCGCCTTCGAACAAGCTCATTAGCTTTGGAGTTTGTCTTCGACAGATGTCGTTTACCTTGGTCAGCAGTGGGAAGGGGATGGGGAGCTACAGCAACCCCTGCGAAAAGCTACCCTATGAGAAAGACTACTCCATGACTACTCAGATAACTTGCAGCATTTATTTCAAGAAGTAGCAAAGAATTGTTTTCAATGGAGCATGGGGTTTACTTCAGAAACAGGCCTACTCTTGTCTAAAATGCCTGATAGCCAATTCCAAGCATCTCGAATACAGCCCGCATATATATATATGTGTGTGTGTGTGCGTGTGTGTGTATATATATATATATATTAGTTTGGATTATCTGGAAATAGAGGCCTAGAGCTCTGATAACAGAGGGATCTTAGTGTATCTTGTCAAAGATCATGAACTCAGCAGTAGCATTCATTATCTGACGAGAGTGACTATCCTCATTCATTCATTCGCAATAACCAACTTATTCATAGGTGCTCAGTCAAAACAAAATCGGTAGGCAGTATTTAGGAACCAGTGGTTAGCGGCTCAGCCACTATGCCACAGTTGGAATTGCGTGTTATCCCATTCAACCACTTAAGAGCATATAAGCCGATGATTGACAGCTGTCAGTCACGCATCACGTTCGTATATACGAATTATCATATCGCCACACGACCTTAATTGGCCCAGTTACTGAAGCGTGAAGGCTACAAAAGGAACAATTTTACAATGCAGTTGATACTTATTGAACATAACAGAAGCCTACTGCGATCCCTGTTTGTGAGAGAAATTTCTGACAGAAACCAGACGACGAGTGGTTTATCTTAATTTGCAAATTCCAACTATCGATATGACAGCTTCAGCGGATATTTGTCAGCCGTCGTATGAAAAAGCAAGTCAGCTACGAGGCTTGTTCTAAAGCCGGTGAAGCAATCGAACATTACGAAATGAGTGTGTTAACTTAGATTTGTGAAGATTTGATGATTGATGCTAAAGGAAACCGGTGCATGAAAATATCGAACCACTGATTGATTGACTGATTGAAGTCGCTTTATTGATCACCAGCAGTTTAGGAAATAAACAGCCAATCAGATCTACTTCGATTTCAAGGGAGATTTCAGACGGTCGCCCAATTACAGCCCAAAGTTTTTCTGACCTATCGGAATTCGAAACAGCTCTCCAACGGTTCATGATTTTTGACTGCGATTTTGACTTTAAGGGACCATTTATGATAATGGCGCTACAGAAGTCTTTAGATTAGATTAGATAACATTGCACGGGTGCTAATATCGATGATCAAGTTCTTAAATACAAGTTTATACGAAAACTTTTGTTTTAAAGAAAAGGAACGAACAGCGAAGTAACAAAATACAAAACTAATCGCCCTTTCAAAAGTCATGCTTCTCTTCCCCTTTCACCAACCCGCACTAAACCACAGACATGCATATGCACTAGACCGTCAAACCGGAAATATGTCATCGAACAGCCATAGACCTATCTTCATGAGAGGTCTAATCGCCTTCACACTTCCGGGTACCCAAATCCATCGACTAGGATCCGACACCTCCTCCCTCAGACCGGAGCTCTATGCTCTGGACCATATTATCGTCACCGGAACCGGATTGGTTCCAAGACCTCTCATTGCGCATGTGTCAGTACCAGTAGTGGCGAATTTTGAAAACGAGGCTGATTTCCGGCACAGTTCCGTGTCAGCGTGGGGACCGTCCAAAATGGATGAAGGAGCTAAAGAACGGATCAGCCGGAAGAAAGGTGAACTATGTTTTGTGGTGATGGCTGACTGCTTTAATGGGTCCACCTCTGACCTCTGCGACCGGGTTTCAAAACCCAGTCACAAAGAGGGAATATGAAAAGAAGTACAGTAGCTATATTTTATGTTTATATAGCGCCTTCAAAATCTATTCAGACGCCGAGGTTCAATGAAAATAGGCCTAATAATAATAATAATAATAATAATATGTGCCTTAATTTTCCACACAAACTGACCTGCATTCTGTGACAGGAAGTTCTGGAACCTTCGACTTTCGTCAGATGGCGCATTGCATCCTCCGAGAACAAGCGGAAAAGAAAGAAAAGAAAAGAAAGGATGGAGGAGGTGGAAAGGATGGAAAAGAGACGAAAGAGGCAGCGGCCGAAGAGATGGAAAAGTTGCCAACATCTGCAGCCAATCGCAAGAAGTAGGAACAGTCTTTTCAAGAACAAAGAATTGCGCTATAAAAGTCATATGAATAAAATTATGCTGGTATGTTAGTATGTATATAGGCAATGTAAGTATATAATTCATCTAGGTAAGTGAATAAATGAGTACGTACGTATGTATGCATTCATACATTAAGTGGATGGATGGATGGATGGATGGATGGATGGATGGACTGGTGATTGGATGGACGGATGGATAGGTATATGGGTGAATAGATGGATAGGTGGATGGACGGATGGATAGGTATATGGGTGAATAGATGGATAGGTGGATGGACGGATGGATAGGTATATGGGTGAATAGATGGATAGGTGGATGGACGGATGGATAGGTATATGGGTGAATAGATGGATAGGTGGATGGACGGATGGATAGGTATATGGGTGAATAGATGGATAGGTGGATGGACGGATGGATAGGTATATGGGTGAATAGATGGATAGGTGGATGGACGGATGGATAGGTATATGGGTGAATAGATGGATAGGTGGATGGACGGATGGATAGGTATATGGGTGAATAGATGGATAGGTGGATGGACGGATGGATAGGTATATGGGTGAATAGATGGATAGGTGGATGGACGGATGGATAGGTATATGGGTGAATAGATGGATAGGTGGATGGACGGATGGATAGGTATATGGGTGAATAGATGGATAGGTGGATGGACGGATGGATAGGTATATGGGTGAATAGATGGATAGGTGGATGGACGGATGGATAGGTATATGGGTGAATAGATGGATAGGTGGATGGACGGATGGATAGGTATATGGGTGAATAGATGGATAGGTGGATGGACGGATGGATAGGTATATGGGTGAATAGATGGATAGGTGGATGGACGGATGGATAGGTATATGGGTGAATAGATGGATAGGTGGATGGACGTATGGATAGGTATATGGGTGAATAGATGGATAGGTGGATGGACGGATGGATAGGTATATGGGTGAATAGATGGATAGGTGGATGGACGGATGGATAGGTATATGGGTGAATAGATGGATAGGTGGATGGACGGATGGATAGGTATACGGGTGAATAGATGGATAGGTGGATGGACGGATGGATAGGTATATGGGTGAATAGATGGATAGGTGGATGGACGGATGGATAGGTATATGGGTGAATAGATGGATAGGTGGATGGACGGATAGGTGCGTGGACGGATGGACGGATGGATTGGTTGGTTGGCTAGCTGATTGACAGATTGATTGATTGAGTGATTGATTGATTGATTGATTGATTGACAGGACTCGTAAGGCGTTCGTCTGCCGTTACTGTTTTCGTTATTTGCCGAAATCGCACAACCGGAAGATCCACGAAAGAACGCACACGAACGAAAGACCCTACACGTGCGACATCTGTGGAGATACGTTCAAACGAAGCGACCACCTCAGCGACCACAAGTATGCGTATAATCATCATCATCATCATCGTCATCACCCTTATCATCATCACCCTTATCATCATCACCCTTATCATCACCTTTATCTTCATCATGATCTTCATCAACTTCTTCATCAGCACATTCATCTTATTCTTCTTATTCAAGATCTTCCTCATCATCTTCTTTGTCATCATCTTCTTATCATCGTCATCTTCTACTTTCTTTCCTCTTTCTTTCTAATTTTAATTGTCAAAGCAAATTTATATGGCACCACTTCAAAAAAACTTACCAGAAGCCTTCCCGATGTGAAAGTATGAAACCGCGATCGAAAAGAACTGGATCGTGGAAATTCGGGCCACCGGAAGAACAGTCAAGTCTGGAGGATCTGTAGCCAGCGACACTGAAAAGACCGAGATGCATTGCTTCCTAAGACACGATGGAGCACAACCGGCAAGACATTTACACATAAGCCTAAAGATCTTAAAATTCAATGTCTCTGTAGGTAAGCAAGCACTACTGCTTCTGCCGCCTGAGGCTGGATGTTGCTCAAAAAGTAAGGAAACCGACAATCAGCCGGGAGGTAGAATTTCATAGAGTTTTCAGGCCAGTCCCGGAGAGTTAGACTCTTAATTCAGTGTGTTGTTCTGCCTGCTTTTCTTGCTGTTTGTTCTTGTGTACATCGTCTTCTTCTTCATCTGATGGTTCTGCTGCTGCTGCTGTGCTGCTATCGTGCCTATAGGAACAAGCATCGTGCGAGAAAGCCATTCAGCTGTGTCCTCTGTTCAAAGGGATTCTGCCAGAAGCGAGCACTTGCCTCTCATCTTCAGAAGGTCCACGGTCAACAGGTTAGAGATGCACTGAATACCATTAGCATCTATACGTCCATCCATCCATCCATTCCTCCCTCTCTCCATCCATCCCCATCCATCCATACGCCCATCCATCCGTCCATCTATCCATCCATCCATTCCATCCATTCATCGATTGCAAAGTAAGGATTTATGGGTCGTCGCCATCATCATTGTCATCCTTGTCACATTATTTTCATCGTAAGCATCATAATTATAATCACCGTCATCATCATCATCGTCATGACGACGACAATGATGATGATGATGACGGTGATTATAATCATTAAATTTCCATTATCTGTCCATATTAGATCCTGATTGTTTCCTTAGACGCGGAATAATTCTAAAGTCAGGAGCTACAAAAGTGACGACATCCGGGACACTTGTACTACGTCATCGTTACGTCACAGCTGCAGCTTCTGTTGCGCCAGGTTCCGTTTGAGGAGGGATCTCAATCAACACCTACGTCTGCACAGATTAATTAATTAATTAATTAATTAATTAATTAGTGTTACGCTTTCTACAGTTGGTTAGGCCAAGATGTACTTAGAGGCGCTTTAAAAATGCATGTTCAGATACATTTCAATTAATCAGTTACAATCAACAGTCAGTCAATCAAGAAAACAAAGATTGCAATTACATTCGGAAGATACCTCCATTACACTTTCTTCTGCAAAGTTTGTCGACACTCGCAACCTGGCACACAGTTCGCCATAATTATATGTTTGACACTTTTCAGCTGATGTCTTGAAATGCGCTATATAAATGCAATCTTACATTAAAATACATTTCTGATAGGGCTTCAGAAGTCATTTCTTCGTTTATCTGTTTTTTCGTTCATTTCTTCTTTCATTCGCTCTATCATTCAGTCGTCCATTCGTTCATTAAGCGCTTTAACATGTGACGACCGAATTTGCTAAAACCTCTGGCAAGAAAATCCATGTTAAACGAGGGACGTTGGCCAATACTTGACAATCGGCCAACAATAACCCAAAGAAGCTTGCTGACCGGGGTTTGAATCCTTTCCTTTTGATTACACTTCAAGAGCTCCAAAGAAAACAATGGATTGCTTGTTTAAAAGTGTGTTCAAAGGCAAGGCACCCGCTCTTGATTCAAGCGCGGTGTGTAATTAAGATTATCCGAAGATAATTAGGCTAATTAACATTGACGCTCACTTTGAATACAGATGAACCATCGGGTAGATCATTAGAATCGGCCCATGTTTGGCAAAGACGGCTAAAGACAACTCCTTCGTCTGACAACTGCTCCGATGTCCTCCGACTCGAATCATCGTTTGCCTTCCTTCCCACTTGATCTCTTCATGTCCTGTAAAGTAAAGTATCCCATATCTAGGTTAAACTAATCTAATTGCATACTGACAGTGATAACTAGGTTAAGCTAGCCTGATACAATACTAACGTCGGCAGAATCTAGGGTAAACTAACCTAGTTGCATACTAATACATGAAGAAACTAGGTGAGATGTTTCCTCTTCTTTAAGCTCTTGAGCCGGCAATGGACGAATCCCAAAGCCCTGGACACGGGGCCAGCGCATCGCAGGACTTGCTGTTTACTTCCCAGCTTACGCCAGTACCATATTTTACTGTTTGACGACAGAAGCATCATGATGTTCGCAAACAGCCTAGGGTCGTTACACGGAGTTGAACCAGCAACCACATGATCGTTGACCAAACGAGTTATCGATAGACCACCGTGCCGCACATTCATGCCCAGGCCTGTTCGAAAATCGCATTTATAGACTCGATCATTTTAAAAGCACTAGAAACGCTTATCGCCATGGTATACAGTTGTAAATTATTGTCATTCTCGTGTCCGTGGAGATTTTCAGGTGCTTCGCTTCTGCACATCGGGCTCCTTCCTGTTCATCGGACTTTCCTCTCTTGTTTCATGTTACTCGGGTCAACATCTACTCTGGTTTTGTTGCGCCTGTTCAGAGCAGTTAGATAGCCACTCCTACAGCATGCATGCATAGCTTATCTAAAGGTCATTCGTTAGTATGCAATCAGGTCAGTTTAACCTAGTTTCTTCATGCATTAGTATGTAACTAGCTTAGTTTACCCTAGATTCTGCCGACATTAGAATGGTGTCAGGCTAGCTTAACCTAGTTATCACTGTCAGTATGCAATTAGGTTAGTTTAACGTAGTTTTTACGTATATTAGTATGCAACTATGTTAGTTTACCCTAGTTTCTGAGTACATTAGTATGCAATCAGTCTAGCTTTACCTAGTTTTCTTCTGATCAAGGTCAAGGTAATTAGAACCACAGCAAGCCCCACTCGTACTCTGTTTCATAACATACAGCCAGGAATTTATGCAACGCCAGCTTTAACCGATGTTAAAGCTCAGTCGGTTGATTGACATGGGGGCGGTGCTGATATTTTTGCATATCGCCTGTGATATATGAGGTGGTAAGTCCAGAACTCGACTTGGCGTCAAGAATGACGATCTGACGTCAAGAGCGACAACCTGCTGCTGCATGTCGCCATATGGTAATGGTTTCGCGAGAGATAATCTCGATTCTCAACACTTACTTTCAACAGCGCAGACGGAAATCGCAGTAGAGCACCCGACGTCGTAATTGTAATCGTAATCGTAATTCCAATATTTCTACAGCGCCCAATGAAAGCCGCGCCGCGGGGACCAGCTTATTCACAGGCGCTCAGTCAAAACAAAATCGATAGGCAAAAGGGTTCGGTTCCAGGTCAAGATCCAAGAGTCAGGCAGAGAGACAGCGTGGCAGCTACGGTGGGTGATGTTGGGGTCGACGTCCAAGCCAGTGGTGCAAGAAGTAGGTTCTTTGGTTTCTGTTTTCATTCAGAAAACATAAAAACCTACTAAAGTGTCTAATTGGATTTATTCTGTGGTTATTAATTTATTATTTTTTTATTAATTTTATTCATTATTTTATAAATTACTTTCACTAACCTGGTTTATGTTATTTCTATTTTTACCAGGTTCATAGGTGTAATTAGTGTTACTTTTTGTAGAAATTAAAAAAAGAAAATCGGATTTTTGTTCCTATATTTTACTGTTTGGGGGTCAAGGCAATCCGCAGACGACCTTAACTGGTCACGTGACCGTCGCTCTATTCGGTCGGGCGACTAAAAGTCTCGGGCGTCGTCGGGTGAAGTGTCTTTTAATGCCAGACGTTTACTAATCTCCACAGTAGACACTCGAAGCCAGTCGATGCGCACACACACACTCTCACACCGATACACAACACACACACACGCACGCACACTCACAAACACGCAAGTACTGCGCATGCTATGTGCACAGAGTCCTGATTGTTATCCTTCGTAGAAATGAACTTGGTCTATGATTTAAGGGGCCTACGTTACGACGCCCTCGTGGCCGGCCTGCCCCCAGGGCTAGGGGTCGGCTGTGGCCCACTGGCCGTCGGGGTCCGTCGAATCCAGGATCGGGTTTGCACCCCGTCCGGGGAAGGATTGGTGGCTGTGAAGGGCGATTTGCTGCAGCAAGCGATTGGAGTACAACCTCAGTTGCTAACAACAAATTTGAACGCAAGGATTCAGTACTTGGTAAGATCTTCTGTAAAGACGATTCTATGTAAATTAAAAGGCGCTACATTAAGTGTCCTGATACATACATACACTCATACATGCATACATACGTGACTGGGGTGGCTAAGATGGGGTGGGGTTCGAGTCTGGCTTTTGTCTTTGTATGTGTTAGAAAGACAGATACAGACAGACAGCAACCATTTCTCCAGACAGACAACCAGACATGCAAATAGCCAGACAGGTAGACAGACTTACAAACAGGTAGACAGCCAGGCAGGTAGACAGACTTGCAAACAGGTAGACAGGTAGACAGGCAGGTAGACATACAAGTAGACAGACAAGTAGACAGACAGACAGACAGAGCCATATCATTCCATCATGTTCAGCTGAATCTCATCATTCTTCTCTGCTCCTCCTCCTCCTCCTCTTCTTCCTCCTCTTCTTCCTCCTAGTTCCCCTTATACTCTTTAGTCCTTACTTTCTCACACTCCACTTTAACCATTCAAGGCTTCCAGAGCCCCATGCAGAGAATGGCTCTTGTGATACAGCGTAGATATCAGTCTGTCTGTCTGTCCTTCTGTCTGTCTGCCTGTATGTATGTATGTCTGTCTGCCTGTCTGTCTGTCTGTCTTTTTAAACTTTGGTCTAAGCACGCATAACCGCTGCGCAGTCGCGAAAACGTAATAAATTAAAACAATCTGGCTTCGGTCACGTGTTGATCCTTATGCAAAAACCAACATTCAGCCAAGCGCTGTGTTTTCTCGTCCGGTAGAGGTGCTTGCAAAAGTTTCACCCTTTTGGAAGGTTATCGAAAGGCGCTATATAAATGTGCATATATATGCACATGAGTACATCGTACATTTAATGTGGTCTTACTTATTTCTCAAGCATTGATTTACACGGTCTTAATGATGATGATGATGGTGGTGGTGGTGGTGGCGGTGGTGGTGGTGATGATGATGATGATGATGATGATGATGATGATGATGATGATGATGATGATGATGATGATGATGTTCTCCGTCCGAAGGCAGGTCCATTGGTCTTGTCCATCCGGGGATGAGATGAGTGAGATGGTTTCCCGTTGCCTTTCTCACAGACAATTGTGGGTGAGCAACTTGCCTAAGGTCTCTACGGAGTGGCTTGAGGCAGACTCGAACCCGCGACTCTCCGGTTACCATCCCACTACACCACCACGTCCCTCACGGTCTTACGCTTTTTGTTAAATCTCAGGTATTAGAAAACAGACTCATAATTAAACTCATAAAGATTCAGGCTGTGTGCCAAGGCTTGGTGAGAAGCGGGGCGCTCTTCTGTCAAGTGCGTTCCGGAAATGATCTTTAGTAAATAAAATTCTTCTCTGCGGAGGGAAAGGGTATGAAAGAAGAAGAGGGGTGTTAAAAACGGAATCGGCAGCTTATCGACTGTTTAAGAGAAGCTGTTTGCCTATCGCTGGTGCTAAGTAGTGACTGTATACGAGCAGAGAACGTTCCCTGCTACGAAAGTATAATGAAGCTGTGATTGTAAACACAGTGGCGCACAGATCTGGCTGTCTCTACGATTCGAAACCAAAGACTTGTTCTGAACTGCTCAGGGTGCGTTTTAATGACAACTTCTGTTAACAGCCGATATTCGTGTGCTTTACATGAAGATGTTAACTGGTTATGGAAAACGTCCACTGTATGATTTTCCTCGTTTTACCTGCGCATGCATAAGAATCTTCAGACATTCAGTTAATGTGGATTTGTATACATAGAAAAATGATGTCTTAAGGTTTCTTTAAATACGACTCAAGAGTCGTTGTGAAGTATTATATCACAATTACATTTAAAATGACACACTTATAATTGGGGATCAGTTTCCATTCCTAACTAGACCGGGGAGTTGCTGCTATGACGTCACTTAGCTACGGTTAATTACCGCTGTGTAATCTGGGATTTCTGGGGTCAGATTCAACCCGTCTTATCTGAACTGTTTCAGTTTCATTCTCGATTGGAGAGGGGTCAGAAGGTCAAAAGGTCAGTCCGGTGCGAGGCCTGTGACATCACGCTTAACTCGGAGCTTCAGGCAAAACAGCATTACAAGGGGAAATTCCACCAGCGGAAGTTACGTCAGCAGACCCAACAGCCAATCGGGTCCAACGATACATCGTCGGCTGTAACACAGTGTGCCAAAAAATCGGGAGGTTAGGAGAAAAATTATTCCTTTTAAAGCTGTACGAAACATCCGGGGGCTGTGACCATAAAAGTAGAAGTTTGCAGGCATTAAGTCCACGATTTCTTTTATGCTTTTTTAAAGTAAAGTACGCTGGCGCTCCAAAATATTAATGCCCCAAGATAGATGCTCCTTCAAGTTTGGTCCCATTTCAGTCGATACACATAGAAAAAGACCAGGATCTGAAAAGATTGAACCATTTGAAGCTTTCTACAATGTGCTTCAGATTTCATCTTTGGTTATTATCGTTATTTTGGTTATTATCGTCATTTGGTTACTATCGTCATTTGGTTATTATCGTTATTTAGGTTGTTATCGTCAGTTGGTTGCTAACTACATTTGGCTATTAACGTCGTTTGGTTATTACCGTCATTTTTTTAAAGTCCGTTGGTTATTACCAGCCTTTGGTTTTGGTGTGTTAAGAACTTGTCCAACCCATCAGTTCTAATCAGTGGCGTCTCCTGTAAGCCCCACGCTTCCCCATCAACCCCTATATCCAACCCCCACCTTCCCTTTCTTCTTCCCTCCCTCTTCCTCTACATCTGCGTGAGCAGAGGATTTCGGATGCAGCGACAGAGCTGTTCACCTAATCACGCGCACCTGTCCATATATCCCGACATCCTGCGCAGCTTATCCCATAAGCCAGCGCGGTGCCGCCGACATAATTACACACGTCGACGCAAGAACCGAAGAATCAAGTCCTCTCTGTCTCTGTCTGTCTGTCTCTCTCTACGTTCGTCTGCCTGCCCCCGTCTGTCTATGTGTCTGTCTGTGTTTGTTTCGTGTTTGTGTCGATGTATCTGTTGTGGGCGGATGCATATGTGTTCGTAATATGCAGGGCTAAATTGTATGCGTGCTGATGTACGAGTTTTCAGCACATGTCCGTTTTCCAAATGAACGAGCGCAAGCATCAGCCCTGTGTACACTTATACATGTATGCGTTCTGGGTTTACTAGTCAAATATACGAACCTCTGCGTGTACTTGTAAATGTAAATGTACACGGTTTTATATAGCGACCGTATGGTCTCGACCCAGCTCATTTTCAATGAATTCATCGGGTGAGATCCTTCACCACCGCTGCCCGTTTTAATGGGTGCCGTTCTTTTTAAGGTCCCTGTGTACGGTCCGTGCTAGCCCGAGATTCATATATCTGAATTATAGCCAATATATCGGTATGCGAACCGGCATCCTCACGCCTTGACTTACGCTGTAAGAATTTAGCTAACTAGGCCAGTGTTTGCACATACATGCATAATTATACACGCATAGACTTGGATGTGTTTGCATACCTTTGTATGTCTGCATATACTTGCATGTTTTTGAGGCCAACGACCATTATCTTCGATCATGGTCTTCTTGTTTCAGGCCGGAAGCAGCTCTGAGTTTAAATATAGAGGCGCCACTTAAATATGCAATTACGATTACGATTTACATATCAACCTTATTGTATGCTGTATGTCTGTCTGCGTGTGTGTCTGTCTGTTTCCATGTCTTATCAGATGTCGACCGGGCTTACCCGACGTTTTATGAGTTCTGACTACGAATACACTTTCACTTGAAGCAACCTTCGACTGCTGTCTTGTGCATTATAATAACGGCGCTATAAAAGTCATTAGATTAGATTGGATATTTACATAAATAAATCAGTATATGATTGGATCTGGCCGTGACATTTAATTTGGCCGCCAGGGGCTGAAACGGTAGAGAGCTCTATTGTCATCTGTGTTGAACAGTTCTGTTCATGCTCCACGTAAGACAGGTTCTTGCGAAAGGAGCTAGAAAAATCATCTGCCATGCCACGATCAATTATGCAACGAAAGTCTCTGATCGTCTCTGCCTGTCCTTGTTTCGCTGTCTGTGATGCTGCGCCTCAGTCGAAGGATCTACGACTGGTTTTAGGGAACAAGGAACATCCTCTTTGAACCTCTCTCCCTCTAATCAAGTCCATCTGCACGTCTTCTTCTATTTGTCTGACTGTCTGTCTGTCTGTTTGTCTCTTGGTTTGTCTGTGTATCTCTGGGTATGTGCCTCGATCCTTCCGTCCGCCATCCATTTGTACCTATGTCCGTCTGTTTGTCTATCTGTCCATCCCTCTATCCATCCGTCCGTCCGTCCGTCCTTCTGTTTCTGTCTGTCCGTCTGTCCTTTTCGTGTGTTCCCTCCTGTGTCCGTTCCTTTCCCCGACCCTCTCTCTACCAGTCGCTGCCTCATCCAGTCCATCTGTTGGGAGTTGGGGCGATGAGGAGTCTGACGACGTGTGTTCCTAATTTGGCCCTTCGTTTATCAGACAAGTCCTTCCTCTTCTCTCTCTTTCTCTATCTGTCTGTCTGTCTTTCTCTCTGTCTCTGTCTGTCTGCTTGCCTCTCTCTCTCTCGTCTCTAACTGCCTACAGATCGAACGCACCAACAACTTACCCACCCCACCCCACTTCCCCCCTCTCTCAGAAGTCATTTCTAACTCCAGATGTCAGCGAATTACAAGAAACGTCTGCTCCTCACAACTCGACAAAACATCTCCCATCACGTGACGCAATCGGTGGCGGACCACGGTTTTAAAATAGTGGGGGCAATTATATATATATATGTGCATACAAGTGGCGTAATTGTCTGTTATTATATTTACATAATTTTATATCTATTTCCGTTTATGAAAGGTTTAGAAGATTAGTACTGATGAGCGACGAGTGACGCTATGTATGTGTGAAAGTGGCATAAAACTGTTTACGAGTCATTCATGCTTAAATCCGCACCTTCAGGCAATTCTGATGATGCTGATGTTGATAACGATTACTTGATGATGTTGATGCCGAAAATGAAGATGATGACGATGATGATAATGATAATGATGATGATGATGATGATGATGATGATGATAACAACAGCAACAGCACTAGTAGTACTTGTACTGATAATAATAAATTTGCTTTTCTTTGAGTATAGGGTTGAAGAGGTCGTCTGACGAACTGTCCGAAGACTCTGGCGGCCATGTTGCAAAACTCATTCGAAAGGAAAACGAAAGTGAAACTGCGACAGAAGATTCGAACCCACAACACGGGACAACCGATTGCGCTACAGAAACCACTAAGTCAGAGACGGTAGCAGCAGAGGAGACCACATGCCCAGCTGCTGAGGATGGCGATAGAAAAGATGCTACAAAGATGCAAGCGCTTCCAATCAACGAAGCGTGTCGAATAGCCAGTGAACTGGCACGACGATCCCGAGGACTCGAAATAAGCATCGAAGTAAAGAATTCGCACAATAGCGCATCGGCCAACATCATCCCGGGGCCAATTTCCATACCAGTCACTGGCCCGAGACTGTTCAAGCCTCTGCCCACGCCAGGGCTCCCTAGGGGTGTGTTGCTAGCGCCCCACCATCTCGTTACTTGCCACTCGATTCCCTTCCAGCCCTCTGTCATTCCGTGGCAGGGGGCCTGGGTTCAACCGACCATACCACAGCCAACCCACGGTCTGTCTTTCAACGGTGCCATTTGCGGCTCCCAGAATTCCACACGCTGCCTTACTTCCGCATTCGTATCACAACGTATCCCGTCGAACACCGCCCCGGAAGTGAACGTCACATCCGGTCTAGCACTTCCACTCTCTATCCTGCAACATGCCACACCCACTCATACGACTGCGCTGTATAAATCTCTGGGAGTGAAAACCGACAAGGAGATTGCTTCCGGACAGAGTTGTGACCTAACCTCTATAGCCCTGTCCAATCAGAACGCCGGCCTTGCGAAGTCGTCATGGCAACAGCGAAGTGACCTGACCCAGTTACGTCAGCCGGTGGGTGTGGTGTGCAACAATGACCTGGATCGATTGGATCCGGTCAGCAGAGCCGTCTACAGCAACTTCATGGGTCACTTTACGACAAAGAAAACTAGGAGCAGATCAGTGCGCCATCGGTGAAGCCTACAAAGGTCACTCTGTGGGATCACACGGCGCTGCTCTGGGGGCACACTGCGCCCCTCTAGGGTCACGTGGCGTCGCTGTGGGGTCACGCAGGGCAAGTGGCGGACCTAGAAGTTTAAAAAGAGGAGAAGATCAAGTATTTCAACTGGCTGAGGGATTTACTAAGCAGACAAATTTGGTTTTCATAGTTTTTTGTTGGATAAAATATGAGTTTCCCAGTTTTTTGGATTATCTTATTTGTTTCAAAATTTGTGGATGACATTTTTGCGTTTTCCATACTTTTTATTAAATTTTTAGTTTAATGACACTTACTTTCTAGTTCAACCGATTGCCTCGGACGGAATTTCCCGGGCCTGGATCCGCCCTTGCACAGAGTCCCTTTAGGGTCGCAGGCCTTGAACTTTATCGTCCAGGCTAAATTTCGTGACGTCACTGGAACTTGATGATGCGTTGTTCGGATTGCACTGCTGTCCGACTGCTCTGTATATGTCATTTTCTTTGTCGCCTGTCATTAAAATATTTTAGTAATCCTGAAACTTTGTTTGTGAAGCCAATATGCCTAATTGTGGTCATTTAAGCTAAAAAAGAGAAATCGTTTTTCATTTTAACACCTAAGTAGGTCCTGTTTCAAATACAGAATTTCGTAAGCGAAGACCAATCGCAACAATTGACTAAATATTAATCAACGAAATCGATAATTTGATTAGAGCAGAGAAAAATCTCCAAAATCAAACACAGAAATGAAACATGTGTAATTAAAATCTAGCTCCTAGCACACAGTAATGATATCAGAGGTAGAAAAAATCCCGAATCTTCGGGACTTTTGCAGGTCCCATAACGCATCTGCTTCCGTGAACAATACGTGAAATAGACGTGGTCTGGAAATCGTAGTCAAAATTTTTTGTTCATGCAATTCTTATTATTGACATTAATTATTAATATTATTATTAACACCGATAGATTAAAAATCATAGACAAGAGCGAACTTTGCTGACGTGAGGTATATTCTTTCATCATGGTTACGCGCACCGCCTCAAAAGCCACATGATATAATAAATGTATAGGTTTTATATAGCGACCGTATGGCCTCGACCCTGTATGTTTTGCAATGAATTTATCGGGTGAGATCCACCACCACCGCTGCCCGTTTGAATGGGCGTCACGCCATTTAAGGTCCCCGTGCACGGACTGTGCTAGCCCGAGATTTAAATCTCTGAAATAAGCCACGACCGGGACGCGAACCTGGGATCCTCACGCACAGAGGCTCCTTGGCGTACGCACTTACCGGTGTAGTTAATTAGGAGAGCATAGCAAGAACGGTCAGCCAATCAACTGAATTGGGACAAATGACTGCCTTTACCTTATCGACGGTGAAGAACTTGAGCAGACAACCATGCTCTATCAGTCGGTTTTCTGTTCGGATCCAAACCGCCGATCTATCCACTTCACTCGCAGGCCCATCCCAGGTCGCCTGCAGACAACCGCGCTCTATCAGTTGGTTTTCTGTTCCGGTCCATGCCGCCGATCTATCCACTTAAATCGCAGGCCCATCCCTGTTACGTTGGCAATGAGTCGACAATAGATGGAAATGTTTCCCTACGAGCCATCAACATATCACTAAGGTGCGATGCAGCCGTTGTAGGGCATGTCCGAGAATAGCGGGCTGGGGTTCAAGGGTGGTCGCAGCTGAAGCCAAATAGGCAGAAGAAGCCAGCGACCCAACACTCCTCACACTGAGTCCGCCATATTTTATGGTGTGTGGCCTTATTATTGTTATGATTTTTATTATTATGATTATTATTTTTATGATTTTTATCATTATTATTATTAAACCATTATCGCCAACGATCGAAGACCATTCTATTTGATCGTGGTCTTGTGTTGTCAGGTCCGGACACCTTTGAGGAATTTGGCTAAACAGGAGCAGTTACGATTGTTCGGTTACGAATACAACTATTTTGATGAAGCTACATTGCTCAAAAGAGAAATCCTATCAAACATCATAAAGCATAGAGCCGTTAGAACTCGACAGAAAATGCGCTATGTAAACGCTCGGCCGATGTCCAGCCTTCAGTTATGTGCGACGCGGGATATGTGAAGAAAAAACTGAACCCTGTCGTGACACTTCTCGCCGCACATGTTGCACTTAAACGGGTCGAGGTAGTCATGGTGACCAGAATGAATTGAAAACATCACGTGGTCCTGGAAGATCATCCGACAGTGTCGACACTCGAACCCCCGACCTTCGAAGGAGGAATCTGTCGTTCGCCCATTCGCCAAGTCCTCCAGTTCCTCTGGCGAGGATTCGTGGTCCTCAACCGCGGAATAATCCCGATGGTCTTGGTCCCCAGTGTGGTCCAGGTCTTCGTTCGTGAGGACCGAAACTTCCTCGTCTTTGTCGTTGAGCTGAAACCGATCGGGGTCTCTGGTTTCGTGTCGAAGAAGTGTCAAGGAAAGTGGAATCAGAGGTGGTGGGCTGCTGAAATTGCGAGTGAATGGCAGCACTGGTGAAGCCGTTGCCATTGGATGGTAGAAGATCCGGGATGCGTTACCTGAAGATTGAAAACGATCCGAGCAGTACACCTGGTAAGAATGAGTAAACGGAGGAGAAGGAGAATGAGGAGGAGTAGGAGTAGCAGGAGGAGGAGGAGGAGGAGGAGGAGGAACTAATGTTTCGTCGACGTAGTTGATGCCCCAGAGTGTTGTTGTGTCTCCTGCGTCAGTCGTCAGTCCTTCCCTGTTCGTGAGATCGAGTGGTTCCTCAGCCTCTGCAACCTCGAACTTTGTGACCTTTGGAATGAACTCGCCAGTTCCAGAGATTTCAGTCTTACCCGTAATTCCAGATAGAGGGAGCGGCTGCTTGTGGTCCAGTCCACTCTCCAGGTCGAAGGAATGAACTTCTGTAGAATCGACGGGTCCTGAGTATCCACCGTCGATCTGTAAAGGCCTTGTATTTGTTGAGGCTGTTGTAGTCTTCCCTGAGGTGACAACCGATGGAGAGCCGAACTGGATGTTATTGCACAGAGTGAGATCAGTCCTCGTTGGATGCGATTGTGCAGAAGGGCCTCTCTTCTGGCGCTGGAGTAACGCGTAGAGGCCAAAGTTGTCGTCGGAGGGGACCGTTACGCATGGGGGAGCAGCAGGGGAGAACTGAAAGGGCGTAACCGTCACGGAGGGGAAGCTTTCTCCGACGAAGCTGAGAGGTAGTTGAAGATCGGGAGCTCTTTCCAACGGTTTCTTCCATGCTTCAGTCTCTGAGTGCTTGCGGTTATCTGTTGCGCGGTGGTCTGTGACGGCTGTCACGGTTGGACGACCAGCATAGTCGTTGAGAACCGCTCTTCTTGGCAGGGTGGTAGCGCATCCAAGAGAAAGGCTTGCATTGTCCCCGAGTTCTGGTCTTTGCCCGGAACTCGTTAAGGTGGAAAGGCTATGAGGGAAATGAGCTCTTCCCGATAAACCAAGCATTGCTGGAACGGAAATGCCTCCTACTTCCTGATGGAAAGTGGGTATTCCAGAACTGGCAGAAATGTGAAAATTGTCAAACGGATAAGGAAACTGCCTTGCCTCTGGTTCGGTCATTACTTGCACGGGAAAACTGACAGACGTCTGTGCAGTTGGAAGGGTTCTCTCTTGATGGAAAACCGGTCTTCCTGAGGGCCCAGACATCTGACTTGCGAATATGCATCTATCTTGGTGGGGAACCTGCCTTTCGGAAGGCACAGACAACTGTGCAGCGGGAAGGGTTCTATCTTGGTGAAGACCCTGTATCGGAGGAGGTGGCCCAGCCCTGATCTGGGCCGGAAGGCTACCGTCCTGGTTGAGGACCGGTCCAGCGGAATGTCCGTACTTGAGGATGTGCAGCTTAAGGGCGTGGCTGTATTTGGCGGCAAAGGAGCAGACGGCACAGCGGAAGCGATAGACGTTGGAGTGCGACTTGGAATGGCTGTTGAGCATCGATTTGTTCACGCATGAGTAGCCGCACTTATGGCAGCGGAACGGTTTTAAACCGTCGTGACTGCGCAGATGGTACTCGTAGTGATGCTTTAGGTCTGTGACGAAGGGACACTTGCTACAGCGCAGCTGCTTCGTAGGTGGAATATGTTCCGATAGATGGCACCAGAAGTCGTTCTGAAAACGATAACATAGTCAAGTAATGTCATGTTACGTAATGCAACACGTAATTTATGTAGTGCAAGTGAAGGTATTTACTCAGAAGCACATTTCTTGGACAAGGCTTCGATCGATTGATGCCTTGTGCATTACGATGACGGCGCTATAGAAGTTTCCAGATTAGAGTTGATTAGGAAACGGATATGGATCTGGAATAGGAATCGTTTATATTAGATTAGATTGGATTGCATTGCATTGGATTGGATTTGATGTCATTCGGAAGTCATTTCTGAATCCTAGCAGTATGGGTCTACAAATCAACATGTTCTCTCTCGTTTCGACCGACCGGGAGCCCTATGAGTGGATATCTTTGAGGGACGCTATATCAACGAATGAATGAATTCTGTGTTCGTGCTTTAGCGGTAAAGTAAGTGCCTAAATAGAAAAGTAAGTAAGTAGGCAAATAACAGAAAAGGAAATTATAGAAATGTTCAGTACGCAGGTGGATTTACCTTGTTGACGGTGAAGAACTTGCAGTATTTGCAACGAATCGTCTTCAGTCGCCGCGTCTTCTTCTGTTGGCCTCCATTCGGTCCTTGTGGTTTGGCGCCCCCGGGATTCCCACCGTCCTTGGGGTGGGTGTCCCTGAGGTGCCTCTTGAGGCGGCCCTGCGTACGGGCGGAGTAGCTGCAATCCATGCAACGGTAGACGTAGTGACACTCTACCATGTGCAGGTCGAACGCCTCACGGGTGGTACCTGGAAAATGGTTGGATGGATTAATAGATGGGTGGATGGATGGCTGAGTGAATGGATGAATGGGTGCATGGATGAGTGGATGATATACTTTGTCTTTCCTTAAATATCAATCCGTCTGTCCTCTCTGTTTCTTGTTTTTTTCCGTCCTCCTCAGTGATTTGCCATTCCCATAGCATTTCCTCAAACGTTTCTCTGTTTTCCTGTCCATATTCCTCTCTCTCTCTCTCTCTCTTTCTCTCTGTTTTTCTCTCTTTCTCACTCTTTCTATCTCTCCCTCCTCCCTTCCTATCTCTGTGTTATTCTCAATTTCTCTTTCTGTATGCTTTCTGTATTCTTACTCACATTCCTATGGGTATCCCTCTGTGTATCTCTCTATATATCCCTCTTAGTTTTCCTTTCTGTGTTTCTCTCCGTATCCCTGCCATATTCCTCTCTCTATCGCTCTCCATATCCCTCACCGTATCACTCTTCGTGTACCTCTCTAAGCCTCGATCCCAGAACCTGAGGGTGGAAATGATCAGCATTCCTTACCAACGAAGCTGCACAGGTGGCAGACGTAGACCTCCTTCGATCCACTCCTCAGACTGTCCACCGACGAAGAAGAAGACGGCGACCACACCGCTATGAGTGGCAGCGTCTCCCCTTCCTTCTTCGGCGATGATCCTTCGTTCCGGACGACTTCCGCTGAAGAGGAAGAACCGGAAGCGGAAGCGGAAGTGGAGTCAGCCTCGTAGCCTCCGTTTCGCATCGGCCCAGCCTCGGTTTCAGCGGCTGAACTGGTCGTCATAGCAACTAAGCGGTTCACTTAGCCCACCACTAGGATCCTTGATCTATATTCACAAAAAACGACCATTAATAATAATATTGGGAATAACAGTCTAAAAAAAATACTTTTCAACCTACCACTATACACTGTTGGTATTCGATAATCTTAACATTATCATTAACAAAGCTGGGATTTTTATTATTATGAATATCATGAATAAATGTAAATGTAAATATACACGTTTTCTATAGCGACCCTATGGCCTTGATTCTGATCTTTTTTCAATGAATTAATCGGGTGAGATCCTTCACCCTCGTGGCTTATTTAAGAGATTTTAATATCGGACTAACCTGGTCCGTAGGGACCTACACGAAGACCTTAATAGCCTAAACAGAACTGGGGTTGATTTTATTACGGACTTGGCACGCTGCCTAACTCACACTCCCGAGATCATAAAGAAACTGGTTATATCTTCTAGCGTCTGCATATAGCATATCAGCGCTTCAATGTCGGTGACTTCGTAGTTCTTTTGCTGCGCCTGAACTGGACGAGATGCAGCCGTTTCGTTTCCTCCAGACACTGTTTAAAATCCTGATGGATCATACCTGCCTCAGAAAATATTGATAACATGAAAGGTCGCATAAATTTTGTTTCCGAAGTGGGATTGATAACTGCAGCGGTAATGTCAACGCAATAAACCGAATAAGCTAATAGGCTAAGCCTATAAAGTTGCGCATGACACCGAGCTGTATGTTGTCACCTGTTGCTATATTTAGCACCTAGTCATTTATAGATCTCGTGCGAGAGAGCGTTGAATCTCACCCACACAATGAAATCACTGAAAATTGAGCAGAGTTGCCATTTTGCACGAGAAAACTTCGAATGTGTTCGATTATGCTTTCGATTGAAGGTCGCGAAAACGTTCCTGATGTCTTTATCTCTGCCTCTGTTTATCTCTGTTGTTTATTGTCTTACTATTGTTTCGACTGAATTCCAAAGCATCACAGGATATTTATACGTCGAAGGAGGAGAGAAGGAGAGAAGGAAGAAGAGCAGGAGGAGGAAGAGGAAGAGGAGGAGGAGGAGCAGGAGGTAGAATAAGAATAGGAGTAAGAAGGAAGAGGAAGAAAAGCGATCTCATAATCTTGCCCTGAGGCAGCCATGGGTTTTTGAGTGGCCACCTGATCTTCCCACTGACAGTGTACGGTCAGTGTACTCATCTTTGCTGAGTTAGCTAGAGGGCGCAAGTGGATGCGAAATCTAGAAACATATTTCAACCCTGGCGGGGGTTTCAACCCCAGAACCTCTCGACTAACAGTCCAGCACGCTAACCGGTAGACTATCGCCCATTCCGCCATGTTTTTCAGCTGCTTGCGTAGGCCATATATAGTCGGCTAAATTATGAGCATAAAGAAACTGTAAAAAAGTCGTTCATGAAACATTGGAACAAAGACGGAGTATGTCAAAGAGGGAGGGAGGGAAAGAGGGAGGAGGGTGTGTGGGTGGGACACAGCCAGAGACACATACAGAGACAAAGACAGAGACAGAGATAACATAAGAGTCACTGTTATTCGGGTTTCAACTGGTTTACACCGGATGAACCAAAATTGGGTCAATGTCCTCGCTGACTTTTTCATATTAACGAGACCTAGATTATCAAACATTGCAAGATGCTCACATCTATTTTATGCCATGCATTTTATATCCATATATAGGTCATAGGTCACGTACAAGCCTATATGTGACCGCGCGTGAGAGAACACTCAAGAAATGGGTCAAAATGAGTTCAAAGTGTATTAATATAACTTATCGTGTCATTTATCAACCTTCAAGTCCTTACGTAGAGTTTCGTTGTTTATATTAAGTTTACTTAAAATGTTATTTTGATGCAACAAAAATTTAATTCAACTTGTACCTCGGTATCATAATTGGAAGTCATGGGCATCGATTATTATGCAAATGAACAAGTTATGGAATTGTTTTTTCTCAGCCAGTTTTTACGGATATGGTGGTCTTTCAATGGTGGTGACAGCCTCAGAGATGTATGAATACATTCCAATTTACAAGAAATAGAAAGCTGAAAGGAAAAAGAAGAAGAAGAAGAAGAAGAAGAAGAAGAGAAAGAAGAAGAAGAAGAAGAAGAGGAGGAGGAGGAAGAGGAAGAGGAGGAGGAGGAGCAGGAGGAGCAGGAGGTAGAAGAAGAATAGAAGTAGAAGGAGAAAGAAGGAAGAGGAAGAAAAGCGATCTCATAATCTTGCCCTGAGGCAGCCGTGGGTTTTTGAGTGGCCACCTGATCTTCCCACTGACAGTGTACGGTCAGTGTACTCATCTTTGCTGAGTTAGCTAGAGGGCGCAAGTGGATGCGAAATCTAGAAACATATTTCAACCCTGGCGGGGGTTTCAACCCCAGAACCTCTCGACTAACAGTCCAGCACGCTAACCGGTAGACTATCGCCCATTCCGCCATGTTTTTCAGCTGCTTGCGTAGATCATATAGTCGGCTAAATTATGAGCATAAAGAAACTGTAAAAATAGTCGTTCATGAAACATTGGAACAAAGACGGAGTATGTCAAAGAGGGAGGGAGGGAAAGAGGGAGGAGGGTGTGTGGGTGGGACACAGCCAGAGACACATACAGAGACAAAGACAGAGACAGAGATAACATAAGAGTCACTGTTATTCGGGTTTCAACTGGTTTACACCGGATGAACCAAAATTGGGTCAATGTCCTCGCTGGCTTTTTCATATTAACGAGACCTAGATTATCAAACATTGCAAGATGCTCACATCTATTTTATGGCATGCATTTTATATCCATATATAGGTCATAGGTCACGTACAGGCCTATATGTGACCGCGCGTGAGAGAACACTCAAGAAATGGGTCAAAATGAGTTCAAAGTGTATTAATATAACTTATCGTGTCATTTATCAACCTTCAAGTCCTTACGTAGAGTTTCGTTGTTTATATAAGTTTACTTAAAATGTTATTTTGATGCAACAAAAATTTAATTTAACTTGTACCTCGGTATCATAATTGGAAGTCATGGGCATCGATTATTATGCAAATGAACAAGTTATGGAATTGTTTTTTCTCAGCCAGTTTTTACGGATATGGTGGTCTTTCAATGGTGGTGACAGCCTCAGAGATGTATGAATACATTCCAATTTACAAGAAATAGAAAGCTGAAAGGAAAAAGAAGAAGAAGAAGAAGATGAAGAAGAAGAAGAAGAAGAGAAAGAAGAAGAAGAAGAAGAGGAGGAGGAGGAAGAGGAAGAGGAGGAGGAGGAGCAGGAGGAGCAGGAGGTAGAAGAAGAATAGAAGTAGAAGGAGAAAGAAGGAAGAGGAAGAAAAGCGATCTCATAATCTTGCCCTGAGGCAGCCGTGGGTTTTTGAGTGGCCACCTGATCTTCCCACTGACAGTGTACGGTCAGTGTACTCATCTTTGCTGAGTTAGCTAGAGGGCGCAAGTGGATGCGAAATCTAGAAACATATTTCAACCCTGGCGGGGGTTTCAACCCCAGAACCTCTCGACTAACAGTCCAGCACGCTAACCGGTAGACTATCGCCCATTCCGCCATGTTTTTCAGCTGCTTGCGTAGATCATATAGTCGGCTAAATTATGAGCATAAAGAAACTGTAAAAATAGTCGTTCATGAAACATTGGAACAAAGACGGAGTATGTCAAAGAGGGAGGGAGGGAAAGAGGGAGGAGGGTGTGTGGGTGGGACACAGCCAGAGACACATACAGAGACAAAGACAGAGACAGAGATAACATAAGAGTCACTGTTATTCGGGTTTCAACTGGTTTACACCGGATGAACCAAAATTGGGTCAATGTCCTCGCTGGCTTTTTCATATTAACGAGACCTAGATTATCAAACATTGCAAGATGCTCACATCTATTTTATGGCATGCATTTTATATCCATATATAGGTCATAGGTCACGTACAGGCCTATATGTGACCGCGCGTGAGAGAACACTCAAGAAATGGGTCAAAATGAGTTCAAAGTGTATTAATATAACTTATCGTGTCATTTATCAACCTTCAAGTCCTTACGTAGAGTTTCGTTGTTTATATAAGTTTACTTAAAATGTTATTTTGATGCAACAAAAATTTAATTTAACTTGTACCTCGGTATCATAATTGGAAGTCATGGGCATCGATTATTATGCAAATGAACAAGTTATGGAATTGTTTTTTCTCAGCCAGTTTTTACGGATATGGTGGTCTTTCAATGGTGGTGACAGCCTCAGAGATGTATGAGTACACTCCAATTTACAAGAAATAGAAAGCTGAAAGGAAAAAGAAGAAGAAGAAGAAGAAGAAGAAGAAGAAGAAGAAGAAGAAGAAGAAGAAGAAGAGAAAGAAGAAGAAGAAGAAGAGGAGGAGGAGGAGGAAGAAAAAGAAGAAGAAGATCAATTAACCTCAGCCATGAATATAAAGTATAAGCGACTTCATTTGCTTAGCTACGGCTTATGAGGGGCGTATAGTCATTCCTGTCCCTCACAGTCTGATCTTTCAACTGCCGGTGTAAGAAGGTCTCTTTCCTCAGTTTACAGCGTAGCTGGTTACATCTTTCTTTCCTAGCAACCCTGGCAGTGATTCTAAACCTGACCTCTAAGTTCACAGTCGATCACGCTAACCTCTATACAATCACCTAAGCCACTGGCATGCAGTATATAATTTCTGGGTCACCTACAAGTACCTAAAATTAATGGACTTGTTTTTTCCCATCGTTCTTTTTGCTCTTAATATGATTTTATGCGTGCGGTCGAGTGCTTCGAGTTGGTCTCGAGTCAAGTGGCCTTGACTTATTGACCCTCCCCCCCCCAACTCTCCTCTTATAGTACAGGCTGATAACAGCCGTAAAGTTAACGAGTGGTTTGTATGTAAACGTCAGCAGAAATATCGAAAACATCTTCTTTCGAACCCCGACATCTGCGTTCACTTTTTATACTCAAACATTGTCACAGATGCGACGTGTAACATTGTTGTATGGAACCCTCAAGGGATCAGAAATCTTGTTAGAAAAACCAAGAATTAGTGCAGCAAACTGGTCCCCTTCCGGCTTCCGTAACCCCTGAAAAACTTGATCAGGCTTTAAATTGAATTCTGATTATATAAATCAGAAGAAGTCTGGATAGTTTTGTTCGATAGGGTTTTATAAATTCTAAACCAATTTGCCACCACGCAATAACCTAACAGCTAACCGAATAATAACTTTTATTAAAACCCTTTCATGATTAAATGCGTAAATGTAAGATTTGCAAATGCATTGCAATGGAAGAAACATCAGCTATCGTTCTGACTGCATTGCTTAGGAATTCTTCAAATACCATTTATACAGAAACCCGAATTAATACGTGAAAGATTGTTTACATACCCATTCAGTCTATTTGTTTTTCTCTGCAGATAGTTTTAAAATTATTATCATTATTTCTGCATTTATTAAGCGCCACTGTCTATGACTAAGTTGCAATCGATGGCGCTGAACAATTGTGAGTGAAGAACTTGCTAAAGATCCATATGAACAGTAACCTTCTCAAGGAGGTGACTCTAACCTGCACACTCCACGTTTTAGGGCAAGTGCTCAACCAATCAGCTATAACGTCACTCCATTTTATTTGGGGCAACGAATTTGAGTTCTTCCCACACTGGTCAGCTAGAGAGTTGCCCGTTAATTGATAGATAGAGTGAAAGAGGTCAAACGTAGGTCAAATCGGGAAACTAAACCACTCGACAAGAAACGTGGGAAACCAAAAACAAGTCTCTAGACAGAGATTGGATTTCTCTTCTTCAGAAGTTAAAGCAATCCTGTTTACCTGTCCCTCTCCGCTCTGAATAATTTGGGTTTCAAAACTCAGATGCAAGCCATGGGAAGGCATGATGGTACGGTCCGTGTATACACGGGGTCCTTAATGGCGTGGCGCCCCTTCAAACGAGCAGCGGTGGTGAAGGATCTCACCTGATCAATTCATTGCAAAAATGAGCAGGGTTCAGGCCATACGGTCGTTATAGAAAACCGTGTACATTTACATTTACATGATCGGCAAGTGCACTGGATCCATCCTTGGATTGTAGCCCCGCATGTATAGTTTTAAGTATGATATTTGATTGTAGTATATACCCACCAATGCATTGTAAATTCGACTGTTTGGAGACCTCGCGTGTTGCAACAGCGGACACGATGATGCCAAGGCTCTATGAGCTATGATCTCCACTCCACAGGGAATTTGAAGGCAAGCTGATGCAGGCGAAAACGCGTGAAACCCAGGAGAAGGATGAGAATGATGAAGAAAATGCAGAGTATGATGAGATGTAGGAAGATGAAGCGGAGAAAACGTCGGGAGATGAGTAGGCGGAAGAAGAGGAGAAAGGAAGGAGAGGACAGAAACAATTGGATCCCATACAGAACCACATTAGAAGCAAAATGAAGTCATCAGACAAATTAAAACTCTTGGTGTGACATTTGATATAGCTCATGCGCAGTGATTTCACAAGTATCTTCTATTTACAGGTCTTGTTTTAACAACATCAGGTCATTGCATCACATCATGCATTCTCTGACTGATGACTTGGCTAAAACAGTCCCAAGTGCACTTGTTGGTTCTCTATTCGACTATGCAAATGCGGTAAAAGTAAATGTAAATGTATACATGTGTTTCTTTATCGACGGTATAGCCTCAACCCTGCTCAGTTTTCAATGAATACATTGACTTAGATCCTTCACCACCGCCGCCATTTAAGGTAGGCCTACCCGTGTACGGACCCTGTATGGCATGTCCGCTAGTAATCTAGAAACGCTCCCAATGGTTACAAAATACTCTTCTCAGGGTTGCTACATGTTCCTCTTCTTCTTCATAGTGCATTGATCGCCTTCGTGCACGTCACTGGCTTCCTGTTCAATGGCGTATTAAGTTTAAGATTGCATGCTTCACCCTTTCAGCCAAGAATACCAGCCTTCCATCACATCTTAATACACTGCTAGCTCTATATCGCCCTCACAGACTGCTGCTTTCTTCCGAGGCTTGTTGCTATGGAACCGAGGTCCAGGACAAATGCAGGATCACATGCTGTCAACAGCTGCTGTGCTCCTCCTATTTCGAATCGTCTACCACAAAAGGTCCGACTTGTCAACTCGCTGTCATCATTAAAATCACTCGTTAAGACCATATATATTTTTACCTGGTCTTCGCATGACTGCGTATTAGACCCGGCGAACATTCATCATCGCTTCAGATTCAAATTTACTTACTTAGAATAAAACTTACATAAAATAAAATCAACTGCAAGGCCCGAATAAAACAGAACAGTTTTGGTAGTTAATTCAACGTGTACTCACCCGCTGGGTCAAAACAACGAGTAACCAGTTTGCGGTTAGAGGCAGATTTCTGATACGATGTCCAACCCATTCTCAAGAGCTGAGATAAAAAAGAAAGCCAAGGTCAACGATTAGGCCTCGCCAAACACAGGCCTAAAGCGCGGGCCTATAAATGCAAGCCTTTAAGTGGTACGCCAATGTTAGAGACGCGTGCACTTTGAACTCGTGTGTCGTAAACGCCACAGTTTACACAAGCGCAGAATATAAAGACTGTGTATCTCAACGTATTCAAGAATGACCAGAAGAAGAAGACTGAAGAACACAGGACAGTTTTATGGCCAGCAACCTCCTTACACGAGAATACGCTAAACAGTTCAGATTGTCCTTAGATACACCACAGCTCTCTTATAACATGCTTTAGTATTACACGAATTCTTATATAAACACGGATCCCAAATTCAGTCGAGCTTTAGAACCCGATCTCATCCGCAAACAACTGAAGACTTATCTTTCAAATTGCCCGCTCTTTGAGATGCATTAATAAATTAACGCAATACTTTGTGGTAAATATATAACTTGACGCCTTTCTTTTGAGGTGAATTAATAAACGAGTGCTATACTTTGAGGTGAATTTATAAATTAACGCGATACTTTGAATAAATGAGCGCGATGTAAGTATCTGATTAATACTAATTAATTATAACGCAGTCTTAATATTCTTCTTGATGTGATCCCAGAAGACAGCGTTTTTAGGAGGTTCCGGTGTATGCACTTAACCAATATTATATATGTAGTTATAATACAATTGCCCTGTGTAATATATATATATCCAAAATGTGAAGATATATAGATATAATGCTGAGTGTTTCAAGGCGCAATATTACGGATATAATAATATATCTTATTGTGCGAGTTTTGCTGCTCGGACACAGGGACTGGTTTTCGTAGTAGCCGTGTTATCTGCAGTTTCCTTCTGACAGCAGTCATTTAGTCAGTCAGTTATCTAAGCACTTAAAGTAGCGCCTTCGAAGTGCCTCAGAAAAGCGCTACCAAAGCACTATAGTCTAAATACTGTTCAAGCTCATTACGAACAAAAAGTTCATTAGAAGGCAAACAGTATCGCAAAGGCCCAGCTGATACTGGTTCCGAATTAATTGCCTGTCATTGAAGTGTTCGCCGAAACTTCAAAATAAGGTCGTAAACTTCTCAGACAACAGTGGACACCTTTATTGCGCTAACGAGGCAAAAAAAATAACTGACAACTGACAAATGCCAATTCTAGCAAAAACAAAAGAAAACATTTATTGCCGTTCAATCACAAGTCCTTAGCAGTGGCTCTTCTCTAAATCGAGACGAAGAATCTCATTCTAACTGAAGACATGAGTCGATATGCAATTACGCGATGGTTGAACGACCGTTTCAAGGGATCGGCATCAAGCATTAACTTTCAACGGCCATTAACTACAGGCACACCCAAGTAGGCCCACTTAAAGGAGTCAACCCAGTTAATTAATGATGTGTCCAGGATAAATAACCCTAAATCAAGCTTTACCAAACCGTATTCAGTGCGATTTATCACAGTTCAGCTCAAGAGATTGTGCACTGTTGGTTAAACTGCAAACATTCAGCAGAACTTGAGGACCAAGTACCGAGTGGGGGAGTACAATAAAGTCGTTCGCATACAAAAAGCAACGATGCACCTTTATTAGTTGCATATGACAACACGGGGAATAGTAGGCCTTAGATTCAGCACAAACACGTGCATGAGGAAGTTAAACGGTGCAGGTGACAGGGCATTGCCCTGCCTGGCACTCTGCCAACGTGGAACTGAGAAGGTAAGCTAACATTCCATCTTATAACTGTTAGGAAAAGCTTGCCATGCCAATTACAGATAAATTGCTACTGAGATACCATTATTAAGTGACTCTATAAACAACTTGTATTGGTTCACGCTGTCAAATGCTTTTGTAAGATCAAGTGAGGGTTACATCTAATGTTGAAATAATTAGTGGAAGTTGGTGTGACTCGGTTTAAGTGGATCCCGCAGCGAGAAAGTTCGTGAGCATCTGGTAAAGAAAGGTGGACTGCAGAGAAGTTTTCTCTTCATTCGCTAGATGTCACAAGTCATAATTTACCTGAAGCATTCGCCAGATGGAAGCGTAACCTACTGCTTCCTCTGGCTAAGCAAGAAGAGCAGCGCCTAAAGCCTGCCCTGAGAGTCAGCCCTGGGCATGAAGCACTTGGGACTTTATTTTTTCTTAGCCTCGGCAGGTAAAGGCGAGTGGCCAATCCTCTTCCTCGACGCCTGATCTTCCCACTGAAAGTGCACAGTAGCTGGCCAGAGGGTGCAAGACGAGCTGAAATCTCGGACGAATTTCGACCCTGCAGGGGATTTGAACTCTGACCTTTCGACTGACAGTCCAGCACACGAACCACTAGATTATCGCCCACCTTGGCTGACATAAGGTTGACTTGTGAGGTAAGATAAGGTTGACTGGGGCTTCTCTGAGAAGTGTCTCTTGAAATGGCGCTATACAAATTCGTTATTGCAATTACCAACCCCTTTGAAACTGGCATAAAATCCGTTGAGAGCCTCAGGGTGGAGATATTGGGAAAAGTTTAGGAGGGGTTTAACCCTTACTCCCACACATAAATTAGTCTTATTTTATACCTCTAAGCTTTATCTTGTGGCCTGACTCATCTTTCATCTAAGGCTAAAACACAACCTCACTATCCAACGACAGGACAAATTTTCAAAACTCTTAACTTGCGTGATGTAGTAATTTACCTGCGCGGGAGGAATGGAGGGCTTAGTGGGCATCGGATGACCTCGCTTCTCCTGGTGCACACGTCCAATTATTAACCGTGATGTACTTCGCTGTATGCTTCCAAATGTCATATCCACAGCAGCAGAATGATACAATATAAAATCGTAAATATACAATCATAGAGAGAGAGACAGACAGACAGACAAACGAACACACAGACAGATAGACAACAGCAAAATACACTGGAGGGCATTGACGTTTAATAAAATATGAGCAGGGAAAAGAGTGATGCTATAAGTATCATACAAGCTACCAAAGGTTGAGCATTATAAGGTGATATATAAGTCAGCTAAGTCAAGGTATATATAAGTAGGTAAAGGTGGCTAAAGCAAAGCAAGGTATGCTAATGTTAGGTAAGGTCCAAGTCTTAAGGTAAATTTAGGTAAGATAGGATAAGATAAGGTAACGTAAGGTAATACCATATTAAGTAAAACTTCCCAAAAAAATTTTATCCAATGAGGTTACACGTTGTTTGGTAAAGGTCATTTGTTTACCAACTTGTCACAGTGACCGATTTGCGTTGAGCAGCAGAAAAGCAATTAAAATGCTGCAATTAATTAACAATTAGTTCCCGACGCTTCAAATGACTTCATTTATTTACCGTTCAATCCACCCTTCGTTTATGCAGACGCTGGCGATTTCATTACTTTCTTTCTGATTGGACGACTTATTCCCCGCCTCCACTTCACCCGTCCAGTCATCGCCAAGTGGGTGGTGACGACGTCCTGCCACTGGTTGACGATTGTTTGATTGACGTTGTTGAGCACGGTTTCAAGTCGTTCTGTAATTGAAGCCAGAAGCTTTAGATGGGCGTTGGATTAATTGGATTCAGGATAATCCGGACTTCAGGGCAAATCCGGGAGCGTTACTACATTTGGAGTCAGCAACCTTTGAAGGAAAGAAATTTGTCAAGAGTGGCATGTGGACACCCTCAAAGGTAATTCAATCAGAAACTGGATAACGGGAGCTCTGCGGTACTACTTCCGGTTCTTCGGTTTAAAGATGGCGACTACTTCCGGTCGAAAAAGGGCGCTCTTCACCATCGAATCGATCGTCGGGAAATCCCCTACTCCACCTTCTCCATCGTCTTCACTTCCTCTCCAAGGTCATATCCCTTCACCAGGGTCAAGGTTCGACGCCCCGCCAACACCACAAGAGACCCCCGTCTTTCCGGCGCCAACCCCACACAAGGGGTTCGTTCCTCTACCGCCTTACGAAGATGCCCTACTCGCCGCTGCCCTTCTAGGCCCATACATTCGCAGCAGGGAGACATTCCCCCTACATGGCGGGGCACCGTCGTCTCTAGGCCTCCCAACTCTACCCCTGGGTGGTCGGACCACCCTAGAGAACAGCCTTGGTGGTCCAGGGTCCCAGCGGATGATGTTTCGGTGCCTGGATGCAGCAGCGATGACCAAGGACTTGGTCTGGAGTCCCTCGTCGTCGAGTGAGCTGCTTCCTCTGATCCCCTGGCCAAGCCCCATACTCGCGAGGCACCACCCTGCGACCATCAACAGCCCAAGATTCACAGGTTAGTCTCGCCTCTCATGAGTTGATGTCTTTAAGTGGTGCTCTATAAATGCTGTGAATGGATGGAAGGATGGATGAATGAATGAACGAAAGAATGAAATAATGTATTAATTGATATGGTGGTGGTATAGATTGTCTAATATCTGTAAGAAAGTCTTTACCGGGAAGTTTTGGAACAACTAAAAGTTATCGAAATCTCACTTCAAGAAGCAACATCAAGGAACTTTGAAAGAAAGGTGCTACTAATAGTTTACAAGGATCTTACAAGACCGAAGCAGGATATCAACAAAATCAAATGAATGAATCGAACAATCCTATCAATCAATCAATCAATCCATCAATCGAACGACCATTCAGGTGTAATTTCTAGCAAAGTCTGCAGCCGATACCAATCTCTTTGACAGTCAATGGGCGGATACAGTGAGTGGTCTCTCTAGCCATGTCCCCTACCCCTGACAAGCTAGGTCCCACCTCTATGTAGGGCAGTGGCATAAATAGACCTTTATGGGGCATTGAAAAACTTAGAATGGAACCCATGGGTATCCCCATAGAAAAATAAACCCTAAACGCAATTTCGGGTGTGAAGACAGAACGCCCCCCCTGGAATTCACTCCACCGTTTCCACGGTCGGTTGCACGCGTCAAACAACCCCATCGCGGGATGCATTCGACCGTGATGCTTCGCCTGACGATGACTGGGCTGCGGAAGCTGGTTTATTAATTCGCCCGAGCGATTGGCTAAACGACTTCTCGCTTCATTGATCACCGACTAAACAGACATGCCTCAGTGATTCAGGCCTATGCAAGTTAAGCTTTCAAACAATTTAGTTATTTAACTCCATATCCATGCTTCAAGCCACTGTGTAGCGACCTTGGACAAGTTGCTGACACACAGTTGTCTGTGAGGAAGGCAACGGGAAACCACCTCACTCATCTCATCCCCGGGTGGCATAAAAGCCAACAGGCCTGCCTTGGGGCAGAGAACTCATCATCCATGCATTATTATTTGGAACTGGTCTCATACCATCAGAGATTTTTACCATCAAATCAATACATTCCTAGCTCCATATCGCCCTCCTAAACTTTAGATAATTTGTTACTAGAACCTAGGTTTAAGGGAACTGTGGGATAGCATCTCTTCGGCTCCTCCTATCTTCCTACCTTTGGAATCGTCTATAAGAACAGGCCCGACTTAGCAACCCATGCACTGTCACCATTTAAATACATGGATACATGAACGCATGCATATATACGTACATTTGCACATGCATACATAAAAAATACATACATACATGCATGCATGCATACATACATAAATGCATAGCTTACACACATGCATCGATATATACATGCATGTCTTCATATACACATACATGCATGCATAAACATACGAACATACACATATACACATACATACACATACGAACATGTATATATATATACATATATACGCACCTTTATCGGTCGTTCTACATAGAACTTGGAAAAGTGCTTTGAAAAGGAGCTCTGTAAATATGCCTTGTAATTGCAGATTATACTACTTTACACATATATAGACAATCATAGGACAAAATATAAATCGAGTTGTCAACCAAAATATTCCTCATGTCATTTATCCAGGATACAGATACATACAGATGTGTGCATGCATGAAAGCGTATACACTTTGTGTCTATAAGCATGTATATATATACATATCTTATGTGAATTAGACAATATACTTTACACTACAGTTACACTATTTTATCAAAAAATATTATTTCTGTTATTACTAGTATTATTGAAATAATTATTTTATTTAGTAGCTTCTATAGCGCCGATGTCTAATGCACAAGGTATCAATGCCAAGCCGCAATCATGCAGGTCAATATGCAGAAGATCAGTCCACTTAGACAGAGAGGCAGCCTAGAGTGGATAAGCAATTTGAAAAACATATTACTATTATTATTTTTCCCCGAGGTACACATGGTCCCCCAGGATTAGAAAAATTATTATCATGCATACAGAATAATAATAATAATAATAATAATAATAATAATAATAATAATAATAATAATAATAATAATAATAATAATAATAATAATAATAAACTACTACTACTAATACTGCCACTACTACTGCTGCTGCTGGTGTTGCTGCTGCTGCTGCTACTACTACAACTATTATTATTATTATTATTATTATCATCATCATCATCATCATCATTATTATTATGTCTCTCTGCCTGACTCTTGGATCTTGACCTGGAACCGAACACTTTTGCCTATCGACTTTGTTTTGACTGAGCGCCTGTGAATAAGTTGGTCACCATGACGTGGCTTACGTTGGGCGCTGTAGAAATCTCGGGATTACGATTTCAATTAAGTCATAGGTGAGTAATATGGGTGCCAATATTAAATCCGATGGAATGTCCCCTTAACAGGTGGTCTTGCATCTGCTGACGACCTAACGACGAGCTTTTCCTGTTTCCATGGCTACCGGAAGCCGAAGCGGGTTCGGACGGCGTTCTCCCCCAACCAGCTGGTCCGTCTGGAAGAGGCCTTCGATGGGAACCAGTACGTCGTCGGTCAAGAACGAAAGGACCTAGCGACGAGTCTAAGTCTCAGCGAAACTCAGGTAGAAGCACCGACTCACTGACTCGCTTACTAGTTTAGCATTCAGTTCATTTACGGTGTAATATGTCGACGATATAAATGGCCATCAACTCATCGTGGCAGACATAAGTTTGTAATGCATCTGTTAATTAAGGGTGCTTATTCTTGTATTTTACCCTGTATACATGCGCGTATACATATATATATCTACATTGCATATTTATATATGTATATATATAAATGTATATATATGCTCGGTAGAAATGATGCTTCATGTTTAATGATAAACCGGAGATCGAGAAGGCAAAGATGATGATGATGATGATGAAGACAACGACGACGACTACGACGACGACGTCGATGAATTGTAGAATTTTATTTTGACTACTGTTATTTATTATATTAAAAACTTTTTTCTTTTCTTCTTTTTCTACCTCCTACTTTTTCTTCTTCTTCGCGTCCTTCTTCATCATCATCACCTTCTTCTTCACATACTTACTTACATACATACATACATACATATGCATGTCTCATGTCTCTTGTTTGTGTGTTTGTGTGTGCGTGTATTTGTGATCCAGTTCCTTGGAAAAGCGATACCAGAGTAAAGAGGGGTGATAGAAGGGCAATGGGCCGGCGTCTCTGAGTCCGCGCCCTGGGGTGGGTCGGCATCCTCGGTAGGCGGCGGGAACCCCCTGGGGCGGCAATTTGTCACGGGGTGGGTGATGATATGGCTCCCGTTCGCGTTCCGCCTTATCCTTAATTGTATCCAGCGCTCCCTCGGCCTCTCATCTGAGCAGCGGATGTCGACCCCTGGCGGCGAGAAGGTGCAAAACGACCGACGAAACTTAGCCTAGTGGCGACGCCGTTTGAGACGATTAGCAGATGGAAACTTAGCTTAAACTGATGGAAGCTTAGCTTATATGATCGGTGGTTGAATCAATTAACAGATTAATGAGATGGAAGCTTAGCTTAAAGTAATGGAAACTTAGCTTATATATGCGGTAGCTTTTTGAATCAATTAACTTAACAGATTTAGGAGATGAAGATTTAGCTAGTCCAATCTAATTTGGATGCCTAGTGGCGCTGTATATAGCTAAAGGTGCTATATAAATTGTCAGATACATACACAAGCATCAGAGGAGACCGCATTCCGCATGGACGGAACCAGCGGAGATTCGTGAGGTCCCATGCTGAGACCGGAAGCCAGCGAGCTACGGAGGCCAAACCTAAGCAATCCCTTTCCTCCATCCCTCCATGCAGAGCTTCCTTCAGCTGCTTAGAGATCGTGAGGCGTGAACCCTTATCTTCAGATAGGAGCCTAGCACGAACCAAACCGCACGTAGGACTTGATCCGGTGGGGTGTCAAATCGGCTCCGCGGCGAAAACGGTTCCGAACTTCCGACTCCGCCCACTTTTGGCACAACATAGTGACGCCAATTTTATTATGTACATATATATATATAATTACATAGTAATTAATAATAAATATATGCAGATAGTATAAAAATTGTATATATATATATATATATATATATATATATATATATATATATATATATATATATATATATATATATATATATATATATATATATATATATATATATATATATATATATATATATATATATATATATATATATATATATATATATATATATATATATATATATATATATATATATATATATTAAAGTATCCTGTTGCCTTGATAGCAAAATCTTATATGAAACAATATTTTAGCAAGTACAAAGCCCAAACTTTCTGTACTGTAAGAAGCGCATCTGTAAGGTACTAAAAGGCGCTTTGTCAAGTATCTTGATACATGCATACTTACATGGAGTCGTATTATTAGGAAAACATGATTTTAACAAACGAAAAGTAGCAAACGACAATGACAGAATATATCTATTTTTTGAAACAACTTTCCTCGTGCTGGTCACGTGAACCAATCACAGCATCTGTCGGAACTCTTTTCGCCCGGGACTGATTTGACTTCACACCGTGGGCCGCGCAGAGCATAGTGCCCGCTCAATTCCTCCATCAAACCCATCCATAAAACGCTAACTGGGGCGCGCGGCCCCTGGGGCCAAAAAGCGATCCGATTACGGGGGACCAGCCTTAATAAAACCCAGCGCCATCCGTCCCCTAAGGACAGCGGGGGGTAGGGAACTTCACTCGGTGGTAATAGATGCAAGTGGGCAGCGCCAGCCTCATCAGCAGCTCCACCACCACCACCACCACCAGCATCAGCAGCAGCAGGAGGTGGAGACGGTGACGTGAACTGTTTTATGTCGTTCCGACTGTCCTAATGATGGAGCCCAACCCATACAGGGCTCACGGTATCACCCTCGAGCCAAAATAAGCACTCCAACCCCAACCCCCATATACGCGCCTTTAATACTTTAACCTTAACTTTAATAAGGAATCTATATATGCATATACATGCATATATATTCCTATTAAAGTTAAGGTTGTGAATATATGTCAGTTATTTTCTCTCTCTCTCTCCATCTCTGTCTGTCTGTCTGTCTATCTATCTCTCTGTCTCTGTCTCTCAGTTTGACTGCCATCTTCTTGCCTGTCTGTGAGTCTGTCAGCTGGTCTGTCTGCATGTTTGTCTGTCTGTATGTATGTCTCTTAGGCTGTTTATATGTCTGAGAGTATGTCTGTCTGCCTGCCTGTGATATAAATAACCGGCAACTAGGAGAGTTTTACTAAACACGGCCAATGGTGTAATTTTAAGCCGTGGGTTAATTCGAAGTGACTCCAATCAGCCGCTGACGACGGTTGATATCCAAGAACCGTTAATTCAATCGAATTTAATTGGCACTATTAAAATTAATTAAGCGACTTCTAATTGCCGACAGCCACTGCCGTGGTATTGAATCGATGATCACCCGTACATGCTACAATTAATTTAGAAAGATTAGGCTTCTTGCTAATCTACGCTGCGTTGCCAATAGATCGTTTGAATATGCATGAGGTTATTTGAATATGCATGAGGTTATTTGAATTTAGAAAGGTTAGACTTCGGGCTAAACTTAGGGCATTTCCAATCGAATATGCATGAGGATATTTGGATATGCATACAACTATTAGCCTATGCATGAAAATATTTTGCTTATGCGTGTGATTATTAACATAAACATGTTGATAGGCTGACAGGTATGTAGGTAGCTAAGTAGGTAGGTAGCTAAGTAGGTAGGTAGGTAGGCAGGTAGATAGGTAAGTGAGTAAGCAAGTGAGTAAGTAGGAATGCAGTCTCAACTAATGTATGTGCTTAATGGTATCCTGTACAATATGTACAGGCGATGGCTTCGTTCGTTTAGACGGGTAGTGACGGAGTACATCTAGGCAACGACGCTAAACTTCAATAGCTGTTAATAAACTTTTAAATTCCGGTTAGCTGATACGAGCCGGATAAAACCGGGCCCGAACCAGATTGCCCTGTCCTTATCAGGGCGAGGGAGGGTCCGTCTAGTCCTCCCCTCTCCTCCCTAGGGTGCTCAGATAACGGACGAGGAGGTTGCGGGGCCCATGAATCAAACCCCGTAATTGGTTTTGTGCCGCCGGCGACCCCCACCCAGTCTATAATCGCGCGTGATAAATTAACCAATTTGCGAATCGCAGTTCCTTCTATTACGGAGTCATTTTTTCAGCTGATTGGCCGTCGACATGGATGTCGTACTCAGTCCTCCACTGTCACCCCCACACCAAAACACCCTCCTCACCCCATCGGAGAATTTATTTAGCGACAACAGAACTACTTAAGTTAATTTTGGTCTGTAGGTCTTGACCTGGCCTTACGTGCCCACCGATTTTGTTAAGAATGATCATCTTTAAATAAGCTGGTTACTGCGACTTTGGGCGCTATAGAAATCTCGAGCTTACGATTACAATTTAAGGTAAAACGTTGTCCTGTTGTTCGATTGCTAATAGTGTGGACGGCGTTATAGAAGTCTTTAGATTAGATTAGATCAGATCAGATCAGATCAATTCAGTTCAGATCAGATCAGATTAGATTATTCTAGATCTAGGGACCATGCTTCTGATGAGTTTCTATAGATTCGTCTAAACAAGAGTATATAAAACTTAACTTTTCTATACACTTTCTTGAACGTACAATGACATATTTTCGATTATTGATTTTATTGTGAACTGATTTTCTATCGATCTCATTTCAGGTCAAAGTTTGGTTTCAAAACCGTCGCACAAAACACAAGCGATCGAAAGTCGAAGAAGACGGCGATCGCAGTGAGCAGAGGGAAGTAGCTCAGGCAGCGGAAGAGCCTTCCGAGGGAGTACAACAGAACAACAACCGCCAAAACGCCACGTCACACGACCCTGGGTTATCAGAGGGGGCATCCTCCGTACACCCAACCCTCTCTTCAGTTGGGGAACAGTCAAATCCTAACGCACCTCCCGTGACAGTGAGCAGGGAACTGTGTAATTCGGCGCAAACGGTGCAAAGTTGTGAGTCGGCCAGTCCTACCAATCACAGCGAAGCGTCACTCGGCGGATTGATATCGAAACGGTGTAAAACGTCGCATCACGTGAACAGATGGCGCGCCGAAACGAATCAGATCTGAGGAAATTATTTATCGCATCTTTCTTCAAAAACACTCCGCACTTTCTTTTATACAAACCGCAAAACGCCGACGTCTAAGAGCTACCTGAGAATGTTTACAAGTCAGATGAAACCAAATCGGATTTAAAGATGCAAAAATACAGCGATACCTGAAGCACTCGTTTAAGGAAACCAGAAACTACAAGCGATACCGAAAACGGTGGATATCAACAACGACATTTCATATATTTTAAAGAAGAACCTGGAAATCGTGTCGTGAATGGGAAGTTTAGTGAAGGAAGCAGTACTACTGGGACGTTTACGACATGAGGACACGTGTCTTGCTGTCTGGCTGAGGTCATCAGCAAAATTCGAAGCATTTTCCCAACCTTGCTTTCGTGGGTTTCCTCCAGGAATCAATCATTCTTGCATGTCTACCTTATAACAGAACTTGTCATAGCCCCCTGGAATTGAATGCATGACTGACTGACTGACTGACTGACTGACTGACTGACTGACTGACTGACTGACTGACTGACTGACTGACTGACTGACTGACTGACTGACTGACTGACTGACTGACTGACTGACTGACTGACTGACTGACTGACTGACTGACTGACTGAATGACTGACTGACTGACTGACTGAAATGAATTAATTAATTAATTAATGGACGCATATATACGCTGAATGGTTGAATGGATTTTTAAAAGACAGACCTATAAGGAACTGATCAAAAGAGAAAGACACTCAGGGATAGACTGACAGACAGACAAACGAACGGACAGACAGACAGACAAACAGAATAATTCGAAGATTCAATGATGAAGAGACAGAAGTTGAATTTGTTAATTGTTTATGTTACATGAAAATCATTATATATTTTTAAATCTTGTATAAATAAATTTTTACGAACATTTTATAAATATATTTCGCTTAAATGAAGTCACAAAACAACTATTCCTTGTCTTCCGTGGTTTTCGAAAATTAAGATCAAAAATCAACATCTGCAGACTGCAGCGCCCTGTAGCACCTAGATTAGTCCCAAAACTAAGATCTGCTCTTCTCGAGGTGTGACGGGAAATTGTGTTCGATGACAAATTTGTGTCCGGTTTTATCATTAAAAGAAAACCCGTAGGCTGTTATTTTTTAACATTGTCCAACTATTGATATAGTGAAAACTCTAACTTGGAGTCGGCATTTTTGAAATGGTACTATCGGCACTGCTCATGGGAAAATATCGGCATTGTTCAAAGGGTGACTAAAGGCATTGTTCAAAGGTTAACTGCGTATACGAAACAATGTCTCGCCAAGGCACTGTCTAAATATTTATCCATCATTAGGACGACCGATTGACAGACTAACAGCAGCAGCAGCAGCAGCAGCAGCGGAGGCAGAAAGGACCTCTAGCGAGCTCCCAAGGATGTTGCAAGGATGCTGTGGCTTGAACACAGCTGTTCCAATTTAGCATAGATCATTGCATAGCTACGGACATGGTACGTACATTGCTACATACATTGCAGCCAGGTGTGAAAAACCTGTATTTTGAAAATAAAACATCCAAGTTTTTATTTATCAGATATTTAGGTCTTTTATTATTTCCCGACTATGTGAACCGAACTCCGACGGTGCGTAGAACACTTCACTTAGGTTCAATGCCCAGCTGGACGCTCGTGTAACACGGTCTACTTATTCATCGCAATCGCAGCAATGTTGTGTAATTAAAAGTTGTTTTTCAAACCAAAAATATGAGAAAAATCCAATTTTCTCCATTTTTCCAAAAACCACAAACCTGATCTGGAATTTCGTAGGTTTTAGGTTTCATAAAATCTTAGAAACTTTAAACCTAAAACATATTTCTTGCACGACTGATTGAAAACATGTGTTGCTAGTCCATAGTAACAGCGTCATTGGGAATAGTAGTCGCTTGTAGTTGTTGTTGTCGTTGCCCGGGCATTATGATGATGATCGTTGTACCCTCTGCGTTTCTTGTAGACGTCGTTGTTGTAGCAGCAGGACCTATAATCATCGCAACAACTACAGCATATTATCATCAATAAAACAACAACACACAGGGTATCTGACGTAACCAGAACAGTCAATTGCGATTCTTAAGTCAAGTCTGTAGGGGAACAGCGGCAATGATTGATTGGAAAGCGATTCATGTCTTGTCTTGTCTTCGACCGTCCTCAGCCGAGGATTGGCTGCCCCACGGACAATTCTGTACCATCTGCTTCTGTCCCTTGTCTCCTGTAACAACTGGTCGAATGATAATTCAGTCCACGACTTGATGTTATCGATCCATGTCATCTTGGGTCTTCCCTGAGCTCAGGATCTAGGAATTGTGCCCTGGATGATCTCTTTCTCTAAGCAGACTCCACTCTTTCGCAGTACATGCCCGAAATATGAAAGCCTTCACTTTTTCATTAATCCGATCAAACGCCTCTCTATTCCTACCTTCTCTAGGACCAACTTATTTGTCTTAAGCAGTCCACGGTACCCTAAGAAATTTATACAGCTATCTAATTTATTTAAGCTATTTATACATAGGCGTAAATTTTGGGGACATGGCTACCGAAAGCACGAGTGATGTGAATAACTCATCCTACGGTGGAAAACAATAAAACCTTAAAACCTAAATTTTTACTTTTCAAAAAGCAGGTAATTTGCATCCCTCTGACACATAGCTTTTCGTGTTTCAATTTCAATCGCTAGAGATTCTATAGATTTGCAAGGTTATTAGCCAGATGCCAGCACTGCAGAGTCAATCGCTGTGAGCTGGTTAATAAAAATCATAACCAGACAGCCACAACAACAAAACAACAGCAACAACCGTTGGACACTTTCTCTGGACATTTTTTAAATCTCAAGGGATCAGGAGTACCTTGGCCTGGTGATGATGATGAGGCATATATGTATGTGGTAGTTTACACAGCGCCCCTAAAGAGCCTTGAAAAGGCGCTACAACACGGCTATCTCAGATTTAATCCCTAGCTAGCACGCTCCGTAACGGGGCTCAGATGCTTAGCCAGTGTAACATTATTCGCATTACTAGAGGCTGGACGAAAGATATTGGCCTATCATATACCCTGAAAAGAGTTCGAATGAATCTGGATACTACTTACAGTGTATGCTTAATATAAGGTACCTAGTAAGGGTACTTACGGTACTTGAATGATCCGGGTAAATACTACAGGTTTTACTTAATACAGGGGTCTTAGAACATGATACTAATTATAGGATACTTACTACAGGGTGCTTTGCTGAAGTGGGTCAGTAGCGGAAGTAAGCGCTGTGTGTCGCAGGCTGTTAGGACCGAATGGTGGTAGCACTTCCTCGTCGAGGGATTGTAGTCGCCAGCAGACGGACGAGGCGGCACAGGACCTCATGCAGCTCGTCAGGTGGTAAAACCTCCCGACAAGCTGGACCCCATTCGCCACATAGACACCACGAGCAACGCTCAGGATCGGATCTTCGGTCAGACGACGATCAACCAACTGCCTGCCTGACTGAATGACTTACTGACGGACCGACGGACCGACGGACCGACCGACCGACGGACGGACCGACCGACCGACCGACCGACCGACGGACCGACGGACCGACCGACGGACCGACGGACCGACCGACCGACGGACGGACCGACCGACCGACCGACCGACCGACCGACGGACCGACGGACCGACCGACGGACCGACGGACCGACGGACCGACGGACCGACCGACGGACCGACTGACCGACCGACCGACCGACCGACTGAATGACCGAACTGTCTGACTAACCGATTGACTGAGGAAGCGAAAGAGCAAATGAATGAAGAAACGAACGAAAAAACTTCAATAGTATAAGAAGGAAGGAATGAACGAATGAATTAATGAGCGAATTAAAAGGCTTTTTAATTTTTTAATGATCTATTGTTTGTCTGATGGATGATCACTAAATCCACTTAACCTACAAAGCGACTACTCAATCAGATTCACTCTGGAACTGAAACCCGAAAGCAGACTACTAAGGCCGCAGCATCTTCACTTCTGTAAAAATGGGGGGGGGGGCATTTATGATGCACATTTTCCCTTAATTAAGCACAGGTACATCAAACACGCTTGAAAGAATAAAACCTTATTAAATGCTTATGTTTTCTTTTGCCTACCGGTGTCCAATCTTCTTCGATAGACGCCTTTGGTCTTCTTTCGATTTGAAAAAGGCCTTTGACATCGTGACGCATCAAACCCGTATTCTCCCACCCCTCTGTAGCCCTGAACTCGACGATTCCTGGCCCTGTAGCCTTCAAGCCAGGCAGCGCTACTCGCGGGGAAATAGTCGACGAGACAGAAAACGAACAGATGCAGCCAGGGGGACATTGTCATTCTCCGATGAAGAAGGCGTTTGACACAGCTGAGCATTAAAAAACAGCGCCATGTCGAATACCCAAACGATGTTTGCAATTTAAATGTCACAGATTGCCTCAATTCGTATCTATTCTAATCTAACCTAATCAAAAGACTTCTATAGCGCCGTTATCGAAATGCCAAAGGCATCAGTCGAGGTTCGCTTCAAGTCAAAATCGCAGTCAAAAATCATAAACCGTTGGAGAAGCCGGACTGAATTCCAATACGTCAGAGAACCAAAAGCCAGACAACGGTGGGTAAGTAAGTTAGAAGAGGTGTGTCTTAAATTTGGACCTTAGATGTGCATTCCACTTACTGTGCAGGAATCAAATGTTAGAGTAATTAACAAAGGCAATAACAAAATTGAACCTGTATTTGGTAAATAATACTTTAAAACTAGTTCATAGATCAGCCACCATCTTTGATATCCATTCCATTTCCTGTACGGAAATCAATTTTCAGAGAATTTTACAAAAGACGAACAAAAACTCACTCGACAGATTCACAAATTACGTCATAGTAACGTCACCCGCCGCCATTTTTACTATATATTTTCCAATCGTTTAATCAAAGCTTTTGACTGTATTTACAACGCCGCGTTTATATACCAGACACTGTTTACCATAAATATTCGAAATTCTAGCGGACCACTGGATTGGTATTCAAAGCGTTCAGATCAAGCAGCTGACCAGTCTTACTGCGGAAGATCTGTCACGCACCACTTCTTTAACCACTCCCTCAAACACTCCTTCCAACACAGGTGCATGCGCACGTGTTCCTAACAGAATGTTGCATGGGCACGTGTCACCTTCTGACTTAACCTCACCTGCCTTCCACACGTGCCCTCGCAACAACATACATGCATACATACCTACAGACAGACAGACATATTGACAGGCGCACGAGCAAACGGATGGGAAGACGTGCTTTCTGGGTCTAGGAAAGGAAGCAGACAGAAACAAGCATCTAAGAAGATTGGAAGATAAGGAGTCGATTGCCATCGTCATTGCTTCAAAATACTCTAAACTCGTGGCCTGATTAGAGTAAAAGTAAGGTAAAAGTAAGGTAAAAGTAAGGTAAAAGTAAGGTAAAAGTAAGGTAACACACTTATTTACACAAGTCTATAGAAAGCGTTGTTTTATGATCAAAGAAAAATTCGACCACAATAATTCGACAATTAGGATACATTTTCCACCTTCCAAATTGCGGCTCTTTAAAAATATTTGATAGGCTGTATTTTTTCGAGACTGAAGAGGTGGATGACAACGATGAGGACAAAGACGATGATAACTAAAGCTACTAGGATGACTAAGACAACACAAGTCTGCATGACATCGATTTCTAATATTAAGAGAAGTCGATGGTTGAGCGAAACGGTGTTTGTTCATTTGTTCAAATTCTCATAAATTCCTAATTGAATATTCATAAGCTGCTCTCAGAAATTCACAAATTCGTGATTGAATATTCATAAGTTCCTAATTTAAAATTCATAAAATCGAATCTGAATACTCAAATTTTTAACTGAATATTCACAGGAAGTTCTCAGAATATTCATAAATTCCTGGTTGAATATTCACAAGAATTGATAGCAATATTCGTTAACGCCTTGCTGAATGTTCTGACCATAACAGCATCTCATCTGAAGAGCGCTTATGATTAGTTTCTCTTGAAGCGGCGCTATACTAATTTTTTATCACAATTAGCCTACAAATGTTACAACTGAATATCGAGTTACTGAAATATGTTACGCAAGTAAAGTCGACGGCGGTAACTTAGAATTTCAACGAAAATACACAATCGAGTACTTTAGTATCTTCAAGTGTCTTTAAGCATATTTCATGAGAAATGTAGGCCTAAGTATATTTAAATAATGCTAAATGTAGGCTCGTATGTAAACATATACATATATATACATCGGGGTAAACTCTTGATATTATGAAACAGCACCGCACCATGGTAACCGGTAAACATCTTTCATACAGCGATTTACAGAGCTCTAGCGTAGCTAGCGAAGCGCATAAAACATCTTTCACGTTGTAAAACATGATTGTAAAATGTGTAAGACCTTGTAACTCTATGCGTAATTTCTTTCATTTAGCGCTGTAATCTGGGCATCGGGCGCAGAGTAAGAGAATGTATTCGCTCCTATAGAAATGTTCCTCAGATATTCTGTCGGTAGGTGACGCCTCTGAGTAAATGCAAAGCAGATTAGAAACAGGGGATAGGCCTACTAATAATCCAGTTCAATCCAGTATCTCAAATCTAAGCCTAAGGCTCCCTGAGCCAATCGAATCTATTTAAATCTATTCAAATCTAATCCAATTATAATCAAATCAAATCAATGGTCGCCTCATATAATAGGCATAACTGGCCTGGTTAGCTACACGCGTATGTCTATGCGTGAGGATGCCGGTTCGCGTCCCGGTCGTCGCTTATTTCAGAAATTTGTATCTCGGGCTGGTACGGTCCGTACAGGGGGACCTTAAATGGCGTGGCGCCCATTCAAACAGACAATGGTGTTGAGGAATCTCACCGGATTAATTCATTGAAAAATGAGCAGGGTCGAAGCCATGCGGTCGATATAGAAAAAACGAGTACATTTACACTTACTGTGTTTTAGGCAGCTGACGTACCATGTGCAACGCAAGTCAAATTTCTATGAATGCACTCAATAGATTTGCTCTCATTTAATTCTGAACACTGGAAAAAATATTAAATAAGCGATGAAGTAAATGCGTTTCAGAGTCTTAATTCCGATCATCAAGCCCTAGAGTATGGATGACGCACGTGGAAGAGTATACTGAAGGCTCTACTTGCGCTACATAAAACGTCGACACTGCGACATACAATTATCCTAGACAACGACATTCCACCTAGCGACCGGTAGTTGCAACTACTTCCTTCTTCCCAAAAATCGTCGGGGGAGAGTGGTTTGGAACTATTACTTCCAGCGCCGCCAAGGGGCCTCAATCACCGACGCAACCACGTCTGACCTGACCCGGACTTAGAGGTCACGCCTTCAAAAGGTCGCCTGGCTAAAATGGACTTCAAAAGGTCGCCTGGCTAATATGGACGCGTCATGGGTATTAGTACCCCCACGTCCAGGTTGGTAAATGGGGTAACCAGCCCTTCGAAGATCCTGGACAGGGAGTGGCCTATGGCTCTTCGTCTGTTTCCGGTTTCGAGAAGGACCCTGTGCTTGGTCGCTGGTCCTCTTCATCGCTGTTCTCGAACTGTTCGTACTTGCCCGAGTTGTAAGTGATGCGCTTGATTGGACCCTTGTCAGACATCATCAGGTTCTGCAACAACGTCCAACCATCGTCGTCGCAATCGTATCGTTTTGTTATTATTATTGTCGTCATCATCATTGTAGTTGTAATTTCATCATCATCATCATCTTCATCTTCGTCATCAATAATCATCATCATTATGGTAATCATCTTCATCATCATTAATCATCATCATTATCATCTTCGTCGTCGTCGTCATCATAATCATCATCGTCATCATCATCAAGCGATGTCATCGTTATATTAGGTGAAGAGTGGCTGCCCACCTGTTTTTCGTCTTTTCCAGGTGGATTTCGCAGGAACGTCATCAGTGGAGCGTAGACGAAGTTGACAATAGCTATCATCCACATCATCCTGCAAGATGACATCATCCAAGCAGATGACAACCAAACAATTTCTCATTGTCTCCAAGGCAGCCAAAGAATCACTATGACTTCGCTGTTGGTTCAAATTCCACCACCGGGCAACCTTTTTGGAATAACGACACTGGCTCCCCATCTTATTGAGTGACCGTCCAGAACTGTCCAACATCTATTTCTTGTGTATCTACTCCCGTAACTACATCTGTCACATTAAGATCAAGTCACATTAAAGGTCAGCTCACAGCAATAACGCAACGAAAGTGGAATTCAAAGTCTACGCATTAGGGTCCTTTACCTTACCTTACCTTATCTTACCTTATCTCACCTTACCTTACCTTACTGTGGGGCTCCACGGTAAATATTCTTGTCTATAGACAGACTGACCATTGAAATCCAACGCCTTTGATCAGCAAGCCGCTTATTGCTGGACCTAGAAGTAACACACACATTTAATTTTATTGAATTGTTTAAATTAAATTTTTCCTTACTTAGAGCCATCTAATGTAATCTAACGACTTCTATAGCGCCATTATCATAATGCACAAAGCATCAATCGTCGATCGCTTTGAGTGAGGTCGTAGCCAGCAATCACAATCCGTTGGAAAAGCCCGGTCGAAGTCCGACATTGGACGGTGGATATGCAGGTTGAAACAGCTGAGTCGTAAATTTAGACCTAAATGACATTGAAGAAGACCCGAGAGAAAGCATAAAACTGGGCAGTGGATTCCAAAGCTTCGGATCAAACATCGAGAACCTGATGCTGTTGTGGTTCGAGGTACAGGAGTCAAAGTCACCCACTGATCGAGTGCAATTTTCTTGGTATGAGGGGCGAGCAAGAAGCAGAGATAGATAGGTCGGCTAACTTCAAAATCAGAAAGCAAAATGTACCGCGACGCTGAACGAAATAATTTCCGCTAATAATTAAATATTTATTTATTCAATTTTTAATATTTGTAATTTTGTTTGCAGATAAATTGTCTAATTTAATTGTTGTTCAGTTCCAAATTTATTTTATTCTTAGTTTGTCAGTTAATTTGAATTTTTACTGAAACAGTGACGGTGATTTAGACGCAAACAAGCAGACCATCAGGGGGTGAACGACAGACAGGCAGACAGACAGACAGACAGACAGACAGACAGCCGTGTGTACCTATGGCAAATCCGACGCAGAAGGCAACGTCTGCGATGGCATAGACGCTTCCGTAGATGGACACGTGTCTCAGGTCGACCAGGTAACCCATATGAGGCATCATCGCAGAATCAACCATACCTGTGATAAGTACCATCAAGCAATATACATACCTAAAAGGTATACGGCAAGGTATGGTAACACTATAAGTCTGTGGATAGGTAACTGTCAGCTGATAAAGTAGGCCTATAATAAGAAACTACTGAAGAAGTTACTGACCGACCGAATGAATGAATGAACGAATGAAGAAAGGAAGTAAAGAAGAAATGAAGGAAGGAAGGAAGGAATGAAGGAAAGAAAGAGAGAAGGACGGAAGGGAAGAAGGAAGGAAGGAGGAAAGGAAGGAAGAAAGAGAGAAGGAAAGAAGGAATGAAGGAAAGAAAGAGAGAAGGACGGAATGGAAGAAGGAAGGAAGAAGGAAAGGAAGGAAGAAAGAGAGAAGGAAGGAAAGCAAAGCTGTGGCTTATGTCTATGGCAGTGACTTCTGCTCTGGCGGTGGTTAATACCGATAGCGAATCCCCATCCAGCGTTCGGAGCCAAGAGTTCGTTGAAGCTTTGCGCAAAAGGAATCTGAAAGAAAAGAGGAACCGTTTCAGTTCCCTCAGGCGCACTACAGGGTCAGAGGCATTGTAGAAAGGAGGAATTCTGGAGATCAAACGGATGCCAAAAAGAGAAAATCAAGAGAGATTAATTTAAACATATTTTTAGCCACTGTTTCAACTTACTTACCCACCGCAGCCTGGCTTCTGGTTTCTCTCACCTATTGGAATTCGACCCGGCTTCTCCAACGCAATATGATTTTGGATTGCGATTTTGACTTGAAGCGACCATCGATTGATGCCTTGGGCATTATGAAGACGGCGATATAGAAGTCATTTGATTAGATTAGATTAGATTAGAATAGCACATGAGTTAGTATAAATGGTTTCCTGCTATCAACGATAAAGGCAATATTTGCATCAAGGCAGCTCATCTCTGCGTATACGTGCAACCGTTAATGGCTCCAAAGTTGAAAGAGGTAACCGTTGTTTTAAATGAATGAGCGACATCGTGGTCTATTCGTAGCACGCTTGGTATGCAATCCAACGATTGTGGGTTTGAGGTTGCTGAGGAGACTCCGTCTAACGACCCTGGACAAATGTCTCTGTCACCAAACACTCGATTTTGAAACCAGCGTAAGATGAGAAGTAAAGTGCAAGTCCTGCAATGCACTGAACCCCTGTCCAGAACCTCGTGATTCGCCCAACGGCGGCTCAAGGGCCTAAGAGAGGAAATGAGCGACTCTCCCGTGTTTCACTTGTGGGACATAGGAGCTTTACATTTACATTTACATCTTACATGTTTACGTTAACGAGTGAAGAGCTACTAACGGCCGTGAGACAAGCTCCGACGATCAGCATCCCAATCATTGCACTTAGCCATCTGCAAAACCACAGACACTTCGTAGTACACGAGCACAGGTAACGAATATGGCAGTGAATGATAAGGTATGATTAGCTCAGGCGCTGTAAGGTATTTGTCCCGATAAGCTATTGTAAGAGATAATAAGCTCAGACGTGGGGAGGTATATGATGAGCTAAGCTATGGTAAGGTGTAACTGAGGCGATAGAACGAAGGTTGAAATGAAGTAAGAATTAAATAAGGTAAGAAAAGGTAAGTTGCGGTAGATTGGTATATACCTTCCCATTTTGTGGGCCAGTGGTCCAAAGATGTTCGTACCAATGAGGTAAGCGATACTCGAAGGTAGGAAAACAGCTCCTGTCGAAAAATTCATTTTACAAGGACTCAGCATAAAACAGTTTTAATCGTCTAAAGAAAGTAAAGCGTAAACTGTGTAAACAGTAACAGCAGTTATTACAATGATTACAGTTATTACAGCGCTTACCAAGATTACAGCAATTACATAACGATTACAATTATTGACAAGATTGTGTTTATAATAAGAATAATTATTAATCTGAAAATTTACACTATTGTTACAGCCATAAAATTAGGTAGACTTAGGCAGCAGTAGGTAGGTAGATAGGTAGGTAAGTAGGTAGTTAGGAAGCATATGTAAGTGGGTAGGTGGATAAGTAGGCTTAAGCAGTGGGTAGATTAGATAGGTTGAGAAATATGTAGAAGTATGCACCTATCTACCTTTTCCTACCCACCTACCTGCAGGTAGGTGGGTAGGAAAAGGTAGATAGGTCGGCAGGAATGGATAAGAAGGCAGGTAGGAATAGGTAATTAGGCAGGCATAGACAAGTAGGCAGGACTAGGTAGATAGGTAGGTAGATAGGTAGGTAAGTAACTGGACAGTCATAGGTTGGTAAGTAGGCATAGGTAGGCAAGTAAGTAAGTAAGCATTTGTTAACACGTCATGTAAGTAGGTAGGTTAGGTATAACTAGGTAGATAGGTGGGTACGTAATTATTGCGGTAGGCATAGGTAGGTATACATAGGTAGATGAGTAAGTCACCCTGTTGCCACTTGGGAGCATCCATCTTGTCGAACATCCAGAGGGGCAGAGAAGGTTCCAGCATCGCCACTCCCATGTTAGCGAAGGTTATCGAACCTACACAAGGCAACAACGATCCGAAGACCAACCGCTTATAACAGCAATCAGCCAACTGGCATTTCGACAGAAGCTTTGAATGCGCTATAAAAATTACATACGCTACAGCGTAATGTACGTACCACGTATTTACGGCCATATCGTAATAAAGTAGAGCCTTTGTTTAGCGCCTTTTGCGAAGGCGCAAATGCGACGTCTCAGTCTTAAGAGCGTCTCAGATCAATATTTGCTGATGCGTGTAGAGGGTTTCCATGACAACGCCGATGCTACGGTTAACAGCGAAGCTGCTACCCTCCGGCAAATACACGAGTAGCACCAGACTCTACTGAAACGATCCTAAAAGCAATGTCTGCTAAGTGCAGACACTAATGCGTCTTGTTTGACTCATAGGCATAAAAGTCTGGTGTTAGAGAACATTCATTATTGCCTGCCGTCGGGCTCTTATATGCATGTACGTACGTATACATGTATGCACGCATACATGTATGTATGTGTGACTGTATGCATGTGTGAATCTGTGTAAGACCCACGTGTGATTAGACGTAATATATTATAGCCGCTTTTAAATACTTCACAAAAACGTTGCCTATGTGGTTTTAAAGTTCATTAAGAACAAACAGTTAATTATAAAGTGAACAGTGCTCATTAAAATTAGGCCTATCATGAAAGGCCAAAGTAATGTCTCATTATAGCACACTGTGGCTATGCTTTACAATCAGACAATTGTGCTGTTAATAAGCTTTCTCTCTTGCTAAAGTTAGTGTGAGATGCTTCACCAAAATACTGTATACGAGATACTGAAGGAAACTATTAGCTTCTACATGTACACGGATAAATGGGTGTGATATTAGACAGACTACTGACTGACTGACTGACTGACTGACCAGCAGCTAGCAGGATGTATGGATCTCGCAGAAGGTCCTTGAGGGGGGTTCCTTTCTGATCCTCCGGATGGACTTCCAACTGTAGAACCGTCAGCTGAAGCACTGGAACGAATGAAAGAACGAATGATCGAATGAAAAACGAACGAATTAATTAATGGGAAGATCCAGTCTGATCTAATCTAATGAGTTCTATAGCAACTACCTGACTTCATCTTACCTTACCTTACTTAGATTATGCAGCTCAGAATTAGTTTCAAAAGTGAGTCCTTACGTCCATCGAGCAGAGCCAGAACTGCGAGCATCAGAAATGGAGCCTCTTTGTTGACGAACTCGTACATGACGCCGCCAAACGGTGGACCAACTGTCAATCAGCAACAACTGTCAATCAACTAATGTCAATCAACAACAACTGTCCATCAACAACAACAGTCGATAATCAGAACTAAAGCAAGTTATTTATTGTTGATTGTCGATAGAGGTTGTTGATTGAAGTTGTTGATTAACTTAAGGCAGCAGCTCCTTTAACCTTAAACGGACTGGTTGAGTCATAAGTGAGTGATGTTCTTGGGGTCAAAGGGCGAGATTTAGCCGTGGTTCAAAAGGTTAGTCAATGACCGCTCATCAAAAGCCTCTTTCAGCAACTGCTGCAAAGTTCCGCTTGCCATAAAATCCCGAATCGGGCATAAATAGTGCTAAAAATTGCAAAGGGCGGGACTAAACTTTAATCAAATGCGCAGAAACTGACGACCTAGACCGACTTATTTCGGAGATTTGAATCTCGGGCTAGCACGGTCCGTACCCGGGAACCCATTCAAACGGGCAGCAATCGTAAAGGATCTCACCCGATAAATTCACTGAAAAATGAGCAGGATCGAGGCCATACGGTGGCTATAGAAAACGTATACATTTACATTTATAATGGGACTACTGTCCCGGTCGTGGCTTATTTCAGAGATCTGAATCTCGGGCTAGCACGGTCCGTACACGGGGACCTTAAATGGCGCAGGGCCCATTCACACGGGCAGCGAAGGATCTAATCTAATGAAAAATGAGCAGGGTCGAGGCCATACGGCCGCTATAGAAAAACGTGTAAATTTACATTTACTTGCAAAGAAAAACTAGATGTGTAAACAAGACTTAATCGAAATTTGAAGGAAGGCTCCAAAATTAAATATCGGCGATTCACAGGTTGTTTATGAGAATTCCATTTCTTCAGAAGACGCGTGGGTTTGAAGCAGACGACATCTGCAGCTGCCCCTCAACAATAAGCGCGCGAAATCAATTCCTAGAGGTTGACAAGACGACCGGGACATTAAGATCATTTGCGCTAATTTCCGCTTCACTCATAAACACAACGGCGTCGAGTTCTTTGTTAGTCTTGTCTGACAGACCTCTTCAATCCGCTGACTAATAGCCTAATAATGCGCCCAGCTGCTGAGCACAGCGTACAGCGTCTTATTCTCAATCCGTCAAGTGTTATTGGCAATCAGATGTCCAGCGCTATCTGTCCGACTATTGAAGTGCTAAGCACTAGACAAGAAGTCGTGCAATCACGATGCCAAAAGCTGCTGGCCGCGCCATAAAATCCTTGACATAAATAAATGTACGATTTCCAATGTTTGTATGTTCCGTAAATATCCTTTGGAAGTCCAACCCAAACGTCGCATAAACATCGAGCAGAACCAGACGGATGGCCAATTAAATTCTATTGATCCAATAACTGTTCGCCCCTATATTCTTCGTAATGTTTATGAATTCATTTAACATGAATTATTTATGGTTTTCCGATTCTGAACTGAATCTTCGTCTCTACCAATGTATGCACAAAGGATCTGAATAATTTAAGCGAAGGAATTTTTGAGAAGAGGAAGTTCGATTGAATAAATAAATTAAAGATCGGGAAAAGAATTAAAATTTTTAATAGACGGAAGAAAGGAAAGAAATTAGATAACAAAGAGGACGAGGAGGAGGACGAGGAGGAGGACGAGGAGGAAGAAGAAGAAGAAGAAGAAGAAGAAGAAGAAGAAGAAGAAGAAGAAGAAGAAGAAGAAGAAGAAGAAGAAGAAGAGAAAATGCCTGACCGAGAACTCCCAGCGCGAGGCCGCTAAGGGCGACACCCATTGCGTTTCCTCTTTCGCGGTCATCCGTGTAGCGATCGGCCAACATTCCCATCCCTAGAATGAACGAACGAACGAACGAACGAACAGACATCAAAATCAGTCTAATCTAATCTAATCTGTTCCATTCTAAAAACTTCTATAGCGCCGCCATCAAATTACACAAGGCATCATTCGATGTTCTCTTCAAGTTAACTGAGAAGAACCATTAGAACGAAATCTGTGATCAACTGGATAACCACAATCTGTCCTCTTTATGTCATCAACCTAAAATACATTTGGTTAAACTCCTCCTTCCCTCTGTCCCTCTGTCCCTTTGCCCTGTGCCACTCTGTGACTCTGTCCCTCTGAGACTCTGTGACTCTGTCCTCTGTCCCTCTGTCCCTCTGTCCCTTTGCCCCTCTGTCACTCTGTGACCCTGTCCCTCTGTCCCCTGTCCCTTTGCTCTTTGCCCTCTGCCACTCTGTGACTCTGTCCCTCTGAGACTCTGTCCTCTGTCCCTCTGTCCCTTCTTCTCTCGATCCATTCCGGGGCTAGACGAAGGCTGCTAACCGGAGACGCTGGAGCAGGCTGATCCAATTCCTTGTACGGCTCGGGCGACGAAGAGAACGGCGTAGTCTTCGGCAAATGCAAAAACTAACAAGAGACAAAGCATCATCGATGAACAAAAGATATTCCAGCCACACTGACAGAGGAGGGGGACCTGGATTCAACGTCCTAAGCTCAGTTTAAGACTGCGATGAACAACAGCCTGAGGTCATAGGTCGCATTTGATTATAGTTCGATCTAATCTAATCTAATCCTAGAACTTCTATAGCACTATTATAATAATGCGCAAGGCATCAATCGATGGCAAGTCAATAGAGATCCGCGGTCAATTACGACGGTCAGTGCGATCAGATAGACAGGCAGATAAGTTTCATCTCCCAGTGTAGCTGACGGATGGATGAATGGATGGATGGGTGGATGGATGGAAGGAAGGAAGGATGGATGAGTGCATGAATGGATGGTTGGTGGGGATAGGCGGATGGAAGGATGAGTGGGTGAGCGGATGGATAAATAGATGGATTGATGGGTGAATCGATAGTTGGGTGGGTTGGCGGATGGGTGGGTGGATGAATGCATGGATGGACAGATGGTTGGATGGAAACATAGATGGATGGATGGATAGATAAATAGGTGAATGGATTATTTTTTGAGTCCCACTTATAACCTGAAAATGCATGTGTGTATGTGTGAGTGGATAAAGCGCCTTTCGCGTGAGATAGACTTACTGATCGTCGAGATGAACATAATAACGAATCCAGTGAACATCGGAATACTGTAACCGATCCTGTTAAAAGCATTTCACAACGAGTTCATGAAAATAGAGTCTAGAGACATAGAGTCTATATATATACACGAGTCTATCTATAGACATGGAGTCTATAAATAGATCGTCATAAATATCAACGTCTATAAAGAGAATGGTTGACGTATACAACTAGATCATTAGACGGCTATAAATAGAATGGCAGAACTTCTTGAATGGAACGGTAGACCTCTATAAATAGATCTGTAGATATTAATATTAATAGTATCATAAAAGTGTTCAGATAGAACTGCAGAAGTCTACTGCTGTAGACAGAAGAGTCTAAGTTTGTAAATATAACTGTAGAATTCCTTAAATAGAATAGGCGAAGTCTATAAACAGAACGGTAGAAGTCCATAAATGGAAGTCAATAAATAGAATAGTCAAAGCCTATGAATAGAACGCTAGAAGCCTATAAATAGTCTCGATCTGTGATTGGTCGTTGCCTTGGAACTACCTGTTTGTGATTGGTCCAACGAACGGATTAGCGATTAGCTGTAGGATGGCCTTCGAAGCGAACATCAGCCCAACAGCGACGTTCTCGTTCAAGATATCCTGGTGCCTCTCCTCTCTCGCCAAAGTCTCGTTGATCGTCTCGTTGGCCGGCGGGGAATTCCCTTGGCGACCCACGTGCATTTCCCACGTGACGTTCGAACAGAACTGGTCCAGGTCGGCCATCTCGGACAGGTATCCATGGCGCCCGGCATACGACTCGAAGGCCGTCATCGTGTAGGAGGAGCCATTGCGACCTGTGCTCGGGTGCTTCGAATGCAGGGGTCGGCGGTGAAGACAGTGCTTCGCGAAGTCTGGGTCCGCTTGGCCCGCGACCCTCTGTTGTTCGGACTCACCGGGAGAAGAAGATGACAGAGGAGCTGGTTGCTCGGACTTCGGATGATCCAGTTTGTACAGGAAGTTCGGAATTATCGGAACTACAGCACACGACACATACGTAATTGTAATTGCACAATTATATAGCACCACTCCTCAGATTCGCTCCCGGCCTGACAACCAATACGACGATCAAACAGAACACTACTTAAAAGCTAAGCGCAGGGCACAAGCTTATTCACGAGCGCTGCGTCAAGTGTGCGGGATTGTCCAAAGATGCCATGTCAGGAACCAGGCCCGGTTGCCAGAAGACCAGAGAGAGAGAGAGAGAGAGAGAGAGAGAGAGAGAGAGAGAGAGAGAGAGAGAAGAGGGAGAGGATCTGTTAGGGTGGGTTGTGCATAAGGTGAGAGAAATGGGAAGGCAGCGGATTCGATGGATCAGGGTGGGATTTCTTGAAAAGTGAGACTTCAGTTTTGAAAGGAATACCAGAGGAGTAGTAGAGAGAGGGGGGCTTGAGAGGGATGGTGGTGGGTGAACGACGGAAGAGGTAGAGAAACAGAGAATTGAAAAATGAGACAAACGGAGGCGAAGGAGCTCATGTCGCATCTTGCTAGTCATGCAACTTATTTCAGAAAGATGAACAGCTCATAGCGAAGCTCCTGTGATGTAAAGTAAACGTAAATGTAACAGAATTCTATACAATTCATGAAGGGTAATGTATTTCCGTAACAACCTATAACACATTGACTAAAACGGCTCTTTTATGGTTTGCGTGACAGGCAGAGGCGAAAAACCGGTTCCCAAAACAGGTGGCCATTGCATTATTAGGAAGGTAATTTCCAGCGACAGCGTTGTATTACTGCACTTTTCGTGTTCCGAGCTGCATTTGATAAACTGTCAGCTGAAGTCCTTGAAGCCTGGGACAAATTATTCGACTAATCACATTTGCAGATTTCTCAGGACGATCGCGTTTCTTCAAATTCATTCAATTTGTGCCGTTCAGCTCGAAATTCCGCGACCCGTGACACATTTCGTCTGGTGAATTATTTCGATGGTAGTTCATCGATTCCAGTCCACTCACCTTCGCTTCCAACGAAAGAGTTTCCTTCTTTTTCAAGTTTACCAAGTCAAGAAAACGTTGGGAAAGTTAATGTATGATAAGGTCAATGTATGGTAAGGTCAATATGGTGGGGTCAATGTATGCTAAGGTCAATATATGGCGAGGTCAATGTATGCTAAGGTCAATATATGGTGAGGTCAGTGTATGCTAAGGTCAATATATGGTGAGGTCAGTGTATGCTAAGGTATATATATGGTGAGGTCAGTGTATGCTAAGGTCAATATATGGTGAGGTCAATGTATGCTAAGGTCAATATATGGTGAGGTCAGTGTATGCTAAGGTCAATATATGGTGAGGTCAATGTATGCTAAGGTCAATATATGGTGAGGTCAATATATGGTAAGGTCAATATGTGGTGAGGGCAATGTATGTATGCAGTGTTAAACTGTTCGGTTGATGGAGTTATAAAGCGAAGTGTTGTCTTCAATCATACCGACTGTTGTCAGCAACATGTTGTCTAGGAAGAGAGCAACGAAGACGATGAAAACAACGAGTTTTCGCGACCGACGCCAGGCCCTCATCCATTCAGCCAACCGTGACGACCTCGCTTCACTCAGCCAACCCATCCTCCTCCTTCCTCCTCCTCCTCCTCTTCCTTAATTCTACTCACTCAGACAACGACGACAACGGAATCTGAAACAACGACACCATCATCTTTGTCATTATCATCTTTGTCGTCATCATCATCCAATTATTATTAGTAATATTACCAATATACTACTACTATTACTACTACTTCTACTATTCTACTACTACTATTACTACTACTTCTACTATTCTACTACTACTATTACTACTACTTCTACTATTCTACTACTACTATTACTACCACTCCCACTACTACCACCACTACTACTACTACTACTACAATAATAATAACAATAATAATAATAATCATCATTATTATTATTATTAAATAGTAACGTCTATGCAAATTTCTAATTACAATTACTATCATTAGCATCGTAATCATTATCATCATCATCATTATCATTATCGTCGTTGCAACTTGGAACCTCTAAGAAAGACCTAGTTGTTTTCAGCTGTCTTTCCATCTCCCATGCACGAATACCTACCTATCAGAGCATATCATACCTCCAAAGTCACCACAACCAATATACCTATCTTCTCTCAGATGCCTTCAAACTCACCACAACCAACATATCCATCTTCTGTCAGATGCTTTTCTAAGCCCCGCACTTTAAACCTACCTTACCTCATCCGCTCTAGGCTACTCAATCAGCGAACACCGCGCCTATTGCTGCGCCTCGTACCTGCACCATGTCAGGCTCTCGGCCGCTCGTCCAAAGCTTTGGAAAAGCTGTTTGCGTCCCAGTTCTGCACATTCCATCAGTTCCTTAGCGTCATTCAGAACTAAACCTAAGACTCATCTTGGTGCCTTATGCATTAGGATAACGGCGCTATAGAAATCATTAGATACCATACCTGCCTACCTGCCGTGCATCAAATTCACCGCACACTTTATACCTATCTTCCCAACATACCATACCTAACGGCTTACATACATCCCTTGTTACACCTTCTATATATCCGTTGCTATTAATGGCACACGCGTCATTCGGTCACCGACGCCCGAAGCCATTTTCGGCCGGGCGCTATATAATTCGTTTATCGTCCGATGACGGACCTCTCCCTCCCTCCCTCCATCTCACCCTCCCTTCATCTCACCCTCCCATACTCCGATATCAGTTCGATCGACACCACTTAATGGCTGCAGCGACTGGAAAGAGAGAGGCAGGTATGGAGAGAGGATGAGAGAAGGAGGAAGAGAGGGAGATAGAAAGAGGGAGATAGGGAGAGAGAAGTAGGGAGAGAGGGAGAGAGAAGGAGGGAGAGGGGAGAGGAAGACAGAGAAAGAGAAGGGAGGAGAAAGATAGTGAGAGTGAGAGAGGTAGGCAGGCGGAGAGAAAGAGTGAATGAGGCAAGGGAGAGACAGAGAGACAGAGACAGAGCGGAAGGGGAGAGAGAGGGAGAGAGGGCGAGAGGAAAGGAATAAGGCGGGAAGAGAGAGGGGTAGAGAGTAAAGAATGGAGTGAAGGAGGGATTCGAAATGCTTCCTGTCATATGCTACCAGACTCAAGAACAAATGAAGAGAGGCAGGGAGGAACCAAATCAGAGTTATGAGGATAAAAACAACATACTGAGGAAGAAAGGTACACGCATAAGAAGACAAACAGACAGACAGACAGATAGACAAACAGACAGACAGTACAATAGAGAGAGAGAGAGTGAGGAAAAGAGCGTTGGAGGGAAAGATGGAGGAAAGCAATGCGTGGTACGGAGGCAGAAACGTCATCGATCGAGATGCCAAGCCCAGTTACACTCGACGAAATAGTCCAGATCAATGTACGGACGGAGAAGGAGGAGCAGGAGGGAGGCAGGGAAGGGAGGGAGGGAGGAAGGAGGAGGCCGAAGCAATTACGAGACCTGAACGGACCGTAATCCCACTCCGATATTCCCAGGAGCCCTTGCAACAGCGATGACCGAGATTTGGCTGGTGCTGTCCGGACCTACCCCAACCCTTCTCCTCGCCTCCTCTCGTCTGTCCATCCGCTAGAAGCTGAGCGGACGGAAGGTCGCTTTCCTCGTCGCCGACGAAGCAATGATGGAGGCTTTTGGCGACTGAGCCCCATCCAATAAATCCGGCTCCAGTTGGGGCTTTGAAAGCATCAGGTACAACTACACCCCCTCGCCATCAACCCCAGTCATCTCCTCCTCCTCCACATTTCTACATTCTCCACGATCTCCTCAATCTTTACTGTAACTCCTTCTGTTGCTTTTCCTCGCCTTCTTTATCCTCATGTCCTCGTTCTCCTTCTCTTCTTACCTCCTACTGCTTCCTCTTGCACTTCCTCCTCCTCATTCTCCTCTTCTTCTTCTTCTTCCTCCTCCTCCTCCTCCTCCTGCCTTTCCTCTTCTCTGGCCTCATATTCCGGGTGCGATTTCTGACTGACTCTCCAGATCAACCATTACTGCCTCGCTAACCAAGCACCATGACCAACGCCTATGTTGGTATTTATTCGTAAAGACAGACACACAGACACACACATAAACATACAGGACACACAGACACAAAGACACAGAGAGACACTGAGATACAGACAGACAGAAGGAGACTCGGGAAGATACAGAGACAGAGAGACACAAACTGATCCGATGGAGACACTTCGAATGACAGAATTTTAGACAAAATGAGCATTGTTAAAACTGGAGCCATAATCTGCTTCATTAAACACCATAGGAATCAGTCTTTCGCATCTAAGCGATGACGAGATGCGCAGTCCCATCAGCTAGTTCCCCAATAGGAAGCCATAGGTATAAGCCATAATGCTAGCGACTTCATTTTCTTTAGCCTCGGCATACGAGGGCGGGTGGCCATGGTCTTCTCCCTCACCGCCTGATCTTCTGCTGTTAGTTGTTCTTCTTACCCTCATTTCGTTCCTCCTTGCCCCTCATATCTGTCTGTCTGTCTGTCTGTCTGTCTGTCTGTCTGTCTGTCTGTCTGTCACTTTCTTCCTCTACGTGTTTCTATCCTCGTTGTACAGAGTACTCATTATAGCTGAGTTGGCTATGGCTAGAGGGCGCAAGTGGAACCGAAATCTCGAAACAAATTTCCGCTCTGGCAGAGATTTGAACCCCCGTCCTCTTGGTTGACAGCCTGACACGCTCTCCACTAGACTACGGCGTACCCCACTGGAATCTAACCAGAACAGAAACAACATATCGCAAACAGTGTCAACATTTCGGTAGACTCTTCTGGAAAAGACTCCTTGCGATTGTTATCATCCGTATAACATTAATCTTATGCTTTTCATTTAAACTGCTTTCAAGTTAGTTTGCTACTAATGCAAAATCGCCGTTAGCTTTACACATAAAACGCAGGGATCTGCTTGAAGCTTTTGAAAACGGCATTAAAAGGGAACTAGAAGGGAAAGCCGTCTAATTATGCCAATCCCTTCCACAATCAATCCTTCTAATAAGCTATCCTTATCTTTCAAGCTATTTGCTATCGGCTATTCATTGCTTTTCAAGATCAATTTGACGACAGGTGTGCGTAGGGGAAAGTCTCAGGAGCCCGGAAGTTACCAACGGCTACTTCCGGAGAGCTTTAGGAAGGCGGCGTCACGTCCTTTTGCATAGATCAGTGGTCCTTTCGGCTGTTACGTCAGTCTCCCATCAGGCTGTTCTGTCAGCCGCCCTCCGTCGATTCTTTAATGCATTCAACGCCTCTCTTCCTTCCTTTCTCTCTTCCTTCCTTCCTACCTCCTTCCTTCCTTCATTTTCAGCTTCCATACTACATAATTCATGTCTTTTTCCTGTCGCTGCTGTAATTCTATTTGTCCGTTTCCTTCTATGACTAGGTATTTCTCGCCAGGCGTCCTTTCCATTTGCAGCATGCACTCGATCACCTCTTCCATCCGAGTGGGTGGATTGGATCCTGGCAGATCAAAGACATCACTTCCATCTACTGTATGTGTACGTATAACTAAATAACTTTGTGTGTGTCTTTCTTTTTCTCTGTCTTTGTCTCTGTTTCTATCTCCGAATCTGGCCCTGTCTCTAGCTCTATCTTTATCTCTGTCTCTGTTGCTCTCTGTCCTCGTCTCTGTGTCTTCTTCTGTCTCAGGTTCTGGCTCCTTCTATGTCTTGTCCTTTGCTTCTGTAATTGTCCTTGTCTCAGTCTCTGGCTCGGTCTCTGTCTTGCATTAGCCATCTACAAACTGTCCTCAGGTAGATCCTGTGCTTCAGTCAGACGGATCGAGACTTGTCTAACTGGAAATGCTTCGATCAGCATCAATGGCCTTTCAAAGTTCTACTTGACTGGATCTGGTCCTTTTTCCTCCCTACCATTCCCATATATACACATACATGCATACATATACACACATACATACACACACATACATACATACATGCATGAATACATACATTAAATTGAAAGAGGAATAAATGATTCCACATTTTCCAATCATTCTCCACAGAGCTCCCTTTTTCCTCCATCTCTCTCTTTCCCGTTACCTTTCCATATCCCCTTTTATATATATATATATATATCTGTCTTTCTCTGTCTTTATTTCTCTGTCTCTTCATCTCTCTTCCCATCTACCTCTATGCGTCCAGTTTGGAATAACTACTCTCTGTGGACCCACCAATCCACCCATCTTCCACTTTTCTGTCTGATCTCAGCACAAAACTGTTTGCAAACGTAACGATCGCTGACGACACGATCAGCCATTCTGTTACGCCATTTAAACGCCATCATAAGCTCTCGGCACGTACAGCAGCGCCACCCGCGAGTAACGACTCAACGACCAAGCCCCGCCCACAGCGCTGCGCCTCCAGGAGCGTTTGATAGATCGATGGCTGAGCTTTAACGGTACGATCCGGTTAAAATTCTCCCACTGCGGTCCTACGAATTTCCGGTAATTGCGGCGCCGTTCGTCTGGAACCGGCGTTGCTCCGACCACGAGTGACGTCATCCGATTATAAGCGCCGTTTAGCTTCCGGTCTAAACAAATCGGCTGCTGCTTAATCGGTTGCTCCTATCTCAGCCGCTGGGAGAGCAGATGGGGAGACGATTTAGTCGTTAATACTTGGCCTCGCTGGGAATTTCTGCCACTGATCTGTTTGGTAGCCAAGTTACTGACTTCCTTACTAACTTTGCTGGTTACTTTGACGTTATGCCTCTTCCTATAACGCCATAACATACGGGCCAACAATCCAACCCTTCGACTGGCTTATCCCTGACGGAGAGACAGATAGAGAGACAGAGAGAGGGACAGAGACAGTCTGTCTGTCTGCCTGTTGACCCAACCCTTCCTGCCTATCGATTTTGCTTTGACGGAGCGCCTGTGAATTAGCTGGTTCCCGCGACTTAGCTTTCATTGGGCGCTGTATAAATGTCGAGATTACGATTCTGCAGTTTTCTTATTGCAGTGGTCTTTATTTTCTCGACTTCAAATTGCTTGCATCACTGAAGGTTGAAGCGACGATAGAGCACAGGAACAGCGATGTGAAAAAATCGTTCATACTTAGTCTCATACTTAGGCAGGCAGTTACCTATCACATTATTCAGAAATAACCTCTGAGCTGCTTTCACTTACCTTTTTTAATAACCATCTTACTTCCTTAAAAGGTATGTTTGTGATATCTAATCACATTTTATCTGGTGTGATATTTAAAGCACATTTTTTAAAGAGCGTGACGTTATTACGTTTGTTGCCCACACGAACGTTTTCTTTTTATAATGCTCTGTTTTATCAGACACGGATGAACTGTTTCTATATTGTCTTTTATTGAGAAGAGTCATTAAATCGTTCAAGCTGAAACTTTTCAATTTACTAAACATGAAAGACACAAATGTCTCCATTCATGTTCTTCATTCGCAAAATCTGTGCACGTATAGGGGCCTACCGTTTACTGGTCATACTGCATGTTTGCTAAAGCCAGCGATTAGGCCTACTGCTTAGGCCTATAGGCCTACTTGGCCTATAATCGCTGCTGCAACAAATCAGAGAACGGCATCTTCTTCTGGAAGTTATTTAAACAGGAGCCAGGCGATTCTTCGATCAATAGTCAGATTTTACTTAGATCTCGATAGCTATACGTTCAATAAAATTTCTACTTTCTTTAGTCTGAGATGAGTCTCTACACTACGGTCCGTACACGGGGACCTTAAATGGCGTGGTGCCCATTCAAAAGGGGAGCGGTGGTGAAGGATCTCACCCGATTAATTCATTGCAAAATGAGCAGGGTCGAGGTCATACGGTCGCTATATATGACGTATACATACATACATACACTTGGCAATTATGCTTATTTTGTCTTATCATTGTGCCTTTGAGCAGATGGGCATGCTACTTCCGGCTGAATGAATGAGCTAATTAGCGTTCGTAAGATGCAATTAGCTATTTCCTTCTGCAAACCTGGTTGGATCTGGGATAAAGTTGCTTGCAAGCTGGGGATTTGGGAAAACCCGTCAGCACACACGTGTTGGGCCAATGTTGGCTAACGTTAAGCCAATGTTGGATAACGCTGGGCCAACGTTAATAATTGGCCCAAATTGGCCCAATGTGGGTGTGCTGGCCGGCAGGGCGTTTGCAATCATCGGGCTGCTGTCTGCGAGGAAAAATAGCTGCACATGATAACTCTCAAGAAACTGGTCGCTTTTCAAGACCACATAAGCGGTAATATAAGTATTTCCAGTCTGTTTGAGTTTAAACGACACATGCATAGGATTTCTACTTCTTTCCTTTTATATATACTGTCGATTACAAATGTATGCAGGACAATCTCTGAGAATGTGGTAAGTGCATTCAAGACAAGTAAGTAAGAAGTCGTTATTCCAATATTCAGGCCTATTTAGTATTTTATTTTATTTTGGCCTTCAGAATTCATCTCTTCCTTCCGTGTCTTCTGCGATTCCCTTCTTGGCTTTCGACCATACTCGCCCTGGAATTTGGCTTGCACAACGATATTGCTTAGTAGTCACCATCGACTGATGCCTCAAGCATTAGAATAGTGACGCTATAGAAGTTCTCAGGCTATTAGAGCGACTAGAGCTCATGTCCTGGCGAAGAAGTGGCAAGAGCTGATGAGGCACTGGCCGGGAACTGCGATTTCTGAAGAGCTTCCTGTTCTCTCGAGCCTTTTCATCAATGCCCACAGCATCAGAAGTAAGAAATCTAGCATAAGCCAGTAGTGCATAAGTGATTCTTGAAGGAATGATCGCCTGATAAATGACACCCAGCTTGAATATGGAGGCCCTGTTTTAGGTGATTGAGAAGAGAGTATCGTTGGTAACTGAAGTTAGCTAACAAAATTACTTAAGTGGTATTTTAGGATATGTATATCATGTTGATGTACATATCAGAAACCGTAAATATGTTAGATATATAGTTAATTAACATTAGTTTATAAATGAATGAAGGAATATTAATGAATGAATATTAAGAGATTAACGTGCCAAGCATAAAAAATTGAATCAGAGGCACGGTCAGACGCTCATGGGGAGACAACCAGCAGCAAATGAGGAAAAACTTGGTGATAGGCGAGTTAGCAGAATAAAGTTTTAAGTTTTCGCTTAAAGGATATGCATACATACACACATACTCCCTTACTCCTCAATCGCCGCTTGCTCTTCTATCCGTGTGTCCGTATACTACAAGCAATTTCGCACTGCACCCCCGTGCATTAAAACCTTGCGACGCCCGTCATTCGTCTGCTTTTCCTATGCATTGAAGAGTCGTCGGTCGAAGGCTTTGCTTAGAAATGATGAGTCAATGTTTTAAGTCGCAATCGATCATCGGGACCGAGATGGCACAAGTCCTACTACACTTGCATATATATACATATATATATATATATATATAGACACATAAACATAAACATAACCGTATATTTATACACATAAATATACATTTATTTATGTAAATGAAGAGAGAAAAAAGAAAGCGAGAAAAAGAGAGAGAGACAGAAACACAGACAGTGAATGAGTGTATCTGTGTGTGTGTGTGAGAGAGAGAGAGAGAGAGAGACAGACAGAGAGAGACACAGACAGACAGAGAGATGGCTATTGGCAGTTTTGGTGCCATTAATAAGCATCTGTCGGGACTGGTTCGGTCCGCTTCGTTGGTTAGGAATACCGGAAACAGGCAGAACGGAAGTGGGCCCCGCGCAGGCGCACTGGCCACCGCCGCTGGCGTATACAGGTACCGCACACACACTATGTCTACCCGTCCCTCTCTTTGTCTGTCTGTCTGTCTCTGCCTGTGTCGTCCCGTGTTTTGTTTGATTTTCTAGCCTTCAGACTTACTGAGTCTTTGGCCTCTAATTCTTTTAAGTCTTTCGATCTGAATGTCTCTTTCTTTATCTGTCTGTCTGCCTGCCTGCCTGCCTGTCTAAAACACAAATGTTTAGGCCAGAGTACCGACGTGAAGATATATGCAAGGAGAGACTGGAAAATGTAGAGAAGAGCACTCGTCCAATCGGCAAAGAGGTTTGTGAGGGTCGGATGGAACGCCGCCATTGCTTACCCGGTGGGGTCTACGGGAGTCGTAGCCGCAAACACAACTTTTCAATTTTCTCAATTTCTCTACTTACCAACTCGACTTATCGTCTACGATTCACTATGACTACGATTCCGTGCTCAGTTTATGGACTTACGGCGTGTTAACAAATGCATTACTTACTTACTTACTCACTCACTCACTCACCAACTCGCTATCATCATCAAAGACGATGGTGAATAAAACATGTAGGCCTAGTGAGTATTTGCTGCATGATATTCATCATCTATCGAATCCGCTGCCTTCCCATTTCTCTCAGCCTTAACACAACCCACTCTAACAGCTCCTCCCCTTCTCTCTCTGATCTCCTGGTAACGGGACTTGCTTCTTGACATGGCATCTTTGGACAACTAGACTGACTTGACGCAGCGCTCGTGAATAAGCTGGTGCCCTGTGCTTAGCTTTTAAGTAGCGTTATCGAAATTTCGAGTTTACGTTCACGAACCATGGAGCAGTTGTTGCCACACTGGAGGTAAAACCCAGTATAAGAAGCACGAAATCTCCCAAAAAGCCTCGAGTTAACATCGGTAGATTGAAAGATCCGGCCAACGAACACGCATTTGTGCAGAGAGATGTTCGCTAAATGTGCAGCTAATAATGACAGCGGCGAGGACTTCGGGACTACATAACTGAAGCAGCCGAGGAACACCTTGGAATTTACCCGGGGGGGGGGGGGGGACAAGAATAATTAGTTCTGACACATGGCAGCTAATCCAGTGGAAGCCAGGCTAAATGCAGAGACGGAAGGATACAGGCGCCTACAGATCTCCATACAAATCCGCCCTGAGAGGAGACTTTAAAAAACTGGCAGTTGAAGGTTGCAGTTACTGGCCTCAACAGTGCTGCATCGTCAATATTAAGAGGATTCGAACCCCGAAGCCTCACAGCCATATCCGACAATCGATCCGCCTACCGAACAAGAGGTGGTGGCTGAGGTAGGCTGGCTGAACAACGGGAAGGCACCAAATATATCTAATGTTAATCGTAATCCTAAACTCGAGATTTCTACAGCACCCAACGAAAGCTAAGTCGCAGGAAACAGCTTATTCGCAGGCGCTCAGTCAAAACAAAATCAATAGGCAGAAAGGATTCGATTCCATGCCAAGATCCAAAGGTCAGGCAGGCAGACGGCTACGGAACCGGAAAGTGAGATAATTGAAAGAGGCAGAATCAGGAGAAGATCCTACCTTTTTACAAGGGAAAAGGCAGCTTATCCATGGGACCGCAATAACTATCGCGGCAATTCCCCGAGGTACCAGTGCAGACCATCAAGAGAAAAAACTAAAAAAATTGTTTGTGGTTCTAGCACGGATAAAATGTCTTTTAAACCACTATTTAACAATGTTAGAAAACGTAACAAACAGCTGAAACGCCAAACGTCTCATATCATCGTCGTTGTCGTTAAGATTTATACAGCTCCAGTTGGAGCATAACTAGGCCAAGACAGCAATTGAGCCTACCTGTCAGTTAATGCAACGGATTACGTCAGAAGCGCCCCGTAGATCTTCAGTTGTCATGCGCCAGCGACAGAAGATCACTAGTAGTCGATTGCATCGCAAGTCTTCGTCACCAGCCGACGTGTCGCCGGCCGACTCGACGGACAGGTTTCGCGGTGGCTTGGGCCGGTCGACTAGAGGACGCCGTGTGCAATGGGTCGGTCGGTCGAAGCGGTGCCTATAAATAGGTGATGGGCACCTAAGATCATCATCGTCGTCGTCGTCATCATCATTAATCGATGTCGATCGTCATTCAGTGAAATCGCCGACCGCAACCGATTCGACGTCGATTCAGTGGACGGGATGAATGAATGAACGAACGTCGCAACGATCGACCACTTCTCACGTGTCCCTTGCAGGCCCCATATCAAGCCATTGACTCCTCCGACTCCTCCTCTTTATCTGGCCTCTGTCGTCTTATCTGCTCTTCCTCCTATATACTCGTTTTAAGTTATGTTCATCCTCTTTTTTCTTCTATGTCCTCTTCCTCTGTCCTTCTCTGTCCTCCTCCTCTTCCACATCTTCTGCTTCTTCCTCCTCTTCCCCATCTGTCCTCTTCCTACTGAGTCGCGTTCCTCCTCCTCCTCCTCTTCTTCGTCCTGGTGTCTCTTCTGGTACCTGCCGTCTTGCCCTACGGTGTGCTTGTCGAACGAGAGACGGATGGGGCTTCAGACGTCGCTTAATTCTGATGGCATGTTCCGATCGTTTTCAACTCGACTGACACACTAAAGACCCACATCATCTGCCCCCTCGAGGGTAGGGCCACCAAGACACGACCCGAACGCCAACGGCTACACACATGCACACATCCACACACACAAACGCACACATACACACACGCATATTTTATATACATATATATATATATGTATGTATATATTCTCAATATTATCCTGCCCTCTATATAGATGCATGTATAGGTAGGTCTTTACAAGAACATGCAGTGTTATATGCCAGATCACTGGAAAGCAGAATCCTGCAATTCACTTGAAAATCATTTTCCCATTATGCTCTTCAGTCATATATCATCAACATAGTCATAGTCGTCGTCACCATCATCATCACCACCATCATTACCATCACCATCATCACCACCACCACCATCATCATCATCATCATAATCGTAACCACCACCACCATATTGATCATCATCATCATCATCATCATAATCGTAACCACCACCACCATATTCATCATCATCATCAACATCATCTTTGCAGCTAAGCATAATGGCTGGGAATGCAAAGAACACAGCAACGACAACGTCACTATTCATCTCTCTTAATCCCTAATTTTATTTTCCTAACAAAACGAACTAATTGTCATCTTTATCATTTTCATTGTCGTCATCATCGATGACTACAGCTGATTTAGATGACGTTCCAAAAGGCTTCGTAGAAGTCATCTGGACATCACCACACTCAAAGTCTTCATCGTCACTTTCAATTCGAATTCGCTTCGTCCTCGTCTGCGCTGCATCTTCGGATTTTCTTCCAGTTTTCTTGGCTTCTGGCTGCAATGAAGACTTGCTTCTTTTGACGCCATGACAGTCTTTGGGCTTTCTGGGGTTTTCCGATGATGACGGGTTTTTCCCAGACAGCCCCTGGGGTTTGGTGCAGTTCAGAGCAGAAGAAGTCTTGGATTTGTGTGAGGAGGATCTGCTGGCTTCAGAAACCAACAGCTCTACTTCAACGCAGTGGACAGGAGACTGCAGCTGGCTGGCACAACCACCTGGTTAAACCAGACGAAAAATCAACAAATCAAAATGACAAATCACATCTGTTTCCTCAAAATCTGTCAGTCTGTTGTAGAATTTGTAAGCTTGTACGATAGTACGACCCTAAAGATGACCAGTTTAAATGAGGTCAGATGAGATGTGATGTGATTAGAGTAGACTAAGACACTAAAAGACCACAGATAGATCACATAACAATTTAGGTTAAACTGCATTAGATTAGCCTAGACTAAACTAGACTATATTAGATTAGCCCGGTTAAATTACTACAGATAAAAATATATCAGACTAGGTTAGTATAGAATATTAATATTATTATTATTAATTAGAAACTTCCAAAATTTAACAACTTGAGAAAACTTGTTCACCAAGAACAGTTTTAGTGTTAGGCATGACAGAGAAAGGCAATCGGATGACCTGGTTGAGCATTGATCAGGAATAAGGGCCGAGTGTAAAAATTTGTGGTTTGAGTTTAAAGGAAATCAGATGACCCGGTTGAATATTGATAAGTCTGGGGAATGAGGACTGATTTTAAATAGTGTGGTTGGCTACAGTTCAACATTTTCTAACCATGAGCTCAATAAGAAATGGATTCTTTGCTGAACAGAAGGCCAATGCAATGACTTAAGTACAGAGGTAATATGTTCATATCTTGATGAAACCAGACTAGACCTGTTAAAACTAGATTAGATTAGATTATAAGATTACACTGACATCCAGAGCCTCACTGACCTGGAAGGATGTAGCTGATGGTGCTGTATGGCGTGAAGTGGAAATCCTCTCTCAGATATCCGTTGAGTAGCATATGGACAAGTATCCGCTCAAGTTCCGACCGCGGAATCTTTGGAGGGGCCACGCTTGACACACGCAGGGCCGGGCTACCCTTGCCACTCCATGCTTCCACCAGTTTCAGGCTCGTCACTCTCTGGTTTGTCGCTTTGGCATGACTCAGGAGCGTAATTACAATACTGCGTAACATCTTTTGTAACCGAGTTGGCTGAGACATAGAGAATTAATTGGTGGAATAAATATATAGTTGTATCTATTTCAGCAAAAATATATTCAACCCTATCCAATCCAATCCTTCACTATCCTTTCTTTTGTTATCTTAGCCAATCCCATCTGTTTCGTCAGTCTTTAACTCATCTTTTCCTTTTTCTCTTTTTCATGTCCTATGCCACCTTTTCATGTCTTTTCTTTTCCTATCATATTCCACCTGTTTCTTCAATTTCTATTTCCATCATATTCCTTTCCTTTTTTTTCCAATCCTCTCCCATTCCACTTTTTCCTGTCCTACAAGTGACAGACAAAAAACGATCAAATAAAATCCAAGACACAAATATGGACTGACCTTTGAGGCGCGGACTACAGTGGTCACACATTTCTTGGCATTGTTTCGATTCCCAAGTTTCACCAAAATGCTGCGCCAACAGTGAGCGTCGACATCTGCAATCAAAACAACACCAGCCATCAACCAATTTGCTTGGTCTTCAATCACTCCACTCAATCAGCAGAACATAACTACTCTATCATGCTGTAAAGAAACGTAAATTGGCATAAACATTTCCTAAGATGAAGTATACTGTGCTGTGTGTTTGAAAGGTTCTTAGAGGAGCTAAAGCAGCATCTTCACACACACACACACACACACACACACACACACACACACACACACACACACACACACACATATATATATGTGTATATATATATACATATATATATATAGTATTTATACATACATGCATCTTTTTGTCTCTGTATCTGTATGTATGTATGCAGACATTTATATAAGGCCTTTACGGCAACCAAGGCACTTAAAAAGGACCTATGAACATACTAACATGTACTTAGTTTAAAGAAAGCCTTCATAGCCAAACTAAACTGAACTGATCAAAATTACACAAGAAATTATCACTAAATTATAATTAAATGCAGAAAAAACATTATTACTACTTTTAAGACACAGTGAGACTATAAATTCACTTTGATCTCCAAAACAGCATACAGAAGTAAATCCGATGCAACTGGATCACACCTGATTCAACTCAATCAACTGATTAAACTGGAAACAATCCTTTTCAACTGGATCAAGTTCAATGGAACTGGATCAAATCTCATTCAGCTGATCAAATTTGATTCAACTTGATCAAATCTGATTAAACTGGAACAAATCTGATTCATCTGGATAAAATCTGATTCAACTGGATAAAATCTGATTCAACTGGATAAAGTCTTATTCAACTGGATCAAGTTTGATGGAACCAGATCAAATCTAATTCAACTGATAAAATCTGATTCAACTGATAAAATCTGATTCAACTGATAAAATCTGATTCAACTGATAAAATCTGATTCAACTGATAAAATCTCATTCAACTGATAAAATCTGATTCAACTGATAAAATCTGATTCAACTGATAAAATCTGATTCAACTGGATCAAATCCGATTCCACTCAATCAAACCATATCGGACTAAATGAGAGATGGTGAATATCCGTACGTAGTGAGGTCAATGGCATAGTGCATCATGGCATAGAGCTTCTCGAGATCGGTCTGTTCCGTGAAGACCATTGTGCTCTGACGAAACAGGTCGGAAAAGTTGAAGAGAAGGATGCAGTGGGCTGGGTCCCCATCACATCCTGTAACAACAGCAGTTTACAACTTAAAATAATTTTTAAAAATCTCTGAAAATCTCTTTAAAAAATCTCTTTATCATTTCAACCAATGGCATAATCTCAATAAATCTCTTAAAAACACTGCAAGCTTTATCCAACAATCTGCAGAAAATCTCCTTAAAAATCACTTTTAAAGTCTCTCTAACCATTAACCCAAAATCCACAATGTACAATATATAAATCAGCCTATTAAGGAAATTTTCCTCAAATGTACAACTGTAGATTTGACCAGACACCTCCACCATATCATGATTTTGACTACATTTTCACCTGGAGCAACACAACATAACCACCTTAGGCAGCAAGATACTTAAAAGACGCTATAATAAGTGTCTAGATACCTAATGGCGCTACAGAAGTCATTATATTGGATTAGATTTTAACTGGTCAACCACAAATGGTTCATAATGATAAAACCGATTTGATATAACCATCGTAAGCCGTAACCTGCTCGTCCACTTTCTTGGTAGTAGTTTTCAACGGACTTGCTAACAGAGTGATGAATGACAAATCGAACATCTGGCTTATCGATGCCCATTCCAAAGGCTATCGTAGCAACGACCACCTGTTAATGAACAACATCCAATCCAATTCATCTGATCAAACTCATCCTAATGCACAACTTATGACAGCCCTCACTCTCCTATTTATCTGACCATTCTTTGTTTACTCATGAATTTCTTGTTCTGAATGACTTTAACATTAATTAGGCCAACATAGGCAGCACTTTTGCAAGACGCTTAACATCATAATCGTAATCAGAAATTTATAAAGTGCTACTTCAAGGTATACTCATCAGAGGCGCTACAAACCCAATAACCCAGAACCACTGGGGAACACGCAGGTCTTCAAGCGCTTGCAGAAGAGAGGAAGAGAAAAGCTGAGAAGTTCATGTTCCATACTGCAGACTTACAAGTAAGACTCTGAAAACACAATCCTTACTTCATCTGCAAAAGACTAATCTAAACTTGAAACTTCTACTATTGAAAAATACAAACGTCAATTGTACCACATCCTACCTTACCTTTCTTACCTCACCTCATCTTGTGGTGTAACAAGATGGCACCTTTGAAAAATCTCTCAGAGTCATTGAATGTTGGTTAATAGAGACCCGAGTTTTACCTGAATTTCATTCTTAGTCCAAAGACTGTAAACACGACTGCGATGTTTTGCATCGAGGTTGGCATGGTAACAGCCGACAAGATAACCTCGTGTCTACATCTCTCGTGTCACTTCCTCCGCATCCTTCTGTGTCAAGCAGTAAATGATCCCTTCAGAACAAATAACAAATGATCCCTTACACAACAGAAAAAACCACTGTTGGGCAAAACAAGTGAAACCCTTCACATCAAACCATTTCTTAGCACAGATCTTAATCTGACATCTGGCACGTTTCAGTGTCCAAATTTATGACACCAAATGCATCATTCCTTTTTCAGTTATTTTAGTATTCAGTATAGATAAAACCAACAACAAAAAACAAAACAAAATGATCAGTCACATATTATCTGATCATTAAATCACACTCGTTCTTTCCTTCACTCCTTCATTCATTATATAAGTCATTCATTCAAACATCCATTCATTTAATCATCCGTCCATCCATCCAGTCAGTCATTTGGTTAGTCGGTCAGCCAAATATTCATCCTCCACCCAACCACTCATTCATTCATTCATTCATCCATCAGTTTGTTAATTAATTTTTTCATTCATTAGTTCATTCACTCTTTCATTCAATTGATACATTCCTTATAAACAAACAGAGTAACGTCTCTTTGCAGACTGTTGCTAAGTGACTCAGCATCTTCTTGGGCCAACAGTTCTTTAGCTAAACACAACAGTTGCCCCATTCCATTCTGACTGCACCCAACAATAACATCTGAAACCACACTAAGACACAAACTTTCCACAGGCTTCCATCCAATGCAGTTTTCAGCTGAAAACAAGCAGACGATCAGTTCAATGTAGGGTAGGAATTAAAAGCACTGACTGCTACACTGATAACGTCATTTCTCAGAAATTATAAATTTGACAAACATGATGTTCAACTGAAAATATCTCCTGAAATACTTGGACTATTTCCAGAACAATGCATCATTTTAAACAAAACTGAATGTTCTATTTCAATAAATATAAAAAGTTGGAAAATCAAGCCAAAACCACTCACCTGACTGACCTTTGAACCCGACCTCAATCTCCTGACTAATAGCATCCATTGCCAAGGCCAGGGATGACGCTTTAGGATGAACCTAATAAGGACAAAGCAGCAGCAATTTGTAACTCAAACTCAAATTCAAAACCATTGTCTAATTATGTATATCTATTGTACAATTTATAAGAATAATGCACAGAACAATAACATCAGAGCAAAATAACAGTACATACATTTTTCTCCTGCTGCATCTTAAAAGCAGATAACAGCTTCAGAAAAAATGTGCATTCAGCAGTTGATTCTCAGATCTGGAACAATCTACCAAAAAAGCCCGACTTGCTAGCTCACCACTGTCATTTAAATCACTTGTTAAGACCCACACTTACTGTGGCTTTTGCACGACTCCATCTAGGCCTCAAGCAAATATTCACTGACACCTCAGTTCAGATTTGCTGACTCTGTGTGCATAATAACTGCTTTAAATAAAACTAAAATAAATATTTTAAAAAATTATAATCATCAAAAGAAACTTTATGAAGTGATGATGATGTAACGAAATCCACACCTTTACATCCAATTTGCCTCATAAAACAGATTCGGTCGGTTAAGCGGTGCTGGAAAAACCAGTGAGCTGGGAATTCCCAGCATTTTCATGACATCATCGATGACGTCACTAGTAGCAGTCGCCGTTAAGTCCATGATCGGGACATTCGGGAACTGTCGCTTTAGAACGCCAAGAAACTTATAATCTGAAAAGCAACAAGAAAAACTAGCAGTTTTAATAATCATTCAAAAAATTAAAAGCAGCAATAAAATCCTGTCAAATGGCTGTTAACTCATAGTACATCTCTGATGTAATCTAATGATTACAAAGGAAAAGAAGGTTACTTCAAACCACTGTTACACAGTCCCCCATTCTACAACATATTTTCACCATAAAAACCATAAATCTTTCCCTAACGGTTCAGACTTTCCTTACTGAAGACATATTTACCCATAAATTTTGCTCCGGCCCAATGATCTTTCCCTTCCCCAACTGCCGCCAACTCCCAAGAGACGATCAACAGGACCATGCTTCCATCCTCCAGAGTTTAAGATGCTAGTGCAAAGAAACAAGTAGCAGGTTTGCAAGAATGGACCCAGAGGCCACTTGAACAATGATCCCTACACTCAGCTCCAACGGCAGACGTGGTCCCCTCGATTCACCAGCTCCCAGCACAAATCACATGCTGAATTTTACATTGAAATATGCTGAAACAAATTAAATAAACAAAGCACAGAAAATGTTTTGCCTGTGACCTGGTCTGAAATCGTGGCCTCACTGGGAGCAACAGTGAACCTCATCGATAGCAATTCGGACCAGAAGCCCCAATTCATAGGCCTTCTCCAGTTTGTTCATGAACCTGTTTTGCTCTTGGCCAGCTTCTCTGGTGACATAGAGCAGGCGAATCCGGTCCACCTTGCGTCCATCAGCCATTGCGTCCTGCACCTCCTTCACTTCCTCTTTGGAGCCGGAAGCAGAAAGCAATGTGGCTGCAACTCCGAGCTTCTTCAACGACATCAACTGATCTTCCATCAATGATACCAGAGGACAGACTACCAACGTCAGTCCTACACAGAAACAGTTTCATCAAAAACAATAAACAATTAATAACAATTAATAAAATAAAAACTTTTAAAATTAATAACATAATCATAATAAATTCATTATTACTATTATTATTATTATCATCATTGTTGTTATTGTTATTATTATTATTATATTCAGGATTTGAAAAATTAGGGCAGGCTAATTTCTGGGAATGCTTATGGTTTTTTGGTGGAAAAGGTGCTGCAAAAAGCGAATGCATTGAAATGCTGGATGGCCAAAGATTAGCAATGATGGAAGAAAGTAATTTCCAATTACCTCCTGATATCTGTGTAAGGCAATAATATTATTATGAATAATATTATTATTATGAATATTATTATCATTACAAAATTCAGAGGAAATGGAAAAACTATGTTATGCCATGGAAAGTGCAGTTACTTTTGTTATTATTATTATTATGATCATTATTATTATTGTTATGATTATTATTATTAATATAATATTATTTATTATTATTGGATGTTGTACAATGAAATTTTAAAATGAGGGAATAAAACAGTGTGGCTGATGTAATATTGAAAAGATCGTATTAATGATTTGTTAACGACACTTAATTTCTTTTACTTAATATGTAAATTATTTACCTTTGGAAACCAATGCAGGCATCTGGTAGCAGAGGCTTTTGCCGCCTCCAGTTGGCATGACAATGAGGCAGTCTCTGTTGGACAGTGTGGCGTTGATTGCCTGCAGCTGAAGTGGACGAAACTCCTTCAAAAGCCATAATCCGTTGGAGAAGCCTGGTTGATATCCAATACAACAGTGAAATAAGACTACAATGGGAAAGTACGTTGAAAAAGATGAGTAAAAGATGTTTGATGGTGAAGCCAATTATGATAATTTTTATAACAATGATAATGACAATGAATACAACATTATTTTGCCTAATATTGGAGGGATATTTCACCGATAACATATTCCTTTGTATCTGCTGACTGCGTGTTTCGTGATTGGCTGATGCATTGTTCCAGAACCTTCTTTCGTTCCAGAAGTTTATGTTGCCTTCGCAGGAGCTCATCAAGTTCCTCCTCAATTTTTGCGAGCTCCTCAATTATAAACCGCAGCTCGTTGAGCACTCAAAATAACGTTTATTTTTTTAAATTTAATTTTTGGTTTGTTTTTACCATTTCTAATTTATTAATACTTCAGCACTATCCAGTGTATCTAAAATCATTTTATCTAAGTTATTTTTGAGGGGCATTAAAGGTTCACAATATGTCCTTGCTTGCTATACACTGAGCTGCGTATAATAATTAGAAACTGACCCAATTCAGTGTTATAAAGGCGTAAGTATCCCTACTTGTCATGGTTTTTCCTCCTCTAAACAAACCGTGTAAAATGATAAAATAACATGATCTCCACGCAAAACCTGTCATGTACGAGAATTTATCAAAAACCAACAGTACCTCCTGTACGGTAATTTAAACTTATCAGGGTTATTACGCAAACCGGAAATATATTTTTGGACAAAAGCGAAACAGGATTTGAAACGAGACCAAAGAGCTCAAAGAGTAGGAGATACAATAACAACGACAACGACAACAACAACGACGACGACGACAACAAATACAGATAAATAAATAATAATAAACCAAGAAATAATAATAATCCAAGGAATCGTAATCTTCAGATTTCTACAGCGCCCAACGAAAGTCAAGTCACGGGAACCAGCTTATTCACAGGCGCTCAGTCAAAAAAAAATCGATAGACAAGAGGTTCGGTTCCAGGTCAAGATCCAAGAATCAGGCAGTCAGACAGTCGGACGGCTACGGTGGATGTTGTTTGAGATTGAAGCGAGAAGAGAGATAGGGGAAGAGGAAGAATCACGGTAATATTTTTGGAAAAGAAATATTTTCAGTTTTGAGTGAAATAATAATATAATAATAAATGAATAATAATAATAAAAATAATACGGGATTGAGTTGTTCTGGGATGGCTAATCTTCGGTGATGTTGCGCTCGGCGTCTAAAGTGCTGTGAAAAGCGATTGCGTTGAAACGTTGGATGGCCATCGATAAACGTTGGTAGAGACAAGTGGTTTCCCTGATGTTCTACATTATCTGGGTAAGGCGAAGGCCAATGCTGTTAAGGAAAGCCTAAAAGCCTTGGTAATAATAATATATACGTTTATTTTTTTTCACCACGAAGGTAGACAATACAGAAACTACAACAAACTATAATCAAAAAAGAAAGAAAAAAGGAAGAAAAATTAAATGGGCTTAAGTACAGCCCTTAGCAAAATCAATCATCATAAATTCATCCAATCTATGATGCAACATAGATAGCTCAATGTTATAGTCACGACATAAATGCAAAATTTCATCATTATAATAATCTCCTGTACAACAGGTATTGAGAATACTGTTATCATAGCTTCCGAATAAAATCCTAGCAGAAAAATGTATTTTTCGCAGATGCATGATATGTATAAGATCCATACGTCCCATAAAGTACTGAACAATTCTAACTGATTCCCATTTATGCATCTTGAAAATCTTCCTGTAGATATTATTCCAACATACATTTAACTGTTGGAGTTGAGCTGCTGATATGTTTATAGTCTCTAACGCATAGATTAACACTGGTAAGACAAAAGATTCTAATAGACTCAATTTTACACATTCAGATACAAATCTCGAGTGACTAAATATGGCGTTTGTAGTAGCATAGAACCGTTTAATAGCAACCGATATGTCAATTTTAAATTTTTTATAAGAGATAAAGTATAATCCCAGGTATTTCAACTCTGACTCATTTCACAGAGTCCGTGCCCATGACTAGATTACTTACTTGTCTACTCCAACATGAACCTACACATAATAAGTTGGATTTTCTTGCATTGAATATTATATCAACCTCCGCACCCTTCTGAAAGCATATATCAATCATAACTTGAAGTTGGCACACAGAGGCAGACAGTATAATTGTATCATCTGCATATGCGAAACAGCCAGCATAGGTGCATCCAATGTGGCAGCCAATATCCAACCCTTCCAAGGCATTGATAACCACATCCATGTAAATATTGAAAAAGACCGGAGAAAGAATGCCACCCTGCCTAATTCCACTTTTAATTGACGTTTGCGCCGAGAGTGTGTTATTCCATTTTACCATCGCAAAGATTTTACCATACCAGTCAGCAATAAGTTTAACCATTCTTGCAGGTAAGCCTTTATTTATTAGTAGTTCTAATAACTTGACATGATTTACCCGATCAAAAGCTTTCTTTGCATCAAGAGATGCCATAAAAACACTGCTCCCATGAGATACAAAAAAATCAACAACTTGTCTTAGTGCAAATATAGCATGAGTACAACTTAAATGTTTCTTGAACCCAAATTGCAACTCACTCGATCTTAACTTGTCTCCAAATTTAAATAACAGACAATATTCAAACACTTTGGATAAGACAGGGGTAATAGTAATAGGCCTATAATTGTCAGAAGATGTTATGTCACCACATTTATCTTTAATAATGGGCACCGTTATCCCTATTCCAAAGTCATCCGGAACAAAACCATGAATATAAATCATATTAAACAAAAGCTTTAAGTGAACAATAATAGCTGGATGACAATGTATTATAAATAATATAATTTGATAACTTTTATAACGCCAGTGCGACAACTGTGATAATGCTCAAGGCATCAGTCGATGTTTGCTGCTAAGCAAAATCGTTGTGCAAGAAAGTCCAGGGCGAGTCCAGTCAAAAAGCCAAGAAGGGAATCCCAGAAGACATGAAACAGCCTACGGAGAAAATGAGTCGAGAAAGAGATCGATGAGTTCCAAGCCGAGATTTGAAAGACAAAACAAAATCGATAAGCAATAGACAGGAAGGATCAGATTCTGTTCAAGTCAGGATCTAAGAATCAGGCAGGCAGGCAGTCAGACGGCCACGGTGGACGGTGTTTGGAATTGAGGCGGTTAGAGAGGCAAAGGGAAGAAGAGGAATCAGGATAGGATTTGTGTAAAAGGAGTGTCTAGTGATGTAATTGATCCAACACTAAGTCTAAACCAACTCCGCGCAGTTTAGGGAATACAAGTTGAGTTAGAGAAAAGCACTGGAAATAACGTGTTGATGGGCAGCGGCTGCAGCGAAGGGCATCCCAAACCCATCCTTGTTATAGATGGCTGTGATCAGTGTTTGTATATACGTGGCCATTTATATAGCGTCTTTCAGGAACACAACAAACTCACTATAAACTTGAATTCTTGCATAAGCAGTTCCCACTGAAAGGCAACTTCAAGAAGTAGTATATACGTTGTCCTGCATTAAAACGAGATCACTTTTACTTAGCCCTTTGATCACTGCATTAAATTTTTAAAATGCTGCTGAAAACCCTCCGACCTTGCAAATTTGGAGCGATTACAGTATATGCTCTTTCATCCACGAATAGCGAGGGGAATAGCAGTGTTGAAAGCAATGGATAAAACTTGGAAGAGCAGAGCAATCAGCATGAAAACAAAACTGGAGGTATTAAAGACATGTGTATTTAGCACCATGATGTATGGATGTGAGACATGGGTCCTGACAAAAGACTCACGACGGAGAGTCTTAGCATTTGAGAGAAAATGTTACAGAAAAATCCTAAGGATCGGATGGACTCAGAAGATTAGGAATGAAGAGGTTTACGAAAGAGTGGCTATAACCGAGAATCTACTGCAGAAGGTTATTCAGCGAAAACTTGGATTGTTTGGACATATCTGTAGAATGAAGGATGACAGAAATATTAAGACTCTGATGTTTGGAATTATGGAAGGTACGAACAAGAGAGGCAGACCACATCGAGAGTGGGTGGATGACATTGAGGAGTGGTGTGGCGCGGACTTGCAGAGACTGGGACATGCGGCTCAAAACAGAATCGAGTGGAGACACATTGTGAAACGGGCATCGGACACCTACGGGCATTGAGCCCACGGTTGTTGATGATGATGATCTTTCATCCGCTGACGTAATTGAGAAATATGACGTAAAATCTAGAAACGGTTGTAAATTCGAATCCGCCATTGTTTTGTCCATAGCGATTGCGAATTTAATTGATCCTTAATTAAAAGTAAATTTTATTGTTTAAAATATTAGTTAGTTCTTCCTGTGCAAATATTCACATTGTGCAACGCAGCTTCTCCATTAATCTCTGTTCATCGTTATATTTTAAACTATGAAAACATTTTTAAAAGTTCGAATTTGAACAAGCAATGGTTGACATATGCTGTGTCAAACTAGAAAGTTTGAACATGAAATTAAATGTAACTAAATCTCAGTTATATGAATTGGATTACTGTTTTGTAATATTGTAATATATGCACGAACATTACTGTCTATGGAACAGAAATTAGCTATGCTGGTAAGCTCAAATATCTAGGCTGTTTTCTGGTTGCAGCTAAATCATTCAATTCTTTGTGAGGTAAATGTTACAAATTTAGTGAACCTGTCCTACAGCATTTAGTCAGTGCTTAATGTAAGCCAATCCTTTCTGGAATGGTTGCCGTTTGCTTTACCAACTGTCAGCTGAACTCTTTGGAGTCAACTTACTGCACCACCATATGTAAAATATTCAAAATCTGTCACAGCAATGTGGAGTATTTACTGCAATTCACTCAGGAACCTGCATTAAAGACTACAATATTTCGAGAAATATTCTTTCAGTGATTATGCTGCTGTCAGCTTTCTATATGATTTTCCCAGTTACCATAATTAATTGAATTTCTTTCATTCTGTCTTCAACTTATTCTAACATCACAGGCAGTATGCTGTTCTTATCAATTTGTTGTTTTTATTTCTCTTATTTCTCGTGCTTGTTTTTTTGTGTTACCATTGCTTGGTGAAAAAAAGATTCATACATAATTCAATTAAAATATAATGCTGTATGATAAGAGTGTTACAGATATCGAAAGATCGGGAAAATACAAAATTTATAACACCATTTTCTTGTTTTGGACTTTCTACAGTGGAAAACCAACCGGTAGCTGATTCGATTGGTGAAGCCGAAAAGGCTATCGCTGATGGCGCCGTCTTTCAGGGAGACGACCGTGCCGCCACTGATGGCGCCGTCGTTCAGGAAGACGACCGTGCCGCCACTGATGGTGCCGTCGTTCAGGAAGACGACCGTGCCGCCACTGATGGTGCCGTCGTTCAGGAAGACGACCGTGCCGCCACTGATGGTGCCGTCGTTCAGGAAGACGACCGTGCCGCCACTGATGGTGCCGTCGTTCAGGAAGACGACCGTGCCGCCACTGATGGTGCCGTCGTTCAGGAAGACGACCGTGCCGCCACTGATGGTGCCGTCGTTCAGGAAGACGACCGTGCCGCCACTGATGGTGCCGTCGTTCAGGAAGACGACCGTGCCGCCACTGATGGTGCCGTCGTTCAGGAAGACGACCGTGCCGCCAATGATGGTGCCGTCGTTCAGGGAGAGACCGTGCCGCCACTGATAATGCCGTCGTTCAGGAAGACGACCGTGCCGCCACTGATGGTGCCGTCGTTCAGGGAGAGACCGTGCCGCCACTGATGGTGCCGTCGTTCAGGAAGACGACCGTGCCGCCACTGATGGTGCCGTCGTTCAGGAAGACGACCGTGCCGCCACTGATGGTGCCGTCGTTCAGGAAGACGACCGTGCCGCCACTGATGGTGCCGTCGTTCAGGGAGAGACAGTGCCGCCACTGATAATGCCGTCGTTCAGGAAGACGACCGTGCCGCCACTGATGGTGCCGTCGTCATTCAAGGAGATGGTCAAGGTAATCCAGATGTTCGTTCTGATGTCATGAAATAACCAGTTACAGAACTGTAGACCAGTAATGTGTTAAAATTACTTGAAATACAATTATAAATACTTTATGAGATGTGTTTAAACTACAAAATATTTGGTTTAAGAAAGAAGTTTAAATACCAAGTGCAAAATATTTATAATCAGATTTATCAGACATTATTTAGTCTGTTTGGAATTATAATGACTTGACTGTTTCAAATTTACACTTAAATCTTATTTCACAGTTTATCACTAAAAAATTGCAAACTGTTAAAGGCATTTTGTGTTATGATGCTGCAGATTGTATGTCTTTCGAACAGTTAAGATGCACCTGTTTAAAGACCTTAAACAGCCATGAGATGTCTGTCTATGTATAAAGGCTGTGGAAACTAATACTCAAAATATTTATTTTAAGTGAAAACAAAAACTTATTATATTGAATTTTAATACAAAGTACTTTAAAAGTATTTTAAATGGTATTTTAAACACTAGAATTTTAAACTACGATGCATCATTGATGTTCAGGGAGCCGAAAGAGAAGACGCTCAGAGCCATCTTCAGGGTTCCAACTGTACTTGGAGGATCGTATCGCTTCTCAAGAGATGAGCCATCTTGATGCAGGTGAGCTGCAACGCATTGTCGATCGGGAGTGGGACGCCCTCAGCCCTGCACAGCAACAGGCCTGGAATGGTAGATCTGAAGAAGACGCTAAGCGCCACCGTGGTGATCATGCTGAGTGAGCGAAAAACATAACTTTAATGACGACACTGATAATGATAGTGAAATGTTGACAAAAACTGACCTACTTTCGCTAAATTGTTGTTTTGTTCAAGGTCAGTTGTTTTATGTGCAAAAGTTTGAAACTGGATGACGTTTTATTTAACTTTGAAATTAAATGAATAAAATAAAACATTTCATAAATTAGACTTGCTTCAGAACAAAAAACCAAAGCATTGTTGTTGTCTGTACATTATTATTACTGTTAGTTAGCAGCTTCTAAAGCGCCAGTGTCTAATGCACAAGGCGTCTATCGATGGCGCTCTAACGCCAAGCCGCAATTAGATCGATATCCAGAAGATCAGTCCACTAAGAGGCAGCCTATGGTGGATAAGCAATTTGAAAAAAAATAAGTTTACAACGAAGTGACACAAGCACAGAACGATACACGAGACAATATAATATTATTTTAACTGGTTCTTAGTTTTATTCATAAAACTTGATTTTATAGCCTCTTAGTTTAGCCTAACCAGATGTGTAATCTTTCATGGACAACAGCACAAGTCCAGAATGTTATTATCCTGGCAGTAGGCCAAGTAAATTAGGGAGAGAGGTTTTGTCAGGTGAAGAAAATATGAGTCTGCGGACCTCCGCAAGAGTTGTTGGCAGAAAGTAATCCAAGACTGGAGGAGAAGAACTAGGAAGAAGAAATTTATCACATAACAAATAACCATTAAATTTCAGCCTTATACCAGAAATCTTATCAGCAAAAAAGTCAAAAATTTACTGGCTAGCTCTTGGGTAGCACAGAACACGCCAAAAGATGAATTTAATTTCTCTCTGTGTAGTAATTTATTCAAAGCCATCCACAGAGTTTTTGGAGATGTAGAACTTTCGGCAATTAAATTAGTTAAATATTCTGATTTTGCTGAAGAAACAAGTTTGCGCACAAGTTTACACTGTTGCTTAAACCTACTGAGATCTGAGGGAAGTCGAGAGTGGCGCCACCAACGCTCTAACTGACTTCTGTGACGCCTAGCATCGGAAATGGCAGAGTTGAACCAAGGCTGGGGTGTGCGCTCTACTACTCTTTTAGTTCTAAAAGGAATTTGTCTGTCAAGAAGCTCAGATAAAGTAGACTGGAACTGCATAGCCAGTTCATTAGCAGTTTGTGCAGGAGATAACCACAATGGAGATGTTAAGATATCATGCTTCAACTTATTTAAATCAATTTTATGCCAAGGACGAAATTTAATAGTTTTATAATTTGAGGGTGGTTTAAAAGGGAAGTCAAATTTTGAGGAAATTGCAATATGATCTGATAAATACGACTCAAGTGGCGAGACAGAATGAAGCGATTTTGAGTCAGAACGAGTTATCAAAACATCTCAGGTGTGGCCTTTATTATGTGTAGGAAAGGTAACAAAGTTGTTTCATGTCAAACCCTTCTAACATATCAAGAAATGATGAGGAATAATGACCAGCTGTATCAATATGAATATTAAAGTCACCCATAATAACTATTTCAGAGGGAGAGGAAATTAAATATTCAAGTAGTGGCTGGAATTCATTAAGAAAATCAGTCAAAGAGAGGGATGGGGGACGATAAATATTTACAAGTAAAACCTGCTTGTTGTCAGAAATGAGCGTAGCATCTAGGGCCTCAAATGACTTGGGTGTAGGAATAGGCAAAATGAATTTACGTAGTGGCAGATATGACTTGAAAAGAAAGGCGAGCTCTCCGCCTTTGCCGCTGCACCGAGGCTCATTCAGCATAGTGAAGGTTGGGGGAGTAAGATCAGAAATGAATTCAGGTGTGTCACTAGGCTGGAGCCACGTCTCAGTAAGAGCAAGTATGTGTAAAGAATTCTCACAAAGAAAATTATGAAGGACGGCAGCTTTACTACGAAGGGAACAAATGTTTAATAGACCAATATCCAAATTTTTAAGTCTAGCAGGTCCTGGATTGATTTCAACATCACCAGCCAAAAGAAGCAACAGAAACAAATACATAGACGTGTCGTTGAAGATGTTTTACATGAATTTACATTTAACCCACGACGGAAAATAATGTTAGGGGAATTGCATAGTAGCAGAACGTATGGCCGAATTGAATAAGCAGTACTGGGAATCAGATAGTCTGAATGAGCTTCAGCCAAATTCTTAAATAGACCAAACCGTAAGGACGCATGTGTAAAAGTGATAGACTTGTCTTCACCAGATTTTGCAAGCAGGACCAGGATGAACACAATACAGTACCAAAGCAAACAGCTTAATGAGGCACCCATAATACCATATAGAACTGAAGTCACAAGAAAACCAGAACAGCTTGAACACCAGAACAGCTTGAACCATGCAACAAGTGAGAAGACGTGACCTAATTAGAGAAGAAAAGGCGAAGAATCTTCAGTTCATGGGCAACTCATGAACACAGAAAACTAAAGTGTGCCAGCCGGGTTAGTGTGGAGCTATATCAAGACAATTTTAGAGAAGTGGAGGGAGCTTGTTGCATGGAACGAAGCCAACATCAGCCGATAACAGCGTAAACAACATAGAGCTATAATACAGGGTGTTCGATAAAAGACAATTTTATCGAACTATAAATAAGAGAAATTGAAGAGCGATACTTATCTCAAAATCCAGACAATTTTAGTAAACTTAATGACTATACACATTTAATAATTAAAACCAGAATCCACGGAAATTAAATTAAATCACAATATAATTTCAAAAATTGCAACCAACGCATAGACTGTCTCCCTGCCCGGATAATCAGAGATTGTAATCGGTTAAACTTCTTTCTTAAAATTAAATAAGTAAGAAGTGGGCGTGATAGATTTTCAGTCAGATTTCGACTGTACTTTCAATAATTCGTCTCTGTTTGTAGTTTTTACACTTTACAATTTACACACGTTAATTCGGTTTTGTGCCAAGCATGTGCAGAAGCGCGAACAACTTCCGCCGGTCTCTGTAAGTCATGCTTTGTGGCATGGCGACGTTTGTGTTAAATTAGCTGGGGAATGGGACGGGCGAATACAACTTAGGGCTCCTTCTGCACCAAACGTGGACTCAACTTTCGATTGCCTTATTCCATAAACTTTTTTAATAACACGTTAACTCCGTCTTTTTAGTTTATATGCAATGTCTTTAACTTTTTATGATTCTAGTTCATTGCTTCAGTTTTGTACACACACACACACACACACACACGCTAAGGTTTCTTTTCCGTTTCTTGTACTCCTGTCAACATACGCAGCACAGTTTATGAGCATATGGTCATTGCTCCAAGACAAGTAAGTAAGTAGCCTTCATGTGCATATTTATTGGTTTTTGGCTTGCAAAATGATTTTGCATAGAAGAAACCATCAACTGATGCCGTAAGCTTTATAACGCCATCAGCGAGCCTTGTTTAAGAGCGGTATTAGTGCATGCGGCATTATGACTTGTGCACGAATGTAATTAGTTATGTAAATTCCTAACCAGTTTGTGTTGCAAAGCTTAGATGACACTGGAAGGTTTACTTGTTTTGTGAAGCAAGAGGTCCAATTTACAGTTAATCATCTTAGTAAACTAGGCATTTCTTAAGCACCCACCTTAATCACAAGTGCCTAATTATAAACAAAACGGTTAGGCTGGTATGGTCAGGTTTGGTTTCAAGTCAAAATCCAGAGGTCAGGCAGGTTGACATGCAGACATCTGTGTTTGTATGGTTTATGAGGATATGGTGGATGGCTTTACAGGTCACTTACAGTTACAATTACACACATCCAGTTACAATATGACATAGAAAAGTTACATGAAATGTTCACTCAAGCACAAAGTTCACCATGTGCTGGTAGTGACACCTCAGGTCTAGGCTTTCATTTCCTAGTTTTTGATCTTTCTTACAAGTTCTGCCAGTGCAGAAAAATGCAGATGACAGCCTCCAGGGTTTAGAGGTGCTACTTAAAGCCCATTTAGATTACAAATACCGGCCTTTATATGCCAGTAAAACAGTGATGCAAATGCAGAATTAAGCCAACTGCACATAGCAGTGTTTTCCACCCTTTCCCCTTGAGAAAACCCCTAAAGTAATGCTTCGTATCTTGGGGAACCCCTAGGCGTACAGGCCAGAAAAAGTTGATAGTGAGAAGTGCAATTCACTTCTGTATCAAAATAAAGTTTACTTAAACATCAAAGTAATGGTGACATTTAAATTCAATATAAACCATATTTTCACTGGGATATTTGAGTTTGTTTCATTTTGCATAAATATTGAAATGGTTAACATTTCCTCCTCCACAGACGGGAGACAATTCATTTGTTGTATTTCAGCTCAATGTTTGTAAGATGATATTCGAACTGACAGATTATACTGCCTGGTGACAGAGGCACGGCACATACAAACAACTTGCCCAGGGTCGATTCATTTGCTACATTTTGGTCTAATGTTTGTAAGATGATATATCAGTTGACACAGAAATTGTCATCTTAACGAACTAACACCATTTATAAGGCTAATGAATGCAGCACTTGGCATCTTGTGTGTTCTGCCATTTTCACTTGTCTGCATTCTTGCAGTCTTTAGCTGCTTTGTTGTCGTACGAAGGTCTCGGGTTGTTGAAGGTGGTAGGCATGATAGGTTCACTGTGGTTTCAAATAGGCGCTGTGCAAGGCTGAGCTCCAGGACTCCTGCAGGATTATTTCTCGGGTTCAAAAGTCCAAGGTATAGGTTTTCAGGGAGAACATGACATTTTTGCATCAGACGCTTTGCAACTTTGACAGCAGCTATGGCTGTCCAGTTAGCCTTGCTGTTAGCAGAAGTGATCTCAAGTTGGAAATGCCATTTCTGGCAGAATTTCTGGAATGAGGCTGAACTGTGGTCCACCACCGGTTCTCAGTCTCAGGTTTTCCATGCTGTGTAAAAAGGTGCTTCAGCTTTGTAATTACAATCTCAGACAAGATGTCAGAAAGGTAATCAACCTCAAAGAAATTGCCGTAGTAGTAAACTGTTTCCAAGCAGTTCATGTAATATATGGTAAAGATATCAGTCCCTACTTTCTCCTATGGTCGACTGCAATATTCATTAATGGTAGTGGCTCAGAAGCTTGTTTGTTGCTGAAAGTGGCACAGATGGTGCAACCTTCAACAAACTGTCTTACTTCTTGCAACTACTCCTGGTCAGAATATGACGTCACATGCTCTCCGCAGACTGGAATTGATGCCTAGGTGTCCTGCGTGGATTCTTTTCCTCAAGTCATGGTGCATTGACCAAGGTGTGATGACTTGTTCTCCATGTAATATAATGCCACTTTGCAGCGAGAGCCCAGCACAGTACTTGTAGAATGCTTGTGGCAGTGTATCTTTGTTCTGAGGCAAACCCTTCATAAAGACATCGCATAGTGCTTTGAGCAATTTTTAGTCTTGCTTTAAGGCATATCATGTTTCTGAACATTGTAACAGATTTTGTTTTTAGGACTCTACGGTATTTTCCAACATGTTCCTAATGGTCTTCATCCCATTCCACATTGTCAGTGTCTTGTTTGTGGGTGTGATGTAAGGTGCATTCAGCAAGGGTTCACAGAGGCTCCACTGTCTATCTGGAATACAATGATATCATCATTTTACTAACATTTCACATTTTAACTTTCTTTGGTCTCTTGCTAGCATGATACCTCAACAGAGTTGACCCATTCATCAGAGTTGGCCTCGTCAACTCGGTGAATGCATCTGGTTTTAGACAGAAGTTGGCTGCCTATGGGGAATAGCTGAGCGATTTGGTTTTTTGAGGTGGCACTGTTTGCAAATTTTACCCCCAGGTTAGGCACTTGGATCTCATCAGGACATCTTTTAATCCACTGAACTTTGAATGTGTTGCTTTGTAACTCTGGTCTCAGATAAGGTTGATGGGGTGCTTTGTATTTTCTTCCTGCTAAATGGATAATTGCAGGGTGATAAGCCTTACCTTAGGATGAAGCATTTCATACAGCTCAGCAGTTGTTGAGGGTTTTCCAGCGTCAGTCCACGTTCCCGAAGTAGCAACTGTTGTGTTACTGATTCAAGGACTGTGTGATCACAGAAAAGGCAGGACTTGATTAGCACACGTAATGCTGCTAGGAAACTTTCAAATGTTTCACCCTTCATTTGGATTGTGCCTCTTGAAGACACAGCATATGCAGGTCTTGCTGATCTCCCTAATGGCAAACTCTTCGAAGTTCTTTAGGATCCTGTTCATCATTTGGTAGGCTTCCTCAGAAGCTAAGTGGAACTGAATGCAAGTTTTCAGCACTTGGTTGCCCTTGACATGCAGGCACAAAGTGGCTTGGTACCGATGGTCTTATTAAGTGAGGTAGATAATGATGGAATAGTTTTTCCATTTCTGTCTGAATGATTGCCTATTTTAAACCAGGTTTTCTTCTATAATCAGAGGTCCAGGAGGTCAAGACTGGCACAACCGGCAGGTCAAGTGCTTATGTACAAGCCTAAAACAAAAGACAGCAACTTCGTTAGCAGGATACTTCAAGCGTCAGATTAGAAAACAACCGTAATTGCAAACTCAAGATTTCTAAAACTCCTACAAAACACCAAGTCACGAAAACCAGCTTCTTCACAAGCACTCGGTCGAAATAAAACTGACAGGCAGATAGGGTCAGACAATGGCATACACTCCTGCCACCATTTTTCATGCTACAGTTTATTATATATCACACCCTATAGCGGTTCAAAGGCAAGTAATATCAACTAAGCGTCCCTAAAGAAAAGAATTTCCTTGCTCCATTCATACTGAAAGTGACCAGAGTTCTCACTAGAATGCTAACATAGATATGCCAAGTATATAGATAGGTCACTGGTCTTATCACAAAACATATATACATGGAAATCAAAATGTCTTTATAATATTATGTATTACATTCTAACATTTCTTCCTGGCAATAATTTTGTAGAAGCTGATTGCGTTAAGGAACTTATTTCCTGGCATGAACAGAGTGAAATACAGTATGGTACAATATCTTACTTAAAACTGCAATGTTGCATAGGTACACCAGAAACTTGTTACAAACCTGTTACCTTCGGGGGACATAACAGGAAATGCTTTGCAACAAGAAAGCATTATATCACAACAGGATCGCTGATAGCACACCGACCTAGAAGAACCTAAAACACAAATTCAAACACGAATTTTACTAATATTAACTTTAAAAATTCATTTACTACCTTAATACTAAAAAATAAGTTTCTAAAATGCTATCACTACAGAACACAGTAGCTGAATGAATAGAGCACTCGGCTTATAACTGGAAAGTACGGGTTCGAGCCTCCCCTTGGACGTTTACTGTGTAGGGACCCTAAGCAAGTCCTTCACTCAGAATTGCTTTCAGCCTCAGATTTACTGACCTTGAATGCATAACAAATACATTTAATAATAATAATTAATAATAATAATAAAAATGCGGTCATTTTCTTTGGCTGAACTAGTTTTTTATCCATGCTGAACTAATTTTTTATCCATGTCATTTGTGGGTTATATCAGAGTTCATGTTATAAATGGAGTGTAATAAGGAGTCTCCAGTTTATGACACGAAGTTAATGTAATTGCAAATGCTGCCTTAACTTGCAGTCAGCCATGACTGACTATCACAACAGGACCATTAACAGAAAACCACATTTATTCTTCACATCACACCGCTATGTTTGCTGTAAGCAGTCTCGTGTTGTAGTCATAATCTTTGATTACTCAGAGCTACAAGGTCTCCATATAAAATGAAGTTGGAGTCTAACTAGAAGATTTCATTGGGATAGTGTTTTGTGTATTCTATTTCATTGAAAAATGAGCAGCGTCGAGGCCATCCCATCGCTATGTTAAACCTTGTACCACTATAAATAGAGATCACTGCCTTGTACATTTACATTTAATTTAACATAATGACTTCTATAGTACCGTTGTAATAAAGCCCAAAGCATCAATCAGCGGCGGCTTCAAGTGAAAACGTAATCAAACTCAATCTATTTGAGAAGCCAGGTCGGATTCCATTAGTTTAGAGAACCAGAAGTTAGGTTACGGTGGGCAAGCAAGTTGAAACGGATGAGTCTTAAGTTAAGACCTGAATGACATCACAGAACTGACCCAACAAAATTAATTTGGCACCGAATTCCAAAGCCGCCGACCAACAACAGTCCACATGTGATCATCAGCAGTCCACATGCGATCTTCTTCCCAAATCAACGCTTAGAATCCAACGTTGTCCAAGAAGGTACAGGGCTGCTCTGACGTCAGCAGCATAGATTATTCATTACTGGCCTCCCCCCCCCCAATGTTTACGACGGATCGACACCTCTGGGAACAATCATTTCACCCCGAAGACATGGGCAGCGGGCCAGACCCGAAACAAAGCTCGTCTAAGTAGGCCGGCTGTCATCACCAGTCCCGCAATAATATCTTTAAAAAGTATTGTGTGGGATGGGCAGTCAGTGAAGTAGACACACGTGCATGCAAAGGATACTGCCTAAATTTAGAAATACAGCCAACAAGGCTTTTACACTTGCATAAAGGCATACGTTCCTGCCTGGTGACAAAGTTGTAATCGTAATCGTAATTCTGAGATTTCTACAGCGCCCAACGAAAGCCGCGCCGCGAGTACCAGCTTATTCACAGGCGCTCAGTCAAAACAAAATCGATAGGCAAAAGGGTTCAGTTCCAAGTCAAGATCCAAAAGTCAGATGGAGAGACAGGGTGGCAGCTACGGGTGGTGGTGTTTGGGGTTGAAGAGGAGAGAGAGATGAGGAAGAACGGGTGTCAGGGTGCAATCTGTGAAAGAGGAATGTTTTGAGATTTCAATGAAAGGCCGATGCAGAAATTGCAAGCGGTGGAGCATCGATGAGTTTGTATGATGGGTCAGAAAAGTGTGGCAATTCTGGGGGGAGTTTATTCCAGAGTGGTGTGGCACGTGTGTGCAAACATTCTTCCCTCCACATCAGTTTTTTTCTATATTTCTCACCGAAGATTCATTTCCTCCAACATTTTGTTCCTGCCCTTAAGTCTTCTCCACTTAATAATAGTAATAATAGTAGTAGTAGTAGTAGTAGTAGTAGTAGTAGTAGTAATAATAATAATAATAATAATAATAATAATAATAATAATAATAATAATAATAATAATAATAATAATAATAATAATAATAATAATAATAATAATAATAATAACAACAACAAGAACAATAACAAACAATAATAATAATAATTAAATTTATATAGCGCCGTAGCGCAGCCGAGGCCGAAGAAAAGGGCGCTGTTCAGGCTTTTCCCATTTAATAAGGGATCGGTGACCAGCCAGATCCGAGAAAGGGCGGCAAAACTATTTTAAGTAGGCAGGTGTGTTACGTATGGATCTGGCAACGCCACACTCACAGCGAAACCTTTAAAAGCAGGTGCTCAGCGGGATGGGCAGGAAATAACATACATGACTAATTATATGCAAACAAAGAAATCAAGCGTCCGAAATGTAGTAATAACGTCAACAATCCTTCTCGTATCTGCAGGCAGCACACTTTCCAGCTGCCTAATCCGCCATAAACACAGACAGGCCGACAGACAAGCACAGGGACAGCCAAACGTACAGTCCGAAGGAATGTGAAGGAGTGGTCAACACGTGCATAGGATTCGTGTAACCAGCGCGCGATTTGATCTAATGGTCTTTTTCAAAACCGTGCTGTCACCTAGCGAATATAACTGACATTAATGAACCTGTACTGCCATCTTGCTAATGCAATTAAAACATTTTTGAACAGAATTATGGTTTTACTTTTGTCTATGCTCAAAGAATTGTCTTTAGGTCCAATCCAAGGAATCTATATGGGTCCAATCCAGTCTTTATTAACGAAAAATTTGGGATCTAGAATTAAATAAGTAATTTTATTAGAGGAAGTAGAAAGGAAAAATGTGTTCACTAAATGTGGCCTATAGTTCGACACCTCTATTTGGGAAGCAGTTACGCTGGTCTTTCTGATGCAAATTTTTTCTTGCGGTTGGCCAGCAATATTTTACCTGTAAAATCAGTAAAAGGCAGATATGTACTGATAAAGTTCTCATTCTTCCTGTATTAGGCCTATTCTTGACCCCCATACTAAGGGCTTTGCCTCTGGAACCCGACAGGGGCTATGCGCCCAGACCCTCACTTTAGGCCCGGGCCCCTCCAATGTTTACTACGGATCGACGCCTCTGTCTAACAACTTAAATACAAACCACCGCACCGGAACAGCTCCTCTCCCCTTCTGTCTGTCTGTCTGTCTGTCCGTCCGTCTGTCTGTCTGTCTTTTATCTACTGGCAACCGGACTTGATTTTTCCATAGCATCTTTGGTCAACACTACTGACCTGATGCAGCGTTTAGCTTTTACGTGGCGCTTTGGAAATTTACGATAACGATCACGAACGTTACGACTCAGTCCTTTAAATTAAAAATTTATTTCTGGAATCAGGTTTAACATAATAAAATAACATAACAAAGAATAAGCAAACTGATAATTGAATTCATATACAAGTAAACGCAAAAGTCAAAAGAAAGCTGAAGCAGAATAATACCAATAAAGTCAGCTCCTGGCGAGCAAGTCTGAATAACTTAGAGTAGGCCTACGCAGATTGAGTAAGTAAGCAATCATCAAATAAATCGTATACAACAAAACAGAAACCAGTACAGTATATAAAAATTAATACTAAGCATGTTCGTCTTGTATCTTTGCTTAGCGGATATTGTTATGCAGTTAACAACGATCTTAGCATACACAAAAACTTATGACACGCAGTGCACCATAATGTCCACTGCCCTTACCTTATAAAATGACATGGTGGCCGCATTACTTAGTTGTAGGCCCAATCAGCAAGATCGTATTATATAAATGGAGTTAACCTCTTAGTCACACCTTTCGCTAGGTGGCGCGACTGTTTCACTTTGTTGAACATCACACGCGAGTTAACCAACAAAGGTATGGGTGTCATAACTTTGTGTACTCTAAGATCTTTGCTGTTAATATAACTAAAAACAAGTTGGTTTAAATGCGAAAAAGCAAAGCATTTTCAAAAGTAGATCGAGGAAATTTCTCAGCGCCACACAAGAGAGAACAGCTGATATCCACCAGCGCTTAATCGAATCAGGATGTCGAAATTCAAAGATCACAAACCAAAGCGGCTACAGTACATGGGATGGTAAGGCTTAATAAAGTTTTGTAGCGTCATTGGGTACTTGCAGCAATCTCTAGTTCGATGCATCTATCGGGCTTATATGTGAATAACTTTATCGGTTAATTTCTGTTCTCTGCGAAACACCAGCAGAACATTTCCGCCTTTTTCGTCACAAAATATTTTTCTTCTCTTGCGAAGACGTAGGCTGGATCTCGTAGATCAAGCAAGATGCAGACTCGTGCCCTGTAAAATAACTCCATGGCCTCCGGTTGCCTTAACTGAAACCGTAAACACGCAACGGCAACAACATGACACAAATTAAATGTCATGTAATGTAACAAGCATTTATATAGCGCTTTTCAGCATCTCTCAAAAGATCTAGTCACATGGCTATCCAAACGATCCAAACAAATGCGTCTTAAAGTAAACAGAAAATAAGAGGCAAAGGGCAAATTTTTAAAGGGAAGCTGTTCCAGTCAGAGGGTCCGAAGCACGAAGGCCCGACGAGCTCGCAGCGATGTGCGGTAACATAAGCGCCAGAAAAGATCAAGGGTAGAAGGTAAAGGTAACACACTATGTCAAAGGTTACTTATTTTAATAGACCTATTTATTTCAACTCTTACGACACACACATCTGAGTATGAGGGCGGTAAATAGATCTACATTTCTCTAATGCATCTCTGATGTACAGTCAGGGATTAACTCTTGAAAACGAGGATCATCATTTCGCGATAGTATAAGACGCCATTATTCTTGCGGATGTTGTGTTAAAGCGCATGTCCCATAACCTACTGTAATCTAGTCTAATGACTTATATAGCGCCGCTGTAATAATGCACGAGGCATCAATCAAATGAAACCGAAGTCAAAAATCATAATCCGTTGGGGAAGCTCAGTTGTGAGCCGATAGGTGAGAGAAACCAGAATTCAAACTATAACTTAGTGGGTAAGCAAGTTTAAAAAGGTGATCAAGTTTAGAACTGAATGACGTTAGGACATTTCTTACCTTAAAAAGCATATGCAGAATTGAAGTTGCGTTTCTTCCGTTTGTTACGCCTTCAATGCCGCGAAGCATAAACCGGTTCGTATTCCGGCAGAGGTGGATTCTGCCTAGACACGTAACAACACAACGACGCAACTAATTCTTTTTTCTAATGAGGCAATCACGTTTCTTTACAATAAGGCTGTATATTTCCTTGTGTGTCTGTCCATGAGCCTAAGTGATTTCATAGACTTGCACTAATTCACTGCTCGTTAAGGAGTTTCTTTTGTGAACTTAGACAAAAATAAGTAACGAAATATTGTTCAAAGTGCAAAAGCTAGTGAGCGATAATAATGGTCTAAGTCGTTCACTCAGGGTGTATAGAAACGGGACTGAAATGTGTGTTGTAGGGGTTTTACTTCTCGAGTGTTTCGAGGGCCGTTTCAGCTTGGACGGCGAACGTTTCGATGACGTTCTTTGCTGAATACATTCCGAGCGGGGAGTTGTACTTCTGCGACATGAGGACTTTGACCCGTGGACTCGCGCCAGCTGCGCTCGACCCCTCGCGTTTCATTCTCTCCATTGTAGCGGATCTCGGAGGCGGAAGACCTAACGCACCGGCAGCCGGTTCTACGCAAACAGAGAAACAATGACTGCGTTACAAAGTCAGTAAGACTAGCAGACAGAAAACAGTTTTACTGACCGAGATCCGGTGAGTTATATGAACGAGTTGGGTGGGTAGGTGGGTGGGTGGGTGCGTGAGTGAGTGAGTGAGTGAGTGAGTGACTGAGTGACTGACTGACTGACTGACTGTTCACCCCTCTATCCGTTCATCCCATCCGGCTTCTCACACCTTGCACTGGCAGTCCAGATCCCTCCCTTCCCACTTGCTGTCGCTGTTGCGCCTATACCTTCGTTGCTCATGATGCTCTCTAGTATTCGGAAGGTTCTCGATTGCGGGACATCGTTGACGTCGTTCCTCAGCTGAGTCGTCTGTTCGAAACCAGCCTCCGATTCCAACGGCCTACAGAGACACGATTATATGCAATACAATCGCATACATACAGTATAGATGTGCATTTATATCTCGCGTCAAACATGCGTCAAACATATTACAGATCTACTCTAAAGACTTCTATAGCGCCGTTATCATAATGCCCAAGGCATCCGTCGATGGTCGCTTCAAGTCAAATTGAAGTAAAAAATCATAAACTGTTGGAGACGCCGGGTCAAATTCCGATAGGTGAGAGAAACCAGAAGCCAGGCTGCGGTGGGTAAGCAAGCTGAAAGAGATGTTTTAAGCTGAGACATCAAAGAATCGGCCGAACGAATTGAACTGGGCAGTGAATTCCAGAGCTTATGATGGTAATCATGACGATAATTATGCGCGATACGTACTCCTAAATCTGTAAATAGATCGTGGTGAATATTTTTATAATTCTATCGCTGAGAGCATTGTAAAGCAAGGTCATGAAATTCAGTTGTGCTTTCATCCGGACCAGTTCCTTTCTAAATCAAAGCACCTGATCACATATGCGCCACCGATTTTGTTTTGACTGAGCGCCAGTGAATATGCTATTTTCCGCTACTTACTACTTTGCAGGCGCTGAAGAAATCTCGAGATTACGATTACGATTTTACGATTCGTGAAAGAGTCGATGCAGGCAGAGTTTACTAAGAGTTTTATTGTCCTGGGATCGAGGCCTTGTCTTACTGCGTCTGAGGAACTGCTGTGGGCTGAGACGAAGGAAGATGAGGTCTTCTGCGGTTGGCTGGCTCAACGAAGGGCCGCGACTGAACCGTCTGGAAATCGTAGGGAGTCTGAAAAAAGAACAAGAAAAGGGACTCAACTGTATGCACGCATGCGCAGGCCGACATTAAAAGCAGTCTCCATGGACACAAATTGACTCGATCCTATGGATGGATGGATGGATGGATGGATGGATGGATGGATGGATGGATGGATGGATGGATGAAAAACAGGCAGATTGATAGATGTAATGTAATTAATTCTATAGCGCCGCTGTCATAATGGCCAAGGCATCTATCGACGGTCACTTTAAGTGAAATCGTAATCAAAGATCAAAGTAGGTTGGAGAAACCAGGTCGAATTACAGCAGATCAGAGAAACCAGAAGACAGGCTACGGTGGGTGAGCAAGACAGACAGATAGACAGACAGACAGACAGGCAGGCAGGCAGACAGGCAGACAGACAGACAACCAAATAATCAAGAATCTCATGCACTTGTGTGCAAAATTTACATCGCATCTAGTCTTCAACACGTATAAGACTTCAAAGTTAAAAGGTCGCAGTTATTTACCCTTTGTGGACCGGGCGGATAATATCTGGGGCCGGACTGATCCACCAGTTGCTGTGGCGACGTCCTAGGTTCCTGGGGAACACTATACGCTGGGTCTCTGGGATTGTACACTTGTTCTGTGGGACTGTAGGCTGGTTCTCTGGTGCTGTAAGGTAGTTCTCGAGGACTGTACGCTGGTTCCTTGGGACTGTACTCTGGCTCCTGGCATGGGAGTTGGATCCCTGCGGCTGTGTAGAAGCCCTCTGTTCTTGTTTCTGGTTCGCTTGCGGCGAAAGCTGGGATTGAGGAGGATGAGACGACGTTGTTGAAGGGATGAGCTGGGATCGGTTGGGAAAAGGAAGTGGCTCCGGGAAGAACCTGGAAAACAAGATTATTTCGTTGATTGATTGTTTTTTAGTGATCGATGAACCCTCTGATTGATTAAGTCTATGTGTGTAGGATTGTTTAGATCAGTGATCGATTACCTTTGTAGTTCTGTCTTGAGGTCCAGTCATGTTGTCCAATGATTCGTAGTTCTTCAAAGACTGCCTCAGCTGATCGCTCGTCTGTCCAACTTCCGGCCCCTGAGGCACAGGACCTCTGGCCTTCCTAGTCCGAAGGAAAGCAGACATCTCATCTATTCAACGTCATCACCATGATCATCGTCGTCGTCGTCATCACCAAAAACAGTTACTACTGTCTCTTTTACTACAGCACATCTCCTGATCACTGTTTGCACAGATAACAATGAAGATGATGCCGATATTTATGAGAAACTGAGTACTTTTGAAATTTGTAAGTAACTAAAATATCCCACATGTGAGACGTAGGAGAGGCGCTCGTTTCCCTTTGCTTAGGCCCTTCAGCAGGCAATGGACGAATCCCAAGGACCTGGAAACGGGGCCAGCGCATCGCAGGACTAACCGTTTACTCCGTACCTAATTATGCTGCTTTGTGACAGAGCCCTGGTGCGCGCAAACAACTTGTCCAGGGTCGTTACAGAGTCGAACCCGCAACTTCATGAGCGTTGACCAAACGCATTACCAATTGACCATAACTTTGTAAACAGGACATTATAAAATTGCAGTCGTGTGTATTGTTATTGTACTGTATTTCTTACCTTTCGATGGTCAGCCAAAGCGAGTCTCCTGTTTGGCGCCCAATGGCATCGAGCAGTTGCGAATGAGTCATATTGGCGGTCGGCTGACCTTCAACCTCTGTCACCACGTCATCCACCTGCAGTCTGATCGCCGCTGCTGGACTTCCCGGTGCCACCTGCTCAGCACAAGACGTCACGCGCCATTGGGTAACTAATATCTGACGCACTTACGTGAATGTAAAATGTAAATGTAACGTTTTTCTATAGCGACCGTATGGCCTCGAGAATTTATCGGATGAGATCCTTCACCACCGCTGCCCGCTTCAATGACATCATTCAACTAGGCTACATATCCCGACAGAGGAGGTTCTACAGAGGGGGACAATGGGGCGTGGCCCTCCTAATTGACCCCGTGGCCACCTCCCCACATCGGGCAATTATATTGTATAACCACATTGTCTGACAAGGTTAAAACCAGGGGTGCATGAAACCTACTTTTCAAATAAAAATAGGTTTTTAGATTTTATTTTTTTCCATGTGACTTCAGCTGAATTTTGGCGGTGCATCGAATATTTAAGTCCGAGTTAAGTGTCGCGGTGCATGCTGGTCCAGCATGGTTTGCTTAAACTTCACAAACGCCGCAATATTAATTAATTAGACCTATAATATGTTTTCAACCGAAAACAATGTAAAACAAAAATACAATTTTTTTCATTTCTACCAAAACAAAAAGCCTACAAATCTTGTCTGAAGCGTCGCAGATTTTTAGATATTTAAAAATACTTCTTTTGGGTTCTATCATCTCCCCAAGTAATAAAAACAATAGTTAATGGTTAACCAAAATTTACAAACTTTGTTGATCCTGATTGGCTGTCCGAAGTCAGCCCCGCCCAGAAGCCTAAGTCCCCACGGATGATTGACATCTTGCCGTACAAGAACCGCCTTCCACACGTCGATCTCTCCCATCGTCACGGTTTATTGATGTAGCGCCTGTGTCCGTCGCTTCCCAAGAGCAATGGGTATTGTGCTGAACCGATCAGAGCGACCTCTGGTCTTGAGTGGCGAGAGTCTTTCAAATGATTGACAGGTGTCGGAGGCCCTAAAACCCACTCATCGTCATGCAGTCAATGCAAATCTAGTAGAATATCGTAATCGTAATCCCTAGATTTCTACAACGCCCAACAAAAGCCACGTAACGGGTACCAGCTTATTCACAGGCGCTCAGTCAAAACAAATCGATAGGCAAAAAGGGTTCGGTTCCAGGTCAAGATCCAAAAGTCAGGCAGAGAGACACATACACAGCCCTCGTTTAGTCTTTACGTAGACTATAGACTACAGCCTGTTTTAGGGCTGCATATTATATTTAGCCTAAATTTAGTCTAAATATAGGATGTAACATAACCTGATTTTAGGCTATTTAGTATATTCAGCTTAAGTTTTGCTTAGGTAGGCTAGAGACGACAAGGATTTAGGCTAAACCAGTAAAGCAGCCTATGAATATATCGTTTGCATAGGCATAAATATAGACTGTTTTCCAGTAGCTAGGCTTATGTTGCTAATGCGCAGCACCAGAAAACCTAATAACTATAGTCCATCCCGCCCTAAAGAGATAGGCACCTACGATTAAGCATTTACGGACTCTTCCAGGTGGATTACTCCGGCTGGAGCGACGCAGATGTCCTTCTTCCGCAAAATGGACCTTTGATGGTGGACCATGGAATCAGAACATTCGACGCAGACTTTGCCTCTTAATAATCCATAGTCGCTCGTTGGGTCCCCGCGGAAAATCAGCTTGGACTCCAGCTGAACAAATCTACGTGCTCCCTCATAAGATATGCTACTGATTAGATAGGCTACTTGTCCTACGAGACTAAAGATACTTAGTCTGAAGAGACTATAGATACTTATTAGTCCAACGTGATTGTAACTGTGATTGGCACTCAGTCCAATGTGGCTATCTATAGAGGACTAAATACTTAGTCCAGTTAAGTCCAGCGAAAGAGAAGCAGTTTCCAAAAGCAGAGCGAATAAATTACTCTAATTCGACGCCTGATGGTGAAGACTGCGGACCTTCCGCGTAACCATAAACGCCTGCGGTGTTTGCCACATGCAATGCCACACGAATTAGACGATCCCTGCTAAACGAAAGACGATCCCTGCTAACCGAGAAATAACACGACTCGCTAAATAATACAGCTACAGACTCAAGCAAAGGCCAATATTCGAAAGACGCTGCAGCTAAATTTAAACACAAATATAGATATATACATTATAATATATATATATATATATATATATATATATATATATATATATATATATATATATATATATATATATATATATATATATATATATATATATATATATATATATATATATATATATATATATATATATATATATATATATATATATATATATATATATATATATATATATATATATATATATATAGTGTGTATCGTCTACATGCATGTGTACATTTACAGCAGCTGATAAGTTGGCAGAACTTGGCTGTGAAAAATGATACAGAAACGGAGATTATATATCACCAAGATATTGGCTCAGATACACAATAATTGCACGGTAGAGATGCGCCATCTGGTGGGTGGTTTTAACGCGAGGTATATGGTATAATCATAGGTATGGTATAATAACGATTTGCGACTCAGCTGAATTCTCGAAAGACCTCCGCCAGTTTACCCATCCTCCTTTGTCGCCTGTCAGTACGATCACTTCTCCGCTCGCCCTCTGTCGTGCAGCTTTTCTCTGAAGACTGGAAACCGATCGTCAAGCTGTCTCATCCTGCTTCTGCCCTATCCGTTACCACAATAATCAATCGTTATACATTATCACGTCTATTCCTGTTATTCAACAGATGGCATTAAAGAACCTTTTAGTCGGTTCGCTAGAGGGCACAAATGAAAAACACTCAATTATATTTTTAGTCTGTCTGTAGATATAAGTTGACAAGATGAAACCAGGCAGAACTTTATTTTTGGTTATTATTAGTATCGCCATGTTGTTTCTCGGCTCGACCTTCTCCAGTTTCTGTTCTGGTAATTGTAATCGTAAACTTGAGATTTCTATAGGACCCAATGAAGGGAACCAGTTCATGCACAGGCATAAACAAAATCGATAGGCAGGAAGGGTACCTAAACTGGCCAAACAACCTGGCTCTTGCGAACTTGAATTGATATAACGCCGGAAAATAAGCGGCGCTGAGATATTTTTTTATGTATGTATGTATGAATGTATGTACTGATGTCTACACGTATGTTTCAATAACCATACCTTAGCTGGTTTTACATACCTCTCGATAAAATAGCCTATGACGATACAATAAGGTAAGCTTTAGAGCTGTCTAAGTGCGCTAAATAAATACATAGACCTACATGAACAATTATAATAATAAGCAGTGATAACAACTGACTTGTTTATGTAACAAGCTATGAATATATGAAAATTGTTACAGCGCTTCCAAGAATTCTGGCTTAACCCCATGGCAGCTCTTTACACACAGGTACAAAATGGCGGACTTTGACGCATCTCTGTTTCATAATCTCGCCCATATATTAGCGCCACCTGCTGGGCGCAGGATCACTATCTCAGTCCTAGAAAATTGATGCTGCACGTGGAAAAAGAGAAGAAAGCATGTATGTATGTGTGAGGAAGAGCCATATAGACAGACATACAGAAAGACAGACAGACATACGGACGGACGGAAAGAGACAAAGATGGAGACAGAGTGACAGAAAGTGAGGGAAACAGAGTGAGACACAGAGAGAGACAGAAACAGAGACACATAGACAGACCGACAGATCAATGTTATACGGGGATCAGTTTCTCGCAGCAGCAGCAGCAGCAGCCGATGCAGTCTGTTTATAAAAACCTGCCATCGGAGACACTGACTTATGTATCAAAATGCAAAGCAAGTGTTTATGCTCTCTGCATAAACACTTGCAACAAAACAACAACAGACATGCGCACTGGCTCCTGGCAGATTTCCTAGGAGACCGCGCATGCGCACCAGACGAGGTGCCATTCAAGACTCCTGCTTGTATTGCGTCTACCAAAGCCAGGCTTTAAGATCGGGCGACTGGTGAGGGCTAATGCTTCGTTTATGCCCCCAACTGGTCGAGTCCAAAATCATGTTTGTATCTGAAAAGCTTTTACTGAATGGTAGATAACATCAATTCTCAAAAAGCAATTGTACGTGAACGCTATATAAAATTAGAAGAAACAGATGATGATGATGATGATGATGATGATGATGATGATGATGATGAGCAAGTAGAACAAGAATAGTCAAAATTCCGATCGAAAAGAATGCTTTTCAGGCGCTTAAGGAAAAGAGGCAAAGAAAGGCTAAGCAGTTATGTCCAAGCGCTTCTGTGCTAGACCGTGGACGTTTGGGCTGGAGGGACAACCTATTCACCTTGCCAGTCGGAGTGAAGAAACCCGCCCTTTCCCCGAATAAAAGCGGTCCCTATATCAAAATCAGATGGACTGAAGTTTAGTGAGCCACGGATGGTGTCAAACAAGCCGACTCCCGCCGTGTTTGGCTCACTTAAGAAAAGGACACTGATGAACTAGGCGATAAGCATTAAAAGGACGCCACCTGGCGAACAACATGATTAACATTTCTTACGTTGCCGTGCAAAAAGGAAAATTTTATCAGAGCGTACAGCAAATACATAGAAAAATAACTGTACGTGTTCTAAGACTTGAGTCATCATATCTTTAAACGTACAGCGCCTACTTAGAGGTTCCGGTCCAAAAATTGTTTTAAAACGATTTTAGAAGTGGAAAGTAATCAAGCAGCCGCGACATCTACCGAATGAAGCATGATCTAATCAAAGAACTCCAAAGGCTTTGATTACGCATTAACAATAATCAGATAACTAATCTTTGCTCGAATGTAAGTAGCATTCAATAGGTAGCATGTCATTTTATGAACTGAGTTTTATCTTTTCACTTTGTGACAAATTCGTAGTAAGAATTTCGTACAATTAATTATATCTTCGCTTGCTTCCATCTTCATCAGAGAACATTACTAAAGAAAACACTGATTAAGCTACAGATGTTATCTTTCTCAGTGAGCTGGCTTTCATGCCTGAAAAATTGAAAAGGGGTATTTTGCATTTGATGTGTTAAAATATAAATGCGCTACAAAATTGAAGGGCTGACGAATTGCAAGAGACCAGCGTTCAACATGGCTAACTTAATGCAGTCTTTTGAACAACAATATTCTCAAATTACGTCTGAAATCGTTTCTTATACTGGCAAAATACCTAATATAAGCGGAAGTATGGACAATTCGTTTATGGCGTCCATTTTAATTTAATTTGGCTGTTTTTCTTATCTCGATCAGTGCCCAATTTCTGACCCGCGGGTTCTGTGTAGTGTAAATGAGATTGTTTTGGACTCGCACCTTCAGGTTTAGGCCCTACTCGTTTGTAATAGCTCTAAAGACACGAATATGGTTAGAATCTAGAGAATCAGTAAAATAGATTTTCACTGTAGTGACTACGCACAGCTAAAAACTTTCACCTTGAGCCCTGAAATGTAGAAAGTCGGAACTTGGTAAGAAAAAGTGCTGCAGAGGCAAGTTCTACTCTTTTGAAGATAAGACCTCGATGTTTTAACTTTGAAAAGCAGTTGGAAGGGAAGATGGTATCGAATCTCACTCAGAAGGTAACAATCGTGCCAACACTTCATTGTTGTTTTTGACATTTTTCTATCTGTAACTGAATGTTTCAGATGAAAAACAAGAAGCAGTCCGACATGTGGAAAAGCTCATGGAAGAAGCAAAGGAACTGGTGTGTCCTCTTGAACATAATCATCTTGTTAGATCTATGCCTTTTTTTCTAACTGAGGTCCTCAGTTAAGCTGATTTATTTGAATCTGTTTTTTTAGAAACAGAAGAAATGCAGAGTTTATCATAATTTTTTTACAATAGTTATAATTTATATAATAATTTTATTATATTAATTTTATAAGAGTTTATATAGTGATGAGGTGTGAAAGAGGTTCCAAAGTTCAGGAACACTGTAGAAAATTATGTCCTAAAACTCATGAATGCATTAGAACTTCATTGTCACAGTCTGTCTGTCTGTCTCTTGATAGGAGCCACATACAAACTGCCTGATAACAGTATTATGTTAATATGAAGTCATTTTCTAAAACTCAACAAAAGTCTGGATCCAGGTCCACTTCTGTGTTATATCATAATTTGTTTTTAATGAAGGGTGTTTTAAGAAATCTGGTGTAATCTGATTTCAGCTTGAGCAGATGGAGATCGAAATTCGCGAAATTCCAGCAAAGGATCGAGATCGATACACGACACGGGTGAAGAGTTATCGTGCGGAGTTGTCAAAGCTCGAAAAAGACCTGGTTTGGACCCTAACTTTTTTTATCTGAGACTTCCATATGTTGATGCCTTGTGCTTAATGAATAGAATAGAATAACAGAGTAGAATATAAATAGATAAATAGGATGCAATTGAAGTCATACATTAAGATGAAATGTATTCTATAACTTCTTAACTGATGAATGCATACAAAATTTCTGGATTGGATGGATACTGCATATCCATTGGAGAATTCAGTCATATTCTGACAGGTGATGACGATAATGAGTTTGATGATGATGATGATGATTTTGGGGAAGAAAAAGTGATGAAGGTGATGGTGATTTACAAAGATGGCAGTGGTGATGTTGATGAAAATAATGCTTATATGACCTGTGGCAATTTTTTTTCTTAAGCGCAAAGCACGAATTGCGTTTAGTGACGACGTTTACCTGAGAGAGGAACTTCTTGGGGTCGACATTTCGCATCAGACGGAGGATCAGGTATATGGTCCGCTCAGGACACAATTCAACGACTGATAGAACAACTGACTGAATGATGAAATGAGTGAAAGAATGATTGGTGAGTGAATGAAAGAAGAAGCATTAGATGCACTGAAACAGAACAGAGAACAAGAGGTAGGAGTAAGTGTAGCTAGAGGATGACAATGGTAATGTCTGAAGCAACTCTTTACTGGCAGATGAGCAACATAAGATGACTTTCTTAAACAAAGTACAGTATGGTTGAACAGACAAAATGCAGATTATGTAGACCAATATCTGTGTATTGTCATTTAAATTACACCTATTGATTTTCTGTGTTTCTTAGCGAGCCAGGCTTTTGGACAACACGGAAAAGCTGGAGCGAGGCAGCCACCATCTTGACCACGGCTACAAGACCTGTCTAGAAACTGGTTGGGATTTATTAAAAATTCACCAAACATCTTTAAATGTGCATCTAAAATGCAGAAATTTGAACATATTTGCTTTATTGCTGCAATTTCAGAGTTTTTAAATGAGAGATTTCAGAAGTGCAATTGCTTATACTTCTAAACTACAGAGCGTTTCAGCTTTCTAGTAAGTTGAGATGCTGGAAATTTGTTATAAGATTCTTAACTGTAACCTGCTTTATTATAACACACCTTCATTCTTCAATTTAATACAGATTCTGATATAATACGCATTTAGTTTCGCTTTAAGCTGTGATCTTTTCGTAAATGCTTCTTGAATTAAATGTGGTAAATAATGTGGTCCCAAGGTCGGTATTCAAGAGGCGCCACTGTCATTAGAGAATTTTGCAGTCTGCATTTAGGAGTTGCTCTGAAAATTTTCTCAATTTCCAGAACAACTTGGAACGCAGATTCTGGAAGACCTGCACTCACAACGAACAACCCTGCAGAAAGCCCGGGACAGGGTCAGTAAACTTTGTAGTATAATTTTGTAAAACCGTTACTATTTTCGTAAAACTATTACTAGTTTTTTTATCCTAAGATGTATTAGCACCGAGGGCAAATCAATCTGGCAAGAAGAAAATTATTTTCATAAATAATTAAGATAATTTGAGTAATACTAAGAGCTTCTGTAAAACTTGCTGGTTTGTCTTGTTGAACAGCTTAAATGTACTTCATGTAATCCCTTTCTAACGCAAATTGTGGCAGGTTACAGTTGACAGGTTTGTAGGAGAAGAGACCGTCTGTGTCTGTTTTTGGTCTCACTAGACAATTGTGGGGCAAAGTAGCTGATTTGGAGAGAGTGCTCAGCTTGTAACATGGAGAGTATATGTTCAAGAACAGCGATGATGTACTGAGCATGGTACAAGAAAAACATCACCAGCTGACTTCAACAATCTTCACAATCTCTTAATCACGAATTATTATATTTATGACAAATCTTGCCATTGGCACTAACGTACCAGAAACGATAAAATAGATACACACCATGACATGGAGCACGGCAGCCGATTGGACGGAGCGGTCAGTTGTGTACCACGGAGAGACGGTTACTGTGTAGGGACCCTGAGCAAGTCCTTCACTCACAGTTGCTTAGTGTCGTCGACTGATGCTTTGTGATTTAGATATTGGTGCCTAATAAATGAAGAAATAATAATTATTAATCCTGGTTAGTCTAGTCTACGCATGTGCTTGGATCTGTCCACTGTCTGATGGTGTAGGGCTGAGGATCATTTGGAAGTTAGCTCAGAAACAGGATCTAAGATTGGTTGCTGTGATTGATTTCAGTTGCATGATACAAATGAAGCGATTGGCAAGAGTTCCCGAGTTCTGTCGTCCATGATCAGACGGTAGGTAAGCTTATGCTGGAATCCACAGGCAGTGACGATGTTGTATGTGAATGTGTGTATGTATGAATAGATGTATGTATGTATGAGTGGATTTATGTATGGATTTGTGTGTTGTATGTGTATACATGTGGATGTATGTGTGTTAGCATTTATAAACACATTGCCTTTTAAGAGCGCCTCGGAAGAGCTGAATACATAGCTGTCTAACTAATCTAAACTGGAGGGGTACGCAAGGTGATGATCTTGGATTTTACTGAGCCTGATGATGGGTAGGAAGGTGACAGTTGCGCTTGGCAAGAGACCAGTCACACATTGGGATAATATTATTTTAAATCTTTCGAAAGTTGTGTGAAAGGTTCAACAATTGTATGATCAGTCGTAATATTGGTGATGTTTTTCTTGTAAGTGTACCATGCTTTGTACATTATCGCTGTAGAATGACGATGACCCTTCTTAACAGACAGTTGATGGCTAACAGATGATGGTTAGCAGAGCAAATGGTGGTTACTTGGTGATGATGATGAACAGATGGCAGTTGACAGCCGATGGACACTTTAAATTGCTTGTGTTTGTCATCTAGGGCCATCCAAAACCGCATCATCTTGATTGCTCTCGTTCTTGTCATCCTAACTGTCATCGGAGTCGGCATTTTCTTCGCAGTTCGAAGGTCGTAACCCCAAATGCTGGACGCCCTCTCAGCATTCCTCCTCCCCCTTGAGCTCTGCTCTTACTTGGACTTGCGCCTCAGTCAAGTGACAAACATCTTCAGGCATCTTGAACCTTTGAGAATCAAACATTGGAGGATCATTTAGATGTTGTGAGCAATCAGTGAGCATGACTGAACGAATGAGTGAGCTGGTGAATGTCTGTGAAAAAGTGAACGAGTGAGCAGATAAGTGAGTGAATGAGAATGTGTGAGAATGAGAGTGAATTTTTATACACATGAATGTTTGAGTGAGGAAAATGAGTGAATGAGCAACTGAATGGATCTTTGAGCACGAGTGAGTGTGTTAGTGAGCAGATGAATGTGTGAGAAATGTGAGAAAGTGAGTAAATATGAATGTGAGCGTGATGAGCAAATGAGAGAGAACAAGGGATTAAGCAAGCATTTCCAGTTAAAAACTGGCTTGTGATGCAAACTACAGATATGCCAACCTTAATATTATTACAGTCTGTGGCAAAGGAACTTGAGAAACGCTGTTGCAATAGAGTTGATGTGCATAGCTAGGATAGGCAAGATTCAAATGAAGCTGCAGAGTTAGGATAGCATAGTGGAAACATTGTCTGTCAATCAACCAGAGGTTTTATGGTTCATCTGCCAGTAAGGGCTGTTTTTGTGAATATGATATGCAGTCTTGTTAAATTATGTATTCAGTTTTAATTAATGTAATTTTCTTTTAAGTCAGTGATTGTGTTAATGTTGTTCGATCATAACGGCATGTTGAGATGCGTCAAAAACATGGTGTTGTGTACAATAGTTCTTGAGGCAAGTCGTTTACGTAAACTGTTACTTGCAATTCGAAGCTAGGTGTTGTATCCTAAATGTGTATCCTAATTTGGGGAGATGGTTTGATATTGTGTATTAAAATGGCTTCACCCACTTATTGGAGTTGTGTTATTTTTTGGTGGTTGGAGATGTGTGGTGGTAGCATCTGTTTTACTTCCTACGCAACTGGAAAAAAGGATTGATCGTGCAAGAATTGGAGCAGATAGGTGCCCTAGTGACCACGTTGGTATCGTAGAGCATTCCAGTGCAGTTTTCAGAGTTTAAATCCAGTTTTTTTCTTTTAGGTCTGATTAGAAAGACATGCTTTGTGATGCAGAGAGTGCCTTTCAACCTGAGACATGAGCTTGGCCTTTCTCTGCCTGTTTTCCATAACCACTTAAAGCCATTCTGTCAGCAGCGCCACTTACGAGTTTATCTTGTGGTGACGCTATAGATTTGCAATTACAATTTTAGAATTTCCCTCATCAAACTGTGAATACGTGGAGATCGTGCTTTGCACAGCAGCAGCTACTAAGTATTAATTAAGCAACGGATGTAAAAACAAGATACAGTTCAAGCAGTCTATTAAGACGTGTTTAACAATCTCCTGAACAAAACGGACATCGAGTGGCTCGACACTTTACACGTGACAACAGGTCGTTTTACACCATTTAACACTAAACGTCCGAGGTACAACCAGTTTACACCGACACCATAAATAACCTCATCTCAAGAGTAAACGGCTTTAGACTGTGGTCAGAACACTGTCCAAACAATCAACAAGAACTAGTAATGAAGCTGGTAAGAGAACCTTGGCAATTTTCTACCAGTGCACCTGGAAATCCATTAACTGCCACACTTCTATTACGAAGGGCGTTTTAGACTAGGCCTCTTGTACCTAACTGTGTAGATGACAGAAAGCATTAATAATGCATGCCAATTAACTACATCTACGCCAAACGACATCAGTAAAACATGTACACTTTGATGTGCTATGCTTCTTTGCTCAAAGCAAACACAAAGAATCTGCTTCTGAATTTTAACTACACTAAAACTCAGTAAAAAGAATCATAGTCGATTTCAACTCAGATAAAAAATAAAAAACTTGATGCGACAACCAACTTCAGCAATACGCAGAAAATCATGATTGGGTTGAAATCCATGTTTTCAGAAAAATTGCTAAAATCTTAGCATCATTCTCATCGTTTGAGTCTAGGTATTGAAAACCAATTTCAACACCAAACTGAAGATCTGTGCATCAAGAAAGTCAACGATCTTAAAACAGACAGAAATCTTATGAAATCTAATAGAACTGAAGTAGAATGCTACCTTTTTATGTTTTACTGTTAGGATGTTGTATGAATATTAAGTTTTCTTGCGTTCTTAAATACTTGTAAACCGATGTGCGATTAGCTATTGGTTAATAAAGAATATACTTACTTGAACTATCAAACCGACAGCATATGGCAGCCAATGACATCAATATATTGTGAAGAGCTCCCTGATTTGTGGCTGGAGGCACCACGTTCCACCTCCCCTTGGGTCGAATGCATGACAGGGTCCGTTGGCCAGGATGAGGCGGAAGACTTCCGCGTCCCTGTGACTTGCGGCAACCAATGGCCAGTGGGTTGGGGTCCGGCTCGGGGGAGCTTAGCCCTATCCCCTGCACCTCTTTCCGGTGATCCAATGGGAGGTTGGTGTCGGTGGTAAGAGGGGACATCTTTATATGACGCGTTGTGGATCTGAATTAAGCAGACAGGACCCGCACTCGTTTAAATATGTTCTGTTGACACAAAGATCACTACTAGTAAACACTAATATCAATAAGATTACATACTAAAAGTTGGTAACACAAAGAAAACAAGCAGTTGGCCCTGTGCCAGATATCCTAGACTTGGCTTACGGGGGTATAACGGCACCTGGTTCAGAGAGAGGGCTGTTGATCTTATCCTGAATCTGCCGGAACCCAAACGAAACCCGAAAGGCTGTGGGTCTCTTGAGCTCAAACGGAATGGGCAGATCTTTCTTCATTCAATAGCCCTATCCCTTCAAGACCCAAACGTCTCACTATCTTACTCACTTACAAAGCAAACTTTTACTACGTCTTACTCTTGTTTATGCCGTCTTCTTCCCTTCCCAGCGACGACCAACGCCGAATCCTCTCTCAACCGCTGCCTGCAACACAAAAAGCCCCTCTGGGCCTGCTCCTTTTCCCTATATCCTATCTCTACTTGGGCGCCTACCAACTCACCCCACGCGCCCCCTCTTCCCCGGCCAACACCCGTTGCCCGCCTTGGCCCTGCGAGCTGGAATGGTCAGCACCCTGCTGGCCGTCTGCCTTGCCCATCCGGCTTGACCCGGTTCCAACCAGACTACTGCCTCCAGACGCCTCCCCCCCTCAGCCGTTTGGTCGCAGGCGCTCCCACCCCCACCCCATGTCCAGACTATGATACACACGGACTATACGGTTGTTGCCAAGCCCTACAATTAATTAGAAGTCCTCTGTACTAAGAGTCGGTCTCTTTACACTATGGTCTGAGAAATTTCAACAGCAATACACCATCACATTAATTAGTGATTCATTAATTAGCATGATATAAATATCTGATTAATAATAATTCCTAAATTGAGGCTAACATCTACGCACAATAAACAATAATTTGAGGGCAGTACCATATCTATCCTGTTAATCACCCAGGAATTTCGGAGAATAAATACGAGATATTTAGCTTAAAATACAAACATTTTTCAAAACCAGAAGAAAATCTCTTCTGGGAAATCCACTTACATTTAACACAAAAGCCAACAAAACGCAGGCAATCGCCACAAACACCTTTTACACTTGAACTCGTCGAAAATGTATTTGCAACAGGCAACTATGTTTCTTGCACAGATTTAAACTGTTCTAAAAAAAAGACTAACTTCCATGCTAGCATATCTAATCCAAATCAAAATGCAACAAACTGCACTTCATCTGTGAATTTACTTAAACTACGACAACAGCAAAGCCCTCAAGTTATTACACAAAGCTACATAGAGTAGATGTGATGTACAGGAATTCATGCAATTAAAGCCTTCAAAAACAAACGGCAAATGCCACAGCAACTTTGTACAGAAATTTAAAACGCAAGTACCGCTAAAACGGCAGTACCGATTCAGCATGCGTTATTTCAAAATGATCTTCTGAAAAAACCCAACAGCCATTCTGCTTTAGATGAGCTCTACACAGATATTTCAAGTCAGAAGTTACATGATCACTATCTCTCAACAACAGTTCTACTGAGGTCAGCTGGACTAAAGAACCTGCTTTGGGCCACTCTCCTTTGCAACATACCTGCAACGTTTGCTTTCTACACACATTCATTTCCATCTTCTTAGATCCTTTACACGGCCATGTTTTGGTAGCTCTGCAAAGTACCTATAAGGCGCTATATAAATAGCTGTATATACATAACTACATCTCAACAGCTGGATGACCTTGACTCATGGATCGCACAGCTTACAAAACACTAATTTCAGCTAACGGGCCAGTTTTGAACCTCATCTGTTTTGACTCCATCATTTCAGAAAATGGCATAATTTTTCAAAATTTCATTAATAATTAATAATTGCCTAATTAATATTCATAATCGAGCATAGCCAAAAAAGGCCTTATTTACAATGCATAAAAACCGAAAACAAGGGCTTACCTTATAAAATTTCCTCATTCAAAGTAAATTTTCACAGCTAAAAGTTGCTCAAAATTGCAAATTTCACAACATTTAAACGGATTAACGCGTTTTCTGACAGCATATCAAAAGAACTCATCTTCACAAACATATTGGTATTCGAACAAATGCTCTAACGCAATCCAAAGTTTTTCATTATGAACTCCAGAGCCAACCGGGTGAAATACGTAACAGATTAAACCATCATCTATTAACCATCATCATCTCTTGAGGACAAAGATGATGATTAACTACAGGAATTTCAAATGTATGAATAAATTATTTACTCATGAATAAATAATCAAATGCATGATGCATTCAGCCAACCACACACCTTCAAACCCCCAAATGTATGTATGTATCTGGCTAATTTACATAGCGCCTTTTAACCTCTCAAAGGCAATAAAATTTTCAGTCAAGAAAGGGGTACAACCAGAAACTGACTCTACAGCAAAGACACGGAAAAGTGATCCATCGAACAAAAGGATCATGTTAAACTGTAAATGTTTGCAACCTAATTGTGACCTATCTCAGAGGTTTTAATCTCAGACTAGCACAGTCCGTGCAAGGGGACCTTAAATGGCGTGGCGCCCATTCAAATGGGCAGTGATGACTGATGATGAAGGACCTCGCCCGATCAATTCATTGCAAAGTGAGCAGGGTCAAGGCCATACGGTTGCTATAGAAAAACATGCACAATTACATTCCTTTTAACCTCTTAGTAACTTAACTCAGAACATTCAAGGTCACGCAAGGGTTAACATTAAATCTGCTGATTTAATTATAAAAAATATTCACCAAAAAAACCTTTCACTTATTTACTAATTAAAATCAAATCAAAAACATCAAATTGGTAATTTAATTCATCACTGATAGCAGAAAACACATAAAAAACTTAACACATTAATGCAAAAACTCACAAAAGCATTTCAGTATCAATTGAAAACAGGTAAAAATTGAACAGAATCTTATTGTGGAACAGAAAAAACTGTCAACACGTTGATACAGAGCATCAACAGAAACCTCAGAATGTCAACATCACACACGCTTAAGAAACCCCGGTACATAACAGAGAAAGATGCAAAGACTGCAAGAGGAAGCAGATGGTAAAAAGCCACCAACCATCATGAAAACCCAAACTCAATTCTACGCCAATTGCAATTAAGGCAGCTGCATTAACATCTGAATATTGGCATATTAACGCCTTCTATTTCTTTGCCTCGACATACACGCTCACCCTTACAATGTACTGAAGAAATACACAGCAATACATCTCATTTCAAACAAGAGACTCTGAGACTTGGGCAGAGTCGACTAGACAGAGCAAGCACAAAAGAGATATTACATAATGCAAAACAGTAGACAATTTTGAAGCGCCATCCAAGAGCACTTCAAAAACGACGGTGGTTTTCGAAGCAAGAGATCTCAGATGGCGCTAGGAGCAGCCATATCACTAGACTACGCTGTTCACTTGAGCTGCATCTGATTCCTCAGGATGCCTGATGCAACGAGAGTTGTGTACGAGGAGCCAGTCACTCTCAAAATCAATACTTGCACGAAACTGGCGATCGTTGAATCAGATTAAACGTCCGGACGGCTTGCTGCTTCGAACGCACTGGGACCAAACTGGACGTGAGGTTGGCCGTCGCTCTACTAAATTCAGGTCTGGGTTGCATCAACGGAAAAATAAATTATGGAATCTATTTCCATGCTGTCGTGTGACGGCGATGCAATCGGACGACGTCGTCGAACGAAGGCTGCGACACATGTCGTGTCATGTGACGTGTGTCGCTTTGCGTCCTGGAATCTAGATGCAGGACTGCAACTCAACCTGAAGAAGAGATAAAGCCATCAGAACTTAACCATAAGAAACACAAGAACTGCAAACAGTAGCATTCCATTACTTGCAAAATATGCACAGCAAGGAACAACTGACAATCATCACATACTGTAGCGTGATCTACTTATTTTAGAAAAGATCCCTAATCTAATCTAATGACTTCTACAGTTCCATCATCCTAATGCACAAGGCATCAGTCAATGGTCACTTCAAATGAAGTCAAATATCGAAATCCCTTGGAGAAATCTGGTCGAAATCAAATGGGTCGGAGAACCAGAAGTCAGGCTACATTGGGTGAAGCAAGTTCGTTCTTAAACTTAGAACTGAATGACATTAAAGAACTGACAGAACGCACAGTCAACTGCTGAAGTGACTTTTGACAGATACGTATTGAGTGTGCACTATCAAAGCTGCTCTAAGATGATCACTGAATGTCTAAGCACATTTTAGCAGTCCCTTCAGCTACACCACCCATCCAGCATTTCTTGTCGCTGTATCGATCATTATGATGCTCATCAGGTTCCTGCTGCGGAGGCAGATTGTGGCTGAACCAACCGACAGATGCAAATCTCTATACAGAGCGGATGCAATCGCCGCCACAGGAGACCATCTCCCATTCCGACTCCTCTTCTGACGAAGAAGAAAAGCAAAAATGGATGCATTAAACTTCAGATCGCAAAGCAATGGTAACGAGGTTCTGCATACATACACACACATACACACACACACACATACACACACACATACACACACACATACATACACATACATACATATATACACACACATACATATACACACATATACTGTATACACTGGAGACTCCAGCAACCAAATGGTATCACTCTGACCTTCTATCATAGCATTCTCAGTTCAGCACCTGGTAGAACTAATTGCAAAACAAGGTCACCTTGTCTTACCATCTCCATCTGCATCCATCCGCTGGATGCTGTGTTTATCCAAGCACTCTGACGACCGCACCAGCAAATCTCCAGCCTCCCTCGTTCTGCTCTGTCCAATATTGATGTTGTTGACGCCATGGAATCCAACATAGCAGCAATTGGGAATGTAACCCAGGGTGTGGATCTCTCCTGAACAGCTTTGGACAGAGACCGACTAGCTTTGTGTTGAGCCAAAAATCATATGCTATGGTTCACATCCATCCACCAATGAAAGAAGTCCACACAGAGGTTGACCACATCAGGACAGACAAATATCAGACACACTGTTTCACACACGAAGTCTAGATTTTACAGGGCAGTAGCGGTCATTCACTTGGTCAGTTGGTGAGCCAGAGGGTCAGCATGCTTTCAGTTCAATCACTCAGTCAGTCCATCCATCCATCAATCAACCACTCAATCAATCAATCCATCCATCAGTCATGATAAACATTCACAGACATGACCTGCTTTGACAAAATGAGTCTTAAGTAGCACCAGGCAATTTTTCTATAAATGGGTCTAACACCACACATATCAACTTTTTAACACATGTTGGTCAAACAAAACCTACTGACATGTTTAAAAATGCTTAAATCTAATGATTTAATGCATTAATCCTCCTATTTTTGTTCGTTTTTGGACGAACAATGTGTCATGCTCTGTAAAACACATAGACATACCTTGCTTTAATGGACACTGTCTGCTCATTTTAAATAATCAAGATGCTCAATTGTTTTCCTAGCAAATGAGTATTTCAGGGTTGTAGCATATTTTATAGCAAGTTTATAGCATATTTCAAACTTAACCAACTGAAAGTCAGTATTTATCTAGGGCACAGCATGATAAATACCAACATTCATTGGATAGGTGCATTGAAAGTACTGGCTGCCAAGGAGACAATGTCTTCCACTGATATTGTCTCATTTTGGTCAGAATAATAAACTTGATGGTCCTGATGATCACGTTGTGACAAAATCTCCCAAACTATTTGGAATATTCGCACAAATGACACATATTTTAAACCAAACTGAATGCACCATTTCATCCAAAACATCTGAAAATGTAAACATTCAACTTAAGACTCATTTCGTCTGAGCAGGTCACATAAAAGATTCCGCTAGACATGCACAAACCAAATACGTGTAATCAGGTAGGGGAGACTGGTGCAAAGCAGGCGAATTACCTTCTGAGGTCACAGCGGGGTCTCTCGTTTCAGCGGCAGGCCACTGGGTCTCGACGCCTTAACCGACGAAGCACTCTCCTTGTTCATTCCCTCCATCTTCGTATGTTCCTGCGATGTCGCCATCGCTGCATTCCCAAACGATCCTCCACTAGATTGACTCGACACCGCTACCCCGACGACGTCCGGGGCAGTTGGAGATCCCCCGGGATTGGTGATAATCCCGTTCCGCTTGCGTCTCAACTCGGGCGAGTTCATGACAAGCGCAGCCTGACCCATGACCATGGCTCCCATCCGGTTCGGCCGACCGCGCGATCGCTCCAACTGGCGCTGCCAGATGGGTTCAATCACCATCTCGTCCTGTCCGGTGACACGATCGCCAGGGGGCAGCGGGGCGCTCGGTTTGCCCACCACATCGTAGATGGGGGAGCCGAATGCAGGCGACGCCTTGCAGCTGTGGACTTCGCTCAGGGGCGAACCTGGCGAGTGGGCAAGGAGTGGCGGAGGTTCGTGGACCGGGGACAGAACAGTCTGGTTTGAAGACCGGTTTCGACGCCTCGCGTCTGAGCACTGCTGGAGTTGCTGTGTGAAGGACATGAGCGCCACTCCGCTCTCCGCTCCGCTGCTGCTCGAACTGCGAGTCGTTGAGAGTGAGTTGAGCGACAGCGGGTTGTTCTGCGAGAACCTCGAGTTCACGGACGAGTATTTCTGATCGCCCGAACCGGGCCAGTCTCCACCGGACGACGTGCTTGTTGTGATGTGTCCGTTGGCAATCGCTCGGGCATTGGCGAGCGCCTGACTTGTCGAGTTGGAGTATTTGGCGTCAAGGGCGAATGTAGCGTTTGTCGCGACTGATGCGGATCCACAAGAGCGTCTTGGACAGCTGGCGCCGTTCTGCATCATCGAAGAACAGCCTGAGTATTCCTTGAGGAGACGTACAACCCCAGTGTGGCCTCCCTTGGACGCAACACGGAAAGGGGTTCGGCCGCACTGGTCAACGTGATTTGGATTTGCTCCGTGTTGGAGCAGGACACTGACAACCTGCTCGTGCCCCTCCTGAGCTGCGATGCACAGCGCCGTTGCACCCTGGTTGCATGTGTGGTCGACCGTTGCACCGTTCTCGACGAGCAGCCGGACGACCTCATGTCGCCCCTGCCACGCTGCCGACTGGATCGCCGTTCGACGGTCATGGTCGACTGCATCCGGATTCGCCCCGCGATTCAGCAACAACTCGACCATCTCGTAGTGACCCTGCCAAGTGGCGACGTGCAACGGAGTGCGTCCCTCGAAGTCGCATCCCTCGACGTCTGCGCCGTGGTCCAGCAGGAGAGTGGCCATCGACAGACGGTTGTCCAAGGCCAACATGTACAGCGTTGACCTGCCGTCGGCATCCCTATAGTTGACGTCGATGTTCTTTCGACAGAGCAGTGAGTGGACGACATCCTGGTGTCCCTCGAGGGCGGCCGTGCGCAGGGCAGTTCGGCCGTCGTGGCTCTTGGCTTCCAGCATAGATCCGGCATCTGCCAAGGTCGTCACAACCGACAGGTGCCCCTCCTGGGCGGCCAGGATCAAAGGAATTCGCCCGTCGTTGTCGACCTCATTGACCCGAGCACCGGCCTCAAGCAAAGCATCAATCACCTGAAACAATCAAATCAGTCATAATGTATTGTTAAACAACTTAACATAATATCTTGATACAAAATAAATTCATGTAATGTTACATACAGTAGTTTAACTGTTAAGCTGTAAACGCTATTTTGCATCGACATATTGGTTTCCTGCAAAGCCTTTGCCATGGAATTCATTTTCACATAAAGTCAGCACCAGCTGAAATGAATCCATAGCATATAATGTCAAAAGAAATATTCTTTTAATGACAAAAATAAAATACTAACAACTACTGTAGAAATGACCCCTTTACCCAACCCAGTTTGTCACAACTGAAATCAACAACACAGATGATCTCTTGACCTGACCGAGTTTATCAGCACAGCTGAAACAACCGCTTGACCTGACACAGTTTACCACCACAACCGAAATCAACAGCATCAAAACCCCTTGACCTGCCCCAGTCAACCGACCTCCTTGTTGCCTTCAAACGCCGCTATGTGCAACGGCGTCCACCCGGCGTTGTCACGGTGCATCTCATCAAGTCCACGGTTCAGAAGTTGACGCACGACATCAACGTTGCCCTGCTGGGCTGCAATCCCAAGCACCGTCCGCCCATCGGTGTCGATCATGTCAACGGCAGCACCCCAGAACAAGAGCAGGGCAACGACGGATCCGTGACCCATGGAGACGGCAGCCTGAAGGGCAGTTCGTCCACTGTTGTCCGTGTGGTCTATGTCGGCGTCATTCTCCAGCAGAAGCTCACAGACTTCGTAGTGACCTTCGTAGGCAGCAACGAGCAACGGGGTCATCGCGTCCTTGTCACAGTGGTTGACCTCAGCGCCTCGGTCAAGAAGAAGGCTCACGACCTGCGACCACATTAAAACGATTGTCAATTATTAATTATAAGAACAATTATTAATAGCAATCTTAATCACCATTATCAGGAGTAGCATCACCATCATCATTCACCTTGTTATCAGTATCTTTTATGATAGCAGCCTTTTAGGTATCTCAGATACCCAAGTATGCACTGAATTCTGGAGATTTTTTACAGGCGCTACATAAATAACCGGACGCAATGGTAAAATGGACCTCCAGTGAGTAAACTTGAAGTACCTAGAGCGCCACTTGGTGATCTGTCTGCAACCAGGCACCAGCCATGCATGTCACGTCAATCAGAAAATCAAGGAACCGACCATTTGCGAAAAAGTTTAATTATTCAAACAAATGCCGTCAGAAGCCGCTTGATTTTCTCCGGTGTACTTCAAAATTATTTCCAATTCAAAACATTCTTAAAAGTAATCTCTACTTAGATTATACACTCGTGTAGCAGCTAGAATGCCTGCTGACGTTAGTTGTCAGATATCAACGCACATTCACTGTGCCCATACACCAGTTTTGTCTGAGTACTGTAGAAGACCACAGTAATGTTTGGCTATAGGCTATCACAGTGACTGTGCTGTACTGTTACACATTTATGTCCATATCTGCACAAGTGGCTGGTGTTTCCAGCCACTGCTTCTAGGACATCACTTTCACACCAGCTCAGTTGTTCTCGGTAGCTAGAATATACTGCTATTCCGAGCACAGTTGCTTAAAACTGCCGATGGAGTCGTTAGACAAGGCGCTGATCAAAGCCAATCAAGACATAATGGGTAGACAAAGGCTTCTGTCATTAGAGTGATGGAAGTTGCATTAGAGTTGCACTGTGTGTGGGTTTATTGACCTGTCATCACCTGCTAATGCATCACGCACAGCACCATCTGTAGCATCATCCCTAATGAAATCCTAGTAAACACAGTCGCAGGTTTCCTCCTCCTCCTCCTCTTCCTCTTCCTCCTCCTCTTCCTGCTCTCATCACTTCTTCATCCTCACCTTCAACTCCTTCATTCCCGTCATCATCTTCTCCATCCCCTTCATCATCACTTTTGTCATCACCTTCATAAACAGCTCTTTCTTTTCTTCCTACTCCTCTTTCTCATCCAAAGATGGTGACAGATCATGCCACAGTTTCAGTATATCATCATCAATCATCATCACCATCGCCATCATCATCATCACTTCTCGACCACTAACCTTCAGATGACCTTCACTCGCCGGAATACAGAGAGCAGCAACTGACAGAGCCGTCCTTCCGTCTATGTCCTCATGGTTGATGTCTGCTCCATATTCGAGCATGTCCTCCACGATATTCGTGTGACCCATGTAAGCAGCTGCAATCAGAGCGGTTCGTCCCTCTTTGTCCACCTTATTCACATCTGCTCCATGTTCCAACAACCTGAGCACAATGTCTCCGTGCCCTCCCCAAGCAGCTGCCCGAAGTGCCGTCCTCCCGTCACGGTCCGCCCGGTCGACCTGAACCCCGGCGTCTAGCAGAAGATCAACGATCTTTGCATGACCTCCCCAAGCCGCCGACCTCAGAATCGTCCATCCGTCGCGGTCGACATGGTTGACTGAGGCACCACTCTTGATGAGCGCTCGCACGAGGTCAACATTTCCCTGGCGTACCGCAAGACTCAGCTGCGTCTGTCCAGCCGTGTCGACCGCGTCCACTTCCTCGGACCTCTCAAATGCACCTTCGCACGCCTGGAATGCCGAATTAGTGACAGCAGTTTGACTGGCTTCATCTGATTCCTCCTCATCGATTGCATCCTCAAAGACTTTTGATTCGCTTGTTTCCTGGCTGAAGATGTTGCTGGCATGTGCAAGCATTTCAGCGGAAGGCAGTTTGGCGCCGGCGGCTACGAGCAACTTCAGAACGCCGCTGTCTTTTAGCAGACCAGACGACAGACTGTCTTCGATGCTGGCGCCACTCAGCAGCATCCAGAGCACAAGGTGGTGGAACTCAAATGGGGGCAGGAGGTTGCTTTTGGCGAGATGAAGGGCGAAATCCTGGACTTCGAGAGGGGTCAGACTCGGGGCATGTAGCGTGAAACTGAGCGCCAACATCGCATGACCTTCTGAGGTCAAGCACAAGTACTTCTGAGTGCAGTGTTTGACATCCATCAGCCACTCGGCAAAGCTGTGGTGGAAGAGGATTTTTGTGCCGTCGCGTCCTTCGATGAGGATCTTGGAGACGATTTCCATGCGCTGGTGAAAGTCCTCGAAGGTCAGAGAGGTGTTGCGAGTCAGCATGCAGCTGTACAGCTCCATTTCGGTGAGGGGTCTTCGCGCCGCGAGGATGACATTCAGAATCGGAAGGACACGCTCAAACTGATTCCCGAGGAAGATGCGTTGGCACAGCCACAGGTAGAGTCCATTCAGGGTGCCAGGGATCTCACGGATCTCACGCAGGAGGATGAAGTTCTCCACCACACCATTGAGGACCTTCTCCAGGTACAGGAAACACCCATTGCACTTGATGTGCAGCTGGTTCAACGTTTCAGCCGTGTCACGACTCAGGTGCTGCCTCAGTCGGTCTTCCTTGTCCAGCCGGCTGAGGATGTACTGCTGGACGTCACGAATGACGTGAGACTTGCGCAGGTCATCCAGGCTGATCTTCCGAAAACCAGTGAACATGCGCGTGATCGCCTTGCTCTGCTTCCGAGCCGTGCAGATGAGCAGGAGCCAAGAGGGAAACAGGTGGTGGTGCCTGCCGAGCAGCTCAGCGATTGAGCCGCTTGTCCCGGCCGATTCAACTCCCATCTGTTGGTAGGACTCGTCGACCGAGTCCACAATCAAGAAGAGATTTTCTGGCGGAGGCGTAATGGATGACAGCGGCACGAGCACTCCCGTCCTGAACGCAGTGTCTGGATCGCGCTCACACGCTGTAGGATCAAGAAGAGCCTGAATCGCTGCGTCTTCGATCATTTCACGGTAGCCACGCACAAGGGAACATTTGAAGATCTGATCGACAAGGGACAAAACAAAGTTTGCCAGCGAAAGGGTCTCCGTGTCGTGGGCCTGGCAAAAGTAGTACGCTAAAAACCGCTGACTCAGCATGCCCTGTTTGCCATAGGGTGCGGTGGGCCACACCATCTCACAGCAGAGGGCAGTTTTACCACACCCTGGGCCACCCATGATGAGGGTCCCACAGGTCTTGGCCGTTGATCGGTTTTCGAGGCAGTGAAGGATCTTGCTGAAGACCCAGTCACGGCAGAAAAACTGTTTCCCCTGGAGAAGACTCGAGGTCATGATTGCCTTTTATCAGAGTTTACTTCTCAAAAGCAAGTTCAACCGATAAAAAGTCAGTCTCAAACAAAACTGTCAGCCTCAAATGATGAATCAATGACCTGAAAACCATCAAAGAAATCTCTTACAATTTGCTATAAAGATCAAAATCAGACCATAAAAATACGGTGGCTAATAGCAAAAACTACATGAAAAATGAAACCCATACGAATCTATACAACCTTAACATATATAAAAATCTATAAAAAATATAAAAATCCCAGACATAACTGACATACGCATTAAACATCAGTGATCAACACATTTTTAAAATTTCCAATATATAATTAATGGCAATCATCAAAAAAAGCCGGCTTGCAATTAACTTACTTATGAAGTATATGACTGGTCAAACATTCTTATACGCATCACACAAACTTACCTGATTTCTTAATTTATTGATACCAATAGCAGCATTTTCATAAAAACGTGTTACTCTGCAATTTCTTCATTTATTGACACCAGTAAAAGTATTTTAATAAGTTTGTGGTAGTCTGTTACTTACGAATTATTCACTTATTTATTGGGAGTCCTTCCGGTAGCTAGCAGCGCCCTAATTTCTCTCGCAGTCTGGGGTGGCCATATTCTTTATAAGGAAGGCGATGGCGAGCAGCAGATTCTCGAAGATTAACCAAATTTAATTAGTAAACAATATTTGGTAAATGAGACTCGTAAAATGAACCCCTTCTTCCATCTGAATAGAGGCCGATCGGGTTTCAGTAAAGGAAAGCCAGCTGAAATATTGTCAAAAAATATTCTCAGCCAGAGCCAGAAAAATCCAAAGGAGGACTGGACAGACGTAGGATAATCGTGTAACTTTGTCAGACGTTCCTTCGTCTGGACTGTGCCGCCAGTTCGCCTCCGATTCGATCCCTGCTCAACCGAATCGCTCAATAATAAAACGGGAAAAACGGATAGAGTTGCCCGAAATTCATTCCGATCCCAATTTAGGCATAAAATGCGTCCGGAGAGAGGAGATTTCGGTCGTATTCCGCCAATCCAGACGACTCCACATCACGATCTCCGCCTTGATCCCGATCGTCTCCATCAGCACACTGACATCAACAAAGGCCGGGCAGGCTCGGCCCCGTCTTATATATATTCATGAGGATTGTCCAACGGTAGGCGGAGCATTGTAAATTTGTATGCATCAAGGGTAGAATGCGCGAGAACCTTTCCATGTGTAGGCGGGTCTCGCGTGGATCATCCGCCGATGGGCGGAGTTAATTGATTAATATTTATCAATAATGTAATTCGAAGACACGTGATATTCCAGTTCAGTGAGTAAGTAAAGTAAGTTCTGCCATTTGTAATATTTGAAATATTTTTGGGAAATTTTGCAACATTAATTCTAATGTAGTCATAATGCAATATTTATAAAATTGTCAAGCGTTGCCAAAACTACCTGTTGGCCAGTAGTTTATTTATAAGTGCTCAGTGAAGTCAAAACTGGCAACCGGATATGTTCTTCCCATAGCAGCTTTAGGCAACCCCACTGATTTGATGTAGCTCTCGTCTGTAGGCCGGTGTCCTTAAAGTAGCGCTTTAGAAATTCAGATATTACGATTACGACACTCAGAATTTACTGAAAGTTACATGTTTCACATATTATAATATGTCTATTTTGCGGATATAATTATTCAAAGATATTTGCTCTCAAGCGTTGACTACGCCTGACTACGCCCCTACTAAGGCTAATCGAACGAACATTTGAGTTTTTTCGTTGCCGAAAATAATCATTTCTTATACTAGAATTGTCGCAGCAAACTTAATATGATGTTAGCAAGTAAGTAAAGCCTAGCATAATCTCAATCAGAACAAACTATGCTCTTCATTTTAAGTTATCTGACCCATCATACAAACTCTTCCATGCTCCACCTCATACAATTTCTGCATCGGCCTTTCACTCAAAACTGAAAACATTCCTCTTTCACAGATCCTATCCTGACTCCCCTTCTTCTCTTGACTGAACGCCTGTGAATCAGCTGGTTTCCATGACGTGTTTTTCGTTGGGCTCTGTAGAAATCTCGGGATTACGATTAAGATTATTATGTTCTGTTATGACGTTCCGATTGGGTTAGTATCGCCACCTGGCGAGTGTAGAGTAATTCGTTCATAACAGAAATTGCAAGCCATCTAGCGAGTTAATGTAAAATAACGGTAACGGTATTTAGCCTTCTATAACGCTGTTATTCATTTAGTCAAAGTCGTTACTAATAGATAGATTCCAGTGAAGACAAGAAAATTTGTATTTAAAAATATGAACTTAAGAAAAATGCGTTAATTCGCAGCTTTCTGTAATGTAATGTAGTGGTAATTTACGTAGCGCCAGACGATACAAATATGCATATATCTATCCGGAGCTCAGTCGAATGAGAATCACAACAAGTATCAGATTTGTTTCCAACGCATTTTCGTACTTGTTTTTGCCGACGTTTATCCGGCTGTCTATTTTTTATCTACGTGCTCTGTCTGGCCTCCAGTCTCTGGTTTTTTCTCTAACTTATCTGATTTTCAGCCAGCCAGCCAGTCAACCTGCCTGCCTGCCTGCCTGTCTGTCTGTCTGTCTATGGCTTCTTTCGTCCATTTTATTATTCCATCATTTTCATCAACATGGGCATCTCGTTCTAATTTGTCTCGCGTAGCCCATCTGAGATCGACTTCAATGATCATCTGTCGACCTTTGATCTCGCCATCGATTTTCGTCGTTTGCTTCGTCTGCGCTTCAGCCCTCTCTGGCGATGAAACATCGGGCCTCTTCACATCGCCAGACGTCCTTCCAGACGATACACTGCCTCCCTGTCCGTCCTTCTGTCTGGCTCCGTGGCTGCTTCTGCGTCTACTTGTCGGGCTGCCTGTCTCTCCGGTCAGTCTGCCTCTATGTCATCGCTTGTGGAGTTTGGTAGCAAATTGGTTAAAGCACTCGGCTTGTAACGCGGAGAGTACGGGTTCGAGCCTCCTCCTCTGAGACGGTTACTGCGTAGGGACCTTCAGCAAGTCCTTCACTGGCAACTACTCAGCACCATTGATTGATGTTTCGTCGTCATATTATGGCGCTTAATAAATGCAGAAATAGTCTTGTTCTCGTCAGTAATAACATTGTTTTATTAGTGTTTTTTCATCTTGTATGGATCTGTCCTTGTGTGACGTCTGCTTGTCTGTCCCTGTGTCTGTCTGTGTCTCACTCTCCTGGTTTCCACTCCCATTCGTCCTTTTATTTCGCTCCGTCGATCATTTGATCATCTGGAGTCGTTCGCTCGCTGTAGTTTTATTAAATTTCAATCAATCAATCTGCAATCATTCAATCAACCGCGGTGAGATATCGGGACGGCCCCTCCCTCCCTACCCCTGCCCTCCCTTCCTCTCTCTCTCTCTCTCTCTCTGGTCTTCGGGCAACCGGACTTGGTTCTTGACATGGCATCTTTGGACAACCCCACTGACTTGACGCAGCGCTCCTAAATAAGCTGGTGCCCTGCGCTTAGCTTTTAAGTAACGCTTTAGAAATGTTGAGTTTACGATTACGATTATTGAGGTTTAGACGTTGGACATACGGACGCAGATTTGTGCGTTGTCCGGAGAAGACCCTAACAACGCCACAGCTGGACGATGTATGGAAGCAATTGGATGGATGTGCGTCTCCATGGTGTAGACAGACTGCAGTGGTCAACGCCTGATGTCCACCATCGTTCATGGGCTACAGGATAAAACTGACCACGGTTCACCCATGGGACGAATCAGCATCAGTCACTTGGATGCAATGGAAAACCACTGCAGTCCGTCCTTCCGCTAGACTGTGTGCGTGTCTGTGTGAATTTGTCCCTGTGTCTGTGTGTCAGTCAGTCAGTCTGTCTGTCTGTCTGTCCATGCGCCTGTCCGTCAACTTTCGTTCGTTTGGTCCTAGCTGCTCGCTCGCCTAACCCTAACCCTTACGGAGAGACAGAAAGAGATGAAGAGAGACAGAAAGGGATGGAGAAAGACAAAGAAAGTTGATAATCTTAGACATGAACAAGAATAAGAATGACCGAAGTGAAATTGCCGAACAAATGAATCAAGTTCCGCCATTGCCTCTGATACAACGTAACTATTTTTCCATCGCCAAACAGAAGCTATCCTATAAATTTCATAGAACCCGGTCAACTCAATCGACAAATATCAACTTGAGGAAACTTTCTCGATCAACTCAAATGTTTCTACTCTTTTGCTGCTCAAATATTTGTAGCTCATGCGCAAATAACGCCGCAATAACAGTTCACAATTTCTAGCAACATTTTCAAACGACAACAGACATAAAATGGCGTCCGGCAGAAATGCATCACCTGCCATGCGCAGCTGTACACACTCGCTATTTACAGGCCATGGGCGGTGACAAGAGATTTCCGCGAATATGACACGCCCAATGGAAACCGCCCAATTTTCGCATCTAATCTCGGTCGACGGTGGGACGGAGGGCGCAAGCACATAAAATATACTTAAGCGAAATCGATTCTGAAGCTTGAGCTTATGTCGCCCTGTTGTATTGGGATGGACGATACACCAGACTAGCAATAATATGACGTCACCAAGTACTTCCTGTACTACGGAAGCTCAAAGGGATGTAGAAATGTTGGTTAATGATTTAGTAATTCGGTAATACCGCCCTAGTGTGGTATAACTAAATTTTAAAATTTTGAATTTCTATTTCTTATGGTGGTATTAGTACTGGTTATTTATTAATATCTTAAGGTGGTTATTACTAAATCACAATTTGGGCTGACATGAGTGGAAGAAGGACTACTGGAACAAAACTAAAACACCCCTCCTCCACAATCTTTTCCTGATTCCCCCTCTTCCCCTTATCTATCTTGCCGCTCTAATTCCAAATACCATCTACCGTAGTGTCTGACTCTTCTGCCTATCTGACCCTTGGATCTTGACCTGGAAACGAGTCTGACTTTGCATGCTAAATCGGTTTAGTCTTAACTGAGCACCTGTGAATAAGCTGGATCTCGCGACTTAGATTTCTTTGTAGAAATCTCGAGTTTACGATTACCATTACTGCCTATATAACCGACTACCAAAATTAATGTAACTCGATGGCTATTGCACTAAATAGCGGAGATAATTACAGTTTCTAAAGAGCACATAAATATGCCGAAACGAATTGCTTGTTTACCATAGTATAAAGAATGAAAACTATATAACCTACTATTCCCTGCAAAGGCTGCTTGTTAGCTACAGCTAGTGCTACATGAAGCTTAGCGTATGGGCACAATGCCTGTCCCTTACGAGCTTCCGTAACCGGATGAACCTGTAGGACGGCAGAAGTGTATGGGACGCCGATCAGTAAATATGAGGATAAATCTCTCGTATGCGTGATTCCCCAGGCTCTGGCTAATTATTTGCAGAGCGTGATACAGTAACACAAGCTAAGCTGTTACTCTGTCACGTCTTCACAAAGGGCAAAGGTCAGTCTATATCGATCGTCGAGGTTCGAACCCGACAACCAAATCGAAGAAAAGTAACTTAAGTCTTTTATAGCGCCGTTACATAATGCACGAGAAATCGATTTAAGGTCGCTTCAAGTGAAACCGTGGTCAGAAAATCTAATTCGCTGGAGAAGTTCAATCGAAATCCGAAATGGGTCAGGAATTTAAAACAGAAGTCAGGTCATATGGCGGAGTTACTCCAGTCGCAGTGTTGGCGATCAAGGATGTGTGACAGGTAAGTATTTTTAAATTCATTTTGTAGGTTTTTAGAAATTTAAAATTTAGGCCCAAGATATTTAGGTTTCTCAAAAGATCAAAAAACCTACAAAAGTCCTAGTTTAGGTTTTTTCTGTTTTGTTTTTGCAGAAATGAAAAACTAAAATCGGATTTTTATTTTTATAATTTTTGGTTGATCACAAATTATAATTGTTAAATTACGTCGCAGCGGTTGCAATGTTTAAGCAGATCATCACGTACCAACATGCACCGCGGCTCTTAACTCTGTTTTCTTACTGATGCGCACTTACGAGAAGGTTTGGTCGATGTAATGTAACACGAGTCAGTTGCGCAAAGCGCCACCTAGAGAAAAAATAATCATCCCAAGTGATCTTTAAAACTGGCCTCGGCATGACTTAACATAAAATATCATGAAAAGGGTTTTAATTGGTTCTGAAGACATGCAACTCTGTGTTAGAACCACCGGATATTAATCAGAAATGCTTCAATCCTTCCATGCTTCTTAAAAGCTGTGCTAGTGTCTACTGAGACAGAGCCATCATCCAAAATATTCCACAAGTCAACAACTCTTGCACTAAAGAATTTCTGCCCTAGTGTTCCTTTCAGTTTTATGAATAATTTATAATTTATACCTGATTTCTGGTTTAAAATTCACCGGAAGCATGGGCCCGGGTGGAATGAATATTCAGTTAAAGGTTCTACTCATGCATTATATATTGCGAGACAAGCAGCTTTCCATAGACAAACAGGGCCAGCGGATATATTTCTAGCGGCGTTCTTTTCCAAAGACGCGCAGCGCATGCGTAATGCCGGAAGAGAAGGAAGCCTCTTCCAGTCGCAGATGCGTTACCTGCATGGAAAGCGACTGTTCGTCGACCATTCCGATTCCAGGCATGTTCCAGGTCGGATCATATCAGTTGGGCACATTTCAAGATATTTTCGCCAGCGCTCGTAACGCAGTGACGCGATATGTCCGGCGCTATGGAGCGCCGACGCACGAAAACTCCGCATATGGATCGGTCTCCGTAGACACAGATAGAGTAATTAGATCATTGTTGTGAGCACTACATTGGATAGAACAGGCCAACACTGGATAGCTAAGGCCAGAGTTGGATATCAAACACTGGATAGCTGATGGTAAACTTTGGATAGCAGAGACCAGCGTTAGATAGCAAATGCCAACACTGCATGGCAGAGGCCATGAATACATAGCAGATGCCAACATTGGATAACAAAGGTCACAATTGGATAGCATATTCCAACCCTGGATAGCAGAGGCCAATACTGGATGTATACACAGCGGCCGGATGATGTAAGTACGTTACTCGTCATCATCATCATCATCATCATTGTCGTCATCATCGTAATCATCTCGTCGTCGTCATTATCATCCACCTGTTGCAATAGCGATCTGTTCTGAACTCATTTACCTCTGACAGTAATTTTTGCCTTGATCCCATCTACAGCTTTATTCATCTGCTTCACTACTGCATGTATGTCATCTGTTATTTCGTACTTATTTACTTATTATTGTTCAGGGTCTTGCTGCAGGGCAGTTGAAACCAGAATAAATTAATTACTTTTACAATTTAAAATAGGAATTAAGCTCCTAAAAGGTCTTGAAAATCAACTCCAGTGACGAAATACTTCTCTTCTGTAGGTAGATTCGCGCATAGGGGAAGACGGGGTGAGTGGCAACCCAACCAATAAAGGTTTCCCGGGTCTGACCGCCATGAAAAAGCAGAACGTACGAACAGTGGCATTGGTTGTTGCTACCCTGACCTACCTTCTGATCGGAGCAGCTGTTTTCGAGGCTTTCGAAGCCCAGTTCGAGATGGCGGAAAGGGAGACCTTGCTCGACGATCAGATGAGGTTCAGAGAAAAATACAACGTCAGTGACCACGATTTCGGACGTCTCACAAAGATCGTGATTCATTCGGCTCCGCACAAAGCAGGGATCCAGTGGAAGTTCGCTGGATCGTTTTTCTTCTCCACTACAGTCATCACCACAATAGGTAAGCATATCACCTTCTCTGTCTCTCTGTCTGTCTGTCTGTCTGTTTCTTTTTATTCTTTTATTTATTTTATTTAAAGGCGACGGACGGACGGACGGACGAGTGCAGGTGGATAGAAGAGATGGACTGGTGGGATAAATGTAGGGTCAGTTGTCGGTCGGTTGCAAAGGTCGTTGTTTTTTTTGTAGCATAGTTACGGAGGGAACAAAAGTGCTGGAGTATAGAAGAAAGGAACAAGAGGAAAGAGGAGAAGAGAGGGCAACCAGAGAAATGAGAGAGAAACAAGAGGCCATGGAGTCGGACTGAGAGGGACAGAGAAAGCGACGGTGACCGCCATAGACGAGCAGACGACTCGCGCATGCGCAGTAAATCAGGCAGCGACTGACAGATCGAAGGACTTTCCAAGATGCCCGGCGCACAGATCAAGCATCAGTTATAGGCCCCTACCCCCTCGACTCTGGCCCTTCTTCCTCCTCTTCTGTCCATCAGATAGGGAGAGGGAGGGAGGGAGGGAGGGAGAGGCGTCTGCAGCACCCGACGTCAACAACCGCTCACCAAGGGCTTCCATCCACTGATTTTCCCACACAGAAACGCACTACAGCATATTAAACAACCAGACCACACAGTCGGCTTACACACACACACACACAAAAACACACACGCGCGCGCACACCCACAGTTCGGCTTATATATATATATATATATTATATATATATCTAACGCTGGTCTCCGCTTTCCAAAGTTAAATCAGCTATCCAGTGTTTGATATATATATATATTATATATATATATTATATATATATATATATAGCCACACAGTCCGTAAACGTCTTTTACACATACATATGCAAGTACAAATGTTATATATATATATATATATATACTACAGCATAAACAATCATCACAGTTCGGCTTATATATATGTATATATATATTTACACACACCATATACATATAACAACACAGTTCTGCTTCTGTATATATTTATATAAGCTAAACTGTGGTATGATTGTATGCGTTGTAGTGTATATATTTATGTATGTGTATATATAGGTATGTATCTATATATCAAACGCCTAACATTGTACTTACATAATACGAACGTGTAAAAGACTTACTTGCGTGTATATATATGTCGTGTAGACATTTAATTAAATTGCATAAGTTATTTATGTTCCAATATGTTCTGACCTTCCCATAAATTCATAAATTCACTGGTAACCCGCGGTTGATCTGGCAATCTCACAAAGAGCAACGGATTGACTGATGAAGCGGCTTTACATGACGACTTTTCTTAGAACGGACGCTGTGAAACTAGTGTCGCATATACTTTATATCAGATTAAATGGACATACTGATGTCGCGGGTTATACATACTCACTAAAGACAACGCAATATCAGTGCATCAACAAAGAACGGGTGGGCAACGACTTTGCTATAGCATTCAACCAGTGTTGACTTACATCTAGTAGATATCTGTATAATAATGCGCTTACATACATGTATCAGTGGACTAAGGGTGGCGCTACCTGGCGAACTGAATGGTACTAATCTTTATAATGAATGGCTTACTTACGTGTATCAGTGGCGCTATCTGGCGAATTGAATGGTACTAATCTTTATAATGAATGGCTTACTTACGTGTATCAGTGGCGCTATCTGGCGAATTGAATGGTACTAATCTTCATAATAATAGACTTATATGCATGTATCGGTAGCGCCACCTGGCGAATGGAACAGTACTAATCTTTATAATAATGCGGTTATATGCGTGTATCAGTGGCGCTACCTGGCGAATGGAATGGTATTAATCTTTATAATAATGGACACATGCATGTATCAGTGGCGCCACCTGGCGAATGAAATAGTACTAATCTTTATAATAAATGGTTTACATACGTGTATCAGTGGCGCTACCTGGCGAATGGAATGGTACTAATCTTCATAATAATGCGCTTACATGCGTGTATTAGTGGCGCTACCTGGCGAATGGAATGGTACTAATCTTTATAATAATAGACTTATATGCATGTATCGGTAGCGCCACCTGGCGAATGGAACAGTACTAATCTTTATAATAATGCGGTTATATGCGTGTATCAGTGGCGCTACCTGGCGAATGGAATGGTATTAATCTTTATAATAATGGACACATGCATGTATCAGTGGCGCTACCTGGCGAATGGAATAGTACTAATCTTTATAATAAATGGTTTACATACGTGTATCAGTGGCGCTACCTGGCGAATTTAATGGTACTAATCTTCATAATAATGCGCTTACATGCGTGTATTAGTGGCGCTACCTGGCGAATCGAATGGTACTAATCTTTTTAATAATGCGCTACATGCATCAATGGCGCTAGCTGGCGAATTTAATGGTACTGATCTTTATAATAAATGGCTTACATACGTGTATTAGTGGCGCTACCTGGCGAATCGAATGGTACTAATTTTTATAATAATGCCCTTACATGCATGTGGCGCTAGCTGGCGAATTGAATGGTACTAATCTTTATAATAAATGGCTTACGTGGGTGTATCAGTGGCGCTACCTGGCGAATCGAATGGTGCTAATCTTTATGATAATGCGCTTAGAATAAGAGAGAAAAAGGAACAACTGGAGATTTTCCTCAGAAGGGGACATTTTCCCGAACTAGCTCACAGATGATGTGCATGGGATAGGCTAGTTGTGTGTAATTATTCATGCGTGCAGATATCCTTTTAGACCAATGGTGACCCTGGACGTACGGGTCATGTACCTTCCATTTGATACACATAGACCTAAGAAAGTAGTCAGTTAAATCCATTTTTGAATTCATTTATTCTTTGCAGAGCTTTTGCAGGCACTAAATTCGCGATATAAATGTTTCATTCGTATTTTAATTGTATTTTGCAACTTCTATAGCGCCGATATCAACTGCACTAGGCATCAAACGATGGCGAACCAAACATCAAGCCGCAATCAGGTCAATATCCAGAAAGACATTAGCCTACCCACCGTAATTTCCTTGCCATTCCTTTCCAATCTATCTCTCCTCCGTGCTTTGTTTTTATCATGTGAAGTGTGTAATTTGTTCCGAACTCGGCATCGCCGGAGACTAATACGGCGCCAAATAAATTTCTAGCAACTCTGGTAAGAGCGGAATGCTTCAATCAGGGCGAGTGTCGTTCTTGATTTCAAGGAGAAGGTTGTTCCCGTAAAACGCAGCGATTAATAGAGACAACGGGAGGGCGGTCTATGGTCGCTGCCTTCGCGAGCGATAACAGCGGAACGTACTTGATTCAGGAACCAGCGCAAACTCCCACGTCTTCTAAGGGTGTTGGGGAACCACGCTGCACGGCATAAACTAGATAATACCCAAGGGCGTCGAACAAGCGCGGCGCTGAGGCAACTCAAGACAGATTACAGTGAGTCAATGAATCGCCCGGCCTTAAGACAAGGGCGTCTTTACCCTTATAGCGTCTGGAAATCAGTCTTGTCCGATACTCAAGGAGGCGCATTGGTACGCAAGAGGTCTGTGAAATACGAGACAGCACTTCACACGGCTATCTTCGACGAAATGCCGAAAGAGGCAATATACTGGGGCGATGCTTCCTCTGAGAATGTTATTTCCGGAAATAACCCAAAAAAACTGAGCTTAAAGAGGCCGATAACGCAATTGTTGTATTCCTAAAAGGCGCTGCTTTTAAAATACCAAGAAACAGGCGAACATGGGTTATCACTTAGGCAAGCTCTTAAGACTCTTCTATCAAGAAGGTTGACCGTTTTCTTCAGCATACGGACTGCGACATGGAAACACAGGTCGTACACTGGAGAGCCGAATTATCTATGGATGACATTCAGGATCGGTAACAAGAAATGCCCAAGTCCAGTGAAAATGCCTGTATATGGAACTCAGTTCAAGAAAAACTAAAGCAGAAAACAATGAAGCTGTCTCGGCATGCCATGGTTAACAGGCCATGCTACACGGAGAGAATTCCAGCATATAGAGATGACGTATATTCACTGATATGTACATACATATGTATGTATATATGTATGTATATAGGCATGTATGTATGTATATGTGTCGTTCTGTGTATGTCTGATTCCAGGGTACGGTCACAGCACTCCGAAGACGGTAGGTGGCAAGGTCTTCTGTATGTTCTACGCTCTCGTCGGCATTCCTTTGAACCTCGTCATGTTCCAGAGCATCGGCGAACGTCTCAACATCTTCGCCACGTTCGTCCTTCGCCGCCTCAGGTCCTGCTTCCGGCGCCGAGGGGGCGGCGTTGGCGGGGGGAATGGCCAGGGACCGACCCGTGACGTCTCCCAGACGCACCTCATCTTCGTCTCGATGAACATGTCCAGCCTGGCCGTGTTCGGCGGCGCCTGGGCCTTCAGCCACTACGAGGACTGGACCTACCTCGACTCCTTCTACTACTGCGTCATCACTCTGACGACTGTCGGATTCGGCGATTTCGTTGTGCTGCAGAAGAACCGAGTCCTGCAGACGAAGCCTCACTACGTCGCTTTCAGCATCCTCTTCATCCTCTTCGGATTGGCCATCGTCTCGGCCGCCATGAACCTCCTCGTTCTCCGGTTTCTCACCATGAACACCGAGGACGAACGAAGGGATGAACTGCAGACGAAAAGAACCTTCAGACCGTTGGCCTGTCTAGACGGTAGGTGCAATTCAAACAACTAGTGTTTGCCCGTATCATAAATGTACACTATAGCGACCGTATGGCCTCGACCCTGCTCTTTTTTCAATGAACTAATCGGGGGAGATCCTTCACCACCGCTGCCCGCTTTAATGGGCACCACGCCATTTAAGGTCCCTTTGAATTGAGCGTGCAAGCCCGTCATTCAAATCTCAGAAATAAGCCACTATCGGTATGCGAACCAGGGTCCTCACACAGAAGCGCCTTGACGTACGCGTTAAGCGATGTAGGTAACCAGGCCATCATAAATGAACTAGTTCTTTTAACGGCTTGGTATTTTAGTGGACTGCGCGTTGAGATTTTCCGTTGTACATCGCACAATCATTTGGTAGATTTAATTTGTTTTTATTGCTCTTCGAAGAGCCGTCTTTCGCAGACGAGTGATTCCAATTAATGAGAAATTCCAATCGGCCTCCCACAGCGATCCGTCATTCGATTGATAATCAAGGCCAGAGTACAATGATGGCGATTCACGGAGCGCAAACGCCTTTTAATTTACTCAGGTGTTTAAACACGATATAATTTTTTTCATTTCTACAAAAACATTTAAAACCTACTCTCAAGTTCTTAAGTTCTTTTGGTAGAAATAGAAAAGAAAATGGGATTTTAAACATATTTTTGGTTTAAAAACAAATTGTAATTAATTTAGCATCTCTGCGATTGCCACGTTTAAGTAGATCACGCTGCGGCGCGGCACTGAACTCTCCCTCGCCGCCTGATCATCTCACAGACAGTGGAAGGTCAATGTACTCATTACAGCTGAGTTGGCAGATGGCACAAATGGAGCCGAAATGTGGAACAAATTTCCGCCTTGACCCTAACCCTGGCAGAGATCTGAACCCTTGACCTTTCGATTGACAGTTCCGCAAAAAACCACTAGACATCATGCACCCCTTATAATACCTAAAAATACCTTTTTATTTTTGGTTTAAAAACGTGATCAACCAGAAATTTCGCCCGACCTCCCACAACTATCAATTATTGTTTGTAATCAAGGCCAAAGTACAAAGACGGCGAGTCATCCGGTGCAAACTCCTTATATGGTTTTCTACCACAGGTGACGTCATTACAGTCAGCGGTAGTCTTCCGTCGTTACGGGGTCAAGGCGACCTGCTCTGCGCCGACGACTCAACCCTTCTGTCCTGCGTACGCTGTCATCCAACAGCCAATCAGAAGCCACGCTACAGGGTCACGCGACCGCCCGTTAACCACGTGACTCATCTGCTACCCCTCGAAAGAATGGACCGCATGTCGTCAAGTCCGATGGATCACGCTTCATTACGGAAAAAACCGAAGTCATACGAAAACGCCCGACCGATGTTTGTCAGGTCCAAGTCAAACAGTTCAAAACGCAATTCCCTGTGAATATATATATATATATATATATATATATATATATATATATATATATATATATATATATATATATATATATATAATCATATTCATCATCATCATGCAGTATTTGTGAAGCTGTATATAATTTAATAAAAATTCATGTTATTGCCAAATCATTTAGCTTTATACTGTGCTGTTCGGATGACAGTTGCTGGTTAACAGCTTTGCTATGACATCTATTCACGCTGACATTGGTGCTGTTAACAGCAGTTTAGCTTCTTGTCAGTGTTCAGTAAACTCTATTACTCTATAAACTCTATTACTCTATAAACTCTATTGCTGGGGAAGATGCCCACCAGGATATTACCCAAGAATTTCGAAAGCAATTTGTCATTTATTGTCCCTGTGTGAATCAAATGCTACAACTTAGAAATGAGACATCTTTGGCTTATAAAAACACATCGGAAGAAAACTGTGCAGCAAAGACTGCCATTGTTTTGGTTACATAGGAAGAACGACCCGCTGATCGGATCCCAAACAATGTGCTGCACGTCAGAGTTGCCGAGGAGGAGCACACAGAAGCACAGTAGGCTGCCTCTCTGTCTTAGCGGACTGATCTTCTGGATATTCACATGAATGTGGCTTAAATCTGATGCACCATTCGTTGAAGTCTTGTGCATTAGGCAACGGTGCTCTAGAAGTTTCTAATTAACAACACAAAGGCTGTGATGGATAGACAAGAAATATGGTAACCCTAGAGAAATGGCCGTCTGTGGTCGCTATACTTATAAACAATATGGCTACCACAGACTGTGAGAGAAATCAGAGCACTGCAAGCCACCGGAAGGACTTCTACTAAATAAATAGGCCATGTGAGCAATCCACTAGTCTTCTCACAAAGATATGCACAACGCTGTAAAAGTTATTTGCGTTAACGTAAATTCATCGATGCCAGTACCAGTAGTTTTTCTATGATTTCTTATTATTGACACCAATAAAAGTATTTTTATAACTTTATGCTAGTCCTCTTACTTATGGATTACTCACCAACTTATTTATTGGGAATCCATCCGGTAGTGTGCAGCGGTCTAATTTCTCTCACAATCTGGGGTAGCCATGCTGTTTATAAGTAGGGCGATCACAAGCGGCAGTTTCTCGACGACTACAAGACAATATATATAACAAGACTGAATATAATAAGAGGCACCAGATTTGACAAATGACCGAAAAGAACGGAAACAATTTGTTCACACCCATCGCTGCTAAACGGATGGCATCAGGAACGGATACCACTGATCATCAATCTTTCCATTCATTCTGTATATATATATATATATATAACATTACATATACGCATATATATTGTTGTTGTTTTGGCGTGTTGATCCCAAGTCATGTTTACTCTTGTGTGGTCCAGTTCCACTAGGAAGCAATTCTCTCCGTTTTCCAAATATGGTGGGAGTGAATTTTCCGACGCAAACAGAGAATGTAGTCCACGAGTTCACAACAGCACGAGCCACCAGATCAGCATCAATTTTAACACCATAGGCATGACTCAAAATGCAATCAAATGTCAAACCAGTTATAACAGGCACATTGGTGAACAAATCTAATTTATTTCAACAGTTCACAGGTAAAACATGAAAGCTTTAAGGTTAATTTACAGTGCATTCCTGGAACGGTCTTTCAAATAACTTCAGTTTGAGCTTGCAACTGCACATGCAAAACTAAACAGTACAGTTGCCTCTCACGCCTCAGCCTCTGCACACAGCTACTACTAGCTGGCAAACGTTTACATCAAGCCACCTCTGAGCAGTAAAGGATGCCGGTTTGCAACCCAGTAGTGGCTTATTTAAGAGATTTTAAGTTCAGGCTGGCACAGTCCGTGCATGGGGACCTTAAATGGCGTGGCCTTCATTCAAACGGGCAGCGGTGGTGAAGGATCTTGCTTGATCAATTCATTGCAAAATGAGCAAGGTCGAGGCCATACGGTTGATACAGAAATCTGTGTACATTTACATTTGCTGAGCACCAGAAATTTCCCAGCTTTATCTTTCTCACAGGCGTTCGTTCTTCTTATCCATGAGTGGCTAAGCTTCTGAAAAAAGACTTGAAGAATACTTCAACCTTGACACTCTGTCAAGCTGTGTGCAAACCTTTTGCTGTCAATTTCTGTCAATTTGACTGACAGTCTTCATCAGTTTTTGTTGCCTTGAAAGTCATCGTCAGGGTCGGTGTCAGAGTAATCACCTGCAAAGTACCGGTCCTCTTCATCGCGGTTAAATAAATCGATGGAGTCGTAGTCTTCGTTGTTGTCGACTTCACTGTTAAAGTTTAAAACAAGATCAAATATCAGTACTAATATAAATTTATTATTTATTTAGTACAAAGAATGAAGTTATTTAATATGTTTGGAACTGTTGATGCAACAATGGGATGCAAGATGAAGTTAATCAACTTGGGCCTGATCACTTGGCACTTGGATGGGTGACCGTCCATCTGTGAGACACTTCACCACTTGATGCCAGTTTGACCCTACAACCTTTTGAGGTCAACGGGTACCAACTTATGTGTAAACTGTATCTTTGCTTAAAGCTAGTGTAAAGTTAGTTTCTTTTCATCAATCTTTTACAGGAATTTAATGGCGACATGCAAGTGTCTTACGCAAACATCCTAATCAGTCACTGAGAACAGACTAATGTTCAAAAGAATTTACCAAAAAAAACTACAGATAATAAAAATCTGCTAACACAAATAACAAATAACTTTATTCCCACATGGCCGAGTGATTAGGATCCCAGCCTTTCATGTAGGTGGCCCAAGTTCAATTCCAGAGTGGGAATGCAAAACTGGTGGAGGCACACAGTGGCCGATTGGTTAGAGCGCTCAGCTTCTAACGAGAAGAGTATGGGTTCAAGCCTAATAAGTCCTTCACTCACAATTGCTCAGCAATATCAACAGATGTTTTGTCATGAGACAGGAGCACTTAATAAATGTAGAAATAATTAAACAGAAAAAAAACTAAATCAAAAGAAAATCATTGAAGAGACCCGTAATTGAAATCATCGTCTTGACCGCTGAGAAACCTTTGTTGCATGATCTCGAGAAATTCGCTTCTCAGATTCGCCTTCTCCTTCTCAGAAGCTAAAAAATTCCAACAACTTATACTCAGCTGTAATCTACAAAAGGCTCTACATAAATCCTCAGTTTATTGTTATTACTATTAATATTAATTAGCAACTTTTATAGTGCCAGTGTATATATAATGCATATGGCATCAAATGACAGCCCACCAAAACCAAGTCACATTCAAATCAATTGCCCAGAACGTCAGCACAAACACACAAGCATTCATACGACAAGAATCTCAGGCAAGACTTCCACATGTTCCAGATGTGGAAACAGAAGAAACATAAGAGAAATTTCCTCACATGACGCATTTAGCAGACACTAAATTCAGATCTGCTCTGCATTTTCTGACGTTGGTACATCAAGAAAACTCATGTTAAGCAATGAATTCTGTGAGAAATACTTATTATTACGCGCCACTATCCAACGTGCAAGTGAAGGACTTGCTCAAGGTTGCTACACAGTAACTGTCTCAGTGGAGGAACCCGTACTCTCCACATTACAAGCCGAGCGATCGATCAATTACCATGCTCAGGCTGACCTGTCTGATTATTTTCAGCACAGAACACTGGAGATAACTGCTGAAGCAAAACATAGCAAGTGTGTTGTTATTTAGAGCTCTTCCTGAAGCCAATCTTCCTCCCTCACGTTTTACAGAACCCTTGTAAATTAGAAAACGAATTACCCAGCATAAGATAAGATGAAGAAATACCAATTCATTTTCTTACGTTTTCCTGGATCTTCATTTTCTTCTTCACTCTCGTCTGAATCAAATTCTTCACCACCAGCACACTATTGGAAAAGAAACAATGTTCTACATTGAAAAAAAACTATTCTTTCTTGGATACTGATGAGTTCTCTTGGCTAGAGATAAATTCCTGTCATGTCACCCTTGGCCTTCAATACCTCAGGGCTAAAAAACAGTAAAGAGTCGTGGTGGCCACGGAAATACCATCTGCTTATGCAGGATGTTGTAGAAATACCGCCTCCTGTTTCATGCCCCAATTAATTAATTAGACTAATTAGAGGCTATCTCTGTGCCAGACTAAATAAAAGTTCATAAATAAGCAAGCAAACAAAGCTCCTCAGATAACCAGAAAAGCCACCATTGGAATCGTCCTGCAAATAAGCAGAGCACAGACCTGCAACGTTATGCAGATTCCCATCCTAATGGACAGATGCCACCAGAAATGAGGCTCCCGTGTCATTAATGATCCACTGCAGGTGAAGGGCTCATTTCTCATTCTTCGACCCTTCAGTTAGCAATGAGCAAATCCCAATGCTCTGAACACAGGTCAGTGCCTCACACGACTTGTCATGTACTTCCCAGGATTTTGATGGTACCAAATTATACTGCTTGGTGACAAGACCCATGCATGTAAACAACTTGCCCAAGTTGTTACACAGCATCCACACGGCAGATATGAATCTGCAAGACCCAGTGAACAAACCATCTAGACCACCATGGCAGAATATTCACAACATAAGCAACGATAACAGAGATAACTGAAGACTCACTCTTTCCTCTTCCTCCATCTGCTGCTGCTGCTGCTGCTGCTGCTGATCGTACAGTTCGTTGTTCTGCATTGCTTGCAAGTGCCTCAGCAGAACCTCGGACAGGCTGAGATCTGATTTTGAAACGGCACTGGAAACATCTTCATGCGTCTGAAACTGTCCGATCATTTCCTCAAAGAGCAGTGGGTCTCTCTTCTTCATTTCCTCATCGCTGAAGTATTCACCAGCAGTCACAAGTCGCTTCATCGCCTCATACCTGCAACATGGCACATTTAAACTGCTTAGATTAACGTATTTACCTGGACGTTAGTTAATAAAGCACCTTTCACCAACTTCTAAAATGCACAAAACCTGAACCTTTCCAACAGCTACATATGCTACCTTCTCACATTTTACTTAACTTGCTCTGTAGCCTCAGAACTAATCTAAAAGCTTTAAAAACTCTAGGGTGCTGCTATGCTTCAGTCATTTAAACAAATTTCCTTTCTAAATTGCAAATTATAACTACTTAAAAAATTTGTATACCTGCAAAAATATTTCACATGCTTTTCCTACGAAGAAAACGTCATCTTATAATACCAGTCACATACCTCCGGTTCTTGATCTTCTTGCTGTCATTTGTAGCAGCGCTGAAACTACGGGTTAACTCACGTAAATGGAAGTCAACAAAATAGTCGCCCCGAAATGGTTCAAAGTACAAAAGGTCATCTTGTATGAGGTACTTTCCATAACGTTCTAGAAATGTTGCCGGTTTTCGATCAAGAAGTTCTGAGGCGATCGTAAACTTCTCAGAAAATGTGAGATCTGGATCGGTCATCAACTGCTGTTTAAAGAAAGCGTCAGTTGCAGCAACTCTGTTCAGCATTGACTGTCGAACTTCACGATTGTAAGTCACTGTTTCGTTTTCAACAGGGCTTGTAACTGAGTTGTTTTCTTCAGATCTCTCCTCTGCATTATTCAAATCGACCTGCATTGCACATATGCCGTCTTCCTCACCTACTCTCTCTACACCGCGATGGTATCCTTCGCTGGTAAGGCCACCAGAGCAAAACCTGTCACTTGTATTCATTCTGTAATACAAGCACAAACAAGCTTGTTAATCATATAATCAGATTTCATCTAAAATCTCAATTTCAGGATTTTTCAGCTAACCTGGGATATGGTGTCCCCAATTGGCTTTGATCATCTAATAGGTTTAGAGTTTCTTAAATACTTTTAATATACATAGTGACATTTAATATACCAAAGTTCCTGCTGGGATCAAACAGTGCTATTAGTTTTACCAAGTCTTGAAAATGGACCAGTGAACAATAGTGAAGGATGGGCTTTTTCTGCAGCAACCAACCAATGCCATCAGGAAAAAGTTAGCTAAGTCAGCTGCTACTGAAGCTGCTATTGGTCCAAACTGTCTTTTCAATTTGCATTCTAACGCATGCATCCACGCGTTCTCCATGTTTTGTTTGTGTACCCGTACTTCAACGTCATATGAATCTACAAAACTGCGAACTGCAGAATGCATGAAAATGCCGCCTTCTAAGTTCTCCCGTTTGAAATAAGCACTACATCCACTGGATACGAGCTCCCAGAAGGATATATTGTACTATTATACCTTCCATGGTTGTGACAGTCTGATCAGCTACTGGAACCAAAAAGCCTTGTGCAAATCATCCTTTAATGCCACTGAAGACCCAGTGGTCATCTTGCCACTGACCTCTGTGGTACTTACGATGAAAGAATTTACTTACAGAGCTCTGTTTCCACAACTATCGCCTGTCTGTCTTTGTCAAAACCTCCAACTTGGATTGGATTCCCGTTGACGGGTCCAGTCTACTTACTTAATTTGTTGATAGTCCTTCCAGCGCTTGCAGCGCCCTAAATTTCTCTCGCAGTCTGGCGTGGCCATATTTTTTACAAGTAGGGCGACCGCAGTCGACCGTTTCTTTAGGATTACCAGAATTTCTATAGCGCTGTTATTACAATGCATTAGGCATCAATCGGTGGCACTCCAAAGTAGATTCGCAAGCCAATCAACTTCAATTAATTGAAGTCTGTGCGATGAGACATACAAGCAATCGAAGGAGAATAAATCATCCTCAAACAAAAATTTCTTCAGTCGAGAAAAAAAGATACCAAGAACCCAACCAACCAAACAGATTGTGGAAGTGTAAGCCTTTGCGCAGCAAAAGAAAAATCCTGCTACCCCGAGCAGTAGTCACTGGATCACGGCAAGACAATCCGAAGATTCAGTGAAAAAAGTGACAATAAGAATGGATTCATGTTGCAGCCTAAATTTCAGTTATTGTTTATTGTATTACGAAAGTAGCCAAAAGTGACTTTAACAACCTTCCACACAAATTATTACAAGGTGAGCAAAATTATTAAAACAAATTCCTCACTTCACTTGTTGACATCCGCCATTTTAACTAAGCATGGCAAGAACTTATTTTATAGCGCTATTTGTTTAATGATAAGTCCAAGAAACGTGTTGTCCTTCCAATCTCTCAGATTATATCGAATTCTTCAGAATTATACACTTACTAACACCTACTAACGTATTGATTATTAATGCAAGTTTGTTTTTAAAATTAACTTCTTGATCTTTGGAGGCCTTTTGGTGGCTAAAGGTTACGTTGTAAGCCTAATGTTTTAAATTTATCGAATATAACAGCTTACTGGCGTTTCACACTGTTGCTATTTAGACCTATTCCGAAACTTATCCAACAACCTAGTTCTTGCGTACTAGACACTTTGTTTAACACTGACAAATAAGCTGGGCTCTCTAACATTAGATTCATTGAGTCCACAAAGGGCAAGAATTGTTCCGTTTTGTGGAAACGGGTGGCCTGTTATGTGGGCGGGCCTTACAAACCTCCAGCGATCATCGACTGATGCCTAGTGCATATTGACAATGGCGCTACAGAAATCGCTCGATTAGATTAAACAATTGCGGGCGTTTGTGAACGTTCCTGGTTTGACTTGAATTAAACTGTTGAGCACAAAATAAATACTAATTACTTACTTACTTAGAAAACGGCAACAACAACAACAACAACACGCTCTATGCGATTGGTCGATCATGATGACGTAGTAAACTGTAACCATGGCAACTAGTCGAAGCTAACAGTGTTATGACGTCACTATCGAATCCGCCGCAGAGAGAAGGCTTCATAGACGAAAATTTCGATCGTTAATACATCTTAATTTCGTTTTTATTCGCATCCTGTATTCAGGTGAGTTCAAATTTCAGTCGTAAGTCTTATTCGACTATTGCCAGTACACCATACTATGTTGCGCGATGTTGCGTATTTTATTAGGGCCGTCTTTTTAAAAACGATTGTTACACGGACGACTTAACATTATTTGAAAGCGTCAGAGATGTTCATATATGGTGTCGTTCTATAAGCGACTCATTAAATTTAAATATGTAAGTGAAATCTGAAATGAACAAATGTGCCTGGATAGATTAAAAACTAATCACACATGATAAATTTTATGATTAAAATGTCAGATAGAGCTGTACATGAACCGTATACCAGGTTGTGAATTGTACCCAGCCAGCCCATAAACATTTCGAGAAAATGTTGTCCCAACAGAATTGTCCCTTGCAACGTTTTTGTGCTGGCGGAGTAAGAAGCAGAGGAACTAAGCTTACCTCCACATAGGTTTAGGTCTTCCTCTGATGCTGTTAAAACAGATTTTGGACGTGATTTCAGAGACGTACGCAGAAAAAGGCGGTGCAGTTTTAGTTAAGCACAGTAATTTTATCATCATTTTCTAGTTTGCCAGTTTTTTAGATACCCTTTTAATTTTATTTTTATTATTTTTTTTACTTTCCTATTCATCGAAAAAGTTTTGAGGGAGCATAAACCCGCAAATTCCCGTGATATTTAGTCTCCCGTGGTCTTACTAAGCGTAACGATGTGTTAACTGCAACGATGATGACGACGACGATGACGACGCCGACAGTGATGATAATGATGATGACGTCGACGATGATGATGATGAAGACGACGACGATTGCAGGTTTGTCCTGATGATGAGAGGAATCGTCGTAGCGGCGTTGGCGATTGCGCTGGCAGTGGTGCTGTTGCCTGAAACGTTCTGTGCCGTGACGAAGGCCCCGGCGGGCAAGGCGACGAAGAAGGCCGCTACAACGGCTGAAGACGACGATGGCGGTGTAGGAGCCAAAACCCAGCCCGGGCCAAAGCCTACCGAGGCCGTCGCTACACAAGGGGGTGATCAGGCGGAGAAGGCCGGCTCTGACGGTAAGCTAACGAACAGGGACAGCAGAGATATAGGCACCGTCGGACAAAGAGGCAGTCACACGTACAGACACGTCAGTGCACAGACAGACCTCGAAGTTCCTGTAAGGAAGAAAGAGGTGGACAAATAGATAGAGAGGCACAGACATGGAGAGACATAGGCGACATTTATATAAGTTAATTTATTTAAAGCACTTAATTCGACCTTAAAGTCGAGTACTCGGAATCTGAGACGTAGATATGTGTGTGTGTGTGTGTGTGTGTGGGTGTGTGTGAGTGCGTGCGTGCGAACAGACAGACAGACACGAATAAAAAAGTTCCTAACTATTGGCATTCAAAAAGGAAGGGTCGCTTTGGCATTGAATGTCCGTTTAACATCAGGAAAGAAGTTTACCAAGCAGACCAAGGCCTGCAGCTACAGATGAATGGATGCAGGTGGGAGACATGAACCCCAACAAAAGCCGAGTTAACTATAGTTCATACATCGGATGATGAAGACATCATCATCATCATCATTTCTTTCATCGTCATCATCAGAATCATCTTCGTCATCGTATTCATTTATTTTATCATTGTCGTCGTCGTCGTCATCATTTGTAAGTTCCTAACTGTTGGCTTTGGCATTGTGTGAATTCTGTGCAGAGCCATCGACAGAACACCCCGTCGACACCGACCCCGGCAGCGGCAGCGGCAGCGGCACCTCTGGTATAAAACCGGGCAGCAGATTGTTAGCCAGCGCCCTGGTGATGGTCCTCGTTGCGTCGGCCCTGGGTCGCTGCTTCAGCGTCTAACCACCGGAGCCGCTGCGATGTTTAGCCAACGGAAGTTTCCTTTCTTTGAGCGATGATCCGAATTTCATATGAATTGCTTTCTGGTTTTAACATTACTTGCACGCTATTCGATTGATATACAGTTCCTCATATTTTATTTTTTAATGATCTGAATGTGTGTTTTGCGCCTGTGTTAGCCTCTCTTATTATAGTCCTAGATAGTCATAGTAACTATATTACATTGTCTATATTCGTGTAGAAGAGAACATTGTTTGGCATAGCAGTATGCCGCTGATGAATTCTGTATATCTGTATATAGAATGATTGCCTCTTGCGACACTCGCCTAAATAAACTAAGCATGTAAAAGTCTGCGCTTAAATGCATTCAAAAATAGATTCTTTTCTTCATTTTACACAAAGTGTTATTATGAACACCAACGTAAGTTTAAAGCAGTTTAGAATATGTTAAATTGTTAAACGCCGTTTTGAATAGGCCTATGCTGTTTAAAACCATTTTGAAGATTCGTGTCCCTTAAAAACAAGAAAACTTCAGGAGCGTGTTTCCTGAGAATTTGACGCGCTTAGGTCAACCGCCAGTGCAGAACTAGAGGTAGCGCAGGTCACGAATAATAGGCTGATTACATCAGCCAGCGTGCCTATAAACAGTTGGTGGAACGCATTTGGGCCCTTTAAACGGTCATATGGGAATGTAGGCCCCATATGGTCGTGCAGACAGGATATGATACAATTTTGTGATTCGAATATAGGTTAATTTTCGGCGATTAAATTATTGCGCAACTTCCTTTCATCGGAGCGATGAAATATAATCGTAATCGAACCTCGGTCGTCTGGTATCTAGTCTGCAATGAGGTCATAGACTGCTTCTCTTTGGCGTTCAAGATCATAAGTAGTAAGGGGGGACATGTTTTCTTTCAGGCATGTCAATCCAGATATTATACTAATCTTTCCTAAATGAGCAATTAGGTGGCCGCATAACACTATTGGATCAAGATGTGAAACGTGCACGGTTTTCTATACCGACCGCATGACCTCGACCCTGCTCATTTTCAACAAATTTATCCAGTGAGATCCTTCACCACCGTGATCGTTTGAATGGGCGCCAAGACATTTAAGATCCCCATGCACGGACCGCGCTAGTCCGAGGTTAAAATTTCTGAAATATAGCCACGATCGGTGTGCAATCCTCGCTTTTTATTTTTACGGGCGTTGAGGCATTCGTAGTTTTTAAAGAATTGCCCACAATGGAATTGCTTCACTGAATGGCTCGGTGATTAAAGCGAGGCAGAACTAACAAATCTTGAGGCATTCTGTTGCAAAGAAAGCTTGAATTACTCAACATACTCACCAGATAGCGCACAAGTAACCGAGGTTAAAAGCGTCCCTTCCTTACTCCCGTTCTTCATCAATGGTCGCCATTTTGGTATATTGCGACGTTGGAAAAAATGACAATTTCAACAAAATTACAAGTAAACGATTCGACCTAATTCCTTCTGAATACGACATTTTTGTGGCGATAGAATCAGCCGTATATTTCGCCGCCAGTTTTAGTCGTTCTATTTTGTATCTTCTGAGAGTAAACCAGTTATTTTGGGAGGGTTGTGTCGAGACCAATAGTCTTCGTGACGTGCTTGTGTTTCCGGTCGTGCTAATTACATCTTCCACCAGGGCTGCCGTTGCACCGAGTTCTGAACGCTGTCATAAACGCTGTACTTCAGTTTCATACTCAAGCTGTTGTGTGTGATGTTGTCGAAATATGAAACTCGGCGATCAGTTTTTGGACAATGATTGATAAGGAGTACTGAATCCGATTGGAATGTTGTTTCCTTGCAGCTTTACCTGTAACTGTGAACAAATTCAGGGCGGTATGTAAATGATCGGTCACAGTAAACTATAGATACGGTAATTTATGGTTTTAGCCTCCGAAAATATTTTGTAAATAAGTTGCAACGCCTTAACGTCGCAGCTTAAAAATACGGATGCACAGTTAAGTGTAACGTCAAACATAACTTACATTGTATGTTATAATCTCATGAGAGCAAGACTGAAAAAGTATTAAAACCTGTAATTTCTAGTATTCGCAGATTGTTTGATTGTGGCTGCATAAACGCTTGTGTTCTTTTTTTATCGTACTTTTTGGACTTTTAAGATTGTGCAAGGATCATTTACAACTCTTTTTGAAATTGGCTATTCTGGAATGTGATACTATAAAAGTATTAGATGCTTTGAATTTTGGGACACTGAAACAATATAGTTAATTAATTAATTTGGGACATTAAAATGATAAATTACCACGAGTAGAATATGCCAAATGCAGCGTTGTGAGATTTGTGGAGGCAAATAAAGATTGGCAAAACAAATAAACCAGCTAGTATTTCTCTCAGCATTAAGGTTAAAACCCACAAAAATGGAGCTGAACGTTAGTAAAAGCCACTAAATCGGAGGACTGGATGCCAAAGAGATGTTCTTGGATTGTGTCTGTAGAGAGTAGTTTTTGTTTTAATAGCATTAATGCTCATTTAAACTGGAACTGCTTCTTTTATTGAACCGCATTTCAAGTGCCCCACTGATATTTTCTGGGTCCTACAGATGGTATCTTTAGCATATTTGCATTGTAGTTTGACCTGAGAAATGACTTTAAAGTTGTGTTTTGGAATGTGTTAGAAAGTGGGGCCTGTCCCAGAACCTTGTATCAATAACCCAGCTAATCTGTTGACTTTGCTATGTTTGACTGAGAGAGGGGCATGCTAGCCAACTCGTTAGAGTGCTTGGCTTGTAGCGCAGAGAGTACAGGTTTGAGCCTTATCTGAGACAGTTGTTGTGTAGGGACCTTTGAGTGAGTCCTTCATTCACAATTGCTCAGCACCATTGATTGCTGCTTAGTCATTTTGATAGTAGCACTTAATGAGACAAGTGTAGAAGTAATATTAGTATAGTCCAGTGCATGGTCAGCTGTAGTTTCCAAGGATTGATATATTTTACTAAAATCACACATTTCTTGGAGACACCTATAGCATGGTTATCATAATACACAAGTCTTCAATCAGTGGTTAAGTACTTCTGGGCAAAACTGCATTCCAAAAGAACATTTCATTGGACGGTACGAATTGAAATGCATGAGGCTAGAGACTCACTCATGGATGTGTGTATGTGTGTATCCAAAGACTTATATAGCACATTTTAAGAACCTCACAAAGGTGCTGTGACATGACTGTCTGAAAGGTGCATTGGAATTCATGGGATTCATCAAGACTTCCGTGGAAATAGGTTTATAGACAGATGTTCAGATGAACGTTTTTGAATAACTTTTGTGATGGTGAATTGTTTTGTTGTGCTCAGTTGTCCAACGACCTGACAAACCTCACTGTTAAATCTACGTAGTGTGGAAACAAAATGGATTTGAACAATGGACAACATACAGATGGACCTCCATCCAAGAAAATACGGCTGTCGTCGCCTGATCTTGGAGATATTGCGGGTAAGAAGTGCGCAGAACTTTGGTGTTTAGTTTTGGATAAACGAAATGGATTTTATTTACTTCTGGTGTTGTTGGTAAATTAAAGTCTTGTGTATTTTAAGATATTCTGTTGGTTGTGAATTTCATTGTTGCGGTGGAGCATGGTAGATTATCTATCTATTTATATAGCACCATCTGGACAGGAGGCCAGCGCATTGCAGGATTTGCAATTTACTTCCCAGCTTACACTGGTACCAAATTATACTGCTTGATGACAGAGGCATGGTGTGTGCAAACAACTTGCCCAGGAGTTGAACTGCAACCGCATGGCAATTGACCAGATGCATTGCCAGTAGACCACTGTGTCGCACAGGTGTAGCAGTGCTGACAGTGAATGAGAATACTGAATTATTGAACACATTTTTTGTTTGCCTTACCTGAAACTAAGTAAGAATTTGTGTGTCTCTGTTCAAAGATTGGAATCTTGTGAGTCAGTTCAACTCTGAGCTTCCCGAAGAGTTGGGCAACCTGTCAACAGGTACATCGGCTATGCTGAATGGCCTCGGCGGGGCTCAAACCAACCAAGATACCACTGCCAGCCAGGCCTTCAGTCACCTGTCCGCAGGTTTGTCGCTCGCCTCCATACCAGTGCCGCAGTCATCTGTGGCGTCCCTGTCTCCACAGCCGTCGGTTGTGTCGTCGGTGACGACCATTGTATCATCAGGCGGCATCCAGATGCGACAGTTTCCCCAGATCACAGGGCAGCTGCCCCAGGGAACACTCTTTACAAGCTCAACGCCAAACCTCGGGAGCGTAGTGATGAATCTCAACAACAGCACGGGAAATGCTCTCGTCTCATCTCTCGGAAACATTGTCTCGATCCAGCGACCACGCTCCAACATCATGGCCGTAGTGACGAATAACCGACCGACCGGAACGCTGGCGCTGTCACAGAATGGCAGCGTCATGCTGGCGCCCAATACATCGGTTGGCAACACGCTGTTGCGGTCGGTCTTGCCTGGCCGATCCTTGCCCTTAAACAGGATGATCCTGAACGTGAACACTGACCACCAGCAGACCGTGACGTTGCAGCCGTCCTCCGTAACGCAGTTTCCGTCACTCGTCGGAATCCAGCGGAAGGTGCCAGTGGCCGCAAGCAGCGCCAGCTTCACTCTGCCGGGAACCAATCCGGTTTCGACTACGCCACAGTTGGGGTTGTTGGCACGAGGTAATGGGGTGCCTGCTCAACCATTGGCACCTCTGCAGGTAAGATATCTGTTATGATCTCATATACATAAGTATGTATGTACTTGTAATTGTAATTTGTGTGGCGCCTCTTCAGGTTGAACTCATCAGAGGCGCTCTTTGTGCTAATGATGTTAACTGTCATTAAGAACGAAACATTCGTCCATTAGTAAACATTGCTGAGATGACTAGAAGTCACCAGTGACAAGCTGATATCTTAAGAGTTGCATAGTGCACTGCAAGAACCGCTCAGAGGAAACGTGTCAGTGGCCAAACTGTGTGAAAAGAACAAGAGAGGAAGAAGACACACATGTTGTTGAGTTTCATGAATTAACATTAACAGTCAGGGCCTTCATCATCATTGGCTTCTCAGTGGTTATAAATTTAGAGATGTGTAAATTTAGAGGCCTTCCATCACATCTTAACATATTGTTTCCTTCATATCGCCCTCCTGCATTCTTACGTTCTTCGTATGCTGGTTTGCTGCAAGAACTTGGGTTCAGGACAATTGTAGTATTTCATGCCTTTAGCTGCTGTGCTTTCGGAATTGTCTATGACAAAGGCCCGACGTGCAAACTCGCTATCATCTTTTAAATCACTTGTTAAGACTCGGTACTTTTCCCTGGCTTTTGCATGATTCTATCTTGGCCGCATAGTCAGCAAACATCCACACCTCAGATGTCAGCTCTGCTGACATCTCATGCATAGTAAGTGCTTTAATAAATAAATATTTTTTTGGTTGGGAACAACAGTGGGTTTGTCCCCAATATTTCTCAGCATTTTGTAATTTCAGACACCCTGTGAAAATGATGAAAGAGCAGTAATAATATTTCTGGGGTGTGAATTGCTATGAGATAGGCGAGTCAGTTTTTGGGAAAACATTATAGAGTGTTGATAAAAACTTTGAAGACTAAAATGTAGTGAAAATTTCTTTTAAATAGATGCGTCACGAAAGGCCTGATGATTAAAAACCATCTTAAAAATTCGTGGCTAAGTTGAAGAGGTAAAGTACACAGGAAACTCCCTATAATTCTGCCTTCTGGAGCCATCTCAAGTACTGCCTGGTTGCATCGTAATGAGATGTTTTTGTAGAAGCTCGACTAAACTGCAGTCCATGTACCTACAGTCCATGTATCGAACCGTGTATTATCAGAATTCAATTTTATAATGAAATGGTTTATAAAGAAGCATCTAACACGTTGTTGCTGTATGCTTTCAGGTCCCAGGTCAGCCGTCAAACGTGACAAACACCGTCGGCTCGAGGCAGGTGCGAGCACAGACTTCTACAGAGTCGGAGAAATGTCGGATGATACAGCAGCAGCTGGTGCTTTTGCTGCACGCTCACAAGTGCCAGCGCCGCGAGCAGGAGAACGGCCTTTCAGCCGTCCAGCTGATGGAGTGTCATGTGCCACACTGCCAGACGATGAAGGATGTTCTCAAGCACATGGGTGACTGCACACTTGGCAAGGCTTGCAAAGGTCAGTGCTGGCCTTGGAACTTCTGTGCTGGTGATTGTTACGGCGTTCAGGGCTTCCATTTACTTCTGTAAAGCTGATTATAAAAAGGCAAAAGGCATGTAGTATTCTTCGTCTAGAGATATGCAGTCAGGTTTTTCATAGTACCCACCAGAGACCTGCATTGCGCAGGACTCCAGTATAATGTGAAACCTCCCCTTTCTGCAGTGCTGTTCGATTCTAGAGGATGCTGATCATTTGCTGTCTGTGTTTTGTCCCTTTCTGAGCTGACCTAGCGTAATCTGATTCTGTTCTAGTGTGATGCACATTAGAAATTCAACTCGTAACTCTTTTGAGCCAATCTAGTCTTACTTGTCACAGTATTTACTGTAATTGCTTAGTATGTCTAACCTAATCTTGTCTATCCATCAAGATTTACAGCACAGAAGCCATTAGTGACAACTCTAGGAGTTGAACCCACAGTCATCTGATCTTTTTGCAGGTAACTTGTGGGACGTGTGTCTTGGCCTCATAAGCTGCACTTGTCCTCAGAGACGTGTCCTTAAGTCTGTAGATCTTCCAGTTGGAAGTCCAATGGCTGCCTTACTTAAGCAATTGGCCACCGTGACTTCATTATTATTCTCTGTACCTAGTTAAGTGCCTAGGGGCTACATAAAATCAGTACGGAGAGAAAAGAAAAATTGTTCCTGTGATTAGTTTTTATCCAAGCTAGAATAATTCTTTAACAATAAAAACATTATTTTTACAACTGTTGTTATTATTATGTTATTAATCAAGGAAAATAAAGATGTGGCAGTGCAAGTTGTTGTCCTTAGCAGATGCAACAATGATGAATGTCTTGTTCGATTCCAGTGCCACATTGCGCCTCATCCCGACAGATCATCACCCACTGGAAGAACTGCTCGAGGAACGACTGCACCGTCTGCCGCCCAATCAAGGGGCCACAAGACAGCAAGCGCGGTGCCCTCAACAGTCGCCCCGCGCCTCCAGTAACCAACCGAGCAATCCCGTCAATTTCTGCGACTGATGCACAAAACCTAGACCTCGCCCGTGCTTGTGCTGCGCTCGACGTTTCTCCTCCGAGTGCTTCTTCTCTGCAGCAGCAGCAGTCGATGCAGCAGGAATTGCTAGCGGCAACGCTGGCGTCGGGTTCTGCGACTTTGAACACGGTGCCAGCAGCAGGGAGCACAACCCTGGGTAACACAAATTACTTGGCCATAACGGAGGCAATGGCCAACATTCAGCAGACCAAGGGCACAGCCGAGTTGGTGACCGGGTTGAACCCATTCGTGCTGGGAATGGGAGATCGGGTTTCCGACATGGGTGACGGGGTTGGAATCGGGTTTGGGACGGTGACTGCAGTGCCGAACCAGGAGAAGAGTTGGCACGAAAGCGTCACTCCGGACCTACGAAACCATCTCGTCTACAAACTGTGAGCCATCTGAAATTCGTTTCTACTACCAGTTTACATCCTCAATAATGTTTCCATATTTTTCTTCACTTTTTCATATGGCTTACACTTGTTAATGCATGTTGATGTTAATACAGAGCCACAGTCCTCTATCTGCCACTCCTGTTGACAAGCGTTTTGTTTGTAAAGGGCTCTATATAAAGTGTCCAGATACATTTATGTGCGTTCGTCTGACAGGCATCAGATGACATGTTAAGCAGTTGCTGTGAGGGAAATGTAGTTCGTCTTGCATGTGCATTGTGTGAAGTTGACAGATGAACCAGGGCTTTGTGAAGTACCATGTTATTACAAGACGTTTGCATATGACATTTGCATATGTTTGCATCGCATTGCTTTACAGATGCAGTCATGTTTTAGAAGAAGTAGAAGCACAATCCCTGTTTGACAACCCTGAGTGGCAGCAGTGGCTATGAACTGCTAGAGACTTCATTTTTCATGGCCTCGGCTTGTGAGGAAGGACGGCTGGTCCTCTCAGTAGCTGTCCACGTCTTAAGCCACTGTACATCTGAATTCATGTTACAATGGTATGTGTTTAAAGGAAGATATAGTGTGTCTGTTTGTATCTGTGTGTGTCTCTCTGTGTGTGTCTGTGTGATCATGATTCTTCAGTGTTGTGTGTTTCTTTGACCAAACTTTGTGATCTTGGTTACAGCGTTCAAGCAATATTTCCGACACCCGATCCGAATGCTCTGCGCGACAAGCGAATCAGCAGTCTAGTCCTGTATGCGCGGAAGGTGGAAGCCGACATGTACGAGACTGCGACGAGCAAGGCAAGTATTGTAGCAGGGGCTGAACTGAGCAAACAGAAATGCAGATTCAGAATTCATAGTGAATTATATGGAGAAAGAGAATTTTTCAGAAAGAGTGAAGCCAGTCAGTCTCTTTCCAAATTTCCAGTGTTGTTTTATTTTCTGTATTTGTTAAGCACCACTACCTAATGAGTAAGCGTCAGTCATTAGCATTGAGCAACTGTGGGTGAAGGACTTGCCCTCAGGGTCCCTTGCACAGATCCCACACTGTGAGGCAAACAGTCATACCAATTGGCTCCCGGTCTCACAGGTACTGCTTTGTTCTCCAGTGATGACGGTGATAATGGTGATAAAATTTTGGGTTGTTAATTGATTTTTCCAGGAACAGTACTACCTTTTCTTGGCAGAAAAGATTTACAAAATCCAGAAGGAACTGGAGGAGAAGCGCCAGAAGCGAATACAGGAGAAGATGGATACAAATGTTGCAGGAGGAGCGGCAGTGGCAACAGCAACAGTCGGTGGTCAGGATCAGGCCAGCGTTGTCGCAGTGTCGTCTTTGAACCCAGCGACTATGAGACCTCAGACACCAAGTAAGACCTTAGAATTAGATACAACAAATTTCTCCTGTTTCTTGGCTTACGTTTTGAAGTTGCTTGGTCTTTTGTCTTATCATTTAATTTTAATAATTTCAGTTTAAATAATCCTATATCTTTAATGCCCTGCAAGTATAAACTTAAGACTGCTCTGTTTCAACTTGCCTTAGAATTGAATACAAGTATTTATCCTGTTTCTGTTGCATATGTTTTAAAGCTGCTTTATCCTATGATTTCTTTAACTTTAATCTTCAGGTCTAAACATGTGACGTCTCAGCCTCATCTTGTTTACCTGCTGTTGATGACTTCTGCTTTCCCTGACCTGTTGGATTTTGACTCGGATTCTCTAAGGGATTATGATTTTGGATGGTGATGCTGCTTGAAGTGACCGTCGATTGATGTATGGCAAGTGTGCTTCTGAGTCATCACTTGATGTGCTCTTGTGAATTTCTAGGGTTGAATCTGCCAGCTGGTTTTCGACTGCCACTGGCCAACCACGTCTTGAACGGGCCAATTGTTGGTGCTTCTTCCATGTTTCAGTCGGATGCTGTTGCTTCCTCAGGGACCCTTGCTACAGGTGTGACGATGTCTACTGCGGGCATTCTCTCTCAGGTAATGGTTTCACTTGCATGCGTCTGATTATTCTAGGAGGTTGTTTCGTAATTTAAGGGAATTTATTTATACTTTTACTGTTTGAAAAATGTTATATTTTAAAATATTTCAAATTGTTATTTGTTATTTACTCAGTGATTTTACAGAGAATTGCAAATAATAGTTTCTTTTTAAAGGTTCAGGCACGATTCATTTTAATTCTTTTTCCGTTTTGTATGTTTGAAAAATCAGAGGCAGAATCAAACAAGAATCTAATTTAATCTGAAAACTTCTTTAGCGCCGTTACTGTTATATGCCTTACTTCAGTCAATGGACACTTTTAAGCAAAATTGCATTGCAAAAGGAATGAGGCTTTAGTCTTTTAAATAATTTCTACATTTGTCATTTCTGCAGGGCCTAGAAATTTCCTCACATTAATTAATGTTGCTAGAGTAATACATAGTAAAGAGATGTTGGTGATGTAGTGATATTCGCAGGACTCATTCAGGTGCCCTGCTATTAACTTGTGCTGTGGAAATAGTTTGGCACCTGTTCAAGATATCTTTAAGGATTTTGTAAAGCGGCACTAGGTGTAAAAGAGGGGGAATGCATCAAATCTGAGAGGATGGTTTGATTATGAGACGATCATTGTGAATATCTTGTGTGGGTTGCGTTTAGTTGCCTGGCTCTGTCTTTGCATCAACATCGTCATCTGGAGTGGAAAAAGCTCAACAGAATTTCCAGGAAGCACTGGCCAAGCAGATGGTGCAGGTGAGTAGTATGAGGAGAAAGTGTGGCAGTCGTGGCATGACAGAGTTAAGGGAATTGAAGGGATTAACATTGATCTACTGAGGAAACGTTTAGCCTGGCTATGCCAGAGACAAAATTAGAATAGAAAGAGTGGGTGATGGACTAGATTTGGATGTGCAGAGGATGAAAGAAATTGTGACTTTTAACGAGGCAGGGAAAAGTGGTTCATTTAGAGGGAGAAGTTAGTGATGTCATGTGATGCAGAGGTCGATTGAATGCCTTTTTACGTTGAGTTTGGATTTGTACTTTACTCTGAGATGGTTTCTGTGTATGGACCTTTGGAAAGTCCTTCTCACTCATTCTGTTATAGATTACTTTAGAAGTCTAGTTAAACTGGAATTAGCCTTTCTTTAGTCTTGCATTTAAAATTTATTATGCTTCTGAGTTGTTCTCTCAAAGCTTTCTAAGTAAATTTTAGCTTTTTATTATTGACATTCTTAAGTTAGTTGTATGTTTTTTTATTGTCCAAGTGTAAAAATATACCAGAAACTCATTATGATGCAATCTTTGGGAGTCATATGAAAAACTTCCTTACAGTTTTTCTGTGTTGTAATGTGGTCATTTTCTGTTTGGGATTTAAGTCCTTGACAATGTTATATCAGAATATGTGTTATAATGAAGAGCATTATAAGAAGTTTCCAGTGTACCGCTGTTCAACAATGAACTTAATTGAACTGTTGTTTTAGCTGGAACAGAAGCAGTCATATGGATCATTGAATGTGACTGGAACATCGCAGTCTTCAGTCGAATCCTCACGTGCCACCTCTTTCCAGATCTTACAGAAGCAGCTGTTGAGCAGCATCTCCCAACAATCACAGCAGCAGCAGCAGCAGCAAAAGACAGGTGCTACCTTACCTGCATCTCAGATAACGAGAACAGTGCCAGCAGTGGCTGCGACTACTCTCTCCTTGGTTGCAGACCAGGCACAAGGAGTGCCATCATCTGGCTCTCTGTCGATGAAGTTCGACGCTGGCATTGGCCTCTCGCAGCAGCATTCTGTGGCACTTGAGGCTCGAGACATCAAAACAGAGATAAAGATGGAAGTCGAAACATCGGCAGAAATTAAGCGTGAAGCCAACGAAAGACCAAACGATCTTGAGCCGATGAAGATGGAAGGTGTTGAGGAGACATCAGGTGCTCAGCTGGACAGCTCTTTTGACGGCACCAAGACGGAGGCTGATGTCACACCACCTGCAGCACTCAACCCTATTAACAAGAAATGTAAGTGAGGCTCTTATAAGTCGTGGTACTGGTACGAACTGGGTGACATTGTTAACTGTCTTCCGTAATGGGTGGGTGTTGGATTGTAGTTGTGTCTTTAGTTCAAAAAGGTCCATCAAGTAGGTAGGCATAAAAACTTAGCTGTTATTTTACCTACTCTTACTTTCTCTTACCTTATCTTCTCTTGCCTTACCATGCAATCCACCATACCTCCCTTCCCTTCTCTTACCTTACCTTTCATTGTCTCACCATGCAATCCACCATACCTCCCTTCCCTTCTCTTACCTTACCTTTCGTTGTCTCACCATGCAATCCACGTACCTCCCTTCCCTTCTCTTACCTCACCTTTTTATTGTCTCACCATGCAATCCACCGTACCCCCCTTACCTTCTGTTACCTCACACACTCTCAGAGAAAGATGAGGTGTGTTTTGTGCTATATTTCTCCCTCTCTTCTGTAGGAGAGGGGGAGTGAAATGTAAGGGTGGCTTTCACACAAGCAATGTAATTTTGACTTTTCAATTGACCATTTGCACTTTGTCACTTTCTGCAGGTTGGAAGTTGAATGAGCTGCGCCAGTATCTGATGCCGGTGCTGGAGAATCTGTACCGTATGGAACCAGAGTCGATTCCCTTCCGTCAACCGGTCGACCCAGTTGTGCTCCAGATTCCCGTAAGTTGTGGCTGTTGACTTGTTTCTTTGGACTGAGTGGTAATATCTTACCATTTTGCACTGGTGTTCAAACCCTGTTACGTTGAGCCAAGGGGTAATGTACAGGTGAAGTGTGTAACTAAATGTTTATATAGCCCCTTTTATAAGTACCTGTCGAAGATTCGTCACAACAGTGTGTAAAAGGAATGTTTCTCCAGTTGTCATTTCTGTGGTGCAACCATGGTAACAGCTTCTTGCACCCATAGGTAACGATATGCTTTACATTGTTCACGTTTGCGGGTAACTCGTGAACTGGAGCCCAGCTGCTAATGTTGCTTTAAGGTGATATCCTCTGTTGCTCCCCGTTAGTTGGGGGCCATTAAAGCAATTGCCAAAAACTGTTGCAGTTTAGAGAACTTCACCCGAGCTCATTTCTGAACATCAATTTTTTTTGTTTTCGTATTATTTGCCAGATAGCACATAGCACCCGTGGTCACCAAACGATATGAACAAAACCATACCATGCTTGCATCTAAGGCTGTTGTTTTCTGAGTTTACTTGTAAGAAAGTTTTTGTGTGCAAATATCGTATTTGTTGACAGGATTACTTTACGATCATAAAGAAACCAATGGATCTGTCTACGATCAAGCGCAAACTGGACACCGGTCAGTACGCTGAGCCTTGGCAGTTTGTCGACGACGTTTGGCTGATGTTTGAGAATGCCTGGCTCTACAATCGCAAGTCGTCCAAGGTTCACAAGTTCTGCACAAAGGTGTGGATGATTTACTCTCTGGACTTCATGTTGCTTATTTGTATTGCCCTGGCATCTGATGATGAGGTGTCTGTGGCTCTTGCTTTCGTGTACTTGAGGCCCACTGACCATTTCGGCTGATGTTGAGATCTGATATTTGAGTTTGCATCCTATTTTTGTGTTCTCTTTCAGAGATGAAGAGTACTTTCCTTTTCTTTGCATTTTTGGAATGATTGCAGTGATGTCTGATGGAATTCAGCTCTGTCTTTTCCTGAGATGTTCACGAATTGTGCCTCTTTCTTATTGTGCTGGTTTTAAATATAAGGCTTGTCCAAATGATGTAATTTAATACAGCACCCTATTATTTTATTATTATTATTATTATTGTTTCGACATTTATTGATCGCCACTATCTAACAACTGAGCATCAGTTGCAGGAGCTGAGCAATTGTGAGTGAAGAACTTGCTGAAGATAGCAAGTCTCAGGGGAGGCTCAAACTCTACTAGCTGTTTTGCTTCTCAGTTCACCCTTTGGCCACTGTTTATCAGCCTATCTGGGTAACAGTGCCTTTACATCTTTTGTAATGAGTAAAGTAACTGAAACTGTTTTTGTGCATTTAGTTGTCGGAGGCGTTTGAAGCGGACATTGACTCAGTGATGAAATCGCTGGGCTTCTGCTGCGGCCGCAAGTACATCTTCTGTCCGCAGGTGCTGTGCTGCTACGGCAAACCGATGTGCACGATACCCATCAATGCCCCATACTTCAGCTACCAAAACAGGTAACATGCATTGAATGCGGAAGATCATATCTTATTTATCTGCTGACATCTATCTGCTGGTAGTCATTTTGTCTCCCAGCAAATCAATGTTGACTTCCTTTAAGTAAAGGATGTCCTTGACTCTTGTAACATCCTGCATCAGTTTCTTTTGAAAGGCTCTCTGTGAAAGGCCAGTTACATCAGATTCCAGTGTGATAGTAATTTTGTAATTATTAAATATATTTGGATGCCTGTGTATTGCATTTTGTCCATGATTAGCGAGATATATATCTATTTAGTTTCAGAGCTCAAATATTAGATTAAGAAGAAGATTAAGGCGAACGGGGCAAGTTATTTTCCAAGTTCTCAACTGCTAAGAATTTCCACACATGGCATTGACTTTTTTGGAAGTGTTTATTTCTCTCTGAGACTAAGAAAACGAAGTCACTATAGCGTCTCATACCCGCAGCTGCCGTGGGGTTGGATACTGACCTTGTCCTTACGTTACTTTACAGATACGTCTACTGTGAGAAGTGCTTCTCAGAAATTCAAGGAGATGAGGTGGAGTTAGTTGATGATCCAGCGCAGCCGGTTACGTAAGTAGAAATCTTTGATTCTACTCTGGTTTTATTATGACTGTTAAGTTGACGTTGACTTCTGATAATCCATTATCTATAATCAATAATCTAAGGATAATTCTGTTATCACAAGGCAAATTTATATCTTTGGTTTATGTGACAAGCGGCAAACAACACGGCCACACAATGGCCACGGAACACATCGTTTCTTGGTGTGGACTTATTTACCACGGAAATGAGGTTCGTTCAAGTGCAGTCTTGGTTGTCTTGTTGCTTTTTTTTCTGAAGCTTTGATTTGTGAGATGAATATTTTGTTGTTTTCAGGCGAATTAAGAAAGATTTATTCACGAAGTTCACTAACAATGACCTTGAGCCGGAGCAGTGAGCATACACTTGAAATGTTCTCTTTCTATGTTTGAGATTTCTTTAGTTTAGCTTGCCTGCAACACCAACAATCTTTCATCATCATGTTTGCAGTTCAGACCTGCGGCTTCGTGTGAATTTGGCAAATTGCTATTGAGATGTGAAATTTTATTTATGTTACCCTGGAAACCTTTACAGTCTGTGCGTAAAATTGCTTCATGTAACTTCATAAGTTATTTATATAGCTCCTTTTAAGGACTTGTACTCCAAAACGTGATCTCTGCACAACCCTGGCAGCACAGAACAGTCTTTTTGTTTGATGAAGACGAGGCCAGTAGATTGTCATGAGCTTCTTGGCCTTGCTTAGCCTGTTCGCTGTAAGTGATCTAAACTTGGTTCTTTTTGATCGTGGCTTTGTTTACATTACATTGGGAGTGCTGTTGAAGAGGTTTCTCTGAAAGATGTGCTATACAAGTTCGTGATTACAGTTACTATGAGAGGGCAAAGGTAGGGCTATGCTAATCGGGCAGGTGGCACCATAACTTGAACGACAGGTTTTTTAACTTTTTGGCTGAGCTGTTGAGGAAGATACCAGTTACTGAAGCAGATAAGAAATTCTCTACTGAGTTTACATAGTGCTGAAGAATATTAGTTCAGATTCAGATTAAGAGCGTGAATGAACTGATGTGACTTTGTTCTCTGTGCTGTAGGTTTGTGTTGTGTACTCACTGCGGTCGGAAACAGCACACAATCTGTTGTCTTTACATGGAGCAGATCTCATCGGCAGATTTCGTCTGTGACGTCTGCTGCCAAATGAACAACATCCCGAAGAGAACGCTCAGCAAGTACACAGCCAAGAGTAAGTGGACTTTCGCCCGGCCTTTGCTCTGAGTTTTCTTTTTGCTCTCATTTCTGGCATTTACGTTCTCTGGATTTGGCGTCTGACTGAGCTGGTTAAAATAATGGAGCTCACTGTTCGAAGTCACGTCACAGGGACTGTGTTATGACGGGGCATGCTGTCTAAAGCAGTATTAGGTTGATTACGTTTTTCTGTACTTGATTTTCTATTTGAAACCTTGACTGAACCTCATACTAAGGTCAAGTTACAGTCTGTTGTGTTCTGTATTTGTCGGAGTCATTTCTTAAAGCTGAATCAAGCCACCACAGTTCTTTGTTTTATGCATTTTAATGAAGTCATAGCTGAAGCTGAAATAAATTTGTGAGCCATGTCCCTAACACATCAAATCTAATGACTTCCATAGCGCTGTTTTCGTAATGCACGCGATGCCTTGACTTGAAAACTGTGTGACAAGGATGCCTAACAAGAAGATAGATTTTGTTGTATTAAAAACATAAGTGTTTTATTTGAGTAGTTGATCGTTTGAAAATGATGTTGATGTAGAACTGCCACCAACAAAGTTGGGCTCCTACCTGGAGAACCGAGTGAACTCTTTCCTGAAGAAGAAAGACGCTGGGGCAGGTGAGGTGACGATACGAGTCCTTGCCAGCTCTGAGAAGTCTGTCGAGGTGAAGCCAGGCATGAAGTCACGATACTGTGACAGCGGCGAGATGGCAGCCAGTTTTCCATACCAGGCCAAGGCGATCTTTGCTTTTGAAGAGATAGACGGCGTCGACGTCTGCTTCTTTGGAATGCACGTTCAGGAGTACGGGTCGAATAGCCCAGCACCGAATTCCAGGTGAGAGCCGTCAGCATATGTCATCCGTTTTAGGCTCATTTTCTGTGCATCGCTGAAGTGGTCTTAAGTTTCTTTGTCAGTTGACGATGTGTAATGGTTTGCCACTTGTGGTGCTCTGTTTAAATCGTTGTTTTTAAACTACAGCGCTTAAATGTCTTGATCTATTCAATACAGTTCAACTGTGGTTTGATAATACTCTCTCTCTTGTGAAGTTCAGAAGGGCACATTGAAGATGGGTAGCAGGAGATGTTCATACCTACGTTACAAGTCGGAGTATGATAGTTCTGATGATTGTTGTTGTTGACAGAGGTATGTGATAGCTGACCTTTACACTTAACTGTTTATGAACTGAAGGAAATGTTACTGGTACACACCAACTGTTGCTAGGGTGTGCAGTGATTAGGTTTTGCGTATGCTTGTTTTGTTGATGTATATATATATATATATTTGTGTATATATATGTATGTATATAGGTTTTTATGTATATGTACACAATATTTATGTATAGATACCCACATCTGATGTCAGGTCTTTTGAGTGTTTTTGGTGATTTTAAAGCATACTGGTGATTGTATTGTGATTTTTCCATCACCTGGGTTGATTGTGTGTTTGCAGACGTGTGTATTTGGCGTACCTTGACAGCGTAAACTTTTTCCAGCCAAAGATTTTCCGAACGGCCGTCTACCACGAAATACTAATTGGATATCTTGACTACGTCAAGAACATAGGGTAAGCGTAATGTTTTTAGGGATTACTTTTGAATGATTGGCTTAGTCTTCTGTTTTTTCATCATGCAGGTTTTGATCTATCCAGGAACCAGTCGTTGGGCGTGTCCCATAGATGATTGGCATTTTCTTTCTTAGGGTATGTGACTGCCCATGTTTAGGTGTATCTGCTGAGTGATTGGCTTGGACATTCTTTGGCTATTTTCTGGCCTGTGTCAGCATGCCAGGTAAATGATTGGCATTGTCTGTACTCAGGTATGTGATGGCCCACATCTGGGCGTGTCCTCCAGGCGAAGGGGATGACTACATCTTTCACTGTCATCCTCCGGAGATGAAGATTCCGAAAGCCAAGCGACTCCAGGAATGGTACAAGAAAATGCTCGACAAGGCTATCATCGAACGTGTCGTCATTGACTATAAGGTATCAGAGCTCTGCCTCTTTTTAATTTATTTTCAACTATTATTCAATTATTTATTTTATTTATTTTCATTTATTTAACTGTTCATTTGTGCCTTTCATATATACTTATTTATTTTGGCAGGACTGTTTATTTAAATCTCTTTCCAGTCAGCTATGTGTCAGAAACTCAAAGTACTGCCTTGTGTAGAGGAACATCTTTTCCAGTACCTGCAGAAGACTGTGCTGCTGTGAGCCCAAAAGTCACAGCTCGGTTACTGGTTAAGTCTTGTAATGAGTCTCTGATGCATTAAATTTTCCAAATGAACATCTTTAGCATGTGCATCAAAGTGGTATGATTTAATAACAATATTAAATTATTAAAGTTAGGTAACTACTAATCCTTTATTACTTGCCTTTTAAAGGTGCTACATGAATCTCTGGATATCTGTAACAGTGTCAGTCTTTAGACTGATGACTAGTAGTAAATGACATTCAAATAATTAATAATATTGTTATTTAAAATTATTGCTGCATATGATTTTTTGTCCAGGATGTGCTTCGCGATGCAAAGGAAGGCAACATTCAAGACGTCACTCAGATTCCATACTTTGAGGGCGACTTCTGGCCAAACGTTCTTGAGGAGAACATCAAGGAACTGGAACAAGAGGAGCAGGACAAGCGCAGGCGCGAAGAAGTCGAGGCAACGGCCGGTCTTGATTCAGAGGAGTTGAAGCCAGAAGGAGAGGAAGTTGCAGAGGTGTGTAGATTTCTACTCGATACTGTCTCTTTTTATCTGTCTGTGTCTCTGTATGTTTCTGTGTTTTCTGTTGTTCTCTGTGTCTGCCTGTTTTTCATGTATTTGTTTTGCTCTATCTGTCTGCCTGTCTGTCTCTCTGTTTCTCTCTCTCTGTCTCTGTTTCTCTCTCAGTTTCTTTGTTGACAATAAGTAATAATATTTGGTCTGTGTTTGTTTTCCATGTTGCTGCATTGCAGTGGTGTAGGTAATGTAACGTAAGATAAATCTGTGTAAAGTAAGCAGCCATGTATGTACTGCTTTATGATTGGTTTAGGTGTCGCAGACGGGAAAGAAGAAGGGCCAGAAGGGAGTGAGCAGCAAGAAGAAGAACACGAAGAACAAGGCCTCGGCCCAGCGCAAGACGGGCAAGAAGTGCAGCCAGGTGTATCCAGGCAATGACCTCGTCCAGAAGCTCTTCATTACTATGGAGAAACACAGAGAGGTATTTCTGTAGCTCTAGACATGATAGACATCATTAAAAAGCTGTCACCAGGGGGCCCCATGCACTTGCATATGTTACATAGTGGTTATAACATGCATGTGTTGGTGAATAAACAAGTCCTTCTTCAAGGGCAATGGCGTTGTTTTGGCTGGGAGCAGATTTGGATATGATCAGTCATTGGTAGCTGGACTTTCTTTCTTACATTCTGTCAGTTCTGTGATGTCATTCAGGTCTAAATTTAAGACTTATCTAGTTCGACTTGCTTGTTCTCTGTAGCCTAATTTATGGTTTCTCGGACCAGTCAGGTTTTTACCGGGCTTCTCCCATAGATTTTGCTTTACTACAACCTTGCTGGAAGTGACCATTGAGTTTAAGAAGTCTTTAGATTAGATTTGAGAGTTTGCATGAGTCCCAGAGATAGCATTAAAATGAAGCTGCATTATGTGTACATCAGTCAAGCAATGTAACAGTTTAAACAAATATGTTTGACGTTTACAACAGGTATTCTTTGTCGTGCGTCTTCACTCGTCGCAGGCTGCAGCTGCCCTGCCTCCAATCAACGACCCTGATCCTCTGGTAGTCAATGACCTCATGGATGGGCGCGACAGTTTCCTTATGATCGCACGCGAAAAGCACTACGAGTTCTCGTCTCTGCGAAGGGCCAAGTTCTCAACAATGGCAATGCTCTACGAACTGCACAACCAGGGACGTGACAACTTTGTTTACACTTGCAACAACTGCAGGGCCAACATCGAAACACACTACCACTGCAACACGTGCGATGTAAGTCATTCATTCATTCACTCATTCACCCACTGGAACGTTGTTTCTAGTTAACGGTAAATCATTAAGTACTTCGTAAGAAGCATAATGGCGATAACAGTGGCTGCAAAAAATACGTGAATAATAATGATAGTGGTATTGTTTTGCGGTGGTTTGATTTTATGTTTTATGTATCGTTTGGGTTATGTGATTTGTAGATGTGGTGCATTATGTGTCATTTGGGTTATCTGATGTGTAGGTGTGATGTTTCCTTTGATTTGGGTTACGTGATGAGTTATATATCGTTTGGTTTTACTTGGCTACAGGATTTTGATCTGTGCATCACGTGCTATAAGAAAGAGGAGCATCCTCACCCGATGGAAAGACGTGGCCTCGACCTGGATGACGGCAACGCCGAGGCTGACAGCAGCACCCAGCTGAACCCGGTCGAATCGCGACGCCAGTCGATCCAGCGCTGCATTCAGTCGCTGTGCCATGCGTCGCAGTGTCGCGACGCCAACTGCCACACGCAGAGCTGTCACAAGATGAAACGCGTCATGCAGCACACGCGCACATGCAGACGCAAGGTCAACAGTGGCTGCACCATCTGCAAGCAGCTGATCGCGCTCTGCTGCTACCACGCCAAGAGCTGCACCGAGCAGAAGTGTCCCATTCCGTTCTGCCTCCAGATCCGACAGAAACTGCAGCAGCAGCATCTCCAGCAGCGCATCCAGCAGCAGCAGATGATGCGAAGACGAATGGCTGCCATGTCGGCTCCAATGCCCGACCACCGCCTCGTTGCAGCGCCATTCTCATCCTCTTCGTCATCGCAGCCCAGCCCCGCTTCCGTCGCGAAGCCCCCGACGGAGCCTGGTCCAAGTCGTGGCAAAGACAAGCCGGTCTCGTCGTCGGCCTTGCTTGCCGCTCAACAGGTGGAGCTGATCGCCCGACGACAGGCCGATTCCGTTGCCGTTTCTTTTCCTACGAAATCGGATCCAGTACTTGCACAGGGTCCGTTCGTTGCTGCGAAACCTTCGTCACGGATGCCAGATGGTGCTGGCGTCAGCACCGAGCAGGCGGATGGCTGGAAGACCCTCTTATCACCCCTCGCTTCCGTGGCCGCGCCTCAGTCGGCCGAAGAACCGGTTGCCGTGGCGACCGCATCCACGAGCATGGGTGCACATCAGCAGCAGACGGGCGCCGTGCCTCAGAACGTTCTGCAGCAGCGTCTGATGCTTCAGAAGCTGTTTGCGGTGCTGAGGTCACCAGCGACCGATCCAGCTCAGCAGCAGAACATCCTGAAGATGCTCAAGAGTAATCCACGACTGATGGCGGCCTTTCTCAAGCAGGTGAGACAGTCACGCTCTGTCTGACCTCTGTTGCGTATAGTTCATCTGGATGTATCTACATTATCTGCACGCATATCCATTTCGAGTCTGTTGTCTTTATCTCTTCACAGTCTTCACTGGTTGGCAACTTGGAGCTGCAGTTTCTGAATGTGCATTTAATTATGGTCTCTTGTTCAGACAAAATTCTGCCCTCTTACCTGTCCTTCTGTCTTTCTTTGTCTGTGTTTGTTGTTCTTTCTTTGTCTGTGTTTGTTGTTTTGTGCGTCTGTGTGTCTGCCTTTGTTTCGTTGCTCTGCCTTTATTTCTCTCCACTTGTTCCTATCTGTTTATTGTTGTTTGTTGCTGTTTGTCCTTTACTTTGTTTCCTCTGATCTTCCAAGCAAATCTCTTCAGAACTTGTAACATTCATTGCAGACAAAATCATTTAGAGCACTGATTTTCTGTGTTTGACGTTTCATTTCATCAGATGCAAGCGACCCAGAACCTAAAGCGGATGGAACTTAGTGCTGCTGCTTCCTCAGGAGGAGGCGCCAATTCCCAGCAGCCGTCTGCCACTTCGGTTGCACCAGGCCTCGCTGAGACAAACGTGGCCTCCGGTCTGGTCTCGGCCTCGGGTCTGGCCTCGGGTCTGGCCTCGGGTCTGGTCTTGACCCAGCAGCCACAGGACGTCCTAACAACAGCCCAAGCGACACTTCAGATCATGCCAGGACAGCAGGAAACGCTCGGCCTCGGACAGGCGCAGCAGGGACTGATTGGCCTCATCGGACAGGCACAGCAGAGGATGCAAGGTTTGTCCTCGCTGCAGCAGGGACTGACCATCACCAACGGGAACAAAGTGAACATCAGTCTCAACGACCAGGCTAGGATCAACCTGCTCCAGCAGCAGCAGCAGCAGCAGCAGCAACCGTTTCCACAGCAACAACAGCAGCATCTCATCCAGCAGTTCAGTCTGCAACAGCTTCAGCAACTGCAGCTCCATCGAACTGCAGCAGCTGGGGGGGCACCTGCCGCTGGACCGACCGCAGTCGCCTGCACCATCCAGTCTCCCCGACTGCGCATGAACGCCAATCTCATTCGCACGCCTCAGCAGACGACGGTTGCCTCGAACCCCGTCTCTCAGCAGCCTGTTGTCATGGTGACGCTGACGCAGGCAGGGCATCAGAGGCTCACAGGCGTCAACTCTTACCAGCTTCAGCAGAATGCCACCGGATCGGTGGTGGCCAGCGTCGGTCAGAACCTCGCAGTGCTTCATGGACTGCCGTCGCCGCACATGAGCGCCAGTCCACAACAACAGCAGCAGGCGACGAATGTGACAACCCCTGCCACGCGACAATCTCCGATGCCGCGACACTTTGTGACGAATCCAGCCGCGACCCATCAGTTCCCGACGCTGACGATCCACTCGCAAAATGGCGGTGGTCTTGCACCTGGCGACAGACCCGGGTCGACGGACCACGTGATGCTGTCGCAGCTGCCGTCCACCTATCAGATGAACAACGACGGAAGCATCACTCCACTCACTCCGCAGGACCAGCTGTCGCGCTATGTCGAGCAGCTGTGACCGGATTCGGGGCACGTCACCTACCTCTGCTTCCTCATCCTACGTACGTTGATTGAAACGCGACAGTCAGACCACGACTGGCTCCTCATCCTCCTCCTCTGGCAGGCTAGAGAATTTGTCACAAATTTGTACATAGCTGTGTCACGTCAATGTAACACTTATAGGTGGCCGGCCGGGGAGTGATCTTCTCAGGCGTTGGACGTTAAGAGACGTCATATGTTCTTGGACCATAGCATACGTCTCCACTGGTCAAGAACGCCGGCCAAAGACTGTTGTTCAGCACCAGGAATAAACTCCTACTAAAATGACTAGAGAACAGGCACAGTGTTACTATGCTACACCTCAGAGCTGCATGAGTCGGTGCTTGGGGGGGTAGCAGCAGTTAAGCGTAACATCCTGTTGCTCTGAGGTTACTGTCATTTCCGAGAAACGTGTCGCATCTCTGGGCGTGTAAGTTCTTTGGAGAGTGTCGTTGTTTTTGTGTTTTTTGGGACTGACTGTTATATTTGTTCGTGTCTGGTGATTCGGTTCGGGTTTTGATTCTGTGGCCGGTTGGGTTTTCTGTGTGTTCCGCAAAAGCTCAGTTTTGAATTGCGTGTTTTGGCTTAGAGTTAGAGGCAATGTCTTTCAGCTTCAATTAATGCAGTCGACCATTTCAGTAGTCGTAGATGTTTAGTCTGTGTACCCAAGACGTTGCTAGGTTAGACTAGGTTAGCACTGTACGACGTGAACCCACTACCTTTTGTAATCGAACAGCCATGAACCTATTTCTAAGATGCACTGCACTGGATCATTTTAAAAAAGCTTCTGGAACCTTTATGTCAACTTTTAATGTGCTCACTGTAGTTAAGGAATGTTGTGCACATGCTTGGTAGTAGGGCGTTTTCGCTAAATGGGTCAGATTCTGTGATCCAGTGATTGTAATCGAGGTGATGTGCGTACAGTGTGTTAGCAGAAGTGTTAGATCCGCATAGTATGGACTGCTTGTGCTGATTGCACTGCATGCAGTGTTGATTGCACCGTGTCGTCTTGTTGCATGGCTGGTTAGTCGAGGACAGCTTCTGCGTGACTGGTTCTTTTTCTGTGGCTCTGATGTGCAGATGTTTCTCTGATTGAGTCGAGCACATTTTGAAGAACGGGTGTCGTTGTTGACCTTGTCTTGGCACCGGCCTGAGTTTCCGAGTTGATGTTGTTGTGACTGTGGACTAATGTACCTGTGTTTGTTGATTGTCTGTGTTGGTGGCTGGCGGAAAACCGCACTCTTCGATTGTCTGTTTACTTCATTTTACATTAATTTACATTCTCACACTGCGTTACATACAAATTTCGTAGATGGCCTATTTGCTTCTCTCTTGACGATGGTTGCATTCGTGTGCTTTGGGACGCTTATGATAGAAGTGATCACTGATAAACTGTTGAATTGAGAATGCATCATCAACTAACTCCAGTTGAAAGCAAATCTTTAATGGTGTCAATGTGTGTCGGGGCTAATTCACAGTGTAACTGGCTGTAACCATCAATTTACAGCTTAATACGAGAGCATTTGGGTGCCTGCTGTGGAGTGGCGGGTTGTGGTTTTTTTCATGGTTGCTTGTACTTTCCGTTGTCTTGTTGCTTGAGTTGTTTTGGTTTACTTCTCGTGTGTTGCGTTTTGAAATCGTAATTTAACCATGTGCTCTTGCACTGCCTTCTAACTTAACAAAACCCTGAATGAACCGCAAAAGAGCCACGGTCAGATTCACTTTTAAATCGCTTTGCAAGTCACTTAAAGGGTTTTAAGTGAATTAGTTTTGTATGTGCTTCTTGTTTGGGGTCTACTAACTGTATAGGCGCTGCTGCTATATGTACCATGGAGTTTTGTAAATTGGGGGGGTCTGTTTCCATGGGTGGTTACATCCAGTGAGTGGGTGTCGTGCAGTATCTGTTTTGCCTGTCTGTTTTTGTCCTTGGACGTGTAAAAGTTGTGTCTAATGTCCCGTTGGCTGCGACCTTGACTGACGCACAGCGAAGGAATGACTGCATCAAGGTTGAATGCTCCTGTTGGAATTAATCTGATTAATGTAACAACAATTTCGGTTCTGTTAATAAAATGGCTGTTGTCAGATTCTAAGCTGTTACTTGTCTCGTCTTCTGCATTTCATGTTAGAAAATAATTGGAATTTCATGAGTAATTGGGGTAAAACCTGAACACTTCCTCGCATATGCCATGTACCCTCGTAAAGTGAGGGTTTGTTTCGTAGTGAGTGAGACAGAGAATTGTATAGGGGTGAGAAAATGGGGTTCAGTCTGTGGAAGTGCCAGAATTGGTGTGATCTCCATGGTTTGGTTGCCTTTATCATGATAGTAATTGCACATTTCACAGCAAAACAAGACCACGATCTTCAGTGGGAGAAAAAAAGAGGCAGGGAAAGGGCAGGGTGCTCATGTCACAGGTCGCAAGGTAGACATGCTGGTGTCAGTTTTGCAAATGCTGACTGAGTCTTATTATCACAACAGTAGCAAAACTGTCTTGTTTTGCCTTTACTTCTTCAGGTGGCTGACTGGTTTAAAACTCGTTGACTTTCCTCTGATGCAGTTTTAAAAAATGACACTAGGCGTTGCCAACATAGAAGAAGTGAAAAGCCAAGAGATCATTCCTGGTAGACATCTGCTCTTTGGCCGGAGTTCATGCACAGTTGCTGGTCCCTCCGTCTGGAAATCTCTACCTCCTCGTGTTCACGAGACTATATTTTGGTCTAAACTGAAAACTTGCCTCTTCCAGACTGTTTACGATTCTTAATGTTTCCTGTTACTCGGCTTCAGTATGCACTATTGAACCTTGCAAGGAGGGCATTATCAGATTACACAGTTGTATACATTTATGGCATTTTCAGAGTCCCCCATTGTATGGGAATGAGAGGGGTAATTGTACCTTTCCACCCCATCTGAGTTCAGCGTTAGACATGACGACCCTGTGTTAACAGCACAATGAGAACAGAACTTCCAAGGCATTTCTAATCAATAAATAGTCAGTGTTACATTTACAACAAAGTCACATTTCAAGTTAATACACGTGTTTCTGATGCGCTAAATACTCAGAAGCTACTCTCTGTGCTAATTAATAAATAATTGCTATGAGGTCTTACTATACTGACCATGAATCAGCAGACTAATTGCGTCTTTCTCACTGAACTGTGACGGACGCAGAACTTTACTGAAGGCGAGGAGGGATTCATCGCGATGTATGGAGGTATGAGGGGCCAAAGCCCTGGGAAAATCTCGGGTCCTAACTGGATTGTCTCATCCACCTAGATGTTCCAGTGTCGCTGAAATAGAGCGGCAACAGTTTTTAGTCTAAGCTGAAGGTAGTCGAATAAACCGGAAGTTTTCAGATTTAAAGGCTTCCCAAGCGGAAATGATAACCGGAAGTTACTCAGATGGAGAGACCCACTAAGTGGAAACGATAACCGGAAGACATTCTAACCGAGTCTTTTCAAGCGGAAGTTGTCCATAACCGGAAGTGTGTAGAATTTGTTTGTGTTTGGGGATCAGCAGATGCTGTTTATCGTTTAACTTCGTCTGGTTATCGCTTCAGTCTCCGGTCTTTGGAGTCAGAATAATCCTCTTGCCTTCGCCTCAGTTCCTCTTTCCAACACACCCTGCCAACAAATTCGTTCCGCACCTCCGTCCAACATTCATCCGATTCTGTCCTCTGCGCCTGCGAAGGAATGAGAACGGCGGCTCCTCGGTAGTTCGTCCCCTCCGACCCTTCTTTCTTCGACCCTGCTTCCCCTTCTGCCTCTCAGCACCTCGGCCACGCTTCGACCCAGTGGCAGGCAGTGGCGTCGACTGAGGAGTAGTCTGGCCAGAAACTGCGAAGTCTCTGAGGGGGCTCTGACCCGTATCAAGGGAGGAAGACTCGAGGTGGATTTGGAAGAAGAACGCTGACACGGGCGGAAGTGGTCTGGCCTCTGACGTCCTGCGGGTCGTGACGTTTGACCCCTTGATGCCCAGGTACCATCGACCAGCTAAGCACGTCTTATTCGTGTCTGCGCCGAAACAGCGAGAGGCGCCACCTGGCGAATGCTGGCTGTGGTTTCTGGCGCCGCCTGGCGAATACTTTCGACTATAGTACGTGTCGAAGTTGGAGGCGAAGATCTCGTGCTGGAAGACGCACTCGCTCACCTTTGACCTGTAGTCGCCGATCTGTCAACAGCAAGGGGCAGAAGGTCAGTTGTTATTTGTGTAGCACTTTCGTGGATACTTAAAATGCGCTATATTAAATGTCTAGATGCCTTGGCCTACGCAAGGTCAAAGATTATTTCCTGGTCAGCGACTGGGAAAGGCAGAAATCCACAAGAATACTTGGGTCAATAATAGATTGGATTGGTAGCATTTCGTTTGGATTAGCACAGATCATGACCTGATTTGAGTAAGTATGATTAGATCTGAATTGGATTTAACGAAGATTATACTGGGTTTCATTTGGAGGGTCAGGTTAGAAGCCATCATCGATTTATGCGATGCTAGATTATGATTAGGTTCAGATCAGGTTTCGATTATATTAGGATTAGATTGGGATTAGATTATGATTAGATTGAAATAAGATTATGAATACATTGGGGTTAGATTATGATTAGGTTAAAATAAGATCAGGGCTAGATTGGGAATAGCCTAGGATTAGATTATGATTAGAATAGGATTGGATCTAAAACGCTGACCTTGGGCAAGCTGTAGACGCGTGCGTGGCGGTCGATGCAGAGGAATCTGGCGGAGTGACGGAAGAAGAGAAGAACGGACGACAGAATCGGCTGATTCCCTGTCGTCAACGCTGCCTCCCTAGTCAGACAGCTGGGAAAATCCAACCGCAGATCTGACGCCACGCTACACAGCAGAAGGACCTCGAGGGTGGCTGCAAAGTTTGCATTTATATAGCGCTATACTTCGCCTCCGCTTAACCTCGGTTCTCAATAAACGCCTAAACTGAGCTAATTTAGTCCATTCTAGTCCTATAGTCTAATTTAAATTAGTCTAGTTAGTCTAGTTTTTTAAAGTCCACTCTATTCAAACCGAATCTAATCTAGAGACTTCCACAGAACGTGAAGTACAGTCGCTGATCGCTTTCAGTATACGATACAATCCAACTGATATTTGTCAATGTCTCCCATTCAGAGGCGATTTTATGGTTTCTAATATCTCGGTGCAAGCTCTCCTAGAGGCCCGCCCAGACTATGGCCACTGGAATACTGAAAATTGTGATTGAGGCCCATTGTACTTTGCGCCGTTGGAGCCCCTCGGTGTTAAAAGCGCCTCTGGTCCATTTGCAACAATCCAGATATGAACTTTTAAGCCGGGAATCAACCATAAATTGACTGAAAGAGGTTAGTTTTCGGTTCAGATCAAAAGACGGAGTCAGAAAGAGATTGACTAAAATCAGGTGGTAGAAAATCCTGACCCCCAGATAAGGGGATATGCCGCTCGTCCCTACCAGAGGCTTCACATGCAGGCTCCAACGTTCGCCATGTGTCCCACCCCAATCTTCACAGCGGATCGACGCCTCTTGACCAGTCGATAATACCTCCAATACAATTGAGTACAATCAGTGGCGTAGCTAGCCTTTCGAGGGCCCTTATGCAAACTGAATGCGATGCCCCAACCTCCCCCCCCCCCCCGTTTTCTCGTCTAACCTCTAAATTTTCGTTGTATCAACTAAGTAATTGAGCAACCGGGCCTTGGCCCCTTGGGGGCCCAGGCGACCCCTGGCCTCGTGGGCCCTTGTGCTTTGCACAAACTGCACAATCTGCTGTATTGTTACGCCCCTGAATACCATATAAACAGCATCTGACCATTCAGTGAGATACGTTCAACTTCTTACAATAGATTGAGTTTGGAATTGTAGTTGTGGTCACGAATCCGTCATCATTGATGGCTATTCGCCTGGCTCCGCCTTTCGCTCGAACCAAAACCTGAGAGGACTGCCCATCGCCCAAGTTCAGACTCCGCCTACCCATCCTGTTGCCATGCCGACGGCGCGCCACTGGCATATCTGTGGAAAGGGCGAGGTCCAGAAGTGGGAGGGGCGAAACAAAAGGCGACAGGACGAAAGGCTGTGCTGATTGAACTGCTGGGAATGACGTCAGCGGTGACGTCAAAGTGACGTTCGTCAGCGACATGACTAAGATACAACGACAAACATCAACGATAATTGTGATGGCGATGACAACTACTATTACTTTGCTTGTTTGTCGTATTTCTAGACACTTGCCAACGTAACTGTATAGTAAATGCTACATTGCATAATTCGTCGTCAGAGATTAGTTAGTTCAGGGTGGCTGAAGTAAAGTATGGCTGGCGCTATAACAATTATCCATCCAGTAGCCTACTTTCCAAAACCCCTTTCGTCATTTCTTCTCCCTCTCTCACCGCTCATATTCCAAACGCCATCCACCGTAGTCGTCCGAATATCAACCTGCCTGACCCTTGCAGCTGGAATTTGAGCCGAACCCTAACCTTACCGTAAACCTTGCTCAACTGAAAGACGTATGGCGTGTCAACAAATGCGTAACTTACTCGCTTACTTAGCTGACTCACTTGTTTGGGTTTTTTTTTGACTGAGGCACAGGTTTTAATTTTTGGTGAAATCCTGAGATTACTAATATCTCGGCGACATTCTCGGAAGAGCGAATTCTCTTACCATCGTCACACTTGATGGAGGTCAGTTTCCGACTGGATTTGTTTTCCACGAAATACTTTGGATCATTTCATCCGAAATCCACAAATCCAACTGTAGACCTGTTATCGACTGAAATGACCATAAATGACTTACTTCAAATAAAAAATTTCAGGCATGATTAAAATCGTTAATTTTCGGCGTAAGCTTATGCCTAATTAATAACCGTAGTCAGTGAGAGGAAGGAGTTGCAAGAATCTGCGACTAAAACGCGGCCAGAAAACAGCTGACCGACTACTGGACAACGACTCGACAACTACTGGACAACAACGACTGAACAACCACGGGAAAACTACTGGACAACAACTGATAACTGGACAACGTCTCCCTGTACGTACTTTGACTCGACTCACTGTGATTCGAACAACTGGCGCATGTGTAGGTTGCAAGCCACTCCTTCACTCTGCCACCCGTATGGAGCGATTAGTCTCTTAGGTACCTAATATTGCAAGCAGCCAATTTGCCTCTGATGAATCGTTGCTTTTGATGGCTTTCGTCAAGGCGCTTTACAAATTCTCAAACATACACATCACCTGAAACTAAGCTCTTCCAATGATGCAACAAACGCATTGCTTTTGAATTTCAAAATAATTCAGATTTGTTAAATAATTGATCAAATGTATTGAGTTGTTTTTCGGAATTACCCACCTGATGCTGTCGCAGCGTTCAGCAAGAAAATGACGTCATAGTACATATGAAATAACTAAGTAGAAGTATTTCTTCAGCAGCAGCAGCAGCAGCAGTTCACAGACTCCGCATCGCTCGACGGAGCATCCTACAATCCAAAACAACTCGTCTAACCGCTGATGGTGCGATGATGACGAGGAGGAGGAGAATGAAGAGGAGGAGGAGGAGGAAGAGAAGGAGGAGGAAAGGAAGAGGAGGAGGAGGAGATTGAAGAGGATGATAGCTTATAATGTTCAATAATGTCGTTTATCACACTTAAGCATTTTTGCGGTTTTGAGATGTTGGCTGGCGCCCTTGGCCATTCTTCCCTCCGTCCATCCATCTATCCATCCATCCTCCAATTAACTGATTGACGGAAGAATGGCAGGATGTCGGCTGCCGAGGCGGAGGCGGTAATTTGCATCAACTACGAAACGATCCCCTGCTGAAGCCGCCGAATGAGAACTGAATGATCCCCGATTAGTTTCTCACTATACACATTCGTTGTTTTTATGGCACAACGACAGATGAGAAATTATATAGTAAAGTCCCAGATAGAAACCTTGGAACATTTAATCGATTAAAAACACACAGCATCACTAGGAGGATATTCATTAGATGCAGTAATTGTGATATCCTTTCGGTTTTACTATACCATTTGTTACCATGGTTATAATCAGACCAATTTCTTACTGTGGCTATAATCAGACCAATTTCTTACTGTGGTTATAATCAGACCAATTAGAGCCTATAGCGACAAACTGTAGTATCCAAAGTTAGTCAGACATTAGGATAGGTTTATAGACCTGACTAAATCCACAGGACTAACTAGGTCCATGGGACAGACACGGCCTGGCCAAACAGAGGCCTCTAATCCTCTCGCCTGTGACAGCACAGCGAAAATCTACAACAACCTCGTATACACAGTGATCTCCTGTGAATAAATATATGTACTTATATTTAAATATACATATATATGTAGGTCTAACGTATAAATGTATAAGTGCATACAGTAAGAGGTCTATATATACATATGTTAAGTATATGAGCCCACATCGCCTTCGCGTCATGATGGCGTACATTCTCAACGACTAACCACCCACGCACAATGGACTAATTAACGTTTGCTTATTACTAACCCACTCATGTGCACAGGCCGTAATAAACACATACATATGCAAATATACATATCCACAGATAGACATATAAAATACGTATATCTATGCATCATTATATATATATCCATGTACGTAATGCCACAGAGATGGTTCCGTGAGTGAATTTCTGGAAATATGCGCACTTTCGCCGGTATAAATTATGTGGAAATTCGGGGGATTTCGTTGGTTGCGATTCTCTGATTATTCGTCTATCGAGGGCCCGGTTCGTCGGCGAAAACTGCTAAGTTATAGGCCTACTTGAAAAGAAGGATGCGCTGTAGTCATGTGGTTAGCGCGCTGAACTGTCAGTAGAAAGGTCTGGGTTCAAATCCACGCCAGGGCGGAAATTTGTTCGAGATCTCTGGCCAACTCAGCTATAATGAGTACATTGGCCTTACATGTACTGTCACTGGGAAGATCAGGCGGCGAGGGAGAGGACTGGCCACCCATCAGCATATGCCGAGGCTAAGAAAAATGAAGTCATGACTGCTACTAAGCTTCGAGACTAAGGGACTGATCGTCTTATGTACATGAAAATAAGCGTCAAGCGATATATAATTCTTCTTACTGTGAAAATTATGGCTCACCAGATTCTGAAAACTTAAACGGCGCTATAGAAGTTTCTGGAGCGTCATGACTGGAAAAGTTAATGACGGATGAAAGGAGGGAGGGTAGGAGGGAGGGAGAGATGGAGGAATTACAATTACTATTACGATGGTCCGTGCGGCGCTGATGAAGATTTCACTAATATTATTAACATAATAATAAATTATCAAATAATAATCAGAAATATTAGCAATAACATTAGCTTTAACATAAACATCGATATTGATATTGATGATGATGATGACGATGACGATGATGGTGATGATCATGATAATAATAATAATAATAATAATACCAATAACCTACCAGACACAGCACCGGATTTGAAGTCCAGCCTCGAACCGAGTATTGTCGCTCTGTCTTCAATGCCTTGACTTTAGAGGAGCAATTACATACTTCAAAACGAATCCCCCCAAAATATATACTCATGTATAATATATATATATATATATATATATATATATATATATATATCATGTACCATGTGTGCACATATATATCGAAGTGTAGATTATGTACATATTATAGGCTAACAAGAATTATAGCCTAACTTCTTGTTCACTTAGCCTATTAGACCCACATCTACTTACTTATGAACAGTGTACGAGAATAGGCTATAAATACCAGCATACATACATACATACATACATACAGTGTGCGTATGTGTCTGTGATATGTATGTTTGTGTGTTTGGTATTCAAGAATGGCCGACGAAGAAGACTGTCCACCTTTAAGTACTGCAATATCTGTGAAGTTTGTCAATGAGAGGAGGACGCAAACATCCAGACAGACATACGGACAGGCAGACACACAGACAGGTCCAGATAGACGTGTTTGTAGTTGGCCATTCATCGATATACCCACGGAATGCGTCTTCAACATAGGATTGGCAATCACTTCATGGACAGGTGCCCATGATTCATATATATATATATATATTATATATATATATATATTATATATATATATATAATATCATGGGTACCTTTACGATATATATCTATGTATATATACTTGGGTTATCGCGGCTCTACGACCTTTATGTAGGGCCTAGTTTAATGAATAGCAAAGTTCAATATGAAGCATTGATTTTAAACATGTTTGCATAACGTCTATGCAGATATTTAGCAAGCACATGTGAATGTTGCTGCATATTATGACTGTTTATAAAAATATGGGCATATGCGTCATGCTTTGTCTAACTCTGTGTGGTTTCAAACACGTAGGGCTGCTATTTGACCCGGTGCTAAGTTTGCGAAGGAGGCCAGTTGGAAAATGACCTTATCCGATTGACCTGCGAGGATCGTGGAATACTTCGAGATACTGTTGGGTTGAGGGTGCAAAGGTCTTTACCCCACAGTCATGACCTCAGTAGACTGTAGGGTTAATGGCAGACCCATTCAGCGCAATCAACTAATACTTAGTCACAATATAGTGGCGTTTAATAAATGCAGAAATAATAATAGTACCACTCGGGATGGCTTCAAGCTGTCGATTACGAGGGTGAAAATAATTGAAACTACATGTATATCGTTTGCTTGTCGTACTCGTAAACTGTGAGCTTTCAAATAACAACAATTAAAGTATAAGAGATTCCGTGATCCCGGCTAAAGCTTCGATTTTATTTGATATTATCTGCGATAACGGTTGCCACCCCCATGGAACAAATTCCCACCAGAATTACGACGTTTATCTGACCCATCATACGAACTCACCATCACTTCACCCCTTGCAATCTCTGCGCAGGTCTTTCATGCTGAAAGCACTGCTCTTCCACACATCCTATCCTAATTCTTCCTTCCCCTCATCCCTCTTCCACTCAATTCCAAACACCATCCACCGTAGCCCTCCGACTGCCTGCCTGCCTGATTCTTGGATCTTGACCTGGAGCCAAACCATTCTTGCCTATCGATTATGTTTTGACTGAGAGCTTGCGAGTAAGCTGGTTCCCGCGACTTAGCTGTCGTTGGGCGCTGTAGAAATCTCGAGCTTACGATTGCAGATCCATCTAGACGGCTCTGTTACGATTGCGTTCTAGAGCGACAGCTAGGGATTCACGATGACATAAATTACGTCTGGCTCTAATTTTGTACAGCCATCTTGCGAATTCTATGGGAAAAAAGCTATGTTGTTAATATATCTTAAATCATATTATTTTGTGCCTTGTTATCGCGTTATTAAAGCCTTTTGCCTGTAAACGTTAGCTTACTAGCTTTGCTGTTGCTTTAAGTAGGTAGTATACACTGCGACGTTTTTGAAATAAATGTTATTTTAAATAGATTTAATACCCATACGATTTAGGATGTCAGGATGGCCGAGCGGTCTAAGGCGCCAGACTCAAGGCGTAGAGCTTTGCCCAGCGTTGGCTGGGTTGGGTGTTCTGGTCCACGTATGTGGGCGTGGGTTCAAATCCCACTTCTGACAAACCGTTTTTCGTTTTATTAAATAAACATTATAGACACTTGCTTACTGATAAAAATAATTCGTTTCGATTCTTTTATAAAATACTTTCGTAAATATTTCTGACGGCTGTGAAAAATATCAGTTGTCGATTATTGACGTTTATGAAACGGTACCAGCACCCTGGGTGCCGGTCAGGTCAAACAGTGCAGAGCACTCTAGATGCCAGTCAGAGGGGTATACCGCGACAACACGTAGGAATAGTTTAAACCCGGTCATGAGAATCCCATCTCTCTTGTTACCTGCAGATCAATTAACGGACTGTATTTTAAGTTTAATCAAATTCAATACTATTCTGTACTTGTAGTAGAATGCAGTATAATAATATTCTGGACTATTCCGAAGAAGAAACTATTGAAATCCTATCGGTGACGACCCTTCTATACTCTTTCGTGGTCGAGCCGAACGGTGACTTTGGTTTAAGTAGTTGATCTTGGAAAAATACTGCTGTTCATGTGAAGCTATCAAGGGTCCTTTAATATATTTTCAGTTTGTATTGTTTCATTGTCTAAATATCGCACTGTGTGGGAAACTGTCACACCTGGGTCACTTCTGAATCATTTCTTTGTTACATTCTCCTTTCATGTCGTAGTTCATCTTTGAGTCTAGCAAGTGTCCATTGTTCTTGTAAACAGGTTTTTAGTCGAAACAAAATCGATAGGCAAAAAGAGTTCAGTTCCAGGTCAAGATCCAAAAGTCAGACAGACAGAGAGGCAGCTTAGAAACGCTTTGACGTATGTATTAATCAATGTTTACCAGACCAGTAATTAGACTTGGGTGCTTTTCTTGTCTCCACAGGCCGATTATTCTCTAGAGTTATCTTGCGCCGCTTAATTATGATAAATTCAAAAATCTTTAATTTATAGCGCTAAATAACTCGACGTCAAGCATATTAGTCATTATTACCTGCGCTGGATGCTTACCTTCAGTCGGGGTGACGTTGTGAACGCCCAGTTAGCTGTTCGTGTTAACGAGAAATGGTACAAATGTTGCGATGTACTCTCCAGATTTTTATATTCTTTATTTTATAGACAGGAGTGCTTGGTTTCGTATATCGTGCAATATGGAATTTTTAGAGTAGCAACGGGGACGGACAGTTGGGCTAAACTGACCATACGATCGTGACCACCCACCAGCCGGGGTGACTCCACCCTTTGAGAAGAAATTTAGCCTCGACTGTACTGTAACGAGTCTTCGCATGATTCTCAAATTCTGCTGTAACCCAGCCTACACGGCAGCTCGACTTTTGCGGTTTACTGATCCGCATAGCAGGAGAAATCCCAAATCTTCTATAACTGCGTTATATAAATGTTTCCTCGATATTTTATCTGAACATTTGGCTGATTTTCTTTAATATCGTTTCCATGGTAGCCAGTGGGTTGCCAAAATTATCTTGGGCATCATTCTTTATCACAATTTTAAAGTCCTAGAACTGTTTGTGTGAATAACGTTTTTTTGTAATTTCTGTTATGTTACAGTCTCTGCCACAGAATATTGTAAAGGGTGAGTCATTGTAGTCGTAATCGCAACATTTATATAGCACCTGATAAGAGCCCTTCCTTATTATGTGCACTACACAATGTAAAGTAGGCTGGCCAGAATTAGTTTTTTAGTTTAACTTTTAACGACCTTATGACTGACAGGAGAGGAGACAACGAAGTTTAACCATTTGTTGCAATTTTAGAGGTAAACAAAAAACCTGCTCTGTTAAGCATTAACTGATGATCGTGATGTCATTGTGTTTTATACTCTTTGGCAAAGACTGATGATGTCTGTGACATTTCCAAAGAGAATATCTAAATCAAATGTTGTCAGGACAGTGGAGAAAACTGGGACAACCCCAGAAAAACTGGGACATGTGGTCAGCCTACTCTAAAGCACATTTTATAGAGGAGCTGTATGAATCTGCCATTACGTTTTGTTACATTACAAGTCGTACTTTGTGAACTTCTAGAACTCGAAGAGGCGTTCTTTCTCTTTGACTACGATAAAGATGGAAAGATCACATGTCGCGAAGTTGGTCCGGTTGTGCGATCGGTTGGACTGAACCCGACTGAGGCAGAACTTAAGGAAATAATTAACGACATTAACGGAAGTAAGCTTAATGCTGTCTTTCAACAATCTTCTGTTTTATGTGATGACAATTATCACCTGAAGTGAGTCATTCATTCATTCATTCCTGGATATTTATGGAACTGTGGTTTTGTATATCTATGGTTACTGATGTGACTATTTATAGAACTATGTGGTTATTGATGTGACTATTTATAGAGCTCTGACTTCCTGTGATTGTAGGTATTTATTGAACTATTATGTTTATTGATGTGTCTATTACTAGTACTCTGGTTATTTATGTGACTACTTATAGAGCTTGGTGGCTGTTTAAAGATTATTGCTGTTCTGCTGCAGTTGGTGGTAAAGTGGATGCTTCCACGTTGTGTCAGTTGATCGTGAAGCGAGTCCGCGACCTGAAGACGACCCCAGATGAACTGAAGGATGCATTCCAAGTGTTTGACAAGCAAGGCACTGGCCTCATATCAGTTCACGATCTCAAGTTGTCCTTGACGACGCTTGGAGAGCGACTGACGGACGAGGAATTGGATGAACTCATCCGAGAAGTGGATCAAGACGGAGAGGGAATGGTCAACTACGAGGGTAACGCCATTTCCACCCTTCCCCACTCACTCTTTCTACTGTTATCATCGTCATCATTATCATCATCTTATCATGAATTACTTAATCCTTAGTTAAGTTTTACAGTTATGGTTGTTTCAGCTTTCCCATTAATTTGTCGTTTCTAAGTTTACAATTAACTAAAGATTTATTTTTGTTCAGAGTTAAATTGTCAGTAGTCAGATGATGACTGCAGAGCCCCACTCCATGATGTTTCAACCTATCTCAAGTTGCACATTCTTAGATATGATAGATTGTCATGTTTAGCGCCTTTGTTAATTTTTTAAAAGGTGCTGTATTAATAGCTTATATACACACCACACCACATCCGACTTTATCTTAGCTTACATATACCATGACTTACTTGTGTATGTATCGAAGTTTCTCTCTCTGAAAAGCAGCTTGTGTGTTTTGCAGGATCTGCCTTACCATACCATACCTGTTTTCTTTGTGAATGCATTTGGTTAACTAAATTAAGCCTTGAAGAAAATCCTCTAAGGTACTTAGTATTTTGCCTTCTGTGCAGGTAGCAGTACTCTTTAAGAGCTTCAAAGTCCAGTGAGGTGCTTAGGAGGCACTGTACAATCATTTTGTTCAATTGTAAAATTTGATTTTGGTCTTTTGTTGCAGATGTAGTGCGAGTCCTGCTTGCCTAGATGGTGCTTGAGTGCAAAGTTTCGGCAGATGATGTCATCTCTTCTCCTAGGCGGGACCAATCTTAGTTATTCACTGCGACTGAATGTGATATTTGAAAGTTTCATTCCAGATTCCATAGAATTTTGTGTAGTCATAGTAGTCAGCTGAATCTTCACCTTTGTTGGTCGACTTTCCCAAAAGGTTCCTTCACTTCTTTCAACGCTATTTGACAATTTATGAGCATCTGGCTATTTCTATGGTGCATTTTAGGAACTTCGTAAAGGTTCTAAGATACAATGCTTACCCCCTTGCTGGTTCAGTTCCTACGCTGGGGATACGTTTCCCATGCATTATGCCTCTGCACTCTAACTGGTTCCAACAAAAATCTCACCCTCTGTTTTAGACCTGCAATCCTCTTTGCCATGAAAATAGCGTTCTGTTGTCATCAGATGCCGTACTTTTTGACCTCTGACTTAATTCTATGACTTCTTATTAAGATAGGGGCTTCCATTTTTAGAGCTAAAAAATTCAGAAGGTGCAGAATTAATTGAGAAACTTTAATGATGGTCTTCTCTGCATGAAACGATGTTGAGCTGCTGTGGAATAATCAGAGGACTTCACCTGGAGTTTGTTCCTTAGAACCTTAGTCCTTTGAGATCCTCATTGTCCAGTTTAGACTAAAGTCTAACTTGCTTTATTAGAGTTTTTATAGGCAAAGGACAAAATTTGTAGTTTTCTTATTGGGATTAAATTTTGAATTCATCGTTCGTCTGTTGTTTCGGTTTGGCTTTCAGCTGGATTCGCCCTGGAATTTGGCTGCACTCCAGTTTTTGCTTAGCAGCGACTGTCTTATTACAGCACTGGCGCTACAGAAGTTCTGAGATTATTATTAATGAATATTATCATTAGTATTGTTATTAAATTGTTGATGGTCGAATAAGGGATGCAATTCCTAAGAAAAGAAAACTTGGCAGTTAAACACAGTTGGTGAATATACAACACTGGTGAAAAGCATTTTGAAAACTGTCTTCAAGGAGCTTTGTTGACTTTATGTTTTAAATTATAATAATTATTTGTTTATTTATTATTATTATTCTTCCATGAAGTGAAACTATGCCATTTGCAAGGCTTTATTATTTATTTAGGAGTTTCTGGCAACAAAGTTTTAGTTTCTGGTTTAAAATTTATTGACAAGGTCAAGCATTTTTGTTGCTGTTGTTATCTGTTGGTTGTGTTTGCAACAGCCTAAACTCATGTATTTGTGTGTTTATATGTTCCAGTGTTGCCATTCAAATCTCATTTGTTGACATTTCCATTATTTAAGACTCTGTTGCATCTGTAACGATAATTTCATTTTTCATTGGAGGCTTTTAGAAATATTAAATGCTTGAAGGCTGAAAGTTTAAACAATGTTGTGTTCACTTCTGTGTAATTCTAGCAGGCCTTTAAAACATGTTGAGCTCTGTGTTTTGCATTTGGAATTAATTAATTAAATTATTTAATGTGAGTGGATAGTGGTAAGTGCCTGGGTTGACGTTGCAAATGTTGGGGTTTGGATCTGGTTTGATTTTTCTTTTAAAGTATGATTTGAATTTGTTGAGCCATTGAATGCTTGCAGAGTGACTGAAGAATTTCTTTGGTCATATAAGCCTTAAATAAGGCTGTAGACTCAAACAAAGAGAGGCAGAGACGAAATATGCTGTCATGAAATGCCGGGGCTGAGGAAACACTGCTGACGGGTGCTTTCGCTGCCACTTTGCTGTTTGTTCGTTGAATAACCAAATACAGTGCAGCTGGATTTTTAAAAAGTTTGGCTACTAAGCATTCTTGGTGAATTTGCAGTGGTTCTGACACAGATTACAAATAGGCAGCCATCGGTATGAAGCTGTAGAAATTGTATTTCCTTAGCCTCAACATGTGGGGGTGAGTAGCCAGTCCTTCATTGCCGTCTGCAGATATCCCCACAGTAAGTATACATGTAATCGTAAACTCGAGATTTCTAAAGCGCTCAGTGAAGGATAAGTCACGAGAACCAGCTTATTCACCATAGGCGCTCAGTCAAAACAAAGACGATAGGCAAGAAGGTTTCCAGGTCAAGATCTAAGAGTCAGACAGGCAGCAGTGACAGGAAAGATTGGCTACTAAGCATTCTTGGTGAATTTGCAGTGGTTCTGACACAGATTACATGTCTTCTGAACCACTCAAAACCCTAGTCATTTCATGTTAATGCAGGCTGAACGTAGTTACGCAAGAAAGTCGTTATGAGCGCTGATGGGACAGATGGCGATCGTACTGTCTCTCTGTCTGACTCTTGGATCTTGACCCGGAACCGAACCCTTTTGCCTATCGATTTTGGTTTGACTGAGCGCCTGTGAATAAGCTGGTCCCCGCGGCGCGGCTTTCGTTGGGCGCTGTAGAATCTTGGAATTACGATTACTCACGTTAGCGCTAAATGATATTTATACAAGACGGTCGCTAGTGGCGCTGTGTTTAGTGATCAATATACTAGACCGTGGAGCAGCTGATGTGGAGGTGATGATGTCTGTAAATATCTTCTTAATTTAGGCAGATTTAATCGTTTAACAAATCGTCTGGAGTTTTTGTCCGATTTTTTCCGACCGCCTTCACATCGCCAGCTTTATTAGAAATAAGAAATTCTGTGAGGCCGAGACGCGTGAGTTTGCGGCTGCGCGATAGTTGAGTGGGAGGCTACACGTTGACCCCGTCCCGCAGAGGTTAACGAAACATATTGTGGGATATCGCACGATATCCGATTTTCCCGTTTTCCCAGTCGCTTTCGAAGCTCGCCATACTTTAGATCGACCATTTCCCACTGACCTGGTCTTCCGAGCTGATCTAAGTGCGTAAACATGCAAGACGTGGATTGCTCCGTGAAAAATGGTGGAACTGGGAGCCAGTGGTCCGTGCTGGATTTACCAGAGCAGCCGAATGGTAGCCAGAGGGAAGATTCGACGAAAAGCGACCACAGTGGAGGAGAGGGCGGTGGAGTGGCGGATGGTCCCTCAGAAGATGGAGTCAAGCTGGATGGAAAAACGAAACAGCTTCCAACGACTGATGACTCGTATCTTGCATCAACTGTGAAGTCTTTTAATAAGCTGAGCATTGGACAGTCCTCGCCGCTGGAGCCGAACGCGGCTGCACTCAGCTCCTTCCTGGCCCTTGCTGGAGGGGTCGCCTGGCACCAAGGTCCGGCTCCTCCAGGGGATGCGGAATTTCCCCTTTCCACTTTTCCGGGCTTTCCTATGTCCGGGGCTGTGGGGAGTGGGACGAGGCATGCAGACCCACTCCAAGGCCGGTACCATCCCCAGTGGCATTCGTCAGGGCCGCAGGTTGCAGGGTACATGCCACGGGTTCAGTACACCAACCCTCGAAGAACGTACACCCATGGATGGGGCAACGAGGGGATGTCACCTCGTTTGGGGTGGGGTGCTGTGAATGCGCGTAATGGGATCAACCCCTCTACAAGGGCTGCCAACGGACAAGTGGGGCGATGTCTGCCAGGGAACCAAGTGGGGTACACCTTACAAGGACAGAGGGTCACAAACTATCCGGGGTTCAGCGCAAAGTCTGGTCAAGACAGAGTCTTTGCATCACAGGAGGACGACCGTTCAACAGAGGATTTGAAGACTATGCTTGGTCTCAACCAGGTTATAACAACTACATTATCGACTTTAAATCATACTAATAATAAAAACAACAACAATAGTAGTAGTAGTACGAATAATAATAAAATAATCGTGAACTTGAGAATTTCTGAAGCACTACTTTAAAGCTAAATGCAGGGCACTAGCTTCGTCTTGAGTGCTGCATTGTGTCAGAGGGGTTGTGCAGGGATACAATGTGATGAAATTTGATTGCCAGAAGACTAGAGATAGAAAGGGGAGTGCTTTTGTGAGACACTTGCAAGTTGCTATATTAAGTGTCTCATGCATACAGATATACATTCTTCATGCAAAGGAGCTGTTAACAACGATAGTAATGTCTTTCCATATGGCCATCCAGCGATCCAAAGCAGTTGTTCTGTATGGTACTTTCTTTGAGCTGGACACAAATGATTTCAGATCAAACAAAAGTGGGGTACAGTAGCTGAATGTTGAATTATTGGTATTAGTCTTGTTAGCTGCTCATTGGCTGTGTATCTGAACATTTATCATTTATATAGCACCTTTAAATAAGGTCACCATCATGGATTTGAATCTGTCTTTGGTCTACTTTTTGCTTCGTCTTAGAAAATTTGGGTAGAGACATTGGCCACAGAAACAGGAATTAGGAAATGGAAATAACTGTTGGAAAAGGGTAATAATGTTCATGACTCTTAAGTGTCTGCTTGTCTGGATGTCTGTTTATTTGTCTCTGTCTGGTTCCCTGCTCAGCCATGGGCTCTCTGGCTAATGAACCAGTGCACTGGCTCTCTGACAGTGGCTGTGAGTGTGTGCGTGTGTAGGTTTCTTGTTTGAGTTTAAATGGTACTTATGATTTATATCTGAAAAATAAGTGATTTTCAGGTTTCTCTGATTATCTGCTACTTATTTAATCCTTTATCTGTTTAATATTCTTTGTTTATTAGTCTAACAGTCAAAGGCAAACAGTATTACAATGATTTGTAATTGGGATGACTGTGGCATATGCATACATATATATATATATATATATATATATATATATATATATATATATATATATATATATATATATATATTATATATAAAGACAGACAGACAGCGACAGAGAAACAGACAGAGACAAAGACAGAAAGGATACAGAGACAGAGAGTGATATAGAGCTGCCATTTGATTAGCAGCAGGTGGCCAGCACTATTGTTAATTGACCCCTCTTCATTACCTGATTTGTAGGAGGAATGTCGTTTCCATGGATACGAGATGCCAAAGGTCAACATGGGACTAGATGCCCAGCTGCTGGAACTGATACGAAGTCAGCAGGATGTTCTAAAAGGTTAAAGATTAAAAGTTTTCAGTTTAAGGGTCATGGGTTGAGACCGTCATTGTAACAGACTGAGGAAACGAATTAAATAGTTTGGACTTGGGAAAGAAGCAGTGATGTCAAAAAGTAGCAGAATTAGAAATAGAGGTAGAATTGTTGGAAATGGAGGTAGCATTTTCTAGAATTCTAATTGGTCATCTGGCTGCTTAGAGGTATGTTTCTAAAAAAACTGTCATTTTAATCTTTTCTTACCTTTTCTACATAATTAATTTTGTGATTTCAAGTTTTTTGCTTGTTTGAAATAAAATGGTATTGGTTGATTTCTTATCTTGCCTTAATTTGCTCTACCATACCTGCCTTACCTCATTTACATCTTATCATACCCTGCTTAACATTATCTTTGGCATGATTTCAGATAAAGCGCAGTATGATATCATACCATACCCTCCTTTACTTTATTTACCAATTACCATACCGTCCATTATCTTTCCATGCCAAGCTTTACCTTGTCATATCATACCTTTATTTCATACTGTACGAGACTACCTTATCGTGATGGTCCATATCTTTATCGTCCTGTGGCCATGGATTGCAATGTGTTAGATGTCTGGCCTGAGTGTTGATGAGATCCAGCCGATGGCTGAGGTGGCTTCACGAGGAAAGGTGTTGATTTTGTTGTTTTTGTCAATAGGTTCAAACACCTGGACGTCCTCCGGCCAGCCAGAAAGTCGAATGGCAAATAAAGGTTAGTTTTTCTTATCTCTTCATCTTAGTTTTTGCCTCTGTGTCTTTTTTGACTTTACTTTGTGATTGGAATTTTCCAATTCCAAGTTTTTCTCAGTCTTTGTTTTGTCAAATTGTGGAAAATTCATTTGCAAAATTGTACATTTTTATCTTTTTATAATTCTTTCCTTTTAAATAGTTTAGTTTTTGTTCCTCAAAAAACTTGATAGAAAAATCATAGGAAATTGATTTAAAACATTGATCTTTTCGCATAAAAGGGGGTCTTTTTTCTTCTTTAGAAAAGAAACAGAAAAGTTGTGGACTCTATTGTATGATCGCAGTGATCTTCTTTATTCCTTACCCAGAGGCTAAATCTATTGGGTTTGATCTCTTGGTCTGCACTGGTTGAACTCTGTACGTAGCAGACAGCCCTCCTCCTGAATCCACTTATTCGGCCAACTCCATTCCACCAGACTTAAGATGGAACTCGGAGAGTGGACTGATTACCTTTGCAGTAGTTAGGTAGAGATGGATGCATGGAGGGAAAACTCAGGGAGCATGGTGCTGCTGTGGATACCAACATCTGGAAATACTTCTGTCATTTCACTCACTCGGCTTTGAATGTTTGGGAGTTTTCTGACAGAACAAGGATTCCACGATTTGAGGTTTTGCTGGCATTTAGTTGTGAAATGTTTTCCATGCTGCTTCCCTGTTTTTCAGATGGTTTTCTGGTTTTCTGGTTGATGGTTTATGGTTGATGGTTTTGCATCGAAAGAAGAACGGATTTCTAGTTTAGCGTTTTTGGGGGCTGAAGAAACTGTTGGCACCCATTGCTTCTCATCTGAGTTGTTCCATTCTTCTGCCTTTCACCGCATCACTTACAGATAAATAAACAGACCAAAGGTAGACAGACAGACAGAAAGGCAGGCAGACAGACAAAGACTGACAGATAGATAGACAGATAGGTAAATAGACAGACAGACATATACACAGATGGATAGATAAACACACAGACAGACTGACAGATATTTGAGAATTTCTTAAGCTCTTAAACTAGTAACCAGCACGTGATCATTACTGTCTTTGATCCACATGTTGTGTCTGATGGTTTTCAGTAACTATGTTATGCTTGTCTGACTGTAGGCAAACCATTCATTTTCAATGACACACGAACTGGGCCGGGTCCATCGGTCGAAGGGACGCAGCTGCTGAACAAGGCAACCATCGTCAGCCATCTGGTGGCTTCTGCAGAGAAGGTGGCCGCCGGTCTTGGTCTCCAGGGGGCGTATGACCGAGGCGAATGCTATTCGCGAAAGGTGTTTGTTGGCGGTCTACCTCCTGACATTGACGAAGGTCAGTCTTCTTCATCACCATAGTGATCATCGTAAGTGTTTACAATGAAGCTGTAAACATGAGTGATATCTACTGATAACACAAGGCTCTTTTTCTTTTAGTGTGTGTATTTATTATCTTTGATGTGTATATATATATATAGTTTTGTGTGTTTGTGTGTGTATATATGTATAAATATATACATATACTTATGTACATATGTATACCACACACAAACCAGAATACCACACATAACCCATACAGATGCATCTGCTGCCCTGCGCTCGCTCCAGCAGAGTCATGCCACTCCGATGCAGCCATGGACTGCACCGTTCCACCCATCTGGAATAAACTCCCACCAGAATAACAACAAAATATCTGACCCATTCTGTGAACTCACCAACACAGGTCTTTCACTCAAAACTGAAAACACACCTCTCCACAAATCCTGTCCTGATTCCTCCTCTGCCCCTTATCTGTCTTGCCACTCCAGTTCCAAACACCATCCACCGTAGCCATCTGAGCCTGGCCAACTTGAGACGTACCTCTTTTCAAATTGCTTATCCACCATCGGCTGCCTTTCTGTTTCAGTGGGAACTGATCTTCTGGATATTTACCCGATTACAATTTGGTTTTGGTTTACCATCGGTTGATGCCTTGTGTATTAGACACTGACACTGTAGAAGTTATCAATTAATAAAAATAATAACAATAATAATAATAGTAATAATAATAATGATAATTGTTATTGTGGTGGTTTGTTTCTCTTTCGATTCAGATGAGATCCTGGCTGCTTTTCGCCGCTTTGGTCCACTCGCTGTTGATTGGCCACACAAGGCAGAAAGCAAGTCCTACTTTCCACCCAAAGGTGACCAATCGGTTGTGTTGTTGTTGTTGTTGTTGTTGTTGGTGGTGGTGGTGGTGGTGGTTGTGGCAGGGTGGTGGTGGTGGCAGGGTGGTGATGGTGATGAATTGTTTTCTTATTTGTTCAGCTGTTGCTTTTACTTATTGTTCACAAATTTCTAATAATTTAGTTACTGCTTAATTGCAGCTACTGTATTAGTATGACTGTTCATAATAATATTCATATAGATATTTATATTATTACGAGAACTCGTTTGTTTTATCAGTACTACAAGGTTTTTGTTTTCTTAGTTAAGAATCTCATAGATCATTGTCATAGTGACTGTTCAGTATTTGATGCAGATTTTACTCTTAGTTTGATACTGACGATAATTCCCTAAGTTCTGAGATGTTAGTGGATTGGCAGATATATGTCATTTAAGATATTTTAAAGATTGTTTGCAGAGCTGTTGGATTTATTTGGGATTTTGGTTTTTCCCAGGATACTGCTTCCTGCTTTTCCAGGACGAACTTTCTGTTCAGTCGCTTGTCGATGCCTGCATCGTTGAGGATGGAAAACTCTTCTGGTTCGTCTCAAGTCCAACAACGAAAGATAAACCGGTTAGTCTCTGATCATATTTGTCTACTGTTCCTATTGTTATTGTTCTGAAGGCACTAAACATTCCTCTTCCAAAGATCCTATCCTGATTCCTCTTCTGCCCCTTATTTCTTCTTCCAGTTCAGTTCCAAACACCACACAACATAGCCTTCTCACTGTCTGCCTGCCTGACTCTTGAATCTTGACCTGTTGCCGAACCCTTCTTGCCTGTTGATTTTGTTTTGATTGAGCGCCTGTGAATAAGCTGGTTCTTACGACTTAGCTTTTGTTGGGTGCTGTAGAAATCTGTGGAAGAGGAGTGTTTTCAGTTTTGATTGAATGATCAGTGCAGAAATTGAGTAATTGACTGAAAATGCAGAACTGGATAATGAATTGTTCTGTTTAAATTCTAAACTATTCTCTCTGTCCAGTTAAAACTGTTAAGATCGAATTCATTCCTGTCAGTTCCGTATCCAATCAGCCAATCAGGTGAGACCTTAACGGCCAGAAATGTCTGCCTCTAGGGCCACGTTGGATCATTTAGGAGCGGCGGTTCAAAATAAGTGAATGCATGTCAAAAGCCTCTGGAATAATGGCCGTCATTTGGTGGTTGCACTTCCATTAATCAACTGCAAATGAATATGTTGCATTGTGAATCAGTCAGTTGGAATTGACCAGCTGTTGACCAATCAATTAATTCAATATTTCAGCTTTAAAAACCTGTAGTTGGTATGGCTGACGTGCCCTGCTGACAGTGATAAATGTGTTCATAGTGAAAATATTTGTTTACCTCTTCTTTGTTGTAATTATGTACATAGTCAGAGGGTTAGCTGAGCTGATTAGTGATTGGCTGGTTGAACATCCAAACATGTCTGTGCATATTTTCGATATTTCTCTTAATGATTTTTGCCTGCAGGATTTTATAACTTCCCAACTTGCCCGTTGGATGCTGTAGAAATCTTGAGCTTACAATAACAAAGAAGTAGTTTGATCTGTTTACCGGGGTGGGTAAGAATCGGAATGCTGTTGGTATATGTCTCAGGTCCAGATTCGTCCGTGGAGTCTGGCAGATTCTGATTTGGTGATGGACAATTCACAGCCAATTGATCCACGAAAGACAGTTTTTGTTGGCGGAGTTCCACGACCTCTTAAAGCAGGTCAGCTGACCTATATACACCGGCAGAAAGCTGCCACTAATGAGATTGCAATCTAAGGCCATGGAAGGATTTAAGAGATCATTTTAGTATCTGGTAGTAAATATAATTTCACAACTGGAAATCCTTAAGCTGATTTGAAGATTTTTTAACTTTTGTACAGAGGGGGTAGTTATTTAATTAAAGTGGTTGTTATTTCATTGAAAATTTAATGTTAATATAAATGACGAAATTATTCTTAGTTTATTCCCGAGTCAATGAAATCTTCTAGAGCCAGGCTTTGGGTGAGCTTTAAAAAGGTATCTTGTGTGTGCATTGCCGTGGTTGTGTTTGCACCTCAGTCAAATGATTCTTCAGTCTGAGGACCCCGCTTTTGAGGAGCATCTGTGAAGGCATTAAACAAGAGTGGTGCCTTTGCTGTTACCTCTTTTCAGTTGAGGCTTGTAAACAGTTGCAGTTCCTTTGCTGTTACCTCTTTTCAATACATGGCCGAAATCCAGATCAGTCAGACTAAGACAAGAAATATGTGTGTTGTGTTTTGATATGGTTATCAATAATTATGCGAAGCATGTGCACTTGTGTTGCAGTGGAGCTTGCGATGATCATGGGTCGTCTGTACGGTGGGGTCTGTTACGCCGGCATCGACACGGATCCCGAGCTGAAGTATCCGAAGGGAGCCGGTCGCGTTGCCTTCTCCAACCAGCAGAGTTACATCGCAGCCATCAGCGCACGATTCGTTCAGCTGCAGCACGGAGACGTTGACAAGAGAGTGAGTCCCTTTGCTACGAATTTCCCATCACAGATGGATCTCACTCTGTCCTGAACGATTTTTGCTTAAGTCTGTGCAGCATGAGGGTCTTCTTGCTGGGTGTCTAATCCAGTGATTGTGGGTTTGAGCCATAGGGATCTAAATCTCAGGCTATAGCACGGTCCATACACGGGGATCTTAAATGGCATGGCACCCATTCAAATGGGTAGCAGTGGTGAAGGATCTCACATGATCATTTCATTGAAAAATGAGCAGGGTCAAGGCCATGCGGTCACTGTAGGAAACATATACCATTTACCATTTTTGACTGAGTAGACTTCATGTAAAAACTGTGGACAAGTTGTTTGTGCACACTTCTCTTGTGTCTCAGATTCAGATTTACTGACCTTTTAGGCAGAAAAAGTGCTGCAGGTAAATAAATCAAATAAACTGGTATTTTTATTCCCACACAATTGTTTTTATTCCCACACAATTGTTTTTATTCCCACACAATTGTCTGTGAGTGAAGAACAAACTCCAAAGAAAAATGGTAAATTAATTAAAAAGCAGAACAGATGAAATTCCATTATATAAATACACGTAAGTATTTGAATAATTAATAAATGACAATAAAATAATTAATAATTAACTGATTTAATGTTATAACAACAAGTTGAATGTCGTCAGGTGGAAGTGAAACCGTACGTACTGGACGACCAGATCTGTGACGAATGCCAGGGATTACACAGTGGCGGAAAATTTGCTCCTTTCTTCTGCGCTAACGTCCTCTGTCTCCAGTACTACTGCGAGCGCTGTTGGGCAGTCATCCACTCTTCCCCCGGGCGCGAGTTCCACAAACCCCTCGTCAAGGAAGGCACCGATCGACCCCGTCCGATGCCTTTCCATTGGTCGTAGTTGCATTCGTTGAATTAGCGGGTTTGTGTCGTTTGTATTAGTCTTGTCAGTGAATCCTCTTCCAGGGCGATGATGATATTTTGGGAATTTTTGGTGTGTCCTTCTTAGCAGTGCTATTTATGAGAGTAATCGGATGAACATGCAGGCAATGGTTTGTTATTTTCTCGTTTCTTTTTATATTTATTCGTGTAAGATGAATTTTTTTCAGCTGATACACTTTTATACGTTTGATTCTCTTTTTGAATTTTTGGTTTTTGGTTAGTGATATTTTTTGGTACACCCCGTAGAGCGTACGTACGTGTGACTGATTTTAGCCTTCGCTGTTTGACGTCTTAACTGGTTGGTAGCTTGTTTGTTGTGCGTTTATAATGGTTTTTCTATTTTGACGAGTTTTGCAGTTGGCGTTTTTCATATCATGAGCAGGATTTTTCCTTTTGTCATATTTCTCGGCTTGAATGTGTATCTATACATACGAATTTCTGCTGTTTTATCAGTTTTCAACAAAGCTTTAGTGTTTGTTCAATGACTTTTCGCCACCATACTGTGATTGAACTGTCTTGCAAATTTTATGAGTTTCTATCAGACAGAAATGCTTATCAATTGATACCTAAGAATTCGGTCGACTTTGTCTGTCTTTGATCGTGAAATTCTGGATTAACGTTGTTCTTTGCTGGTTTTTTGCGATGGTCGTGCGGCTGAAACGAGGCATTCAGGACGAGTGCCTGAGTTATTGACTTTGCTACTAAAGGATTTCTACCTGCTGTTCACTTTTCAGCTGTTTCTCTACAAGTCGTTTGGTTGTAAAAACTAAACTTAAATGTGTGGACTGAGGAGGGAGTCGGCCACGAGAGAAGTTAACTGATGTATGCAGATGTGTATGTATATATCTGGGGCTTTATATAGCGCCAGTGTAGAACCTTGTGAGGGTATACAAGAGTAATACAGGTTCTTTTACATTTATGTATTTATCTGTGCATTTGTAGAGGACATTTCGACAGGTATTTGGGAGTGTTGATCTTGCTGTTTGTTCAGATTGTCTGAATATTGGAGGAAATTGAACCAAGCATTGGTCTTCTTCACTAGAGAACAGAGCTAGATTTCTTACAGTGGTGTATTTAGTTGTTTACGTAGTTCTAATTTTAATCACGAATTTGTATAGCACCTGTATGGAGAAACTGCTCAGAGACACTCCCGAATTGAAGACACAAGACCACAATCAGAGATAATGGCTTTCAAGCATTTTTATTCAAGCAGAATTCCCTTATTCAAGGCAATTTCTCAACAGTGACCTATCTGATTCTAAACTGCAGTGAAGCGTGTTCGACTTGAAGCTCGGGCACTGACAGAAAAACTGCGAGATGTTTAAAATACTTTGAAATTCTGATGTAATTTGGCTCAAGCCGCTTGATCGCAAGTCTTCGCCTTGTTATGAATGTCGTTAGATTTTTCATTTGTTTACTGGGACTTTGATGGTTTTGAGTTTTTCTAGTTTATTGTTGAGTGTTCGGCTGCAGATTAGGATAGTTTGACGGGTCATTTGAGCGCCGTTTGTCTAATTTATTTCTATGATAGATGTGATTCATTTTAAATTACTAATAAAGTCGTTTTAGTTTTCTACTTACTTACTGGTCTTCAGTCGTTCTTCTATTTGTTGTTCTGGTCATCGTCGCATTTTGTTGTTGCTGCTGCTGTTGTTGTTGCTGTTGTTATTGAACATGAGGGAACTTGGGAATGAGGTGAGGCAACGAAGAAACATGCGAGTCGGATCGATCAGAGAGAGAAAACTTCAATGATAGATCAATTGCTCGTGTGTATCAACTGTGAAGTGGCTTTGTATGGTTTGCGTGGAAATGACTGATGGTTGAATGTCTCATCCATACATTGGGGTAACTGACCCCTTATGCGATTTTGAGTGACCCTTTCCTCCCCTTCTGTGGATGTCCTTGACGGACGAACCATAAGGGTTTGAATGAAACAGAACGTGTCTAATACAAAAGCAAAACTGCAGGACAATGAGGTGCGTTGAAAGAGCTGCACAGACGAACAGAATATCATTCAGTCGGTTAATTAACTTAATTTGTCTCTGTTGCTTTGGACCTCCTAACAGTGGAGATTCAGTCTTCTATGGATTCTAAAGCAGTTCACAAATGTTTACAATTTTTAAAAGTTATCTCATTTGAAAAGACACGCTTTCCACGCAAACGTATATTTTCGGATAGCACGAAACAAGATAATTTTTGGAAATTGTTTCTTTTTGCTTGAAGGGCAAGTGTCGTTATAGTTCCTTGGTTGCCTTGGTGATAACGAATCTTGTTGCTATAGTTATGCTGTTGCAGCTGCAGCTGATCCCTGCTGTCCATGGTTCCGTTGGCCTGTTTGCTTGTCACTATGGCTACTTGCCTTCACTTCGTAATCACTGCACTGTGTTGCCTTGGCTACCATTTTCCTAGTTGCCATGGAGACTGTTAATATAACCTATAAGTTTGTAGTTTTGTCCCTTTGCACAAGGCAAATCTAGCTTTTCACGAATTTTCCCCTAAGTAACTAGGTCATGTTCCACAGGTCATTTCCTGTGCACTGACCCAGTTCCCTTGTAAGGACAAACCGCCTCCATATCACGTGTATGCATCATGATATTATTAACGCCATGTCTTTCGATCGTCATGGTTACAGAGTCACGTGTTCATCACCGTTACGCCATTAAACATCTGTGATGTTACGTGGTTCTTTGGTGAAGCCATTCGGCGGCCATCTTAAAAGGCGAAAGACGGGAATGTCCCGGTCAGTCAAACAAAAGCCTAATTAATTCTTTTTAATTAAACTTAGCAACACTAACAGAAGTTGATTGCAGCTGATCGCAGAAACTGAACGAGAGCTTCGCGCTCTCTCCGTTCTGCAAATGGCTTCCAACGGCAGCCAGTGGCTTCAATGTCACAAGCCGACCAGCGGAAGGAAGGAAGCTCCTTTGTAATACCACACAAGACGTCGTTGATGGCAACAGACTTTGCTTCTTTAGAACAATTAAGTTTAGCCTCAGATCCTTTGCTGGCCTTTTAACAACCTTCCGCGAATGTTTGTACCACTGACCCCATAAAGTCGCAAGACGTTCCTTAAGTGACGACCACTCCCTTGTAGACGCAGGGCCCGGCGTCACCGCCCTCCCTGAGGGCCGGCCAAAGGACAGCGCGTACCTTGACGGAGTCTGGATCGGATGTGTGAAAGCGCGTGTGTGCGTCGGGAGAGAAGATCTTGGCCTTGTAGTCGACGACGAACGGAGGGTTCTGGATCGCCAGAGCCCAGGCCAATCGGACGCACTCCTCGATGTACAGCTGGAGGCCCCGACAGAACCGCAGCTTCGGAAAGTCGAACAGCGTCGCCCAGACTCTCTCACGAACCTCCTGGGAAAAACATGGTTATATTTATTTTCAATCCTGCTTTTTTTTCTTGATCACAGACACAACATACAACGTTTTATAAATCGAATTTGTTTTGACTGAGCACCTGTAAATGAGCTGCTTCTCCCAACTTAGCTTCTTTGGGCGTTGTAGAAATCTCGTGTTTACGATTACGATTACATATACGAATAGTGTACAAATTGCTTGGATACAAAAGGCAAAACCAGAAAGGACCAGAGCGAGTGATAGGCCTATATACATACATACGTACACATATATACATACATAAATGCAAATACATATATATATATATATATATATATATATATATATATATATATAATCACTCTACAAAAATCCCATCTTATCAACAAATCTTACCCTGATCCACCCAATCCGTTGCCTACCAACATCTCTAATTCAACCCGCCGTAATAACCCCTTCTTCTCCTCTCTCTCTGGTCTCCTGGCAACCGAGCCTTGCTCTTCATACGGTGTCTCTGGACAGCCCCTCTGACTTGACGCAGCACTCGTAAACAAGTCGGTGCCCTGCGACGCCTGCGGTTAGTTTTAAGCAGTGCTGTAGAATTCTTGATTGCGCGGTCACTATGTCTAAGAAAAGTCAAGTTTACAGTGTGCTAATGTGACAGTCGCCACCTAGCGAATGCAATTGAAGCAATTGCCCACATGTAACTAACGACATCTGGCGAATGTAAAAGAATTTTTTTACAAGTTGATCATACGGTGTGAGTGAGTGAGTCAGTCAATCAGCGGCAGAAGCCAACGTTTAAGTGAAAGTGAAAGCGGAGGAAGAGAGGAGTGGCTTCTTGTTGTTTGTCTTTACCTGGTAGTTCCTCGTGAGGTTCTGGTGGTCGAGGGTCTTTCGTAGATAGACGGAGATGATCTCTTCCAGTTCTACGACCGCAGGGTGCGACGGGGGCAAGGGTCGTGACCTTAAGGTCACCGCCAGGTCGTGTGAACTGGAGGAGGACTGTGCAGGATGAGGAGGAGGAGGAGGCTCGGAGATATGTAGCAGCTGGCGCACCTGAGACTTCATCTCCTCTAGGTTCTTCCGTGCATTTCGAAACGCCAGCTGGATTCAAATACATCCGGTAATCAGTTACACTATTATTACTGTTTGTGTATTTATTAAGCGCCTCTACCTAATGATATAGCAATCCCCTTTCAATCCAAACACTCCTCCTCTACCCTATCTTCTCCAGCTTTACATAGGAGACTGAAAGCCGGACTCCTCAAACTATCCTGCTTTGCTTCCGCTCCTGCACCATCCGATGACCACCATCACCAACGATTTCCAGCGTAGCACCACACTGTCCCTGGCTGGACCTCGTCCATTCCGACCTGGCACTGAGCAGATCAAACAACCTGGCTCATGCGGATTTCATTGATATAGCGCCGTTGAATAAGCTGGTCTCCCTGACGCAGCTTTTCTGTGGCGCTGAGAATTTTCGGAGATTTACATTTACATGTGTGTGTGTGCGTTTGTGTGTGTGTGTGTGTCTGTGTGCCTTCTAAGTACTTTTGAAGGCGTTGTATTCGTGTAGCGGTGTAAATATTGAAGGCACATGTAGATGTGTGTTGTGACCGACTGACCACAATAACGGACAGTAGTAGCTTCTCTTTGAGGTCAGTGAACTCAGCGACCTCCTGAAGTTCATCGAGTGCGTCCATCGCTTCCAGCCTCCCGTCCGAGTACAGGTTGCCATAGCGACGGATCAGCTGACTTGGTCGGTTCTCTCCCAGACTGATGTCTTCGAACTTCGTGCTGCCTCGCTCGATCTGCCTCCTCGCCTGCTCAGACAGCCTACATCGGAAAGAATGGATGGATTGATGGATGGAAAGTTGGACGGATGGAAGGATGGACAGATGGATGGATGGATGCATGGATGGAAAGATGGACGGATGGATGAATGGAAGGAAGGATGGATGGGTGGATGATGGAGAGAGAGAGAGCATCAGCAGCAGCAGCAGCAGCACCATCATCATCATCATTACCAAATCTAAGAACAATAACGACAGCAATAATTAAACCAAAACAACAAGAACAAGTTTCGACAGAATTTGAAAAAGTAGGTAGTGAACCTGTGCCTCAGCGTTTTCTCCCTTTCCTTCATCTGAGTGATCGTCTGTCGAGTCTTCGTTAGCTCCGCCCTTAGCAATCGCGTTTGGTTGCGTAGCAACTCCACCTCCCGACCGCAGGGGCAGCTCGCATTCCCCTCCACCGGACCAGGAGGAGGAGGAGGAGGAGGAGAGGGCGACTGAGGGTGGGGGGTCGACGTGGGAGGGCCGGCGGCACAAGGACTCCCGTTCACTGGGGTCGGGTCACGAGGAGGAGCGTTTGAAGGCAAAGGGGCGGGGCCATGGGTGGAACCGTGCGTGTAGCCAAGGGCGGGGCCACTGGTAGAGCCGTGGGTGGGGCCAAGGGTGGGGCCACTGGTGGAGCCGTGGGTGCAATCACGGATGGAGCCAAACGCAGGACTATGGGCTGAACCAAAAGCGGGACCAAGAGTGGAGACACGACTACTGGTTGATTCCGATATGGGGCCACGAGCGGGGCCATGAGTGGGGCCAGGTATGAGGTCAAGGACGGAACTATTGACCGGCCTGACGGAAGCGAGACTAGGGGTTGGTCTAGGGCATGGACTGGAGGCGGAATAAGCGGATGGCGTTGCTATGGCAACCACCGTGGGACAGCTGAATGTCATCTCAGTTGCAAAGGTTTTCTTCGATTCGATTCGGATCGGCTTCGACATCTCGCCTAAATACAAAGCCATCATCATCATCAACATCAGCAGCAGCAAGCATGCAATTGCTACAATGATTACGACGAAAACTACGACAATGATGATGATGATGATGATGATGACGACGACGACGATCAATTGATGATGATGATGTAGCGGCAGTAGTACTTATGAGCACTTGCCAGTGGCTGGAGGCGATGAGTCAGGTGGTGTAGATCCGCTGGTGTCTAGGTAGACTGGAGTGGAAGGACCTCGTCCATGGAGTGGCGGAGGAGTGACGGACTTCTCCAGACGAGATTTCATTGACGCTCGAACTGACGGAGCCGAAGAGATCCTCAGCGAAGGAGTGCTGCTGCTGATACCTTCACAGACGCCGCCGTCAAAAGATCCATTGGCAATTGACCATTGTACATAATATGTAAGTCCTAATTAAACGGTTACTTACTACGCAAAACTAGTTAACGACGAATTAAGTCCTTTGAAAGTCATTTCCATACGATTCTAACAGTTATTTATTGCCAGCTGCTCCAATCTAATCTAATCTAATCCAATCCAATCCAATCTCTCTCTCCAAACAGGTCACACAAACACACACACACACACAGTCATACGCACACGCACGCACGCACGCACTTAAGCCCTGACCTAAATGACATCATAAAACAGACAAAAATAGGTCGTGCCGTGGCAATGAACGATTCCTTGAACATTATCATACTGCCGCTATTGAATCATTAGATTAGATTAGATTTCATAAATTCCTCAGATACATTTTTCGGCCTCCCTTGGTCTAGCCAATACGGGGACCTTAAATGGTGTGGCGCCCACTCAAACGGGCAGCAGTGGTGAAGGATCTGACCCGATTTATTCATTAAAAAATGAGCAGGGTCGAGGCCATACGCTCTGTATATTCGTTGATGGTAATGCTGACTCCGACTAAAGTGTTAGGGGGTTGTGAAACACGCACTTAGTCCCATCTCCCCCTAGCGACTATTCGTGTAACTGATCTAGCGCCATCTGCCGAACTAGGTGTACGTACTCGTTTCTTCCGACTCATCGATATCATCGTAGACGAGATCTCGTTTGCTGGTCTTCCGCCGAAAGAAGTAGTTCGCAAATCGATTGAAATTCATTTTAATGGGATCAGGCTCAAGTCCCCATCTCACTTTCGACTAACACGACCGATCTCTACCGGAAAACGAGAACGGCCGACGGAGGGAGGGAGGAAGGGAGGGAGGGACGCAGGGGCCGAGGCAGAGGCCCGGCTTTCGCCAAAGGCATCAACGGTCGGTCGGTCGGTCGATCTGCCGATCTGCCGGCTGAGCCTGCTGGCTGGTTGGGGCGTTCACTCAGCCAAAACAGTCTGTCTGTCTGTCTGTGTGTCTGTCTGTCAGGAAGCCGTTGGTTACACATGTCTTTCACTACAGCCGGTCTAAATCACGCCTGGCATCCCTGGAATCAGCAGACGGACAGATGGACGGTCAAATACACTTGCAGACAGACAGACAGAAAGACAGACAGACTTACTGACTGACGTATGGTAGTAGCGATTTTGCATAGAACGATGCGCGTAGGTTGTAAAGATGGCTCATCGCATTCGCTCCTCACAGCTAATACCCCCCGCCAGGAGGCGCCATGGCGTTACACTGCAGCTCATAAATAATAACAGCGTCCATCGAGATAGCAGCAGCTTAGCCTCTCCCTCCCCCTCCACTCTCTCGGCGGATCATAAGATCCTCGGCATCCATCCATCTCACATCCTCTGTCTCTCTCCTCTCCTTCTCTCTCCTCTCTATCTTCTCCTCCTGTCCTCCCATTCCTCCTAGGCCTGTTCTTCCTCTCCTCGTTATCCTGCCCACTTCCTCTGTCTCCTCCTAATTCTTCTTTATCATCCTCCCCTTATTCTCCTCCTCTAAATTCTTCTTCCTCCAACATCTCTTCCTCCTATTTCTCCTCCTCCTCCTCTTCCTCATTCTTCTCGTAGCCTTATTGCTTAGAAAACACGATAAAAACGTCCTTCGCCGTAGGCCGAAGCTATTCCATCGCTCAGTCGCTCCATGCCTTCCATGTCTGTTTCTTCCTCCGGAAACAACGCCATCTATAAACTTATAGATTATCCAAACTCTCCGTCGAATTGGGCCACAGACGAGTTCCCACTGCAGCGCTCTTCTTCATCCTCTCCTCTTCATATCCTCCTCATCCTCCTCTTAACAGGAGGAGGAGAAGGAGGAGGAGGAGGACAAGTCCCTCAGGCCAGCCTTGAGAGGCAGCCACGGCGTTGAAGTGTTAACGACTTCATTTTTTCTAGCCTCAGCATATCAGGGGAGGCCAGTCCTCTCCCTCGCAGTCTTATCTTCCAAACTAGTGTACGGTCACTGTACTCATTATAGCTGAGTTCGCTAGGGGCGCATGTGGAGCCGAAATATTCGGTTAGCTTGTTCAGCAACGAACAGGATTCTGGAATCCATGTATGCTTCTGCCATCGAGGAACTCTTTCTTTAGTTCCAAAATTTAGAGTTCAGCTGTTGAGTTGTGGAATGGACACGTATTGTGGACTTTGGAAAAATGATAGCCCTGCATTGTGGTGGTAAATGGTGATCAGTCTGTCATCCTTGTGCCAAAACAGGTAAAAATGCACCCAATAGTACTGAGAATCCTCTAAACAGATCGTGCGTTTTACTCCGTGTCAGACGAAAAGAAATTGATGTTATTTATCGCTTCATGGGCAATAAAACCATAAATTACCAGGTATAATGTCACGCTATATCACAAAAAATAAAGCCAATAAGTAAATTATATCGATTACTATTTTAAACGAATGATTTAAGAAATTGAACGAAGCAAAGCCTCCAAGATGGAGGACTCACAGGACGGTTCATATGGAAACGATGTTCGTGACGTAGGTGCCGGTGAGCATGACGAAAAATCATCGGATGACCAATTAGCCCCCATGACGTCTACAACAGTCTGATAGCGCCCCTAGCGACTATCACTCACGAAATAATGTCAGATTTATAAAAGCCTGACTTTCACGAATCGAGTAGCCAAGATGTACTCAAATCTCGAACCATGTCGTATTAAACATAATTCCTCGTGTAACACAGGCCAAAGCACCGACATTAGCGAGTTTCTTCGGCTGCCTGGAACCCTCCTAGGAAGAACTTTCGACGCGTCAAATGGAGACTGCGTTTTATCGTCTTGCAAACAAACTGCAGACACTTAGTTGGCCTAATTTACTGCTTATATCGCAGCCGACGAGGCCCTAAGGCCACTAGATGCATCTTCTAGGCCTAGGCATAACCCATCACTTATGCTAGCGTTTTTCCTGTGGCCTCGGCAAATACTAAGCCTACAGCGCCATCTACTTGCTAACAATGTGCTTGAGCCAGATGTGGATAACAGTATCATATCGCTGTTGCTGCTGTTGCTGCTGCTGCTGCACACTTGGAACTTTTGGCGCCCATTCAGAAGTGCCGCCTACAAGCATGCAATTTATATGCAGAGGTACGGAGGCTCATACTGAACCTTTATCATCATCATCATCCTTGTCGTTGTCAGCATCATCGTCATTGTCGTCACCATGGATCGCTGTAGGTGTCTATTCGCAGTGTTATGAATGATGCACTGGCTATAACTCAATAAGTTATGTACTTCGTGGAACATTCCGAATAGAATTATTATAGTCCTTAAGTAGTTTAAAAATTCGAGATGTGTCCCGAATGTGCTTCCGTACTAAGGTCTACCGACGTTTTAACGGGCGTTGTAAATATTCGTCTGCCCTGTCTTCCGTCGTAATCTCAATCCGTTCGGATTGAGATAGTGGCTATTTTCAGCCTATGAATAAATGGGTAACTTAAGTGCCTCAAGTCAGGCTTCAAAGGTGGACTGCGACAGTCTAGAACAACAATTCATAGTTAACCTAAATATTTCTCTCTGCATCTGGCAAAAGAAGAGGTGGCCTTTGACCCAATTTCTGTTTAGCCAAGGAGGCGTCGTTAAACACCAGCTGAGTAAACGGAAACAAAACGCGGGTCTTCGCGTAATCGAAACTTTCAGTTTACTGGCGTCCTCTAGCGAATGACGATGTAAATATTAGTGTGTCGCCACATACACTCTAGTTACCATTATCCATTACAGAGTAATACAAATACTCCTCTTTTTGTGAATGTGTAGTTGACTTAACTCTGTGAAATTACACTGTAACGTATGCTTGCGTTTATATAGCACGCTAGTATCGTTATATGTGGCTCTACCAATTGGCCTTAAGATAATAATTCGGTTAAAGTCGGCTGATATAATCAACATTTAGCTATAGTAAGTAAGTAGCTTCCATTTTCACAACGATTAGGTCTACATTTGACGGTAGCCTCCCCTCTGCGCAGTAAGGAAGAGCTTGAGTAGCAACCTGGACGATGCAGTTTATAAAACATTGGGCCAGAAGGGTTGTGGGTCACCCGATCAGAGGTCAGTTCAGTCGTCCACGCTTCTGGATCATTTTTGTGCCTGGTAGAGGTCGCATAAGTTAAATAAACAGAGGGCGCTACAGTATCGATCCTTGCAGCCAATCTCTTATACAGGCAGGCCAGAATTAAGGACCTTAGCATGTATGTGGCCTCAGATTTTACCTGTTTAGTAGGCAGCAGGTCTGCTGGTCTAACCTCCTCCAACGTTTTGGACTGTGACCACTCCTTAAATGGTATTTAGACGGAATTTTTCTTTACACTTTGCATGAATTTTTTAAAGAAACAGAGCTTCGTTATAGTATTGAACCTCATACGCATAAAATATGCCTCTCGTGAGCATTTTAAGTAGGCCCCTACCGATTTTGTTTTGACTGAGCGCCTGTGTTCCTGCGTCTTAGCTTTCGTTGGGCTCTGCAGAAGTTCAAGTTGACGATTATGATAGTCCTTCCTGAAACCGCAAATTATAGTCGCAAAATCCACTAAGCTATGGCTTAAATGTCTATTATTTCAACTGCTAGATGGCACAATACTGTGAACATTCCATTAATGGATTAAGTGTCGAGGTATTACTGATCATCTGAGGCCAATATGCGTTGGCTTACATACACTGCACAGGAGACAACGTGGTAGGTGAGTTGCGCGCTACGTACAATGCGAGGCCGTTGGTGTATGCCTACCATTAGCATTCATGGCTCGTGTGTTGTAGGTAAACCAGGGTGAGAATTTCCATATAATTCTAGACTTTTAGACTGAAAATCGCTGCAGATAAAGAGGCACGGCATTTCTTTAGATGTATTTGCGCTGTCTTACAGTAGGAATTTTCATTTGTCGAGGTATTACTGATTTTATTTGTAGTTTTTGTGGTTAGCGATTACAGATAGCTTGAGGCCTTGCGGTGGTCGTCCATAAATTACATGTGGCGTCTCATGCTGTAGCGCATTTCCTTGCATACAAATATATTTTAAAGTCATTATTATCCACTGCATAACAGGCTTTATACAAATACGTGTTCAGTAAAGATTTGCTTAATTATGAAATTCGGCGAGAAAGCTAGCGAACGAGTAACAAGGGCGATAATCACAAGAAAAATACTTTTTGGGGTACATCTTTCAAAAATACTTGGTGAAATACTGGAGTACACCTTTCATTCGAATAACACGTGTTATGTGTACGTAATATGTACAGTTATGTCACACATAATGAGTATGTTAATTTGATCAAATCTCAGAGATAGCCGGGGCAGACTTGGTGTGGGATTTAATTGGACTTGTTTGCCACCATCTAGTTTTGACTTGCATCACAGTGAGTGGTAAGTTCATAAATTCAGACTATTGAGCATAAAGAGCCATGCAAAAATAAGTAAGTAGAAGAACTGAAGAAAGAAAATGGATCATAAATGATAACAAAGTCTTGGGATGGGGAAGAATTTGGGGAATTAACAAAAAAAACTGTTGTTAACTCCTAATGAGGATTATGGCCATTGGAGATGGGTGATCTATGCAGCTTAACTAGGGCAACCCAGGGGTCATAGTTCAACCTCAGTTCAACCTAAGGGTGACAGTTCCATCAGTTCTTTGTGATTTAAATTTATTTGTATCACGTTATCTGAAATATCTTTATCTGTAGGAACATTGTCTGTGATTTGCTTTTTCAATCACTTTGTCATCCTTTTTACTGCAGTTTCACTTTCCACCACCACCATGATGCCAATAACCACCACCACCTCTTAAATATAATAATATTAATTAACTTTAACAATATTAATAATTGTAAATAGTTAACCTTTCAAGAATTCATTCATGATCTCTGGACTTTTTAAATTTAAGGGGGTCACTGCCCCTTTTGGTTTAGATAAGAATAGCAATTGTCTTAAAATGATCATTGTTGTTATTATCATTATCACTATTATAATTATAATTGCTATAATTATTATTATTATTATCATAATGATAATAATAATAATTATTATTAATTATTTTTTTTTAAAACCCGAGGTAGAAATGATCCCTCAGGAACTGAAAAATTAAGTTAGGAGTATAAAATGGTCTCTGAGAAATCAGGCCTCGTCCCAGTAGTTTATTATTATTATTATTTTTATTATTATTATTATTATTATTATTAATGATGATTAATATTATTATATAATAATAGTATTATTATTGATCAATAATAATAATAATAATTATTATTGTTGTTGTTGTTATTTCCGTGATTCTTTTTCTGCTCTTTTTTTCTTCTTTGCTTTTTGTCCTCGAATTAGGTTGCTCCGTGACCCATGAGTTGGAACTAGGTCGTTCTCTTTATTGCCCCTGAGTTAGAATTGGGTCACTCTCTTTATGGCAGCAGAGTTAGAATTGGGTTATTCTCTGTATGGCCTATGAGTTAAAATGGGATCGCTTTCTTTATTGCCTCTGAATTAGAATTGGGTCACTCTCTTTATAGCCTTTGAATTAGAATTGGGGTATTGTCTTTATGGCTCTTGGGTTAGACTTGGTTTGATTTCTTTGTGGCTTCTGAGTTAGAATTGGGTGACTTTCTTTTTGGCCCTTGAATTAGAATTGGGTCACTCTTATGGTGCCTGAGTTAGAATTGGGTTCCTTTACTTAGAATTAGTCTTGGTCCTTGAGTCCCAGTTAAGTCGTTATTATCATTGCCATCTTTTGCAACTGTAGCCAGACTAGTGAGGAAGACTGTTTAAACATGCATGAAAGATGCTGTAGAAACGCGTTATTTCATTGGTACACGATGGTGGTGGTTATATTTATGGTGGTGATGGTGGTGGCGCTTAAGTACCCGGCCTATGAAAGTCGCCTGGTTAGTTTTGTGCATATGGCACCAACCTGACGGCCAGACGCAGGCAAAGAAGCATCGTCTTGGAATCTCCCTCCCATCGAGTCTGCTTGACCTCAAAGCTGCTGCATCCTTTGCACAGCATTCCTGTCGTCCAGGTCTTTCTATCAGATGCCAGTTTGCATCTACCTGTGCTTACCTGGACGACGCGACATTCATCCGTCCATCCATCCTTCCATCCGTCGGTCGGTCGGTCGGGTACCTGGGCAGCTGAATTGATCCATGGCACTCGCCGTCCAAGTAGCCTGTTATGGATGAGTTCGCTGAGTATGGATTGCTGGGTCGCGTGTGTTTGATTCTGTCTTGGCACCGGAGATCGGTTGCTGTTACGAAGACGACGACTGCGATTGGGAATTTGATTTGCGTGAGAAGACAGCAACTGGTTCTTTGAGGCATCCGTTCGTCTTGTTCGTCTTGTTCACGGACGGTGAATTCCTGATCACAACTGTTCAGTTGATTACCAAGCTGCTCATGATTAGTGAATTGCTGAGCTGAATGATTGGATTAATAACTGAAATGATGTTAGCGAATTGTTAATGTGAATTATTTAGGTTCAGTCAGTGAGTTGTGTAGATGCAGTTGATCGAATGATCTCCAAGTGAATAGTTTGGCTGCAATGGTTGTTTGAATTATTCAGGTGAATATTGTTTGAGTTGTTAAGTGAATTAACTTCGTTGAGTGGGTATCCGAGTGAGAGATTGAATTCATTCTTGGCGAATTGTTGACCATCCAGGTGAATTTTATCAGTAAACTGTTCAAGTGTTTAGTCACTTGATGAAGAAGATAAATGGGGGTATTGAGTAAGGAAATTAGCATATTCAATGTTGAATGCTAGAATATTCATGTATATTCATTGCCTGAAACTATGAATTGTCAGTAGTTGAAGGCATGACTACTCATTGGTTTAATACATGAATATTTGTTGGTTGAAATCCATGAATATTCATGCTTGAATCCACACTGTAGAACATCATGCAAGAGGAGTGCCTAAAGGTGCTACAAAAATATCTTGTTTACATTACTTTATAATCTAATAAGAGATGGCTTCATGTTTGGACATTCTTCTTTGATTTCTGTTGTCATGCGCCTGTGTACGTGGATCTTCATATGTATGTGGATCTTCATATGTATATGGATCTTCATATGTATGCATTATATTGATCAATTTAGTAACTACTCTTGTATCTCATTCTTAATATTTTGAAAAAAACATTTTGAGCTAGTTGAGCTAGGTTCCCCAACATCTTAGTAAGACCCGCCCAGTGTCACATGACAAGGGTTACACAGAGTAAGGGTAGATCCTAATGGATACTTCTAAAATGCTGCCCCATCTGTATTTAGGGAGTGACCCCTGAATCTACCCTTGTTGTGTAGCACCCTTTCAGAATATCTGCCTGTCGTGTTGTGATCTGTGTAGTGTGTTTGTTTGTAGTGTGTGGTTCAACTGTCATGTTGCTACGCCTGATCCTTCCGGAACGTTGTCCCTTGGAACTCGATAGATCGTGGATCCGAGGTGCTGCCGTCTGGTGATGAGTCCGGGCGATCTTATCAAAATCCTGTTCTGACTTGAGCATCTTCGGATCGTGACGTGTGTGGCGCGTCACCCGAGATGGTGTCCGTCATTACAGATAAGCTTCGGAGGCAGGCGTTGGATGATGATGCAGGGGAGACCAGAGCGCCACAAGTGGAACCTCCTCAGGTGAGTGGAACAAGAGATTTGAGTAAATTTATAATAAATTCTGAAATTTCTCATCACAACACACAAGCTGTGACAGGGAGACTGGCTTATTCACAGGTGTTATATCAAATCAGGTCTGCATGTGCCAGGTTGTTGAGGTCAATTTCTGTGTCAGGTCAGAATTTGGGGTCAGTCTGGGGTAACAGCATGGTGCTAAGCTGCAGAGTAGTTATGATGGCAGTGGTGGTCATTGTGTGGTAGAGGATTGAATGCTGGATAGGATTGTTTGGAAAGTTAGGTTTTGTGATGAGTGGCTCAATCCTTGGGATGAGGGGGTTTTGACTGAAGCACAGATATTTACAACAGCCTTACTTATGAATTGCATGGATTGTCTCCCCCAGATTCTGACCTGGTGCTGAAACCGACCAAACCCAACCTGGCTGTTGTTTACTTGATTTGAAATATCACTGGCGAATCAGCTGGTCTCCCTGATGCAGCTTTTGTCTGGCGCTGAGAAATTTAGGAGAATACATGCATACAGCCGATGATTAATAGGGAGTTGAACCTCAGATGCAGTAGTGACAGGAAAACACTTTAGCAGGGTGTCGGTGTGAACTGTTGGGGGAATCTGTGCAGTTTCCATGGTTACAGAGTAAGACACGAGATGCTTGAGAGGAAACGGAACTGGACAGATGGCGCTGCTTACGCAGACAACGGGACAAGCGAAAAGCGAAAGGCTTTCTGCGGATTTTCTCCTGAAGGGGATTTCGTTTCTGTTTCTGCGTCACTAATCGCATAAGTCGGTCGGCTGACGATTAGTTGTCGTGTCGAGACAATATTGCGCTTATTAATTTCCAGTCATCTGAGACGCCGCTGCTGCCATCTCTTGCCTCTCATCCTCCTCCTCATCCTCGTCTTCCCTCTGCACTGACTATTATTGATTGTCTGCCTAATTGCAAAGATGGTGGATGACGCACTAACGCGGAACAGCGCCGGTGCCAAGTGGCACCATCCTTGGAGACAATCGCATATACTTCGATTGATTCGATGTCATCTGTTGGCACATCAGTGCGTCACATTGTTTGTCTTGGCCAAGGTCTGTGAGGTCTTCTCCAACGTCCTTCTTCTGTGTCCCTGGGAGTGGGGCTTCATTTATGGGGTTGTCTGGTGGATTGCTGTTGTCTGGTTTTCCACTCAGTCGATTGATTACACAGCCCTGGAACCATGCTTTGGTAGGCATGTGATGACTGAGAGCAGATACCTTATCTTACCTTATCTTATCTTACCTTGGCTTATCCAGTCAACCATACCGTACCTTACTTTATTTACCTTAGCTTACCTTCCCCTACCATACTTGACTTCCCCTTATCTTTCTTCACCCAGCCTAATGTTACCTTAGCTGGAAGGTTTCTTCCGGTGCAGGAATGGCAGAATGTTTCTGGCTGAAGCTCATCAACATTTCTTCTCCTTATCTTGTTGATTAGATGTTGTCTTAGTGGAGAAAATGGAGACAAGTAACTGGAAATGTACACGGTTTTCTATTTGTGACTGTATGGCCTTGACCCTGCTTGTTTTTCAAATGTCAAATCTGATTTTCAAACGACGCCCTCTCACTCGCTTGCTGTGTTTGCTCCTCTGCCAAAAATAAACCATCCATGGCAAGACAAATTTTCTTAAGGAGCTTCTATAGAGATGTGTAAACATTTGTGTTACCTTTGTTACCTTTTAAGGTGGAATTGTTTTGTTTGCAGGAAGGGGCAACAGCCACAAGGAAGCTGACCCAGATTCAGTCTTCAAGTGCTGCAGCTCATCAACACCCAGGTAAAGTAGTACCAACAACGGGCATTGTTTGTGCAAAATGAAGCGCCTTATTCTCTTTGCCTTATTGTGGGCCAAATAGGGGGCCAAGTCTTGTATAATCAAACATGGGCCAAGTCTTGTACGATCAAATAGGGGCCAAGTCTTGTACGATCAAATAGGGGCCAAGTCTTGTATGATCAAATAGGGGCCAAGTCTTGGATAAGCTTGTAGCTGTTTGCCAGGCTCTTGTTGCACTGTTCCTGTGAGCTAACCACCTTCACAAGTGCAGCAAAATATCAACATCATCACCACCATCATCATCATTTTATTATTTTTAACTCTTGTTTGTTCATCCACCTTTTCCTGAAAACATTTACGATGATATTAGTGATTATGATAATAATTCACTTGTTAAGTCCCACTGTTTTCCTCTGACCTTTGCATGACTCTGTCTTTACCCCAGTGAACATTTGTCAACACCGGAGATTTAGATTTACTCACTGCACGCATAATAAGTGCTTTAAAGAAATTCATAATAAGAATCATAATTGCTTTAAATTTCAGCATTTGAAGGGTCAGGGTCTCAGCCGGATATCATCAGTCGCTGTTGTGAATCTTCAGCAAATCTTGGCAGAGACCCAGCGTGTGCTTCAGACAAAGCATCTTCTGTTCCCGGTAGATGTCAGCTTTGCTCTCCATCAACTAAAGTTCAGCGTGTGCCATCGAAGAAGAGGCAGAGTCACATGATGCTCTCACCAGATGAAAACGACAGTTGCCAGTGGCGACCAGACTGGCAAGCAACCAGCATCTGGCGTCCGGTCGGCCTTCGAAATCCAGCCGTGACAAAAATGGTGGTTGCCATGCCGACGAGCGAAAATCTTTGCTTGAGCGAATACGGCAATCGAACGCCACGGAGACCATCTTCATCCTCTGAATCTCCTTCGCCGGTCCTGCGACCCGCGTCAGCGTCGAGCGGGTTTTTCGAGAACTCCGGTGGGTCGTCCTGTGTAGCCAGTCAGTGGGTTGGGTCGACGCGTTCCCCTAGTCTAAATCTAAGTGCTTTCAGTCTTACTGGTCTTTCATCGGACGACAGGAGGAGGTCGGTCACGCGCAGCGTTCCTGGGTCGGCCGGTTCCATGCTGGCGATTGGTGGAGATGACAGCAGTTCAGGTTCGCTGGTTCTCGGTCAACCACAGCGATGCCACTCTCAGCCGAGCGTTCTGCTTGAGCGACGGGGTGTGAAGAAGAGACGGCGCGAAGAGAGAAGACCTAATCTCAATTTTATCAAAATGAAAGAGGTAAGTGCATGCGACTGGTGTGATGCCGGTATGTCCTTCTAAAAAGCGAGTTCCAAGTACTAATCCAAGTTCATCCAATCTGTTAAGTAATCTCGGTCTACTTGACCTATAGATGTAACTGAAGTTTTCTGCTGCATGCTCTAAGAATCTGTCGAAAAGGTTAAATTCCTTGCCAGCCTCTAAGATGTTATGAGTTCGTTAAGAACAAAAAGTTCATCAGGGGTAAGTGATGCTCGACTAAGCCTAGCAGGAAATGCCATCAGGTTGGCTGCCAGTCTACTACTAAGTAAATAGAAATGGAAATCTGATGCAAGTAGATATCAGATATATGAAGATTTTAATGTTTGGGGATCTAGAGAGATGAATATGCTTTCTAGCTAAGTTCACTTAGTAGTCTAGCTCCTCATTCTGTAAAGGCAATGGTTTAAACAGGTACAATTGCCCAGATAATTGCACGATATTGCAAAATAATTCAGATCAACGTGTTATATGGAGTGAATTGTATTTTCTTTTTCTTGGACAGACGGCTTACTCGAAAAGACACCAGGGCCATGGTCGTGCAAGAAGTCACGTCCAGTTTGTTGAGAATTCAAACTTTCTTCAGGTCAGTTTTGTTGGGAATTCAAACTTTCTTCAGGTCAGTTTTGTTGGGAATTCAAACTTTGTGTGGGTCCAGTTTTCTTACTTCCATAGATATATACTTGAAATGCTGCTTCATAATAACTTTGATCATATGTCTGTCGAATTCTCAACTGCACACATTTTCCCATGTTTCAGTCACTCTTCAGTCTTGTGATCAGCTTCTGGAAAGCTTTGTAATGATGTATAATACGAACTCTGATATGTCATGGTAGGGAACATGGATTTAAAATTTCGTTGAGCCTCAGAAAATGACCTCAATTTAAAACAACTTTGTCTTTAGCCAATTCTTGATGCGGCTCCCAAAGACAAGTGTTTTTTAACGTGCTTCTAGTGTAGGAAGAGGGGAAATGTATGGCACAGCATAAGCATAAGGCATTTCTGAAATTCTTTGGGAAATTTTGACTATTGATTCTCCATTTTGTCACCAGGTGGCGAAACCAGACGGCGGCGACCAATCACGGTTTTTCTACAGCCTTGATACGATCGCCAGCTCTCCGCAGGAACTGGCTTTCTGCCAGGCGCTGGTTTCTCCAATGGGTGTCACTGGATCTCAGCTGCAGTCGACCAGTGACAGTGACTTAGGCGAAAGTGGTGCATATCGGGAGTCGCTCGACAGCGGTTGCAGTGGCGACTTTGTGCCGTGCTTCGAGTCGGAAAGTCCGAGAGACTTTGAGGCGAGGAAAAAGCAGCTGAACGAGGGCATTGAGGAAGAGGAGGAAGTGTTTGACCTTGACATTCTGGACGACCTTGACATTGAGGAGATCGAGAAGGACTGACGATCGGATTGCAATGGAGTTGTGGGTCGTGCGGGACTTTGTTTCAGCCAGAAGTTGTGGTTTAATTATTGTTTTGTCTTGTATGATTCTATGTTGGTCGAGGTTAAACGAAATTCTCCCTGGCTGATGTGAAAGGGATTTGGACCACTGACTCCAAGTGATGCCTCCTTTGTCACGTGTCACATAAAGAAACGTGTATTTACTTACTTACCTTAGCTTTTCTGAGTTCAGTCTGGTTCCCTGTTTCAGTTTTAATGGGTAGCCGTTGCATTATGTAGGTTTGTAGCGATTGAAGCCGTTCTGCTCCGCTGGTTAGTTCTGCTCCACTGGTTTCTTTACGCAGACATAATGTCGTCATTTGATTTGTTGTCATCGCAAGGTGGCTGCGGGATGTACAAGTGATTTGTTGGACGACTATAAACACTGAGTTATGTTAGTCCAGGTTCTAATGTTAGGGGATGCATTTCCCGGTTGAACCCCCGCAAACCACAGGAATTTTGTTAAGTTGGTGGGTTCATTTGTGCTACAGACAGACACAGCCGGACAGACTGACAGATGAAGGCAGGAGGACAGACAGACACTGACTGATACACACACAGACGTTGTTAGACTTAAACGGGATAGGACAAGTGCCTCCTTTGGGTATTATCATTTGAATGGGACTCTTGGTTGTCATTTTGGTGAAGCTGTGTAAGATGATTTCAGTGGCAGAATGCGATAGAGGCTCTCATACCACTGCAGCAGATAGGAAATGGAAAGTAAAGCTCCTTTGTCCCTACTGGAATGTAGAGGAGGCGCTCATTTCTCACTCTTCAGAGCAGGTGATGAACGAATCCCAAGTCCTGGGGCCAGGACTTGCCATTTACTGCCCAGCTTACACCGCTACCAAATTATACTGCTGGGGACAGATATGTGCTCAAACAATTTGCCCGGGGTCATTGTGCTGAATCCTGTTGGCAGGTGTGAACCTGCAACCTTTTGATTACATACCCAGTGAGCTAACCAAACAGACCACCCATTAAAATTTGTCTGGCTACACATTTCCAAAATGACATTTAATATCAGGGAGTGAGTGTACTAATTATAAGTAGGCATTGGTCAAGGGCTGTTCAATGTCTAGTTGATTTCTTCGGCCAAAAACTTCCATCACAAGATGAGACTCCAAAGGGCATTGCCTACGCAGTCTGTTCTTCTTAACTCTGGCTTGTTTTTCTTGAATTTTCCAGTTAATGTTTTGTATGAGAATCACATTTGTTTCTAGTTCTGATGTACAGCAACTATTTGCGTATAGCAGGCCAACAATGAACCGTGGACAGAATAGAAGATAAACGGCTACTTTGGCACCTGGGTCCCCCAAATCATCCTGTTGACTATTTTATGGTTTGTTCAGGTATTTAGAGCGATGCTTTTGACATGGTACTTCTTTTATTCCTTTGTTGCCTTTGTCAGCTTATCAAGAAGGTTCTAGCTTTGAAGGAAATTTAAATTTCGTTTGACTTTGCTTTTAATTGGAGAAATTATAAGAAACAATATGAAAAGAATGCAATACGGTCTTTCAGCACGACAGAGTTGTGAAGTTTTTGTGCTTCTACATTTGCATGCATTCAAAGAATGCTTACCATCATTCAAAGAATGCTTACCATCATTCAAAGGATGGTAACCTTCATTCAAAGAATGCTTACTATCATTCAAAGGATGGTAACCTTCATTCAAAGAATGGTAACCATCATTAAAAAAATGGTAACCTTCATTCAAAGAATGCTTACCATCATTCAAAGAATGGTAACCATCAATGCATTAACATTATTTTTCATGCTGAAGAGTATTTGACATTTTACAGGCATTGTGTTCTAACTGGTTATTTTGACTGGCTGGCTGACTGGACTGATTGACTGGCTAACTGGACTGATTGACTCAGGCTGACTGACTTGACTGACTGATGCAGAGGAATTATTGTTGTCATGGTAAGAAGCTGTGATATCACTTCAGGGTCAGTATCTAACTTTTGCAGTGACAAATTTAACATAATTATGTCGTAACTTTTGCCAGAATTTTAACATGTGTCAGAATTTAACCCAAGAAAATTGTTTCTTGTGGGAATTTCAGTCAGAGTTAAATACTGTCATGCTTTAATATCAGGTACAGCTGATTCTGAACTTGGTAAAGCAGTATGTTAAATTTTAATCAGACAGAACTTAATTTATGCTCGAAATAATTAAATTCTGAATTTAACGCATGGCAGATATTCAAAAAGGTCAAAAGTTCAAATGTCTGCAGAGATTTTAACACATGTCAGAATTCCATATACTTCAGGATTCAGTGTTTCGTGTATATAGTGATGTGATCACTCTGCTAGTTTGTGCGCTCTACTCGTAGGCATTACTTGTAATATGTACTTCATATTTTCTCTGCTGCTCTTGTTTCATGTAGCTCGAATAAAGAACAAAAGTTTATCACATCATCTGCTTCTGTTACTCGTGTTTTTGTGCGTTCTGTCTTCTCACATGAAAAGCTTTGCAGATTCAGGCAACTTAATAAAATTATTTGACTGTATAAACTTTTTTTATAGGTCAGATGCAACCAGATCAAATAAACTCATAAAGTCCTATTTAGCAAATGTAACCACAGTGGAAAAAGTACAGTGCTGGGTTTGAAATCCATCGAGAGGCCTTTGATGGCTGATAAGTTGAGTGCCTTTCACCTCTGCTTCACGGGTTCAGTCCCACTGCATTATGTCAAACTGAAGACTTCCTGTCGAGTGATGTTACATGCAAGGAAAGCTTTTACAGTTGTTGGACTCCTGCTGTCATGTTTTTGTACTTCTGCCAAAAACTCTCAAAAACTAACAACTTTGCTTGCAAGGACTATCATGAGGCACGGTAGCCACCTGGTTACAGCGCTTGGCTTGTAACACGGAGAGTACAGGTTTGAGCCTTCTCCACTGAGACGGTTACTGTGTAGGGACCTTGAGCAAGTCCTTCACTAACAGCTGCTTGCACCATCAACTGATGTTTAATCTTTAGAAAGTGGGGCTTAATAAATGCAGAAATACTAATACTAATGATTGTTGAAAGGGGCATGCTACATATACGCTCATATCTAAACTTTCTCGAGGTCTTGGCACACATTTGACACGTCTAAACAGATTCCATGACTTTCAAATTTGGATCTTTGAATGACTGAATCGCTGGCCTCCTTGCCTACCATTGTAACCATTCACTGCTATGTATTCTTTACGATAACAGATAAGAAATGGGCAGCTTATTGCTGGCCCAACAGTCGTTGGACTATTTGGACTATTCCAGCGTTTGTACTTCAGTCAAAAGACCCTGCATTCCGCTTGATGAAAGGCAGTGAGCTGTAGAACTTGAAATCAAAAACTGGGGGACACATCTCCTTCTGGCGAATCCAGGCAGACAGGCACTGCAGTGCAAGGGGTTCAAAGTCAGCGTAGAACTTGTTTGCGAAGAATTCCCTGCGCTGAACGAGGTCTGGAAGATCGCCGATTCCAAAGATGCAGACATCTCGGACCATCTTGCCACTACACTCCTTTGGCACCCACTTTGCAAAGACTGCCAGCCACGGCTTCTCATTCGGAGGCCCTGCAAGAACAGAAGGACACAAACTGTAACTAAGATGGGATTATAGAACAACAACATAGCATAACATATCAAAATTACCTGACAGTAATTTCCTCTGTTAATCAGATGCAAAGTCCTAACGGCTTTATGGACAGTTTAACCTGGGTCTTGCATCGTTTGAATGTGTAAGAGTGTGTTTCCTGGCAGATTTACTGATATTGCATGTGTAATAAATGCAAAATAATAATAATAATATTATTATTATTATCCCAATGCATTCAGCGTTATAATATTTTGCAGGTTTGTTACAGAAAAGAAACATTTTTCAGCCTAATCAAGTTGCAATTCTTTAGATCTGTACGATAACAATGTTTTAGCTGAGGCTGTGAGAGATATAACAGAAAAAAAGCTTCAACAATCAAGGGATGTTTACCTGAGAAAGCCCCAGGTGTCTGTAGGTGTGGATTGGAGTAGGTATGATGTAGTGTTGCCCAGTAGTGTTCGTCTGGACTCCACGTTTGCTTTGACCATTCCAAAAACTCGACGGCACGACGATCTTTCAGAATAAACTGGATGAATTCTCGGCTGAATATTCCATAAGCGCTTCCACGGACGATGTCAATGTCGTGGGGAGGCATTGGATTGCGTCTTCCCGTTGCATGGACCATTTCCTTGTTCTCCACCCACTCCCACGCGAAGCGCTCCCGCAGAACCCGTGGCCCATAGATCCCTTCAATGTCATTTGCACCGTTGTACAGTTGGAGAATTTTGACCATTTCAGCGATGGTCTTGAGCGGGAAGGCCTGGCCGGCAGTGTTGAGCAGATATCGCCAAGGAGTGGCATGTTTAACGAGGTCCTGCATACAGTTGATGTCTGCCTGCAGGCGGCTGAATCCGGCCCACGTAACAACCTCCAACTTTGAAGCCACAAAAACGTTCTCGAAGCAACCTGCAATGGCACGAACGGCAGAAATGAAGCTCTGTGGGGCTTTGGCATCAACGTGAATACAGTACACGTTCTGTGGACGATATATTGTTCGAAGCAGCAACTCCAGCTGGTCTGCGCTTTTGTGGACGAGCAGACTAAAGGCCAGGGGAAACGAAGGGACTTCGTCGGCTAGCGGAGTGACATGGTAGGAACGGCGATACTTAAAGGCTTCACAGTCGAGTGTGGCGTTGATGAACGATTCGTCAGAATCTGTCAAGTGTGGTCGCTTTGACATCAGATTCTGGGCAACGATTTGGCTGACCTTGTTTCCTGCGAGTATCGAGCGACATGACAACACTGAGCAGAGTTCGGAAGACCCAGAGCAAAGATAAGCTCCATACTCTGTCAGACCCAGGTGCTTCTCGGAGCATGATGTATTTAAACCAGGTACAATTTCAGTCACAGAAGTCAGACTGCGGCTCAGAAATGGTGGCCTTGTTGACATTTCTTCAGTACTCGACTTCCCCGATTCTCTATTGAAAACTGGTGACGTAGTTTCTCCAGTAACTGTCAGCTCTTGCCATTGCTGCTTTCCTGGTTCAGTGACTCCAACAGCTCGTTCCACAAGCAAGAATCTTGAGACTGTAAACACAGTCTTTACCAAAACGTAAGAGACCAGTATAAAAATGAGGAGACGGAAGCTTGTAGTAATCCGTATAATCAAGGTCATGAAGAAGTTTTGACTACTTTCTATTGGCAAGGTGCAACATCATTCATATTCACCCGACACGAGCTAAGCCAGAAGAATTCCTGTGGAACTACAAACACAGATGTGTTTGAACTCCAGTAAAGTTTACCCATTCCCTACAGTACATAACTGCAAACAGTTTGTGAAGTGGGACGTGAAGAAGCGGCCACTGTCTTTCCATCTTTCAGTCCAATTCCTTAAAAAGTTAATTGTTGAACAAGCACGACAGTTGCAACGCATTCAGTAATTGCAAGCAATATCAGTTAATTTATGTCTGTTATCAGCCATCATATTTTCGACTCCTTCTGCGTCTTGATTCGGCGATTCACTTTCTCCTTAATATGTAGCCTATCGTCAGCCACCCCACATTTCCAAACTGTTCCGACGCCCATGATCAATGGAATTGGATGTCCCATATGGCCAGGTTAGTTGATCTGAAGTGCTATACATCTGTTATTCTTTACATATCTGACGATTACACCAGGTACAAATACCGGACACAATCATATCGATTATTTGTAAATTATCTGTGTTTGCTTTTAATTTTACATTTCTATTCAAAAGCAACATAACGTTATAAGAATTTTACGACAGAAACGCTAAACAGTAAACACTGATTCAAAACTATTAGGCTTCATTGCGCCCAAAATTGTCCAAATAGCCCAAACGAATCTGCGATTTTTCAAACTTAAATGCGTATATTTCAAATTGTATTCGTACGCACACTGCCCACTGCCCATTTCTTTAGTGCCCAAATAGTTGTGAGAGACTGCTAAGATGGGTCTGTAAACTAAAAATCCTGTTAATCCAAAAGTGTTGTATAGGTCAGATATTACTTGGCGCTGCGAGTGAGATAAATAATTGAGAAACTTTAATTTCACTTTTTAAAATTAACAGAAATATCAACGATTTACATAAATGCATTACAAATTACTTTTGAAAATACGTGATTGACGGAATTTGGGAAGAGTAAACGTATCGGGAAAATGTGTGTTCATGCTTAGAGAGCAGGAACCCATAAAGGAAGTTCACCCTCACCCGTCAAAACCTAACAAAGCGCTACAAAAGGGTGATTAAATATACCGGATGAAAGTGACAGTTTGTTTCCGGCGATGTAGGTCAACACGAAAATCCCGGAAGATGAGAGAAATTATTGATAAACTTTAATCACATTTTAAAAAATCGCCAGTTTAAGCTAACTGGCGATCGGGGATTGCCGTCTTTTACTTGCCATGACAACGCCGGCAAGAGTAATACTTTTGGCCTGTGGATCCTTCAATCCGATCACAAACATGCACCTACGCATGTTCGGTATGTTCACAGACATTAACCAATAGGTGTAGCCAGTGGAGGGAACGTGTTAGCCCTACGCTAACCTCTTCCACTTGGTCTGTCAGGGCATCAGAAATTGCTTATCTGGAATTTAATCGAGCGCTATGCTTAGACTCACCAGGGTTCTTGCGATCTGGTGCTGACCTTGCCACAAAATTGCCCTTTTGATGACCTGAATCTTACTTTGCGTCACTTGGCAACGAATTGACATCGGCTAGTAAAAAGTCGAAGCTTACATCGGGCAGTGAAAGGATGACGCGTAGAACAATCTCGATCTGTAGAAAGCCTTAAAATGCTGTATTTGCCATTTACTTTAAAACCTTAGTTGGATTAAGAGACATTAGATATTTTCTCTCAGCGCAGCCTTAGATCCCTTTGTTTTGAATGGGCTTCTGCTGTTTAGACGCAGGATTAGAGCTAGCAGCCTGTCGTACAGCAGTCCAGTAGGATACCCCCTAATTGCTGTGGTCATGGTTCTGTGCTTTGCAGCACTGTTAATATGGTGATTGTGCCTTTGTTTTTTAAATTTAATAAAGAAACTACAGGTTTCATCTTGTACATTTAAAAGTTGGTTTTACAGAACAGTTCACGCGACTGTGTTTGTTCTGTAAGAGCAATTCACTTACTTTGTTCTATTGCAATAATTTTCAGAATTAGGTAAAGACTTTCTCAACGCCACAGGGAGGTACCACGTCATTGGTGGAATCATTTCACCTGTAAATGATGCATATGGGAAGAAGGTGGGTTCAGTTGTTGACGGTACAGAAGTACTACCTGTCCTGTTGTCTTTGTCTGTTGGTCTGTCTGTCTGACTGTCTATGTCTGGCTGGTGGGCTTTCTGTCTGGTTGTGTATGTCTGGCTGGCTCTTTGTCTGTCTTTCTGTTCATGTTTTATTCATTAGACGCTGGAAAGTATCAGAAAGCTAACTCGAATCTTTTGGTGCTTGGTTAACAGATTATTGTTTTTGCTATTGTTTTTATTAGTAACAATTATAATTAATTAATAATACTATAATTATTTTCATGATTTTCCTAGAAGTAATTAGTTAACAAATATTTGTTCTCTGTATAAAGTTTCTGTTGAGTGATTTTTGTGCAAATTAACCGAGTCTGTTTAATTTGATTGGTTTGAAGGATTTGGCTCCTGCTGGCCACAGATGTGCAATGGTCCAACTGGCTATCAAGACAACACCATGGATCAGGTATTGTCACATAGGCATCTTTCTGTCTGTATATCTGTCTGTCTGTCTGTCTCTGTGTATGTATGTGTGTCTCTGTCTGCAGTTGCATCCTTTTGTCAGTTAACATTTCTCTCTGCATCTTTGATGAGGAAATAAGTTGATGTTGTGAATCTGTAGAGATGAGGAAGATCCGTAAGTAAGTAATGCATTTGTTAACATGCCATATATCCATCGGTGAGCAAGGAATCTTAGACGTGGAGAAACAGACGAACAGTGAACCATGAGATCTGTGCCTCTGGTTCAAGTTTCATGTTGGACACATAACTCTCTTAAGGATATGATGATGTTGATGATCTTGTGTTGTTTTTGATGCAGGTTGGATACCTGGGAATCAGAACAGGATCACTGGATGGAAACGGTTAAACTGCTGCGGCACCACTATGGCGCCATCAATCACCCAAATGCCAATCACCTTCTGCCATCATCACCAACCAGGAAGAATCGCATGGATGAACAGAATGCCAACATAACAGGTGAGTCAAGGAGCTGATTCTCTGCTCAGTGCAAGGCAAGCATGCAAGTGTCTGTGCAATGGAACCTTGTTGTAACACTAACTGTGGGAGATGTAGTGAGCTCTGTGTTACAACGTAGTTTTGTTTCATTGGAGTTGCATTCTAAAGATGAATAAAATCTGGAATCCATGTGCTGAAGCAGGCTGGGTCGGAATTCAGGTTTGTAACACAAATTTTAAGGTTCGTGTTGTGAATTTTACACATATGCTGCCCTTTAAGAGCCCTTTCAGAGGTGGGTGTGGCAAGAAATGGATATGTGTGGCAAGGTAAGTGTTGGATGGCAAGGGAAAGAAATATGGACGGTCTTCGTCTGATCAAATGAAGGAGTGGAAATGTGTGTTGCTACAGTTACAGTAACAAAACAGAACGCGTGGTTCTTATTTCACATGAATGTGAGGGTCGAGGCCATTATGAGTATATTTCTAATCTGCTGATGTCAAGATAGCGCTCTCTCTGTGTCATTGTCTGTGTGATAGAATCTTTGACGTTTGTTTCCACTGTTCTCCAGAATCGAAAACACATAGCAAGGTTTTGGACAGATCGTTAGAGCTCAAACTCCTCTGTGGTGCAGATTTCTTGGAGTCGTTTGCTGTCCCTGGTCTGTGGAAAGATGAAGATGTACTTACAAAACGGTTCTTCTTCTTTTCTAACATCTAGCTGATAAAACTGTATTTCTTCAGCATGCAGGAAAGCTCCTTCAAAAGAATCAAATTGTTAACCAGATGATGCAAAGTTCTAAATCCCATCAGTTGATTTCAGTTCAGTTGTACTTTTTGGATGATAGTTTACAGCAGTCTGTTTATTGTTTGTTCTGATCAGATTTAATGACTTCTATAGCGCCGTTTTTGTAATGCACAAAAATATCAATTGATGGTTGCTTCATGTGAAACTGTAATCACGATCCTAATCTGTTGTAGAAGCTCGGTTGAAATTCGGTTGGCCACTGAAATGGCCTCTTTTCTCACGTTCAGATTACAAATTTTGTGTAAGATATTTAAAATTTTATGTAATTTCCAGCTTCCTTGATCTGGATAATTTAGGGATAACCTGGATAACAGAATCTGGAAGTTAATTGATTTTTGCCTTTGTTAAGTGAGATGATAAATAAAAGGTTTATGCATAGTGCAGCTTTTGTAAACAGTTAATTAGCCGATTGGTTTTCCATGTCTTTTACTCAGGTTATGGAAATAGTCAGTCAGTTTGGCATTGTGGTCATCTCACGTTCAGGTTCTTCACCGGAGAAGTTCATCTATGAATCGGACATTTTGTCTAAGCATCGGGTAACAACGTCTCAGCCGATCCTTAATGACATCAAATAAACTGTACTTCCATTAAAGAGAACATCTTATAGCCACTTTATTGTCATTTATCATTTTAACATCTCACATTAAATTCTTAAAACTTAGTTTGCAAATGTGAAGTGCTTTTACTAAGGTTGGATCAAGTACGATCCTGGTATGTTGCACTGTTTGGATGATTTTCTGATATACGTATATTGTGGTAATGATATGTCTTTATTTTTGACCTTCTGGTTTTTTGTTGCGAAACAGTTTTCTTGTTTTTCATTTACTTCTGGTTTTTACATGGCAGAATACTGTTTTAACCTAGCACAACATTTTTGTTTGTTTTTGACTGCAGCACAATATTTTTGTCGTTACGGAGTGGATTCCAAACGAAATCTGTTCAACAAGAATTAGGCAAGTGGTTGTTTTTGACTGATTCACCAACTTTTATAGCGCTGATGTGCAGCTGATGCTGACATTGTTCAAAGCGCAGTGAAACGAGCAGGATGAATTTCAGAACGAGAGAGCCAGCAGCGAGCATGATTTCCTGGCTTATTTGACCAGCCAAAGTTAAATGGAGCAGTGACTATTAATTAATAAATTATTATTTTAACTAAACCAAATTATAAATGCTGTACAGATGTAACTTAGTGTTTTAGGTTCTGGCCATAGTCACATTGTGCCACTGCCTCATCCTCATCTTCATCCTCATCCTTCTGTTCTTCCTCCTATTCCTTTTCCTCTTCCTTATGCTCCTCCTTCTTTGCCTTCTCTTCCTCTTCCTTCTTTTCCTTCTCCTTTTCCTCCTCATCTTCGTCATCCTATTTCTTCTCCTGCTAATCCTCCTCTTCTTTGTCCTCATCCTTCTCTTCCTTCTGCTGTCCCTCTTCTCTTCCTCCTTGTACAGCTCCTCGTAATTGCCAAGTGAAACATATAAGGAAGAAGCATCAAGCCTAGACGAGGAGCTGCTCAGAATGACAAAGCAGAGAATGATAACAGGCACCTGCTATGTCTGTTTATTCTTTTGGATGCTAAATATAAATGAATCCAGCTGAACCTTTCTGGAATTAGAAAAAAACAGAGAGAAGGATGATGGCCACCTGTTATGGCTTGTTTATGGGATTGGGCTTCTCCAGCGGTTTCTGATTTTTGACTGTGATTTTGACTTGAAGCTACTATCGACTGATGCATTGGGCGTTATGATTAACGGCGCTGTAGAAGTCATTAGATTAGATTACGTAAATGATTGTCACTGTGTTGTGTAGGCGAGCACTTCGCCGTGGTCAGTCGGTGAAATACCTTCTCCAGGACTCCGTCATCAACTATATTCAGCAGCACCAGCTGTATGCCGTTCATGGCGCTGCCACCTCATCCACTACCTCTTCCAGCGCCGATCGTACGATAGCCTTAATAAACACGGCTTCGGAGGTTGGAAACAAGTAAGGATGGCAAGCAGTGTGGTCAGATGTCAGTGTGGTAGCTTCTCTTTTCATTTCTTGCTGTTGTTCATATCTGATTGTTGTTCGCTTGCTGTTTATTGCAGTTGATCTGGTCGTCGCACACATTGTGCATGTAAATGTGACTTTGGTTTTGAACTGAAGAATTCAGTCTTGTTTCTCGGTGCTTATGTGTTTTTTTTTGTCATTTGAGAACTGTGTACAAGGACGTTTTATTTCGTGCTCTCAAAGTGGTTTCGTTTTAGGCATATGCAAAATTTTGTTTTGTGTTCGTTGTTACCGAATTTTATTTGGGTTTTAGAAGTACTTAGCGTCTTCTGAGTTTTGCGGCTGTGAAGTGGAAGTTATGTCGGTGTTACTCTAAGTGGTAGCATTATCCACGTACTAGTAGAAGAAGCTCAAAACTGATCACAAATTTACGCCTCTAAGTTCCAGTTTTACATGGCTATCATTGTTTATGAGGCATCGTTTGTTGAACCACAGTGGCCAATTGGTTAGACTGGTGGACTTGTAATGTGGATGGTATGGGTTTGAGCCGCCTTCCCTGAGGTGGTTACTGTATGGGGACCTTGAGCAAGTCCTTCACTCACAGTTGCTCAGTGCCACTGATTGATTCTTAGTCTTTAGATAGTGGCACCTAATAAGTGCAGAAATAATAATTTATTGATGTTTGGATTAGTTAGTGTGGCACTTTTGAGAGGTTTTTTGGAAGGCACTAATTTCAAGACGGTATATTAAGTCTTAATATGTACATATTGCATTAAAATACTGCAGAGTATAATGCAGCACAAAATTGTCTAAATTGCAGAAGATATGATACAGAATAGTTTAGGCTACCAATATGTTTAACTTGCCAAAATTTGCCAAAAAAACTGTTTGATGGGCACGAAATCCATACGTATCGCTAACGTTGTGAAAACGTTTCTCCATTTCTGATAAGTGACAAAAAACTTGATTGAATTAATGTTGGAAACATATTTAGAAAGTGATTTGAATGCCTGCTTGAGCTTATGTTCTGCCTATTTGTTCTCATCAAACCAAACTGTAAGGCATAAAATTTACTTAGCAATTATGTGAAGATGGTTTTATGTTCACTTTTTATGTCTTTGGCACCGCCAGCTTTTTCTCCAAAGTTTTACTGTTTTAATGCACAAAATATTTATGTAAAACTTGCAGGATTTCATTGAATCTAAACTATGGTATTTTTTAATTATTGATTTTGTGAAGAAATATTGTGCTCAGGATTTGTCTGAGAACTAAAACTGTTTTGTTTTAGTGAGATCATTTAGTCGTGGAACTAAAGTTTTACAAATATTTTGAATTGCAACCGTTATTTTGAAATATATGCGTGCATATCATATCTTAGTCTTGCTGTATTTTTCTTGACAGATTGTTTGATGTTGTAGCATGTTACGTGTTTTGAGTTTATCCTTTGGAAAACATGAAATATTCATCAGATTATTAAAGGCTTCATTTAGGTGTTGTTTATTTTCGTCTTTGTTGTTGAATTTTAATTAATTCTTCTGATGCTTATTTTTATTGCAATATTTACGCCAACAACTTTTAAGGGATTGAAAAATTCTCCCCATTTTTTGTTCTTGTTATTGTTACCTTTTCTGTGTCCCTTCATTTGCAGTCGTTCTCAATGGACAGCGCCAAATGGAGTTTACATATATGATGGTGTGGAAATTGACCAGGGACACAACATTACCCTGTATTTACATGACTGTGTTACACCAAAATTACAGTTGCTGGTAATAATGAGTCTCACGTGCTCATACCCAGAAGGCGCTGTGTAATGATTTCTAAGGAGCCCTGATGATAAGTTTGGTTTTGCTGGGAGACATTTGAGACCCGCTAATCCGCAGGAGCTAAAATGGTAAGTCCGGTTCTGTTGAGGATTTCGCTTTGGAATCTGTTGTCCCAGTCGTTGCACTGTTCATCTTCTGTTCTCTGTTAGAAATCTGTCTGGGTTCCGGACGTCTTGTTCACGGTCGACTGAAGATGGCGGCGACCGAGCTGTGGCACGTCATGGGGTCAGAGGTCACTCAGCTCCGCGTCCTTCAGCAGCCGACACCCACCTGGCCCGTGGCTCCTCCTCGCATCACGATCTCTGCGTCATCCGCAGCCAGTCGACTGACGTCCATCTAGGCGTGCACCAGACGGAGGGACCTCGCTGGAGATCCGGTGGGCGTGACGACGGAGGAGCTGGCGGCGGTCGTGGCTACCCCAGGGCGGCGAGGGACAACCCTGGTGCCCGGACGGTGGAGACGGCGGCGGCTGGGAGGGAAGTGGCGGGGGCACCAGACGAGGAGCACCAACGAAGACCCCACTTCAAGTACCGTTGTGCCGAGAAGGGACGGAGGCTTGTTGACAGGGACCACAGCAGGGAAGGCGACTCTGTCAGGAGAGAAGGCGAGTCTTCCAGGAGGGAAGGTGACCTCAGGAGGGAAGGTGACCTCAGGAGGGAAGGTGATCCTAGGAGGGAAGGTGATCTTAGGAGAGAATGTGACCCGAGGAGAGAAGTTGACCCGAGGAGGGATGCTGACTTTAGAAGGGAAAGTGGCCCAAGGAGAGAATCTGACCCCAGAAGGGAATGCGATCCCAGGAGGGTCGCAGAATCTCGGAGGGACAGTGATACCCGGAAAACTGATCCGCGGAGGAACTTGGATTCGCGGGGGGAGTCGGACGTGCGAAGGGGGGACGCTGCTGCCGATCCCAGGAGGGAAGGAGACCCAAGGAAAGATGCAATCGACCCACGAAGAAACCCCGATCCGCGAAGGGTAGGAGCTCGTCGGACGGAGGCGCCGCCAGGGGGAGCCACAGCCCCCGCCCCATCCGCCGGTCAGCGAAAGGACACCTCGGGATCAAGGTCGCACACGGCAGAGGTCATGCAGTACGTCGTCAGGGAAGAACTGGTCCGACTGAGACCGGAAACCTGTGTTTAATCAGGGCACCGTTACCTCAGGAGCCCCGCCCATCCCCCACATATCCTCCTCCGCCTCCCACCGCGGAATCCTTCGGCATCAACTGCTGTCGTCGTCGTCGTTATCATCATCTTCAGCGTCCTCTTCATCATATTCGTCGTCATTATCATCGTTTCTTATGCAGTCGCCATATTGCTACCTCCGTTGTTGCGTGTAATAATCGGTGAGGGTGTAGCCACAATTTCGTACGGGGGCGAAAGACTTTCGCCATCGTGCTGGCCTGCATTAGACCACAAATAGCTCCCTCCGTTTTCATTAGATGGTCTGGAACGGAACTTAAAATGAAAGTCATTGGGTTTGAAGAAATTGGCTGGAGTCGGGACAAGAGTGTCGCTCTCTGGCTGGTCACCGCCCTGAGGGGACAGCCTAGACATCCCCGTTCATTGGGCCGATACTGGGCCCGCACTTTGCCAACTGTAGTGGCAACTGTTAGCCAGCTATTGGACCCAACAGATATGGCTGTCAGAGAAGAGTCTGCCTGGCTACGCCCCTCGATCTTTCGAATAACATTCTGCTGACGGATGGCGCTACTCTATGGATCATCGATCTTTGGTTGGCAAACAGTCTGGCGTTACAGAAATCGAAGTTTCGGTAGGCAGACTCGGTGTTAGAAAGTTAAGTAATATCAGAATCTAATTGTTGTCCCAAGGTCTTGAGGACCTGATCTTGGTTTCACTGATGCGAGGAGATGGCTGAAAGTGCTTAATGTATTATGATGGTCTTAACTGGTCTTGGTCTGTTTAGAGGATTTGTCGTAGATGGGCTGAAGAATTGGTCTTGGTCCTGGCACAGAAGTCTAAATCTGTGGACCTGGGGATGGTCCCCAGATCGCGTTCAACTGAAATGTTTGTAGACTGACATCCATTATCTGTATTAATTGGTACACAGAATGGAATAAAATAGGTATTAATTATAAAATAGGCTTTAAATTTTAAAATAGACACGAGTAGAAAATGCTTGTGCAATGGCGTATTTAGAAATTCCGGAACGCGGTTAGGGCAATGGAGTAGGGCCATGTGGTTGGGACATGCGGTAGGGCCATGGGGTTGGAGCTGTGAGGTTGTGCAGTAGGGTTGGGCCATGGGGTGGCACCTTGGGGCTGAGCCATGGGGTTTGTCGCTTGGAATGTTTTAATTACATGGGCGAGCATTTTGAACTGGAATTCTCGGAAGTAGTTCTACAATTGACCGAATAGCGCAGAAATGCGCGCCAGTTACTACGGAAATTGTGGGAGAAGTAGATTTTGAATCAGAAATTGAAGTCTGGATGGGGAGCCGTGGCAGATGAACCGCCACTCGTTACTAAATACGTCATGCTTGTACAAATGTAATCGGACTGTTTTTCTTCGTTTCCAGAGATAGGCCTACTTTTAGAAACCATGCAGTTGTTAACGGTTTTTATTTCGAGTGCCTTAATCGGACTTAATAGTAGACTTGCGAGTGTTGCGTTCAATACTCTTCGTTGCTGCGTTTCTCAATGGTGTTTACGTATATTAGCTGATGGTGTATTAGCCGATGAGCAAACTTTTCGACGCTTGAACAACTGGTAGCAGATGAAGAGGCGTTCTAGATGAGCCGCAGTTATTAGTAGAAGTCGTATTTCGTTCTTATCTCGTTTTTTAAAATTCCGATTTGTTTTGATGTATTCTATGAAAGTAGTTTTTTCTTCTTCGTCTTCTGTCGTTCAAATTTATTATTATTATTATTATTACGAAAATTTGTAACGCAGAGATTTGAATATCGGGCTAGTAGGGCCTGTTGTCAGTACACGTGGACCTTAAATGGCGTTGCGCCCATTCCAAAGGACTCCAGTGGTGAAGGATCTCACCCGATATATTCATTGCAAAAATAGCAGGGTCGAGGCCATACGGTCGTAATCGTAAATGTGTAAAGCGCTGGTTGAAGGTAGCCTCATCAGAAGCGCTCCCGGCCCATCGTCCCAGAACTGGGGAATAATACAGTCTTCAAGAGCTTACGGGAGAGGGAGGGGGAGAGGGACAGAAGCCCCGTCGACATAAAAACTATACATGTATACATTTACATTTAATGCATAGTCGAACAGCAGGGGTTCATCCAAAAATTACCGGCCACTTGGCACCTTTCCAAGATTTCTGATCAAAGCGACGCCTGCAATTATTCCAGCTGTGTTGCCATTATTTTTTAACCGCGCGTTGCCTAGCAACAACGCTGTGAAGTTTGGCTGAGCAGCGGCTGATTTCCGGAGAGTGCCATTTCGAAGACAAGGAGAGCTAGAGCGACATCTGCGACCGCGGGGCGATTGGGGGTGGAAGGGTGGGAAGAGAGGAGTGGGCAGCGGCGGCGAAATGAACACCAGACTGTAGATGTGGGCTGAACCAGTGACGTTGTTTCCTATAAATAGCGCACTCTGGCTGTGACGTTAGGCCAATGAAATCAATCGGAACTCCAACGTCGCCTCTTCTCTTCTTCCTTCTCCTCCTCTTCATTCTCCTCTTCCTACTCGGACTTTTCCATACATACATACATGGATGGATGATTGGAAGGATGGATTGATTGATGGATGCATGGATGAGAGGATGGATGGACGGACCAACCGACCGACAGACGGATAGAACGGTAGCGTTACATTTAGACAGACAGACAGACAGACTGATGGTAAAAAGAAGGGTAGACACATCTTCCTCTTCGTCCTCAAATACCCTGCATTGTGATGCTATATACAGAAATAAATAGTAATAATGGCAGTAATGAAATGGTATAGTCGTGCCTGGGAATTCTGGTGCTTGGGTGATTGGGATGGGTAAAGTTGCTACATTCTCTAGATGTTAACTGGTTCTGCCTCATCACTAACGCTGTTTGCTGGTTGTTACCCCAGAGGGGTGAGGCGGGGAGAGCAAAGTAGGTTGCTGCAGAGGGCGTTGCACGTATTATGATAATACAGATCTAGATTTACGTAAGATGCCTCTGCCGCCGCCGCAGCAGCCGTGTACATTGGCAGTGGCAACCGTTGCAGACAACCACCGGTGGCATCAAGTGGAATCGGGATCCATGCAGTCGCAGACATATCGATTCCCGATAATTTATGACGGCAATAGAGACAGACAGACTGACAGACAGTAAGACAGGAAGACATCGATGCGATCTCCGTCAGAGAATAAAGACAGACGACTGCGTCTGATAAACAGCCAGTCTGCGCTGGAGGAGGACTAGGGAAGATTCCTTCCAGAATCCAGCGACTTTTGGATCTTGACCTGGAACCAAACCCTTTTGCCTATCGATTTTGTTTTGACTGAGCGCCTGTGAATAAGCTGGTCCCCGCGACGTGGCTTTCGTTGGGCGCTGTAGAAATTTCGGAATAACGATTACGATTACAACTGGCCAGCAGCAGCTGCTGCTCAAGCATCTTTTTCCAGGTAAGCATAGCTTCAACGTATACTCCAGTTAAAAGTTTACTCGAAATGGAGCCATATAAATTTGTTTACATTACATAATTATAGATGTTACACAGTACAGTTCGTTATTTAGCACTTCACGGACAGAAGGCAGCTTCTAACAAAACAATGGCCGACTAAGAACTAAAGCAGCACAATCTAAGGCTGCTGGGTTGATTCGCTGATCCACTGGCGCCGTCTACTGAACTCAGCTGTAAATGAACAGTCGTGTATTCGAGGGAGTGCAACAGAAGACAATGCAGCAGAGGAATGACCAGCATTCGTCCATTTATTTAGAATACGAAGGGGTCGTTTAACGAACTAATGTAACATCATCTCTTAAATATTTCGGCTGACCGATTTTTTCTTGATTTTCAGGTAAAGTAACCGGTTCAGACAGACAGACAGACAGACGGACGGACAGACAGACAGACGGACAGACAGATGGCTCCGACGGGTCGTTACTTTCAGCTGTTGAGTAAGCTGAGTGGTCATGCGCTGGGGGTGGCGAGTGGGGGTGCCAGCTCTGGTGCCGCGGTCGTCACGTGCGAACCAAAGGTGGCCGACGACCACCAGATCTGGTACGAGGACAAGTCAACCGGAACCCTTCGTATCAAAGCCAATGGACTTTGTCTGCACATCGGAGGTCAGTTACCATCAGGCGACTCCTCCTACTTAGGCCTAAGTCAATCAACTGTGTAGACCATCCAGCTACGTTACCTAACGCATTGAATGTACTGTAATCGTAATCGTAACTCGCGATTTCTACAGCGCTCAAAAAAAGCTTAATCGCAAGAACCAGCTTATTCACAACCGCTCAGTCAAAACAAAATCGACAAGCAGGAATGGTTCGGTTCCAGGTCAAGATCCAAGGGTCAGGCAGGCAGACAGTCAGACGGCTACGACAGTTGGAGAAAAGAACTGCCCGTGTTTGCGGCCATGAGTGAATTTAATTACTGGATCCCATGAGGTTAGAAACGGTGATTAAGATAAACTTTTCGGAGCTGTTCTTAGTCACCAGGGCCTCTGAACGACCATTTGCTTACGATTAGGCCTACACACATACATGTACATAGGCCTACATGCACATACATACATACATACATACGCACATACATAGACCTACATACATACATGGTTGCAATTCAGATTGATCGACTGTGTTGCTGACGTTGCAGATGACAACGCTGTTCGCCTGCATCCGGTGGAAGCCGGCCACTCCGGTCAGCAGTGGACCTTCAAGGACGGACGGGTTCAACACAGAAGCGATGCGGAGAAGGTTCTGGACATCAGCGGGGGAAGCAAGGACCCTGGAGCATCGATCTGCTCCTGGAGCTTCCATGGAGGAGACAACCAACTCTGGGAACAAGTCTTGTATGACGTCTCAACTATGCACACTCGAACGAACGAACGAGTAATGCGTGGATAGGTCGATAGGTGGATGAATGAATGATTATTTAATTATAATTAATGAATTATTGGTTCGATTTCTTAATCCTTTACTTTGTTAATCCATTCAACTAGGCATTCAGTAATTCATTCCATAATTCATTCATTCATGCCATAATTCTTTCGTTCGTTCATATGTTCGTTCCTTCATCCATCCATCCATCCATCCATCCACCATCCAACCATCCATCCTTCAAGCCATCCATCCATTCAGTCAGTCATTCGTTCGTCGTAGCCTGTTGCCGAGGTTCTTCTACCTGAAGAGCGAGTTGAACGGGAAAGTGTTGGACATCGAGGGCGAGTGTTCCGATCCAGGCGCCAAGCTGTGCATGTGGGACCAGAAGCCAGAGCCAAACGCTGCCAACCAAATCTGGTACGAGGACCACAACGGCATCATTCGGTCACGCCTCAATGACTTCGTCATAGACTCATCTGATCCTCAAGGTCAGTCACGCGGTCAGCCACAAGGTCAGTCAGGCGGGGTATTACGGGGAGGAGGAGGCCAGAGCGGGGTTCACCAGAGGACCAGATGCAAATTATACACCGAAGCCCCTGTCGCACTGCGCATCGGATGATGGATGCCGCACACACTTTCTATAATCAAAGTCTTGAGAACTACGTAAAAGCAGCTGGCTGCATCCATGGCTGACTTTTTCACTTTTGCAAAATGGTCATAGAGCAAATTCGTTTTTAAAATTTTAGACAATAGCTGACCAGTGTCAGTTTTGTCATAGCAGAAAAATTCCGTCTCAGTCAGCGATGCAACGGCATAGTTTGTATACGGATCAAACCGGCGCAGAAAGACAAAACGAGACCGGTAAAGGGACTGGCAACAAAACAGGCACGCAGGACCAAATCAAAATCCAGTCTGCGCCAAAATTAAACACGACACCTTTTATAAGGTCGGTTTCCCGCCAAGATGTACAGAAAGCATTCAACGTAGAATAACTTGACCCAAAAGGTCACATCCTATACGCCGAGTGTAGCAGTATGTACATAGCTACTTAAGCGTCTGATTACCTATATAGCGCCTTTTAAAGAACCTCTCAAAACCGCTGAAACATGGCTGCTATCTAACAAAGGTGCGTTTTAAGCTTAGCTGAATACGGCTTTTGTTTATCAACAAGAACAGATGGAACTTTGGTGTAACTGTAGAGCTGGTGATGCAGCCTTTTGACGAAGGTCGTAGAGCCGCTCTATCGTGGGTCGTCCACGGCGGCTACGTGGCCCTGGAGCCATCCAAGACGCAGGTGCTTGACATCGTCGGATCCAATGAAGACAATGGAGCCAAAATCTGCGCATGGGAGGCACACGGGAAGCCCAACCAAAAGTGGATCGTCCAGTTCGTTTAGAGAAGCGAGTGGAAAACCAGTTTTCGATTCTTCCCAAGCTTCTTCACTCATGCTTTGTGACGTCACTCGCCGCTTTCAGCTCGACGAGCAGTTGGCTTTAACCATATTATCTGCAACTATTCTAGTAGTTCTGGACCCGGTGTAGTTGTGTCAAAGCAAAGCTTAATTAGTGTAGATGCACTTGCTATATTAGACTTAGAATGCAGCTGATCTACAGAGAAAAAATCATCATCCATCCGATGGAAGGAGACCCTAGGGAGGTGGAGAGGTCTGGATGCGTCCTTGGAAAGGATAATTCACAGAAATAAAATGAATGGATGGATCAATCGGTTGATGAATGAAATGGATGAATGGATGGATGGAAAGGATGAAGGAATGGATGAATAAATGAGAGACAGAGCATAGGGAGGGGAAAGGCGATTTCCCGTCAAGTCGTGTTTCTGCCATTCCATGGTCTCCACGTTCTCCAAATGATGGACAGATTCTGTTGAGTTTCCTCTGCTTACAATTAAGAAGTAAAAAGGGGGCCTACCTCACTCTCATGTACATAGCCACCTGTTTCATACTCGTATACGTATATATATATACACACGTATATATGTGCGTATATATATACCTATATATGTGTGTCTACATATATACGACCGTTTGCATCATAATAATAATCTTGCAACATATATTTACTATCTTCTCCCACGCAGAGCAACTGCGCGCTAGTTCGGCAGTCTCTTACGGATAACAAGCCCTCTCCTTCTCTCTCTTCCTGGCCAAGTGCAAAGATATTTTCTTCTTATATTATTATTATCAAGATGGCGCCGGTGTTGTCGTCTGTTCGAAATGTACTAAATGGACCCCGCACGTACGTGTCCCAGCCTTTTATTATATAGATGATACGACCTCTGGAGCTCTTAGGGCTTATTTTCTTGACATAGCCGTGATTTTCGGAAGGGTACGGGGTGACAGAGTTTATAACGCTTCCGGGCTTTTATATAGCACGTTTAAGGACACCTCAAATGCGAAATCTGACTCCTATTTACCTTATAAGTAACTGAACAGAACAGGAGAAACAACTGGCAATTGCAGGGAAATCACATTTCAATATTTAATTGCATAAAATGTATGAAAATATTTTTAAAAATAAGTTAATGTCAAATTATCTTACGTCTGACAATGACTCAACCGGACAGTACTTTGATTAAGAGTTCAGCATCTTTGAATGAGCTCACCAATACTCATCTCTGCTCAATCAAGATTCTGTCTTTATTCGACTTCAATTCATGTTTACTCGTGCTGATGTCACTATTCTCATGTCACTAGACTCATGACTCATGAGTGACTAGACTCATGAGTGTCGAGCAGGCCGTTTCGTCTTAGTAATTGGCTTGCCAGTTGTCGCTTGGCGTTTTGCCTGCGTGAGATTTCCTCCATCTGTTCCCGCCTGTCGTAGACGCACAATCTCATCCCTGTATCTACACAACAAAGACAGACTTCTTTTGTACACTGACTGTTGGGTCTTGACCTGAAACTGACTCTGACCCTTCTTGCCTATCGATTTTGTTTTGACTGAGCGTCAGCGAATCCCGTAACTCCGCTTTCTTTAGGCGCTGTAGAAATCTCGATTTTATGATTATGAATACCTGCGAAACAATTCCAATTAACTCAGCTCACCTGCTCAGGTGTGTATCGATGTAGTCATGTAGTTCTTCCACTTCCTGTTCGAGCATTGCGTTCTTGCTCATCAGCTCTGCTCGTTCCTGTTCCAGCTCTTGCTGCGTGTTCAGCGTAAATTCCCTCAACTGCTTCTGTAAGTCCGACCAACTGCCAACGTTGCCCAAATAACTGCGACAGGTAAATTACCATCAGCTGTGCGAGAAAGATTTGACCCCACATCCAGCTGAACTCATCTCTAAAGGCCGAAACCTCTTTCCTCGGAAGCTTCACATGATTCTCGTGTCTCACACAGCAGTAAGTGGTACATCAGAGTAAGTAAAATAAATTGACCACATAGGTATAATCGAATTACCCCAGTGTGCAGCAGGGTTGATTTATGGTTAACCCTAAAGGGGTAGGACAGAACGACTGACAGGAGTAAAGGTATGGGCAAAATGTATGGCTGATGGGAGATAGTCTGAACTAGTGGGGGATTTTCCCCCAAACCCTTTCAATTACATGTAGATTACACCTTGATAATCAAGAAGAATATGTCTTTGCATCTGCCCAGTCACTTTCCACTTTGCTCTTCTATCTGCTGAAAACGTCAAGCCCCACACACACCCAGATAACGAAGTACCCTTGCCAAGACTCCCAAATGAACTTCATTCACAAGTTATTGACTTTAGGAAGCAAACTGCTCCAGCAGATGGTATGTACGAGAGTGAATGATAAGGGCTGGGTTTACCTGACATCAGACCGATCACTTCCAGAGTCGTCAGGGTACCGTCTCACCTATGAAAATCAACTATCACTTGTTAGGTAAGGTCACTTAGACAGAGTCAGGTCAGTTATGACAAAGCAAGGTCAGTCATTGTAAAGTAAGGTCAGTCATGTGCAACACAGTGGTCCGTTCAGGTAGTGACCTGGGTCTGTTACCCAAACGGTTGTGGGTTCGACTCCGTGCCATGTAAAGACCCTCGGCAAGTTGTTTGCGCACACGTGCCTTTGTCACCAAGCAGTAGAATTTGGTACCAGCATAAGCTGGGAAGTAAATGGCAAGTCCTGCGATGCACTGGCCCCGTGTCCAGGACATTGGGATTTGCTTGCTCAAGGACATATGCAAAAGAGATCAGCACTTCCCCTTATTAGCTTTTCTATTAGTAGGCAATGCAGTGATTTTAGGATCGGCAATATATGTTCATATTCGTATGTTCAGTGATATGAGTTCAGAATGGATCCCAATCAGTTAAATAAAGTGACTCTTAATTTGTCTGGAATCAGTTAAACTAATATACAACGTCACGTAAGAACCTTTTGGAACTGTGCCAACTTTTCCTGGAGACGCTCAATCTCCTGCTGCTGCCTCGATTTCAGTTCACTGTCTGGCATTATCAAGGTCGTCTCGTCTGGACCAAGGTCAACGTCTGTCAGGCCTCTCGATTCCACTTGCTCTCGCAGCTCCCTGAACGTAGCACAGACAGACACAGACAGAAACTGTGAAAACAACAGAGCTCGTTTAAATGGGAGAAATTGTCTCAATGACAGAAACTGTCTAAAGGGGAGAAATCAACCAAATTACCACCAATAATTATAATTACGGCCAGCAGCAGATGATGGAATTTGGAGAACTCACACCACCACCACCAGCAGTACCACTGCCATCATCTTTGCACCATCACTTAAGTAACTGGCACCAGAGTTGATGAAGCAGGATGCTCATTTAATTCAAGGCTGTTGTCACCATCCTTTAAGTAACTGGTGGCAGAAGCAGAGCTGCTGAAGAAGAGAGAGGGGTTGGCTGTTGTACCTGTATGCAATGAGGAGTTCTTCATGACGCCGGACTGTCTGCTCCAACTGGCGCTTGAAGTCTTGTGCAGCACCGCTCAGCTGTTCCTCTCGCATCTTGTGTGCCTTCTTCAGGTCATGCAGCATCCCATCCACCTGGCGCTTCAGGTCACTGGCCTCACTCTTTCCATTTCCACGCTTCACTGATCCCTGGAAATGATGCAATGCAAGGTCAAGAGCCCGTAAAAGGATAAATAGCTCCACCGCCAAGAAGACCAAATGTGACTGAACAAGTGAATGAACAAAGAACAAATTAGCAAAAGACAGGAGTTACTACATCTCGTTGTTCATTGACTGGAAAACTGAAAGACTTACTGACTTACCCTGAACTTTGTGTCAACTATTACCATGGATGGGAATCTGGCGGACGGTTCTGCGTGTGCAGGAGACCACCAGTGGTGACTTTTCTAGTTTTCTGAGCATTATTTAATATTAATGAACTTAAAACATCAGTTGGACTAGCAAAGAGCACGCCTTTGATTAGCTTCTCTTGAAGCAGCACTATACAAATATCAGATTACAATTACAATTACCGAACAACCAATCGAGCCATTCCCCACCGACTCAGTCACAGAGTCGTTGATCAACTCACAGCAACATCCTTCAGGTAAGTGATGAGTCTGAGTTGGAATTCGTTGTTGAGGTCCCTGAGTTTGTGCTGCAGTCGGTTGACCTGGCTCTCAAAATGCGACCTCTCGTTCTTCAGGGTCATCAGTTGCTGAAGAAAAACAGAATCACAGTGACCATGTCCTTGATGTGATCCTTCCACACAGATGCTCATCAAGATGCAAAGATTAAATGCAATTTTTAGATTTTGTGACTTCTAATTAACACTGAATAATCAAGTAAAAGACACAACCAATTAAGATTAGATTTGACATAAGCATTTCAATTTCTTGGATTAGATTAAAGATGAGGTACAAATGATTTCAGGTGGCAACTCACGGCGTTCACTTCGGAGAACTTTCTCTGGGTCTCTCTTGTGAGTTTTCTCGAGTCAGACAGTTCTTTAGCCTGTTCTTTTCTTGATACAAAACAAAAGAATCACTTGGCAATGTTTCAATAATTGAACAAATGATTGCAACAATTTTGACAGCAACAGTGATCAAAGATCTATCCGGTATTGATAATAGTTTAATCATCACTTCTGTTCTTATCAGGGGTGATAATGAATGCCATCATCAGCAACAATTAATCAGGACTTTTTGACAGTAACAAGCACCTCTTTAATCAGCAACTATCTACAATTCTACATCTATTACTGATATGCTAACCAGTAAATCTATAATTTTCTTATATAAATAATAAATTCTAAACACTATCTGTCTTTTCACAAGACTAGTCGCATACGGAGACAAGATAAGTTAAGGTAAGAGGGTGACCTAAGGTCCAGTTATTGCCAATTTATTAAAAATGAATGGCCTCTAATGAAATATTCATAAGAAATTAAGCATGAACTGAAGCTACTTTTAGCTTAATGAAGAACCATTGCACTGATGCATCAGTGCTTTTGCCAGGAAATTCAAAGGTCCTATATTAACTGTCTTGATATTTACTTACTCACTTATTTGCAATTCATTTAAAGAACGAATATCCAATTGTCTTACATCTTCCGGCGAAGCTCCTTCTCTGCTTCTTCATACTGCATCCGGACCTGTTCCGCTTCCACGATCTGCCGACTCTTCCCTTCACGCAGTGGCGGCTATGGAACAGGAAGTTGAAAAACTTATTGATTCAATTAAACTGCCAAAAATAATGTAAAAAAGATGTAGATGATCGAGATGATGCGATCACCATAAAATGGAGACACTGTACCAGAATTTGTAAGGTTACATTTAATTTTCTGGGCATCATGATTATTATTATTACTATTATTAATTATTAATATTATTATTATCTTTTTAACCCAGGGTAGAAAGGATCCATGAGGACTGAAAAAATTAAGTTACGAGTAGAAGATGGCTTTACGAAAGATCAGGCCATGTTACAGTTTTTTGCACCTATCCAAAATGTGCCGTGATATAATTATTCTTAGTATTATTATTTAGTTTCATTATTGCTGTTGTTGTTGTTGTTGTCGTGATAAACGTTAACATACGTACATTATTTTGGTCTTGATTCATGTTAAAGTTGTGCACTCGCTCTGGCTGAAAGACAGATCCATAAGAATCTCGTAAACACAAGGACATTTAAGAGATTTCCTTTACAGAATTCACTCCAAAGGCTATAAGACAGACCTTAACTCCAACCCTTGCCCTAAACCTCACCTTACGCTGACCAATCCATAACCTAACCCCAAACCAAACCGAAACCATAACCCAACAATAACAATATCCTCACTCTAACCTAATACTAGCCATAACACTAACTTTCCCCCTACCATAACCTAATTCTAAAATAGCACAAACCTTAACCCAAACCCTACCTTAACCATAACCTAAAGCTAACAATAACCTAACCCTAAAGCTAACCTAACTCTAATCCACCCTTATCCTTAACTATCCCTAACTCTATCTCAACCATAATTCTAAGCCTACCATAATCATGACTCTAACGATGACCTGACCTTCTTGGAGAGGCTTCCAGCAATGGCACGAAGTCGATCGGATGCCGGGGGATTGGACCGTTGTCCCCCGACATCCATCTCCTCCATCAAAGCAATTTTACTGTTGACGATGTTCAACAGCTCCAAACTCAACTCATCATTCCTATCCATCTGCAAAGGACAGCAAACAATCACATCCAGTTTCACTGAATGCCACACATAAACCAGATCAGCCTGTACAGCAATTAAGGTTTATTTCTGGTATTTATCTCTTAATTTTCATTAAATCCTCTATTTATTTATGCTTAAATATTAACTTTAATGCAGAAATTTTTTGGCGAATAAATAAATTGTTTTGTCAGAGCTACCACAAAAAGTGAAGCCATTTCAATCGAATCAAAGTCGAGAAGATGCAACAGCACAGCGGACTAAGAAGTCAATCTCACCGAATTGATCTAAGTAGCCTTTCCTACTGAATTTTGTATGATTCTGTTTCAGTCAAATCTGAACAAATGGCATCCAGTGATTTCAGATAAATTACAGATTATGATGTCGATGACTATAATGATGATGATGATGATGACGAAGATGATGGAGTTGGTGGTGGTGATGATGATGATGGCATCAAATGACTTCTATGGTGTCCAGCAAAAGAAGCAAAAAAGGCTACACTTGATGGCCATATTGAAAATGTAGCCATGAGGTCTCAGACAAGAGACAGGAAAATGGTTTCTATCCACTGACCTCCTGTTGATGAGCTTTTTCCAAGGTCACGTACTCCGCTTTGAGTCGAATGTAAACATCGGCCAGCTCCTTATGCTCCTTCTCCACTTCTTCCAGGCGTTCCTGAGTTTCCCTGGCAACGTGCAGTGCCTTTTCCTTCTCTCTTCCGAGCTCTCCACTGCTGTGTTCCAGCTGGATGATTCGATTGTTCAGGTCAAACTTTGCAGCTTCCATTTCTTCCTTCAGTCGATTGTTTTCAATTTGCATATCAAGCAGAGTCTGCGAAATCTAAAATGGTACAAATAGGAAAAAGTGATTTCGATTCATTGCCTCTAAAATCTCTTTTCCTATTTTCTCTTATTTTGCAGAGATTAAGGCATAAGATATTCCACAAAATACTAACTTATGAAGCCTTAACTTTCAGTCTCTGATGGTAAAGTTTCAATGTTTTTGCAGTATTTGCTCTGACGCTGAGAAATCTATGCACCAGCATTAGATGCATCGTCAATTTAATACATCTAGAAAAAGCAACATATAATGCCAGCGACATCTTGCTAATAATATGAGAACAAAAAAGGTTGTAGCAAACAGAAAGCAACATGACTCATGAGGTATTTATCCAAAACATACATTTTTCCGAACTAGCATGTGTGGTGGGATAGGCAAGGTACAAATAATTCTGTTCATAGCCCTTCTCTCATAGACTGTGACTGAGAAAGAACCTTCAGTTTTTCCTCCTCAGTCAACAGAAGCTGGGCAGAGAGATCCGTCTTTGAAACGGCTAGTGAGCCGAAACTTGTCTTCAGATGCTCCAACTTCTGTTGCAAACGTTCATTTGAATCTCGAAGAACAACCTGGCAACAAAGCAGACAACGGCATCAACATGACAACACATCAGACAACAGCTGAAACTGAATGACAACAATGACAATGACTCGACTGAAATGACTTCACTTTTTATGATAGATCTGACATAGAAGACAACAGCAAGAACAAGCTGACAACACAGCAGACAGACAACACACCTGACAACAGAGGGTCACATATAATGTGCAACATGCAGACAACAAACATAAGAGTGTTGCATTACATAAAGTATGAAAATGTATTTTACAACATGAACGAGGACAAGATTAACGCCAAGACCAGGGACTTACACCTGAAAACTAAGGCCAACGATAAGGAAATATTACATTATGGCCAGAGAGATTTTAAGTACATGTCCTCAAAGTCATCAATGAATCAAAACAAATGCATCGAGAAATTCAGAAATACAAATAAATTAATAAAAAAAAGTAAAAATAAATAAAACAAATGAATGCCATAATTAAATAAGTAAATACCACAAAAATTAACTAATTAATGCTGTGAATAAATTAAGAAATTTGATTAAGGAACAAATGGAACAAAAAGGAAAGTACATTTTCAGTCTGGAGTTCCTCTAGGGTTGCTGCATTGGTACTTGGATGGAGACCCAGCGTAGTTGGATCCATCTGTCGTTCAAGGGCGATGATCCGCGCTCGATACTGTGTCAGAAGTTGCTAGACATCAAAGATGGACTCAAGTCAACAGTTGCAATTGAACACAGACACTTTGCACTTGAATTTTAACTATATGGAATCAAAGAAGCACGTCTGTGTCATTTCGATTTGTTAATTAATTGTTTTTTATGGATATGCTGACACTTGCACCCATTGTGGCTGCAGTCAACAAATAACTGTAGGCTACATGCACAGCACTCTTTTTTTCAGCCTCAGCTGTATTACGGCGCTCTATAAATTGTCTTGTTATAATTATTATTATCATTATTATTCTTAATAATAATATTATTATTATTATTACTATTATTATTATTAGAAAATGAAATTATATTTTAATTTTAAAATATTTATTTAAAATCTTTTTTATTTTTATAACCTGATTTGTTTAAATGAAATAAAAATCAGATTATCTAGAGATATCATCTTTTATGGCTGTTCAACTGTTTATTATGGGATAAGTCTTACCTGGGCAAATGTGTTGTTGATTATAGGATAGTTCTTGACCTTTGAGAGGCTGTCTGCCAGATGAAACAAAGAAGCATCAACGTTCGGATTGGAAAAAGTCGGAAAGCAGATGAGTGCCGTTGTCTTCGAGTTTCCCCCGAGACCTTCCTCCAACAGCCTCGTCAGCGCACAAACCCTACGCAACCAAGCATGTTCTCAAATAAACACTTAGAAGGCAGGTGAAGGTGCAGATAATCGTAGCCATCTTCTTCAATGGCAATGGCTACTAGAAGTCTTTTTCAATTCAGCTTCTTAGTCCACCATAACCGAGACTGAATTGTCTCACGAGTGCCATTCTCCCTCCAGCATATGCAGAATAAAAGTGGCACTGGTAAGACAATTCAGGCTCAGTTATGATGGACTAAGAATCCGAACAGAAGAGACTTCTAGAAACGATAAGTTACAATTCAAATATCATGTGAAATCAGAACACATTGCTTTCCAGTTTTTCTATAACTGCTGTTACAAAAACAGGATGAAAATCCGGGTTTTCATATGGTTTGGCAAAATTACATACCTGAATAATTTGGGAAAGTCAGAGAAGAATATAGTAAAAACTGAGTCATAATTATTGTATTGAAGCACTGAGATAGAAGTGCATAAACGAAGCCAAGACGTACGAATAGTTGACAGATCTGTCTGGGAACGGCTGATTGGCCAGAGCGACGACCAACTGGCTTAAAGCGACCATCGACCTCTCAGTTGGAGGTGGTTGGCCGACCCTGACACCAGAGGGTGCTGTAGATGGTGGCTGAACAGCTGGTAAGATGACAACGCTGAATCGCGATTTGGTTGGTGGGGAGGTGTCTTGCATGGGCTTCACATAAACACAAAATCATACAATCATTTATTATTACTGATATAATTATTGTCAATATCATTATTACTATTGTAATTAAAATATTTGCCGAAGGTACTTACGATCCCTCGGGGCTTATATTGTAATTGTCATTATTGTTATTATATTTCTGCATTTGTTAAGTGCCACTACCTAATGACTGATGATCAATCGATAGTGCTTATCTGTAGTGAGTGAAGGATTTGCTCAAAGTCTCTACACAGTACCCATCTCAGAGGAGGAGGCTTGAACCCTACTCTCCCATTACATACCAAGCACTCTGTCCAATCACCTTCTCTGCCCCACATTTCCAATATTAGCCGCAGGAACTCTGTCGATCATATGCAGATACATAAATAGAGTTTCTGTTATGAATGACTCATCAATAAGACAAAACAACACTTAATCCGTTCACACAACCTCAATCAGTGATAATACAATTCTTCTACCAGCCGGGACTGGTACAGTGCCAACATTTCTAGATTAAAAAGCACTCAAAGTAAACTATAAAAGCAACCTTAGTAACATAGAAGATAATAAATTTCGAATAATGAAGACACAAAGACATTTGGAGTTGATTCACTGACAGCCACATTTGTTGGGCCTATAACAGGGACAATGCCAGCCACCAGTGGCACAGCACGAACCCACAATGGATCCAATGGCTGTCACATACCACACAACAGATAACCCTACCATCGAGAGGTCAAGTTGAATGAAGGTCACTGCCTTTCTGTTTCTGTTCGCCCATCCTTTACGGAAGACCTGCTGAGCTTCGGAGTTGCTCGAGACTGCGGCCAGTGACAGATTCTTTTGGTGAAAAGAAGAAAAATTTATAAGCCATAAAACGAAAATCATGCAAAACAAACACCAGTTCAAAAAGCCAGAATAAAGACTTTCAAATCTGTTGACAAATGTCACTTGTGCTGGTCTCCCATTTACTCAGAAAATTTCCAGTTTCCATATTCGCTCTTTTCAGTTTTCACTCCTAAGCCCTAACTCTGCAAAAGCCTCTCTTGTGTTTTAATTAAGCTGTAAATAGCATTCACCATTTACCAATCTGGTCAGTGACTTCTCAGCACAACTGAAGTCTTGAGGTATTTGCAGCTGTCTCTTGTGCAAACTAGCTGCTGATACATAAATGCATTGAAGCCTTGTACATATGATCGTTGACAGATGCAAGCAACTTACTGCAACGCATGGGCCCTCTTCAGCAGAATTTGTTACTTCAAGTTGCCGTGACGTCACTGATGGCGCACTGAGCAGGTCTTTGATCGAATCATCCATTACTTCAAACATCTGCAGGCTCAGCAACCTGGCTCTCGCAGAACTCCTATTTGTTGGTAGCTCATCAGCATCTGAAACTGACAACAGAAGACTCTCTGGTTGCAACTCGCTAACTGTGCTTCAAGATATTTCACCTGGCAGTTAACTTTTTAACTCTTTTAACCCTTATCAGATTTAATTAAATAAATGATTGGCTTCTCCTGGTTGTCCTCTTGAGTTGGGATAAATCTATAGTTCCTGGCCTTCTTATCTGCTGAAATACTGAAGTGGCCAAAAGACAGCAGTGAGGGTGAAAGATATAGATAGTGAAGATGATGACGACGATGATGATGATTACGATATCATCAGAAAGAAAATGATACTAATTATGAGAAATATAACAAAAAACAGCAATTAAACATTAACACGGTAGGAGAACTTGACAAATCAGAGCAGCAGACAGACAGACCCTCTTCAAGCTTGACAAAGAGATGTCTAATGAGGAGAGGCAGGACACCAGACTGGCCGGGACTTGGATCAGAAATTGTAAATGCCTTTCCGGAACCATGGTCACCAATGACGATGAGGCAACAGTTGAATCCAGTCATGAAAAGTTGCATCATGGGTTCAACTGACGTTCGGAAAACATCATCCGTTGACTCATGCGGCTTAAGCAAATGTTGAAACCTACAAGTACAGTTACTACTCATGTGGTATTACCACTCATACTGTATGTTCAGCAAATATAATTATCATTCAGATGATCCAAAATGCAATAAAATTCTGACTAAATTTAATCACTGATAGTTGCCATCATCATTTATTCTTCTCCTAATGTAATTTTCACCCATTAGCAGTCAGCTTAGGATATGTCAGTATTATAGAGCACTCCTGAGTAGTTTTTTCAAATAAAGACGCTATATAATTTGACATATGCAATACAATAAAGTATATCATACTACTAAATGTTGCTGCAGGTCTACCACTGTTGGATGCTGCTTTCTGACAGGATGTTTAGTTTTCATTCCCACGGCATCTAATCTAATCCAATGACTTCTGTGGAGCAGTTATCATAATGCCCAAGGCATGCACTAACGTCAGTAATTCGTTTGATGTTCTTGAGAGGCAACGGGTAATTGATAACACTGTACAAATTATCCATGCAACACAAAGAAATTTATTAGGTTTTCAACTCAGAAACAACAATGAAATTATTGGACACAATGATTCAGGATGCCGCATAAACATAAACAGGAAACTCCCAGTTTCTAATCCCCATCACAGCAGAAAAATTTCAATAAAAATTTAGAATTTATCTATTATCCTTTAACAGGCATAAAAACCAATATCTGATAAATATTAATGATGTATTTTATTAATATTAATAATATTATTGTTGTCACAAAATTCAGAAAGGAATCGTAAAAATTAAACAGAATCTGAGAAGCAAAAGGTGTGAACTGACGTAAACGTGGCACCAGTCAGTTTGCTCTTAAGACGATTGTGACCTTCGACCTCAAGAACTGCTCTGTTCTCAGCGACTCCAGCTGCTGCACTGTCCTGACTGGACACAGGACGAATGCGCCCAACGACTTCAACATTCATCGCTTTCTTACACCAGTCACTCTGAAATGCATAACCACGTTTAATACACTTTTGTCGGAAAATGAAACCTTCAGGTCACTTATTAACTCAGGCATTAGAATAATCTTCAGACCACATCAAACTGATCAATCATACATGTTATCTATCTATATATATATATATATATATATATATATATATATATATATATATATATATATATATATATATATATATATATATATATATATATATATATATATATATATATATATATATATATATATGCCAGTATGTATATATGAATGTATGTAAGTATGTAAGGGTGGGATACAGCACATGTATGTGTGTACACGCATATGTGTGTATGTATGTAACTATGTTGGCATTGGCATAAACTAATCTAAAGTCTCAATATGGGGACCTTCGTTGATTGGCCAGATTATTCACAAAACGGTTGGTGGATATTTTTACACGGATTCTTTCATGTTTCCCCTTCTGGCGAATTGTTGCGCGTGAAAGCGATATTAGTTTAACCTTTCATTTTCCCAAATAACATCCTCCCAACATCATCATAGAAAACGTTTGCCAAGGCCCCTCCCCTCAAATCCTGCGCAGAGTGTACAAATGGCAGCATGAACATTTTCAATGACGAATGTTCTGAATATATTCTAGTCACTGTAAGCTTCAGGACAGTTTATTTTATTTCGGGTACGACACTGAACAATGAAATCAACCGACCGTAACTAGGTAAACAGTTAAACTATTCACAATCTGACGTCTGACCGCACTTTTCACCTTATATAAAACCTCGACCCGCCATTAATTTACACGCATTGCCAGTAGCAACACCGTTCTGACGTCAAGCACTTCCGTATAAACTTTCAGTTGTATAGCGCCTATCTTAAATTTTTAGAAGTCATCGTTTGACAGACTTTATTGTTTCTTAAACCGACAGAACTCATGTAAATAAGTACAAAAATTAGGTGTTAGGGCTTATAAATAAAAAGAATAGTGGATCTAAAACTCTAAACAATTTAATTAAAAAGACTAATGATTTCTTGGCCTTAAATAGAATCTAAACCAATATTAGCTGGTTTGCTACAAGATCATATTATAAGGTTTTTATTTAGGAATGTAGATTTGGTTTTAGATAGCTAGTTAACTAAAGTAAAAACGAAAGCATATAGTAACCAATCTACCATCCTGTACACGTGTCGCCATCTTTAAGCGTAGTTATGTGTTTAATATATAATACGCTTCACTGCCTTCAATCGTAACGCAAAGAACGCGTATCAAGTAGTCTCAGTTTAGGTTAAAATGTTTCGCCGGTGGAATGTTTTGTTTAGTTCGCGGTCGTTGGCATTGTTTGGATACCGTAACTCGCGATTTAAGCACCGATTGGTGCTTTCCAAGATGTTTCCTAGTCCCGATTTAAGCGAGCATCTGTCAAAGCTCAGCGACAAAGCCAAAGTTGGCGATACGGACTCTGAAGCGCTGAAGGGAAGTTCATCGCTCAGCAACAAGGCATGTTACTGGATTGGCTCGATTGCACAAAACTGTTGATAAGTGAGCTAGAAAGCAAATTTTAGCAAACATAATTGATTGAAGTTAGTACAGGCGCTCAGTGATGATCTGAACTGAAATTGATATTTCACTTTATTATGTGTAGTTAAGGATCCTGAAGAAACGGCCGATTGCGGCTGCCTACTTATAAACAATATGGCCACCCTAGACTTCGAGAGAAATTAGAGCGCTACTACGATTGCTTCTTTGCAGTAATAAAATGCAATTTTCCTGATCAGTTTCTAAAAGTTTTGGTGTTTCATAGTCTGCTCTAATTAAGACTTAGGTCTCATACGAATTTGGTGGAGAAGATTTCAGGTCAAGCCTTTCCGATGAGGCTGACTGTAATAATTTATAGATTTATTTTTCAAGGATAAGAAGACAAAACTGCTTTGCATGCACACATGGCTCTTTTGGCAAATGGAACTGGTTGGATTGCGACTGATTGTACATAAATGACATTGCCATGACATAAGTAAAGTCTGAATCAGGGGATTTATTTGATTTGTTCTGGATCTGTCTTCAGCTGATGCTTCAGCAAAAGTTGATCCTTGGCGCTTCTTCTGGAATGTTCCATCTGCTGCCTGCGATCACTCGATCATTTGAGAAGCTCTGCCGCTTGATCGATCAAGAGATGCAGTCAGTTGGAGCACAGAAAGTTATGATGCCTTGTTTGGCACCCTATCACATGTGGAACGCCTCAGGTGACGTCATTAAGCCTGTATGGAACTCTTACATTAAAATACCTGTAAGAGTTTCATACAGGCTTCAAAACACACTGCAAGTCATACATACATGTAGATATATGTGTATTTTTAAAAGATGTGCTAACAGAAATTTAAACATTCAAATTAAAGCTTGTTTCCAAGACTGAAAACACATTCTGCATCATGCATGCATGTAAATTAGGTGCAGCTAAAAATGTGCTAAATAAACCTTTATGTTGAAAATTACTGCATACATCCGTATATGAAAGTGTGAGTAGGTGTATATACCCAGACAGACACAACTGAGTGAAATTTTTTATTATTGAGTCAAATTGTGGCAATTATTTATTGAAAACACAATGATTTGAGTTTAGTGGGCAAAGATTAATGTGTCTGTTATGTATGATTTAGTTAATTATTGATTTCTTTGTCCTGCGATTGACTTTAGTTGTTGACATATTGTTAGGTCGTTGGGACAAAATGGGTTCAGAATTGTTCAGCCTGAAGGACAGGAATGACGCTTCCCACTGCCTCGCTCCGGTTGGTACTTCGTCCGATTCTACTCGTTATAGCTGAGTTGGCTACGAGGCGCTAGTGGAGCTGAATTGTTGGGATTTGAACCCCTGACCTCTTGATTGACAGTCCAGATTGCTATCCACTAGACAGTCATGCACCTCTGCAACTCTGATAAGCAGTTGTGTGTTTAGGACTTTGTTTGTCTTTGGGATGTTACTATGCAAATGTTGAGATCCATACATACGTCTTGAATGACTTTATGTAGTGAACAACATGAAAGGTGCTATATAAAGAGTCTAGATAACTAGCTCAATAACTGAAAGGGTCTGAATTTGTGCTCAGCCAACTGGCCACTGCTTCTCATGTTGCTTTGAAGAACGTTTTGACAAAGAATGTTTGATGCTGATGAAGTCTGCATTGAGTTTGTTCTTTCGTTGTCTGTTTGATTTTCTCAGACACACGAAGAGGCCGTGACGAGCATCGTGGCTTCAGAATCTCCAGTCTCCTACAAGCGCCTTCCGATCCGACTTTATCAGGTCAGTTCATGTCTTTCTGAGAGGGTTAGGGGTTAAGGGTCAGGGTTAGGTCAAGTGAAACAACTGTTCAATCGTTTTGCTTTTGATGCATTCTTTTGAGTTTGACTTTGACCTTCTGGCCGTGTTTTCTATTTGTTTTGTTTGTGTTAAGATAGGAAGAAAATTTCGAGATGAAGCGAGACCGAAACACGGCCTTCTAAGGTGCCGGGAGTTTGAGATGAAAGGTGAGAAAAAGTCTGTCACAAAAATGATTTCTTAACAAAGAATTTAACATAAATGGAAATTAAAAATTAAGATTCTAATCTGAGATGTATTTGAAAATATTTGATAAATCTGTTGAGCTGAGGAAGTTTGTCCTTTTTTTACGTGTATCTGTTTGTATGTAAGTCTGTCTGTGTGTTTGTCTGTCTGTGTGTCTGTCTGTCTGTGTGTCTGTCTGTCTGCCTGCCCCATCTGTTGAGAATAGAAAAATGTATATAGTTACACAATGTCTCATTTTGTCAAACTGAGATCAGACTAGATTTTGTCATGTTGTAATCTTAATCAGACATTTGTATGGTTGCAAGAGTGAATACAACTGATATGTCTTTTCTAGACCTGTATACGTTTGATATGGATACGGAGGCAGCTGAAGAATCCTTCCGCCAAGTCTGTTCTGCTTATTCAAGGATCTTTTCAAGACTCGGACTTTCGTTTGTTGAAGGCACGTTGCCATTTTAACAACACTGCTCTTCTGTTGAAATTTACCATAACTTCATCTCTGAGAAAGTTTTCCTATTGAATTGTTAATACATGTTATTCTTTTCCTTCATGTTGCTGGTGTCTTTGACTCTGCTATGCAGGGTCACATGGTGCAGCTGGATATTTATATAGAGGCTTTTAAGAGCCTCTCAGTGAAACTTGGAGCTTGTTTCTTGCTTTGAGGTAGTAGACACACTGGCGCTACATTAATGTTCAATGGGCATTTCTTAGTTTTGAAGTTGTTTCAGTTTAAGAGTCCATTTAAAGTTCAGTCGGTTCTATGGATTTGCAGTGATATTTGTTGTGTGTTGTCTTGCGTTGTATAAATTTCCGGATAATACGCAGAGGTTACGGATGAGTTTTGTGTTTTTTAGTTGATGCCAGTACAGGGTTGATGGGAGGTCAGAGGTCACGGGAGTTCCATCTCTTGTCATCCGTAGGAGAGGACGTCCTGTTCACCTGCAACAAGTATGCAATACCACTTTAAATTTAATTTAATTTAAGCCTTTATTCATTAATTTCTTAATTAATTAATTATCAAGGTGGATTATTATTAATTATTTATTGCAGGGCTAAGTAACTTGATAAACAGTTGAATTTCAGAGCAGTTGAACTTGTTTGGACTGATCTTATTTGGCGTTCAAAACACAAAGGATTGGAAAAACCTAAAGACGCAAATGTTTCTTTCTATTCAACGCCTCTTTCAGAACAAACTACTTGGGGCATTCGGGCATGGAAGAGATGGAGCAGATTGGGTCCGATTGGGAAGAAGAGCCAGAACATGCCTGAGTGTGTGGCAAAGGGTAGCAGTTGTAACTGGTTATTCGTATTCTTAGGGTTTACAGTGGATTTACGGTTTGTTGGTTGATGTGGCTGTTGTAGGTGCGGCAGTGGAATCAATCAGGAACTTCTGTGTAAGTTGTGAAATACACCTAAAATCCTTACAACACTTTGTTTTAACACAAAGTCTGATTCAAAACTTTCAGAGACATAGATTCCAAAATTAGTTGAGCAAGGGAAGGTTACGTATTATGACCCTAACCCTTGTTATGAGGTGGTTCTTAGTGTGGCTTCCAACACCATGTTTTAACTAGTTTCCAGTGTATACCTCTGTCTGTCTGTCTGTCTTTTTGTTTGTATGGCTGGCTGTCTGCCTTTTTGTATGGCTTCTGTCTGTTTCTATTTCTTTGGCTTTTTTCTGGTTTAATCTCCTGTGTCTTTCACTTTGTGCAATGACTTGTCTTCTTTTTAAAGTTTAGTCTTCTTCATTCTGTGTGTGTAGGAAAATCAGTTGATGCACATGTCTGTGGTAAAGTTGTTTGGGTGATGGTGTCTTTTTTCTGTTAAATTTATTGGATGTCATCTGTTCAGTGGTGAAAGATTGAATAGAAAGGAAAAGTTATTTAAACCAAGTTTGGTTCATTTTCTTTCTTTTTTGGATTTAAAATATTTCAGCAAAAAACAGTCAAGATGTTGGGAAGTGCAGGGTACCAGAATGCGGTGGTTCTCTTGTGCAAAAGTCTGGCATCGAGGTAAAGTTATCTGGAGGTCATCTGAAGATTATTGGAACTTTTAGTCTGGGGTTGTGGATGCTACTTGTGTCTTTTTCAGTATCAGCGCTTGCAAATCGTTCCCTTTCACCAAAGCTTTGGAGAAGATATGTGTAGGGACACTGTCATTACTGCTCTGCATGAATTCAGTCTCTGATATCCATGCTGTGTGATTGGTGCTAGAAGAGAGAGTTCTGTGAATACGATACAGGGGAAGCAAGTGAACTGGCCCAGCCACACATACTTTGTTGGAATTCTCTCCTAAAGAAGGAAGAACTGAAGGAGAGAAAGTCGCAGGAGGACCAAGGACTCTGCTGTTGCATTGGGCAATATGGATAAAAGAAGCAGATGGGGCTACAGAGGAGTTAAAGAGACGGCCCAGAACAGAGAAGAATGGAGTATTGGTTTCCTGGACCTGCCTGAGGAAAGAACACTGAAGAAGAAGAAGAACGTCAGGGAATGTTTAGTATTATATGCTAGATAGTAAGTGTGTACAGCAATTAAACGTTAAGACAATACATATCATTGTAAATGGCAAATGGCTTTTCTGTTCCATCTGTTATGATCATTTGTGGTGTTTTATAGATTGCTCATGCCTTCATTCTCGGTACGACCTATTCGGAGACTTTCAAAGCGACATTTGTTGACCACCACAAAAGGAAAAAGTTAGAACTTTGTCTTTAAATCATTTCTTCAATATCATGTGTTTATCTGTTGGCTGGGTTCTATGTGCCTGCAGGATCCCGCCAGTGGTGACTTATTCAGTTATCTGAGCATTGTTTATCTAGAGCTGAATTGTTTGTTCTCAGTGATCTTTAGCACCACTTGGGTTACCACTTGGCAATGCTTTTGTGAGGTACCTAGGGTGCTACATAAAGCGTCTAGATGATATATTACTTTACGTACAGTTATCAGAATCATCTTTAAAAATCTAAGTCATTGATGACAGTTTCCACCTGATGTAAGAGAATAATTATAAAAACCAGAAGTAGTGACCAGATTTTGTTCTTTTCTAGTCCACTGCAGATGGGTTGCTATGGTATCGGCGTCACTCGCCTCCTCTCAGCTTCCATCGAAGTCCTGTCGACTGCTGACCAACTTCACTGGAGTCGAATCTTAGCACCGCATCAAGTGATTGTGATTCCACAAAAGGCAGGCAGTGTCTGAATTTTTTAGAAGTTCTGTATTGGTCATTTTATGTCTTAAATCGGAAATCTCTTTCTCTAAGCATTTTGGTTTTCGATTGTTTATGGCATTTTCAGATGCTTGTTCTGTTGTTTTCTCTGGCTTCGTTTTTTTGTGGATTTTGTGGCCTTTCTTTAACACACAAGCAATGCCAGTTATTCTGAGCTTGCAAACTCTAAGCTCCAGCCACCGATTGCTTTACCACTGCACCACTTGCTTAGAAGCTTTTATTTATTCAGTCGTAAAAGTAAATCAACTTTATATAATGCCTGTTAAAGAAAACTCAGCAAGGTGTTCCAGACCAGACAACACTAAATACAGTCGAATAGAATGGTTGTCAACCGTTGGCAAACAGAGGCAGAGAAAGACGAAGCTCATGTTGCACACTGCCTGTTCCAGAATGAATGGGTTGTTGTTGTAGTTTGTTGTTCCAAATACAATGGCCCTGTAGAAATCACTGGACTTGATTGATGATTTTGCTGTTAAAACTGGCTGCAGATTAATTTGCTGTCTTTGGTGATTACTGTCTTGAACAGTTGGATTGTGTTTTGTTAGGAGGGCTACAAATCTGATGTGACACGCTACTTGGCCGATGACGTTTACGACAGACTCTCTGATCTTCCGAATCTGCGTTCTGAGGTCGTCATTGACGACCGACTCCATCTTTCCATAGGACAACGCATCCATCAGGCGACTGCCTCTGGCTTCCCATACGTTGTGGTTCTTGGGAAACAGGTAACCAGTGTGCAACTTAATTTTGGCAATTCCCTCAGAGTCTTTATCCATGCTCGAGTGGATCTGCTCGATGGCAATCGATTCCTAAGGAGTCTGATTTGATCTGGAGCAACTCGGGAAAATACGGAGAAAGTAATGGCTGTGAAAAAAAAGCGTGAAATGCATTTGATGTTTGAACTTTGCCTGATGCTTTAAATGATTTCTGTTGAAGGGGTACAAATACACCTACATTAATTAACATTGCTGGATGAAATGTAATTATTTCCAAGGAACGTCTAATTTGCATTATCTGTCAAAATGATTTAAAAACGTCTTCTACTATAGCACTCAAAGTCAGCCTGGCACACATAGCTACCTAAGCAAGTTAACTGCCGTAAGTAGTTAGACAGGTTGAAAATGTTCACGAAGCAGATTGGGCTTTTGCTGCTGTGCTTATAAGGAGCCCCTTTCAGCAGCACTAGAGCTATATAATTTATACAAATGTTACACTGTTGCTTGTTTTAGGCATTGGCTGATCCACCAGTTGTTGAGTTTCAAGACGCCTATGCATCATCCAAACAATTCTGCAGCGTCGATCAACTAGTGGACTCTTTGGCACAAATTGAGACAGTCTTTATATAGAGAGTCATCATCAACATAATTATGACAGTGAAATTCAGTTCCGTGTTCTTGAGAAATGAGTGAAATGTTTAGGATATTAAAATCTTGTCTTGTTTATTGTAAGACTGCTCTGACGGTTGCCAAGGCAGTGACTTATTGGCAAAAAACCAGTTCATGTAGACACAGTTTGATGTCACTACATTTCTGAATATTCATGATTACCTGCTGAATATACATGATCATGTATTAAATATTTCATTTCGCCCAACTATTATAAACATGAACAACTGAACATTCTATTAAAACAGATCATGATTTCTGAATATGCCAATGTGTAGTCTATTGACTAAAATGAGGTAAACATCAAAGGAGAAGTTAACAGTTGGCTTCGTGATAGGTTTACTCCCTCCTATGGTTCTGCTGAGTCTGTTAACGAGTTGTACTTTAAATCCTACAAAGTCACTTAATGTTTGCAACCAGTTACACTCTGTAATTTTAAGCTGTAACAGATTACGCTTTAATGTGGTAACAAGAATTAATTTAAAAAGGAAACCAAAATTGCATGAACTGGATGCCAGTTCTTGACTGGTCTCGGGACCAAAGTTTCTAACGTCATCTGTACACAAGCGCCATGGTTTTATATGGCCTTCTGTATAGTTCACCACACAATAAGCACACAAGTGATTAATGCAAAGCCATTAGTCCCCTTCTAAAAATTAGCATGCACTAACAACATGATATATATATATATATGTAACACATGTGTAACATGTTCTGTGCAATCAATATCCTATGTCTCGATAGAAACCTATACAAACGCATAGCGTCCACCCAACGTCCTACATCATTTATGCGTAAAAATGTCATACTGGAATATATATATGTATATATATGCAAGAAAAGATCCTATATATCAAATACATGTTTAAATAATATCCTATTATCAAAAGATTGCACACACAGATACAATATGTGTTAATTCTATATACAGAATATGTTAACACACATTTTCCTGTACATGCCAGCCGTTTCTATCCAATCACAATCTGAACTTGCTCTGTATAATTTATGTCTAGGCTTTAATCAACTTAATTTGCATTGTGACCAACTTGTTATGAACAGTTTGTTATCACCATCATAATTCATGCAAAGCAGTCTCGAGTTTCTTTAACATAATTTGTGCAAATTTATGCACAATGCACGCAAGTTCTCTTCAACGAGCTTTAAATAATTATGCATGGCTACGCGGGATAAATATGCATAATTTATGCATTTCCATGTCCATCACTGTGGCCTGCTCTTCAGAGTTTTCACCCGTCTCTCTTAATACCGGTTCTTTCATCGTGCAACCATCGACAGATGCCTCCATAAACGGCGCTACAACTGAAGTCTCTAGATTGGATCACGCAGATAAATATGCTTTGGTAAAACGATTTTGTTGCAGGATTCAGCCCGACAAATATAAATGCATTAAACAAAACACGGATTAACGTTCACATCGCACAGAAATACAAAATATACAGAATAACATAAAACTATTCTAAGTTAACACAAAAATACGCACCAGGCATTTTGCCAATCTACCAATTCTTTGCCTGTTGCTATTGTCACCATTGTTAACTGTACCCATCACCACCACATACGCAGCATTCTTTCAGGTCGCTGTTACGTAAGACTTGTGTCATTTACCACTAACAAATCTGTCACATGATAACATACCAAAGCAAAGCTAACTGTTGGACATCTTGCTTTTACCCTGTTCCCTTACCACATGATGCCTCTCACCATTACACGAACTAATAATTCTACAGCAGTGTGGTGGTGTGACCGATTCTTTCGCATAATCTGATATCCTAGCAAGGTGTTGTAAAATCTCCCCAACATCAAAGTCCATAAATCTGTCGGATTATTTCCTGCAGAGATAAGTCCTCGCTGCGATTGGTGTTTTATCAGGACAACCAATCCTTCGACTTCTCAATTTCAAACAGCTGCAAGGCTTTCCAAAATACCTGCCTAATAAACCTGTTTCATTTAAGTAAGATCTGAAATTGCAAATGCAGATATGAAACAAACACCTAATAACAACATCAATCACATTAACATGTATGATGCTTGACATAACAATCAGTTCTACAATATCCTCTGAACGCAATATGTTACTGTTGCATTTCATCTCTGAATTTAGGCCAATGCCACCAAAATTCACATTAACACTCACTCAAAACGATTTATGCACAACTTTGTTATGTCGTGTTTGGTAAGAATTCCAGCAGCATTCAGTACAGCGTTAGATACAGTTCAGCTAACAAGTAAGTTGAAATAACTTAGAGAGAAGTAGTGGATGCCAACGGAAATCATTTTCGTTGAAATCAGAGATGAATGCTAAACAAACTGAAAAACAACGATAAAATGATTTTTAGAGATTAAAAACATAATCACTTTAATAATTTAGTCAATCTAAAATCATTCAGAATTTGTGGCTGTTCAGTGAAAATGGATAATCGTGACAGTAGCCGACTGGTTTGAGCGTTCGGCTAGCAATGCGGAGTGTGTGGGTTCAAGCCTCCTCTCCTGAGACTGTTACTGCATAGGAACCTTGGAAAATCCTTGACTTGGTGCCACCCATGGAGCCTTCGTCATTAGATAGGGCATTTAATAAAAGCAGAAATAGTAACTAACTGTAGCTGACTCTCAAACAAACATCAAGACAAACACTCAACCAATCAGCATCAATCAACTTAACCTAGAAAACTCCATCACCTATTTTCAAACAGCACGGACTCATAAGTCAACTACTCACTTCCAGTTTAGAATTTGACGTTGAAGAAATGGTTACCCACCTCAAGAAATCAGGCGACTTTGAGATGATGTGTTGGAACTCTGCAAAGGACAGGACCCCATCACCATCGAGATCTGCTTCATCCAGGATCTAAAATCGATCAGGAATCATAACTGTCAATGATCTAGAAATTGGAATTATTATTTAGGAGAACTTACGGAGTTTAATATAACTTCACAAAGACAACAAACCTAATCTAATCTGATGAATTTTAATGCATATTTATTTGATGATACTTATATTTTATTATATTTACTGCTATTATTACAATAACTACCTTTACAATCGACAGAAATGTTTTAATTGATGATCCCTGCAAGGTAAAAATTCTGAAAATCTTGATAAATTAGAACTGATCACCCGGATTGTACCTGATCAATGACGATCTCCAATTTCTCATCTGTAAGTATCCACTGGTTTCCTGTCAGGCGATCGATAACCTTTGTCATGTCATCACGAGAAATCACGTTATCTCCATCAAAATCTGGTAAACAGAAGAAATGACACAATGAAATGTTTGTCAAATTTATTGTACAGTAACAAAATGAGAAAATGTATACAGCATCGTAGGTAGCAGGGTACTTCTAGGGTGCTTGAAAATGTCAAATGTCAGTGCAGGTGTGTTCACTGAAAAATGGTTTTGAAAAGGAAATGCTCTGGTTACTCTTTAAGTGACAATCGATTGATGCTTTTTGCATTGTGATAAAGGCACTGTAGAAGTCAGATTAGATTGGATTAGACTCTTAACATGCCAACCGTATTAAGCTACAATCAATACAATATGCACACAGATCTACGCTGAGTGAGCAATAACTCAAATCAGCTGCTGTGAATGATGATCAGTTATATAATCCCAAAACTTCCAAGACAAAGAAGCTGCCAAAGATGCTGAATCATGCCTGTCTTAAGGTGCATCTTAAGAATGTACCCATTAGTTGTGGGAAATGTAAAGACTACCAAATACAACAGACATCTTCTCTTCCTAACAGGTTGCACAAATTCAATGAATTTTCTTCATTTCACCAAAAATTTTAACTTTAATGAAAGAAATCTTGAAGCAATAAATTCTGGTCCCCGCAGAGAACTCAGCTTACCATAGATCTTGAAAGCGTAATCGATCTTCACGTTCCGATTTGCCTTCTGGCTAAACACAGATATCATCTCAAGAAAATCCTCAAATGACAGATCTCCATTCGAACTGGAAGAAAAGACGTCACATATCCGGTCGGAAAATGGATTGACCTGGAAAATGAAAGACAACGTAACAATCTCTGTTGCTAACATTTGTCTGATCCTCAAGTTGGTCAGGAAGCAGGCACCAAGTAAAAGGTTCTCAATGTTGTAACCACAGCAAAAGCTAGGCAAATTACGACTAAAACATTTTATCTTGCTATTTATATAGCACCTTTTTTCGACCCTCACAATGCCACCATTTGTCCATCGATGACTTGCCTCATACAACAACAATGCAAAAGTATTAAACAAGCATTCTAAATTAGATGCATCTGGGTTGTGTAATTCAAACTTACCCTCAGTTCAGCCAACTGCATAACTTTTTCTTTAGATAACCTTGCATTCCAGTGCTGCCCAACTGCAAGTGGGTCGAGCTCCAAAAAGCGATCAAAGGCCCTGGTAAAGAAAAATACCACCCATCACTTTTTATAGCAAATTTGTCACCTTTCAATCTGATTAAAATTTCATTTAATGCATTATTATTAATTAACAGGTTCACTATTAATACATTAATTTTGGCTTAAACACTTTCTAAATTAATTGGAGGTGTTAAAATTAAAAAATAATGTTTCCATCCTTTGCAAGTCACAATTATACTATTATATTAATTTCAACTCACACCAAGATTTCCTTTTTCGTCAGAAATGTAAGTTCCTGCAAAACACAATAAAAATTCTAAACTACTGGTTACACTTTACATTCATTATAACACATGTGCAATCACGAACATTAAAGACTCCTGAATATATTCCAGTTTGACACAATAATTCCATTCAAGAACTCAGAATATTAAAGTCTTTCAACTTACTAACATTCTTTCATGACAATCTGTCAGCTTAAGACTGTAAAAATCTCTAAAGCCGACCCTAATTTTACCTACAGCAATAAAAATCTACACCCCACAAAGTTGCGAAAAATATCCACACTTTTGACCGTAAACCTGATCGTCCAATAACCAGATGTACAGAGATATGCTAAGTACTAGCGCTAATTAAATTCATGACCTCCTAACCGCCAACCCTGGTCTCTGTGTACCCTAGAATTCAGTCACAATCAGTGCTAACCCTAACGCTTAGCATAAAACCCAATGAACGATAACGCAAAATCGTTTCCCTAGGGCAGCAGTCGTAAAATCCGTCCAGAACCCTGACATATTTACCCCTTCCTAAATCCAGCTGACGTCAGCTGACTACAACTATGCGCCTAATCAATATTTCACAGGTCCAATTCAACCATAAAAATTGCAAACACCTCCCGTTCGTAATTCGATTTCTACAAGCAGATTCGATAAACAGATCAAGCTCTTTTAAGTGCGCTTAATAGGGTAGTTATGTTAAGATAATTAGCGAAGTATAGTGCAAAATCCGACCTCATATTCGGTCAACTGCTCGTTAGTCAGACTGCTCTGCGACTCTCCCATTGCTAACTGTGTCAAGGGTAAGGTCAAGGCCGTGCACTTTTCACTCTCTCTGGTCGACGCTAGGCGGCGCTGCTCTATCTGCACAGTAAATTCATAAAATGCGTCTTCTGACTCAGAAAAACTAAATTAATCATTGTCGCATACCTAATAAGCATTTGGTTATTGTACTCCAATTCCAAACACCATCCACCGTAACTATTTGATTGTCTGCCTGCCTTACTCAAAGATCTTGACCTGGAACCTATTGTGACCATTCTTGTCTATCGATTTTATTTTGACTGAGCGCCTGTGCATAAGGTGATTCCCACGACTTGGATTTTTCTTTGGGCTCTGTAGAAATCTCGAGATTACGATTACTGTTACTTTTTTAAATATTGCAAGACTTCTTTAGAGCCAAGAACTTTAAACCATAATTTTGTTGAGCACTATAGTGACTTGGTCAGTTTCCTTCCTATAATGATCGTGACTTTATAAGCGAAGTTATTACATTACCCATACACATGGTTTTTGTAAGATCACTGTTTGACTAGTTTGAAGGCGGATAGCCATTCAAATCGTGAGGCATTTTACAGTTGACCTAATTTTGGCCTGATCTGGGTGCACCATCGTAATCCGGCGCCATAAGTCATTATTTAATACTAATAATTATTATTAATTTGAGTAACGCTGGGCTTGAGTTTACGATTACGACGCTAGATGGCGATTTATAATACGTCACCATTGTTAAAACCGCACAATATGAAATCTGTGCTTGGCTTGAACCACAGAGTTTTTTCTTTTGTTGTTTGAACGATATTATGGGAAAAAAGCACAAAAAACAATGCAAATCAGATAAAGATGTAAGAGAAGACGTCGATAGTATGTATTTATAAGGTTTTAAAATTACATTCAATCGCACTTTAATTACTTGCTTTCCAACTCCGAGTGTTTGTTGCAAATTAAGACAACAGGCTTATGTGAACCTCAGATAAAATTTCATCAAATAATTCAGCTAATATTATATATCAATCGTATCAATAAAACAATTTCGTGTTTGGTGTTCGGTGATTAATTTAACGATGTTTTTAAAACTACGGATAGCTCAGTGTTACTAAATTAGTAAAACTCCTATTCTTAACGGCCAACTGCATATAATTATAATATTGAAACTGTCATAGTCGATCATTTCACTCGTCCATCCATCGCTCCATATATCTTATTAAGAGAGATGTGCCTGCAGTTGTCTGGGCAGTGTTTGTAATCGATGATCGTGTGTCTAGTGCCTCAGGAAAAGACGAGCCTGAAGTTAGTCCTGAAGGTGGGCGGAGCTCCGTCAACGCCGGAAGTGATGATTGACAGTCTGACGGATGACAATTACAGTGACACAGATCGCAAGCAGCGCCACAAGAAGAAGAAACGTCATCACGAGAAGCACAGCACCCATCGGCATCATGACAGAAAGGTCTGTGCTTCTGCTGCTGCAGCTGGTGGATGCATCTCAGCCAGCCTCTTTATAATATTCTTCTTAGTTCTTTTTTACAAATATGGTCTAATATAATCATTTCGAATGGCTTCTGTAGCGCCGTTCTTGTAATGCCCAAAGAATTGTTCATTGGACACATCAAGTGAAATCATAGTCAAAAGTCATAACCCGTTGGAGATGCCTCGATGAAATTCGATGTTCCCTATTAAGCGGAACTTTGTTGTACCTCAGAACCTCCTTTTAACATTGTCTTTTGGGTTAGGGTTACTAACCACATCAAGAATCATACGGTTTGGGACCATATCAAGAACCACTTCAGAATGAGGTTATATTCTAATGAGGTTATGTTCTGTTGCTGAACCAAAAGATCCACATCCAGATTGTGTTTCATCAGGGTTCATGTGACAGTGAAGCATTTGATAAAGAGGGTCCATTGTAATGTATATGTCATTACAACACAAATTCTGATATGATGTGGGCAAGGATGTGGATCTCAAATTTGGTGGAGCTCAAAGATAGAGCCTTGTCCTAGTGTAACCTTGTCCTAACCTTAACCCTCTAAGTTGATGCTTGATACAGTTGCCAATAGATGGCGGTAAAAGGTAGATCAGAACTGTTAGAACACCATTTTTGTCTGTTCTGCGTTTTGTTGCTTTCTTCTCTTTTAACCCAATCGAGCAAAAGGATTATGAAAGTTGACGACATTGGAAATTTTGGTTACACAACGTCCATTCTCTGAGGCATCATTTATTTAAGTTTTTTGAAAATTTTATAATTTTTTGTTCAAATGTATCCCTTGGACAACATTTGCATGAAAATTTCAGGCAAATGATTCTTCAAACCAAAGAGGTTGGAAGATTATTCATGTAAATGTTTGCATCATAAAAGGCGAAGACCTTTGTCGTTTTGGGTTTATGTAAACGAGTATTAAATGTGCAGGGCTGCTTTTAGGATTTTCGGAAGCTGGAAGCTGACACAGAGGATGGTGAGGATTCGGAGGAAGAAATGGAACCAGTGGCCAAGCGCCTTCATCTTGATGAAGATGACGAAGATGATCATCTTCACGTGAGGAACTTGAGGGAGAAGAAATCAAGTGAAGATGACAAGACTCCTCTTCAGCTTTGTCTTAATTACCTTCACAAGATCCTCCAGAGGTCAGAGGTCATTGCTGGTCCACTCCATCACACGCTTTGCACTTTTGCCTATCATGGGTCAATTTCTGGCTTCAGTTGCATAAATTCTGAAGATTTATAAAGAGATTTCTTTATTTGTCCCACAAAACACTTCTACAGTATTACGTGAGACACACAAAAGCTGTAAGAAGCACCTCATTTTCTGTCATGTGCCCTGGAAATAAACCATTTTATTTTTACTGTGCCATAGCCAAGTTTTGGCCTTAATTCGTAAAGTTTGAAGTTACGTGAAGAAATCACTACTTCTTCCTAAACTACTTCTAAAGTGCTACTTTTAACACTAATAGACTGACTATCAAAAAGCCCCATTCCTCATTGTCATATGCTCTTGAACTTCCACTCTGTTTCTATAACCTGGACCAGATGTATAGCTAAAATGCAGTGAAATCCAGGACCAGTTCAAGAACGTGTGACGGAGAGTGGGGCGTTTGTAAGAGGTAGCTTTTGGGTATTTGAAGTATTGCTATAGAAGTGCTTTCAGGAACTATACAGTGATGTCCTCACGAAACTTTGAAATTTTTTGACTGAAGGCAATATAGGATAAATAAATTCCTAAAGGATTAGGTATTTATTTAACAAATGTTGCAGCATTATCTAAAGTACTGTCATGAGTGGATCGTTGATTTAGAATTAGATGGGCCAACTTATATTGGGATCTTGGGTGAAGTGGTAAAACTATTAATGGTTGGAGAGAGTCAGTGTGCCATATTATAGATGGCATATATCCACTGACTGCCTCTTTGAATCTGCCATTGGCTTTGAACTCTTAGAATTCAGTTTTGAACAATGTCTGTGATGATTCCACAGCATCACTTGATCATCTCTAAGTGATGTGTTCATCAGCTCCCCTATACTCTTAATCCAAAGTCTCTCCCATGTGTTTGATTCTTGTAAGCCATGATTTTTCCTTTGGAATGAGTCTGTAATTTTGTTTATATTTTCAGGAAAGACTCAAATGGCTTCTTTGCATTTCCGGTGACGGACAACATAGCACCCGGGTATTCAAGCATCATTTCACATCCGATGGATTTCAGTACAATGAAGGCGAAGATTGATGATGGAGTTTACTCGGGTGTTGCAGAGTTCAGAGTAAGAAGTTGCTGCTAATTGTTATTCTAAGATTCTTGCTGTTACTAGTACCACAGTAGGTCGAAGAAAAGCATTTTACAGATATCCACTTACGTATTTACTTATGTACAGTTTGTGATTATTACAGCTTTGTTTATCCTGAAGTTGATTGATGAAGCGATTGCTAAACAAGTGCGTTTGGTTCTGCGTTTGTTGTTGAATAGCACGACTATGAATTGATGATGAACAACTGCATGATGTACAATCATCCGGACACGGTCTACCACAAGGAAGCCAAGCGGTTGCTGTCGGTTGGAGTGAGACACATGAGCAGGGTCAGTTGCTGTGTGTATAGCCATCCGCATCGGGTATCTTGTACAAAGGCCAACAGGATTTCAGTTGTCTGAGTCTGGTTAATTTATTGTCTTGCATTTGTCAGTTTCTGTTATTTTTCTGCTGTTTTGTCTTGGAGCGCCATTGGTTGATGCCGTGTGGTTGTGCATAGCTGTGTGTGACGGGTTGCTCCACTGTGATTCAGCATTTTTGTTGATCTGCAGGAGAAACTGGTGCACATGAAGAGAGGCCTACCGTTCATGGCCGGAGTCACGAACCAGGAACTGGGATTGGACGAGGAATCTGTGGCCAACGCAGGAGATGACGGAGGAGGAACGGGAGCTGGGTCAGACGCAGGCAGATCACATAAAACTCTCAAAGCTGCTAAACCCAAGAAGCCCAGGTAGTCATCCTCTGTGGAATTCAGCAGTAATGGTAGCAGTCATATTGACATCAATGTTAGTCATCATCGTAATCATCTGTGACATGCTTCTCTCTGGAGTGTTGCTGTTTCCTCAACACAGTACCATCTGTCTCTGTCTGTTCTGGGCTCAACTCCAGCTCGTCTTTGGATGATGTGTATGATGTGAATATATATAGTGACTGTATGGCCTCGACCCTACTCATTGTTTCAATGAATTTATCAGGTGAGATCCTTCACCACCGCTGCCCGTTTGTTGAGTAGAGCGGCCTTAATTCTTTTGAGTTGTGATGTTTTATAGCCTGGGAAGATTTGAACCAATTCCAGATGACCTGACGCCTGAGGAGATCCTCGATCAGGTGCAGAATGCTGCTCAGGAGGCAGCAAATAAGGTGATGCTAAGCTCACCTGACAGCAAGGTACGTCCTCTTTAGTGATGTATTCTTTGGAAAAACTGGTTTTGGATTTAGCAGCTTTAAGAGTCTCTGTTCAGTCTTAAAGGCCTTCAGTCATCATCATCAGCAGCAGCAGCAGCAGCATCAGCTTAATGAACATCTGCACAAGTCAGACTGAGTCATCACTACCTGTCTCTGGATTCATCGTCATCATCATCATCGTCATCATCATTATTTCTCATTCGTTTTATTTCAAAAGCATGTTGTGCTTTCTAAACTGGGAATTGTGATTTTGAGTTGCATCTGATTGTTGAGGAATGGAGACATTCAAAGGCTAGAGAAAAATAACAAGTCCTTTGAATTATGTAAATTTTAAGGATTAAATGGCAAGTTGTGCCTTTCAGTTGGCAAGTATGTTTATTTATGTTGTCATATTTGGTAGATTGGTTTCTTACGACGACAAGAGGATGGTACTACCACTTTGAATATTCTGAATCCAGATGACAGTGGCTTCAGTAAGTATGATGGAAAGTGGATTGCCCACAGGTAAAGGATCATTTCCAGTCTCAGTTCACGGGGTGCATGATCTCTTAATGGAATTTCATGCTGGAATTGGATGAAGAACAAGTTAGTATTTATGGCTTGATTTGGTGATTGGTTGTTTAATCAGCACCTTTCAAGAATTTATGGAATTGCCGCCACTGGAAGTGACATTGGCAGTTTGGCTTGTCTCAAGTCTTGGCCTGCACTAGTGACAGTCTTCTGAATGAGACCATTTTGCGTTATTTGCTGTCACCATAGAAGTTGCTAGATTTGTATCGATTACGGACAGATCGTTCTCGTATTGCTGCCAGCAGCAAGTGAATCATTGTATTTTGTTGGCCAATTAGAACTGTGTTCATTAATTTCTAGGTTCAGTAATTCACAGATTGGGCAGATTCTCTGCTGATTAGCATTTCTGGTGGAAGTCTGTGATTTGCGCCTTTCTTTGAGGAATTTAAATAGATCTGTTTCTTTTCTTTGTGCAGTTTCCGAGAAGGAGAGAGTCGTGAACCTTGGATCGTTGATTGGGAAGCTGGCGACTGGCACAGGAACACTGATTGGCGCCAAAGAGGACAAACGAAACAAAGTCAACCCAGGTATCGCATCTATGATCGACATGTCATAATAGCGAGAATTGCTCTATTCGATGCATTTGTGTCTGACACTGCTTTTAAATTGTACCTTATCATATGGTTTTGGATTCATTTCAGTTGTACCCTGTTTGTGTCTCATTTGTGGGGCACTGTTGCCTATTGGTTAGAGCGCTCGGCTTGTAACACGGAGAGTACAGGTTCTTGCCTCCTCTGAGACAGTTACTGTATGTTGAGCAAGTCCTTCACTCACAATTGCTAAGCGCCATCGATTGACACTTGATCATTACATAGTGGTGTTTAATGAATGCACAAATAATAATAATAATAATTGTGTTTGTGCATGTTTGTTCTCCAGTGATTTATCTCAACTATGGGGCGTTCAGTTCCTACGCTCCGATCTACGATTCTAGTTCGGCCAACATCGGCAAAGAGGACTCAGATCTGCTTCTGTCAACCTATGCAGATGAGACTGGAGTTCAGTATGCCAAGAGGTTGGGAGGCTGTGCTTAATAAATTGTCTATTGTGAAGATGTGATGACAATGTAATCATAATCGTAAACTCAAAATTTCTACAGCACCTAACAAAAGCTAAATCGTGAGAACTAGCTTATTCACAGGCGCTCAGTCAAAACAAAATCGATAGGCAAGAAGGGTTTGGCTCAGACAGTGTATTGTAAAAATGTGTTGATGATATGCTGTAACAACCTTCTGTAAAGATGTGATGATGCGTGTACATCTACTGTAAACATGCACGGATCATCTACTGTGATGATGTGGTGTCACGTGATATGGTAGCAGTGAGGATGATGGTCACTTCAGAATGATGTTGACAGTGGACTGGTGCTTCTGTTCGATGATGACTAAGATGATTAAGATGAAGTGTTAAGTGATATTCAGCGGATGTTGTTGGCTTTGCAGTCTGCGCCATTTTGTGACTGATGCGGGCGATTATACGATCTCTATGGTCGATGATCTGCTGAACGTTTTGACATCCGGTGAACATTCAAAGGTTATGGCCATGTTGGAACAGGTAAGCTGAACAATCTACCTGCTCATCAACAGGTAATCTTCCAATTCACCTGCTTTTCTTGTCAGCTTTAGCTTGGCAAGAGCTAGTACTTAAGTCAAAGCTGATGGCTTGACTTTGGCTACGAGTCAGTCTGTCAACAGGTAGACTCCTCAGTGACTTCTATAGTGCCATTATCATAATGCACAAGGCATCAATCAGTGGTCATTTCGGGTGAAACCACAGTAAAAAGTGTAATCTGTTAAAGTCCTGTTGAAATCCAGGAAAATTGCAAGTCAGGCTACGGTAGGTAAGCATGTTAAAATGGACGACTCTTCATTTTAAACCTCAGAACTAGCTACTGCTAATACCGACCCTACTTAAGTTGCTAGCTATCTTATCTTCTTCCTTTGTATTCTCTTTGTCCTTTTGAACCTAAACCTTATTTTTCTTCAAACCTCGGTCCTTCATTTTGCTCCTCATCACAGCTTATACTCCATTGCAGCCTGGAAGTTTTATTTCTGGCTGTTTATGGTGATTTTGTGCAGGAAGAGAAGGAGAAACAAGAACAGGAAGCAGAAACAACGGAGCAACAAATGGATGACTCAGGAGTGAGTGGATTTGGTCCTTCTACTTAGAACTACAAAGTAATGATCAGCTTTGCAATTTAAAAAAAATAAATTGTAAAAAGGTATAGTTCCCCATTCCACAGTGGAACAGAGGGGAGATGGTCATTTCCTGCTCGTTGACCCTTAGGCAAGCTGTGGGGCATGGTAGCCAGTTGGATAGAGTGCTCAGCTTGTAATGCAGAGTATAGGTTTGAGCATTCTCCCCTGAGACGGTTACCATGTAGGGATCTTGAGCAAGTCTTTCGCTTATAATTACTCAGCGTCAATTAATGCTTAGTACTTAATAAAATTCCAAGGCCTTGGACATTGGTTAAGTGCATCACAGAAATTGCTGTTCACTTCCCTGCACCAAATTATTCTGCTTGGTTTCAAATAAAATGAGGCTTTAAAAATAAATGTTTACAACAGGACTGCCAGTCGAGATGGCATCAGGAGGTTGCAAGAGGCTTAGGAGGTTATGAATCACACATGTAAAAAGTTTGATTGATTGAAGCCGTGTTTTTAGACTGATTGAATGATTGATTGAAGCCGTGTTTATAGACTGACTGTATGATTGAAGCCGTGTTTATAGACTGACTGATTGAAGCAGCAGTTGTGTTGGATTAGTAACATGGAGAAACGTCTGGTTGGTTATTTCAGGCAGAAGTTGAACAGCAGACGGCAGCAAGCTCCAACTCAACAAAAAACAATCTGGATGACATTGGAATCGAGATGTCGTTTCTTAACAACTTTGGTTAGTTATTCTTTTCGAAGCTTCTCTCAGGGTTTACATGATATACGTCACATATCTTGGCGATTGATTTATTGAGGCAGTTCTTTCACTTGATGCGTGGTTGTGATTTATTTTAAGAAGACCGTGGAGCGCAGCAGTTGGACGAGAGAAACCTGGAGACCCAGAAGAAGCTCGACAATACGGCTGAGTTGATCATGGACCTTCAGCGCACTCAGTACGAACGACTGAGTGAGAAGCTGCCGGAACATCTGGCTTACATACGAGATCCATCAAAAGAAGAAATAGAACTGGGTCAGCAGAAATTTCAGTTCTCTGTCTTTGTGGGTGGTCGGAAAGAACATTTAATGTTTGTGTTCCTGAGAATGGCTTAATCAGACGTAAATTTTGGTGCAAATTCCTTTCTTCGACTTCTGCTGACTTGTTCTCTGCGTCTGCTAGAAATTCTGCAGAATTTAAAAAAGCTTTGATTCTGTATTGATTAAGAGATCTGCACTGATTTAGCAAGAACCATTTGATTCATAAACATTCACGGCTTAATCCGATTCATAAACTTCTACATTCTAATGCAGGGCGATTAAGCTGCTCCTCACTATCCTCCTTGAAATGTTTTTATGAAATTTCTTGAGCTTTCGTTTCTTTTGTTGTAGCAAACAAAGTGACAACAAAACTGACGGAACTTGTAAAGCAGGTGAGTGTTGAGCAGAATTATTACAGTGGCGCTATAGAAGTTTAGCTGGGATTTTCTGGAATGTGTTGGTAGTTAAATCAGCCGAGTCCTCTCCAATTTACACTTCCTTCCTGAAAACAACTTTGAAATATTCTAGATACGCAGTTCAGTCAGCCCATTCAAACTCTTTTTACTATAGCAACACTCATTTCTTAATACCATGTTTTGCATTTAAGAGTTTCTGCCTAATTGCCTAGAAACACTCTGAGAAAAATAAGTTAAATTTGTAACAGAGATTTACATTTTAGTTGTGTTAAAATTATGAGAAGTTCAGAACTAGTAGATCTGGTGTTAACAGGTTACACCGGGTGACCTCGTCAAAGTTGAGAGTGTTCGAACCGCCATGGGAATATCAGTGTTGCCTAGCAACAGTGACACAGGCGACAGCAGTCGAGTTGCATCTTCGTCTGCCTCGTCTTCGTCTTGGCAAATGTTGCCGTTATCTCCTGTCGTCAAAAACGGAGACGACATCGGTGGTGGAAGGAACGCAAGAACAACAGACGAAATGTCGGAGCTTGACGACGACCTTCTTGACCTCCTTCAGCAGGGTACCAGTTCCCAAGAAAACGGTCTTGCAGGGAACCAGTCTAATGTGTTAGCAGTGGACCAGATGATGGACATGGCTTTGTGAACTGCATTTTAAACATGGTTGTTTTCACGAAGAATTTGGAAAAATTCTAATATAAATTAGCAGAAGTTAAGGGTTAATATAAAAAGGTTTCAGTTTCGATTTCTTGGCTGTTATAGGATGAAATTTGTGAAAACTGGAATTGTTTTGAAAAATATATTTAATACCTAAATATATTTGATTAATTAAAAATACACGATAGTATTCTGTCAGTTTTTGAGCTCTGCAGTTATGCCATCTCATGTCAGTGACAGCCAACGTCTTCCTTCCTATTTCCAACTGATCTCAAACAAGCGAGCTGTTGAAAGGATGCTGCAGCTGCTGCTGCTGATGATGATGAAAACACCATCTGAATGACATAATCATCACTCCACAACTTTGACAGTGTGAATATTTGGGGTAGGGATGGGAAACCCAGTTCCCTGGCTGACCGTTCTACGCTGCAGGGCAGCAGAAGGAGGCTGCGTGGCACCGCTGCGCTGGTACTTGCTGGCGGTTGCTTGTCCAATCGTCTGCTGTTAAGAAAGAAAAACAGACCATGAAAGCAAAGATCTGCTTTCTATGAAATGCAAGGAGAGGCATTAAAAATGAACATTGGATGCAATTCTGTCTGTTGCAGTTGCTTTGTTACTTTACATACTTGTACAGTTGCTGTTAGTTTTTTTCTGACTGAGGCTATATATATATAACTGCTGCAGGATAGAATTTTTGGGGAGTGGAAAGGCATAGATGTCCAGCTGTACCTTGTTGACTGGTTGGTGTCTTTCCACTATGACGGAGCTCATTGGAGGCGACACTCCGAAACCTGGACCGGCCGACACTGCGCTTGCAACACGTGTCACCTCCACCGGCCGTGCTGTCACCTTTGCCGAGATCACTTTGGCGTTTAAGCCACCGGCCGCCCTTGACTTCGATGAATCCTGAAAAGCATCAGAATTTAGTCACTCCTGTTTGTGGAATTGGCACTTCGTTTGTGAGGTTCTAAAAATATGCCAATGTCCCGTTACAGCCGAAGTTAACCAGGTACACGGCTGCGATGAGCCTGCTGAGATTGTTCTTGGATCAGTGCCATTAAGGACCATTGCTAGTCAGTGAAACCGAATGCCCAAGGCAAAATGGCACAAATGGCCAACATTCCCTACAGGCTGCAACCAAAAACTAATATTCTCCACAGCAAGATGCAATGAAAGGTACCTCGGTTTGTAAAGCGGAGAGTATGGGTAAAAGCCTTCCCATAGTTGGTTACTGTGTAGGGACCTTGAGCAAGTCCTTCACTGACAATTGCTTTGCACCTCAAATTCAGATCTGCTGACCTTTTGCATGTAATAAATGCAAAAGAATAAAAATAAATAATAATAATAGCATTCACTGCTCTACGAACAATGCTGTGCGATTTATAACAACGAGAAACAGGCTGAACCTGATCACACACAAAGCCATTGCAACACTTATAATCAATAAACGTGCGATCAGCAGAATCTTATGATGGAGTAATGCCTAACAACGCAGGCAGTTGGTCAACTGTGATACTTGCCACTTCGCGCTTGGTGTGTGTTGCCGACGGTTGACTTGAGGCAGATGTCGTAGGATGAGCAGCTGTGACAACTCTTGGCGCAGGACCAGAAGGAGGGTCTGAACAGTAGACAAACTCTTGCGGTATGGTGGCTGACGATCCAACCGGAAGATCGTCTCGATCCGTACGATCGGTGCTCTGTCTAGGTTTTTCATCAGCTCCTGCAAGCAGAACACTTGCGAGTCTTAAATGCATTTCTTTGGGCTCCAGTGATTTATCCAAGTGTTTAAAAGAGGGATGCTGTATATTGCATGGCAGACAATTGGTTGGAATGCTTGGCCTTTAATGTGGATAATAGGGGTTCGAGCCTCTCCTCTGAGACGGTCACTGTGTAGGTACCTTGAGCAAGTCCTTCACTCATAACTGCTCGGTGCCACTGATGTTTGGTCGTATGGTTGCGTGTGTACTTTTCAGCTTTAAAACGAGGGCAATATCCAATGCAGTTGTTGTATATTGCGTTGTATCTTACCAAACAAGGTTCATCCACCTTCTGAGATGTTCTTAAAAGATGCCACGGAATTATCTAGATGGCCATGGTCTAGGTCCCTCTGTACAATGCTGAACTGCAATGTTGCATTCTTCTGGCCCAGGATGCTGCATCCACCTTTCATCAACACTTGACAACGGTTCTCTTCAGAAGAGCTCAGCCTCTGAGCAGGTATCTTAGAGGGATGCTGTATAAATGCTCTGAATAAATGAATGAACTGAAAACAAAGAATTGTCAGAAGCCTTTGAACAGCTGACACTAACTGATTTTGCCAAGCATTAAGTAACTCCTTCACTGGTGGCACGTTTTTGCCTTTTACCGCTCTTTGTCTAGGGATCAAACTTCAATGCATCAACTGACAATTTATTGTTGCTTGCCAAATTCGTCTGAGGGACTTACCTTTGTCTCCCTCATGGAACATTGTCATGGCTTCCAGGTTGAGTGCACAGACGCCACGCATGAACGCTTTCTTCATCGTCTCTTCATACAGATTTCTTTCTCGGTGCAGACGCTGAACTTCGGCTCGGGCCGATTCCAGTGCCTCGTTAAGCTACCAACAGCAGACGGGTCAGGTCAACGAAAGGTCACAGGCGAACTAAAGGTCACAGTTAAATCATATTCTTTGCGGTAACTGATCTTAACTGATCTCTCTCAGACTGTCTCCCTCTGTCTCATCAAAAAGATCCTCCACAACTTCCTAAACCTGCACATAAGCTCTCGCATGCCATCAAATGAACCTGACATTTAAACACTACATTTGTGAGCCAAAAAAGTCCCATATTATAAAAAGGTTGCATAATAATGAGGTCATGTTACATGGCTGAGTTAAATACTCTAACCACATTACGTCAGAACCCATGTCATAATACAAGGCATGTAACAAGGAAATTCTTGTGTATCTCAATGGAGAGCAGATGTTCACACATATAACTGCATATAACTCAACAATCATTATTTAAAATGACTCTGATATGTCAAAACAAGGCCGACGTCTCTACTCACGGAAGCGAGTTTAGTTTCATAGTCGTTGGTCAGTGTAATGCAGACTTCCTGCGCCTTGGCCTGACATGCCTTCTCAACACGCTGGCGCCATCTAGCCTCCACAAGCGAATGCCATGCATCCCAGACCTTCCTCTGCAACGTCCGATGGTAATGACGATATGCGAGGTTGCTGGCAAAACCCTGCAGAGGAAAACATCATCAAATATCAATCCATACATCCTGGAAACATTTCTCTGCTTCATCCAATAGGCCTACATACGAGCAAACATCCACACAGTCTACACTCAGACACGCACATGCATACATACATGTACATACACTGGTATCTCACCATGTCTACTCATTTCCTAAATAAAAGTCCACATTAGTCCCAGTCAGTTCGTTTGTTAAATGTTCCACACAATGTGCCAGTATTTACCATTAGCAGTCAGCAGACATCACCAGCTTAGAAATCACCACAACACTAATTCTCAGTCTTATGCCAACTGGTTTGCCAAACACCAGCAGATAAAATAAAATACCAAAAGAAAAGTAAAAATATACAAACAACAGCTGTGGAGGCAAGGCAACAGAAAATTATTACTACTAATACTATTATTATTATTACTATTACAGATACAAATGATACATTTTAATTTCAATACCTGCTCACTCATATGGACGTGCTTGATGCAAGTGACAGAGACAGACAGACATAGAAAGATGAACAGAGACAGAAAGGCAGAGACACAGACAGCAACATACAGAGAAACAAAAGCAGGCAGAGGAACAGACTGACAGCCACAGAGACAAACGAGACGCAGAGAAAGAGCAGGACCTCTCTTTTAACATCGTTGTGCTTGATCTTCCATTCACAGAAACTCTTCTGGATCTCCATTTTGTCCCGGTGGCTCTGTAAACTTGCTGTCAGGTTCGCAATCACCTGATCCTTGCGCTCAATCGACTGCTCATATGTATGCAGAAGTTCCTTCACAGATTCCGTTTCGTCCACCTGCTTCCGCATATCACCGCTGTATCTATAACGACATAACTTGTAACAATAACCAGTACTCAGTCAATAGCAATCGATCATTAACAACAGCTGTTAACGTTCAATCAACAGCAAACCATAACAACTGATAATTAACAAGATTCTAGAAGAAACCAAACTTAAAAGAAGACAACTTTTCTAATAGGATTATTCAAAAGAAGTGATGCAGTCAGTCTATGTTACAATAACATTTGAGGACCTGCTGAGGATAAGAACTTTGCATTTTAAACAGAAGCATTTTAGTGAGTAAGAAGAGAAGTGTTTTTTACAAGTCTTTCTGCTTCATCATTTGATGTCGGTGATTCTCAAGAATACGAATCTTCGTCTGACCGAATTCTGCCTACAACCGAAACAAAGCCATCTGTCATCGTTCTAAAGATCACACAGACAACATGCAAAAAACATATGCACAACAGGAAAGGCTCTTAAAATGTGCTATATAAAGGTCCAGCTAAAAATCTGCCCCACAAGAGCTGGCAACTGAAAACTATAAGACTTCAAGGGTTTAATATTAACACAAAAAAACAACATCATATTATTTCTGTCCCAAATCTAATTTCAGTTTTATTTATCTTGCACTGTCCAGCTTGGGATTTGTGCAATGGCGGCTCAAGGGCCTAAAGAAAAGGAAATTAGCACCTCCCCTATGGACATGAGAGCTTCATATGTTACTTAACTGTTCCTCTTCACCCTGATTTCCTATAATTCTCATAATTTCTACCCAGGATATTCTGGATCAAATGCTGGCACTCAAGGTGGGCCACTGAATACAGACAGAACACCTTTACTCAGCAATTCACAACACACCAATTAAATTTACTTAGCCCAAGCAAAGTCAACAGACCATGACTTTTCTCTTGAGCTCCGTGGTCCATTCGTCCATCAAGGCCTCCATGTGAGAGACATCTTGGTCAACGGTCACTGTGTACGAGTATGTGCTGCCCTCTCCATCCACATCGTCGCTCAAATCACCCATGGCAGCGGTTGTCGTGGCTCTGTGTGGCCTCGGATTTGCACCTGCCAAACAAACGAGAAGAAAATACCTTGCAACATCATTTACAGGTTGACAAGGTCAATCATATAAAAGTAACATAATTAACAGCCTATACAGAGGTAAGCTATAACCTACCATTCTGTTGAGACCTTGCTCAACTAGGCTACTCAAAAGAATGGCTGCAGGATCTTTTTGGCTGAAGCACACGTACAACACCTAAGACCCCATTACACTCAACAGAGACAGCCAATCTCACATGAAAACAAGACTTTAACCACAAAGACAGTTGCAACCGACACAAATTCAAGACCACAACTGGACTGCTTCTCACCTGAGTTGAGTCACTTCTAGCATGAGTGATTCATGCCCAGCCAGTTGCAAGAATCAACAGTGAGCTGGCAGAGAAAGAACCGCTAGAAGAAGAAGTGATTCACTCAGATGAGAAGTTGAGTCAATCAGTTGAGTCCCTGCAGTTTCCTGAACAAGACGTAAATAAGTAAGTAATATCGAGAATTTGTACAGAGAAACTCCTCAAGGCGCACCAGACCAGACAATGCAAGAGTGATAAGCACACGTACATTGCGCCGTACAGAACAACAAGGAGACTAACCCTGGACTGGGTCGTCCAGATTGAGCCAGTGATGAGACGAAGGAGCAGTTGGGCGACCATCACTACCAGACAGCTGCTCAAACTGATCTTCTTCTGAACTTTCCTCTGAATATAGAAATATTCCAACTTAAGTCCATTTTTAGTCGGGTATCATCCAGGTTCCTGATCAGAAATCCAGCAACCAAACTTTTTCAACAAGCAAAGAAATGGATAACATCATTTTGCTTTAAAGTTGTTCCTGTGTATCAGTTAATCAGCATAAAAATTAGGATTTAATTAGAAATTAGTTAATTAATTGAGAGGTCAAATTATAAACATCAAAATATATACATACCAGTACATAAATACCTGGGCAGATTATTTTAATTTATTTCTCATATTAATAAAGTGCCAAAATCTAATGCCAAGGTGCTAAGCAGTTGTGCATGAAGGAGTTTCAAAGATCCCCACAAAGTTAAGCCACTGAATCAGTAAAAGATTAGATAATAATTTTGCAGGAGAAACACAAAACCTCTGTCTCAGTGTTAAATATAATTTTAGTAGGGTAAAACATCAGATAAGAACAGCTTCTGACAGTGGCATGTTTAAAGCTCTGTCAAGACAAAAGGAAAAACAACCGACCCTTTGGTCGTTGTTCCGCTTTGTGGCCATCCTTGGCTCCATTTCTTTTCAGCGCAGTTGCTGAGGATGCAATGTTAGTAGCAGACGCCGGTTTTAGCATAACACCAGCTGCAGCAGAGGCTGCAGCAGCAGCTAGAGAAGAAGGAGCTGCAGCTGTTGACATGGTTGACCTCACTTCGGGCAAAGTGGAGCGGAACATATTTGTTGGGTTGTAGGTAGGCACGACAATGGCATACTTCAGCAGCTCATCATAATCCTCCTACAGACACACAAATGACACAAAAAGTGAATTCTGTGACATGACTGTCACGTAATTAAGCATTTAGGTGGTCTCTGAAACTGCTTCAGAAACGACACTAGTGATAAACCCAATTTCCATTTTTTCCCCTTTTTATCGAGGAATGATATGTGCCGATTGATGGTGCATGGTGATAGGGCGGCTCCTTCGTCACCTGCAGCCTGGAGGAGACGCAGCTTCCTGGAGAATCTGGTGGAATAAGAGGTTCGCTCGATGCGTTGCTCGACGAGTTTATGCTAGTATGGCTCGCGATTAGCGTCAATGCACCCTCGTCCGTCGCAGGGAAAACGCGATCAGCCATTGCCACGAAACCGTTTGACGACATCATCTCTTAAAACTATGCCTTATCTACACAGCAAATTGATTACTACAAAAAAATAAAACTATTTTGGTTGTAGAGAACGTTGAATGCAAGTTCTAACATGAATGCCACAGACCCATTTAAACCTACTAAAACAAACGATCTGATTGGTTGAGTTTTTAAATCGACTGGTTCTTTGCTATTCAAGAAATTACATTGGTTTTTCACGCAGTTAATATTTTTATATCTTTCTGGTCGAAGCTAGGCGTCTAACAACTTAACGATCCAGATCAGCGTACTTTAAAAGATACATCGGCGTTTAGGATTAACGTCCTGTTCTGTTTCTTTTAACGAAAGCTTTAGCCCAGCGATGAATCACTCTGGAGATTGTAATATAAATGCCATATGATGAATTGCGACAGTTGTCTGGTCAATCATACGAACTCACCAACACTTCACCTCTTTCAGTTTCTGCGCAGGTCTTTCACTCAAGACTGAAAACACTTCTTTTCCAAAAATCTTATTCTGATTCTTCCTCTTCCCCTTATCTCTCTTCTCGCTTCAATTTCAAACATCATCCGACTGTCTGACTGTCTGACTTCTGGATCTTGACCTGGAACCGAACCCTTTTGCCTGTCGATTTTGTTTTGACTGAGCGCCTGTGAATAAGCTGGTTCCCGCGACTTAGCTTTCGTTGGGCGCTGTATAAATCTCGAGATTACGATTACGATACGATTACGATTACGAAGGCTGATATTTTGTGTCTTAAAGGTCAACCATGCGAGCTTAAACTTATTACGTCATTCAACAGGAAGCCAGTGAAGTTCACGAATGCGATCTTGTGCGTTTGATGGAGAAGAACAAGTAACAACCTTCGCAAGTGGGTCTTGAACCATCTGGTGGTATTTAGATTAAAATAAAAATAGGATATGAAAACCATGATAATATTATAAGAAACTGTGGTATCCATTTGCACGTTTAACCAGGCCTTTCGTGATTTTAGGCTTGTGACTTTTTAAAGTATCAGAAAAGAAAATAGGACTGTGAAATATAATGGAGTTACGTAATCATAACCGAGTACTCGGCAGCAGATGATGAGCGGACGACGACGCGGATCTTTTAAACCGGCCGAAAACACCAATTTTCTTTCAAAATGTTAGAAATAAAAATGACAGAATGTGTTTCAAATTTTTACTCTGCACACATATAACAGATAAGGCGTCTAAAAGTAATTTTAATGCAAAACATCAGACTTTAGTGCATATGTTTTTACAGTGACCATCGTGAGTGATAGCGTGTACCTCTCGTGATACGACGTATTATAGTAGTTTATTGGCGCTACAGAAGCTATCAGGATTTATGGTTCGACTATATTTGTTTGTAAGACCTTCTTAGCCATTTGCAATGTAATGACATGCTTGAATTCAAATAAATCTAACGAATATTTACCCCAGGAGACAGTGATGGGTTCACAACCCCATTGACATTATTGCTAATAAAACAATTTTCTGAACGCTAGGGCACGCAGACTGAGCCGCGTAGATGTAAGAATATGTGCCATGTGGACATTTGAGGGATGATGATGGACATTGAAAGCCCTTGTTCTGCCCTCGTTCGGGACAGAGATCTCGACAGGATGTTTACTTAACTGTTTAAATTTACTCAGACACAATTAACTGGTTTGAGGCTGAGCTGTCATCGTTGTCTGTCTGCCTTTAATATTCCCGTGCACCCTGTCACGCCCTTGAGTGTCAGCTGAAGAGTGGGACAGGTAATCCCAGGCTAATCAGCCATACTACCTGTCTACCTGGAGTTTTACCTGTAATCACTCGGATCAGTAGCTGATATAAAAAGATTGAAAACTTAAGTTATTTTTGAAACAGGCGGGTAAATTCTGACTAATTGTTCTTATTAATTGACAGGTTTATTCTAAAGTGATGTTGGAGAAGAAGACAGAGTCAGGAAATGAGACTGTCTACTATCAGAATATCAGTTAGAAGTAGCAGATGGGTTAGTAGCTTGACAGTTGTCAAATGGTGTCGAACATGTTCTTGGTTCTGTCATCAATGCCAACTGATCTTCAAAGCAGAAAAGATGCTAGCATTTGTCAAATAAGATAAGATCAGTGCTTCTAGATAAAATGATATCAGTTTCTTTGAGATATTAAAAAGGTCAACTGAACGTGGTTTCTTTATTTAGCTTTCGTCGAAGTCTGCTCACCATGCAAGTATCGAAGATCATCTGGCTTATAGTTTCATTCAACGTTCTACTCCTCTTTTGCACATTATCCAGCCAAGGTAGGCTCACCTGTCGGTTATATTTTCAGGCATCTTAGTCAGATATTTAGCATGTTTAAAAGATTCTAGTAACATGGCTCTGGTTTTAAATGCAAGTCTCATATTTTGAATTTAAGCATCCTAAAGCTGCAGTTTGTTCAAGTTTTAAGTTTTGATAATAATTAATTGTTTAAAGTTTCTAATCGTCATCTATATGTTGGTAGTTTCTATTTTATGTATGTGGAAATGTTCTGTGAATTGTAGTACAAGGTGACTGCAGAAATCTGTTTCGAGATTTTGGCCCCACCTGTGCCCCCTAGCCAACTCAGCCATAACAAGTTCACTGACTGTACACTGTCAGTGGGAGATCAGGTGGCAAGGGAGAGGACTGGCAACCAGCCCTGATATGCCAAGGCTAACACTTAATACCGATGGCTGCCTCAGGGCTAGCTAAGTGACTGCTAACAATGCACTGTGACCGTATTAATCAGAGTGATTGTCATTTCGGGGAAGTTACTTCTTAATCACGTTTTTACCGAATCAATGTAGTTGATTGACGGTGGTTGCTTTGATCTGAGGCATCGAATCTGGCAGCTGGTAACTGGCAAGAATTACAGCTGGAAGAACTTTAGTAATCGTAATTGTAAACTTGAAATTTCCAAAGCGCTACTTAAATGCTAAGTGCAGCGCCAGCTTATTCACGAGCACTGCATCAAGTCAGTGGGGTTTTCCAAAGATGCCATGTCAAGAACCAAGTCAGGTTGTCAGGAGACCAGAGAGAGAAGGGAGAGAGACGCTGTTAGGGTGGGTTGTGTTTAAGCGGAGAGAAATGGGAAGGCAGTGGATTCAGTGGAGCAGGGTGGGATTTCTTGAAAAGGTGGGAGCATAGTATACATCTGAGTGATTGAATTTTCTGTTGTAGAGCGTTGTCCTGATGGGACGATTCATGTTGTGCGGCCTAACAAGTATCAGCATCGTTCTGATTCTTTGGAATTTCTGATTTCGCCGAAGAACACGACGCACTGCCTCAGTCAGACGGCCAGACTCCATGTTTTCTTTCTGGGTGACAACTTCACTCAGGTGAACTGGTACAAGGACCAACCAATCACTGGATCAGCTCAGCGGATCGTAATAGATGGGAAGAAATATCACGTAAGATGCTTTATTTTGTGACATCTTGGTCAACTGGATCTTGATCTAGCTTTATTAGGAATAATTCCAGAATAATTTGTGGAGATCTCTGCCTAGGAGACAAAGGATATGGAGAAATGGGCTGGTGAGCCAGTTGCATTGTTGTCTCATCAAATAGTAATTAATCAGTAATCCACAGATGAATGTGTCTGAATGGTTCAACAGATTCTGATTTGAAACATTCTCGCTTGCTCAGGTGGAAAAGAGGCTGTACAATGAGAAGTTCTAGCACCAAACAAGGCGACCCAAGGCCTCAGATAAATATTTTAAATTATTTAAGAAACAGAAAGGAACCTTGGGGTAGAAATTCTTTAGCACAAGAGTTGTAGACTTGTGGAATAGTTTGGATGTTAGTATTATCTTGGTAGACACTGGCTTTGCTTTTAAAAGGAAGAACTGGCTGTTGAACCTAATCAGTAATTTGCGGTGGTTCTAGCATAGATTCATTGTCTTCTGAAGCACGTCAAAGTTAAAACCCATGTTATGTGATGTTATGTTAAATCAAACCGTCCTTTAAAAACTAAGAAGCGTAAACTCCAAACCACCCAACTGCATTCCTCTTCCACAGATCCTATCACACCCCTTCTTCCTCTTATCTGCCTCTCCTCTCCAGCCCCAAACATCACCCACCGTAGCTGCCACGCTGTCCCTGACTCTTGGATCTTGACCCGGAACTGAACCCTTTTGCCTATCGATTTTGTTTTGACTGAGTGCCTGTGAATAGGCTGGTCCCCGCGGCGCGGCTTTCGTTGGGCGCTGTAGAAATCTTGGGATTACGATTACGATTCCACTCTACTGCATTAACAGGTAACGAACAAGAATGATTAGATTCTAAGAACTATGTGTGATCAGTTGAGCGTGTTGATTAATGCACCCTAGTTGCTGCTGCTGTTGCAGATGGTGCCAGGTGAGGAGAATGACCAAGACGATTATTACCTGTACATCTGTGACTTGACCTTGGAAGATGCTGGATGGTATACGATTGAGCTGCGCAACCGAATCGGTCCCATCTTTCGAAGAGCTTTCATCAATGTTAGGGTCTGCAATGATGTCAGCCAACTGTATCGTTCTGGTTCAGTGCCCCTTGTCACCGATTCAAATGCACTGCTTACTTCCAGCCAAACAAATGCTTCCAGAAACAAGATTATCTTCCTGGTTCTTGGCCTTGTGCTTCTTGTATTTGTTGCTGGCATTGTGGTATGCTGCTGCTGCCGTCAACAGACCGTGACAAAGCAAAGGAGAAGGAGGAGTAGTGGACGGAAAGAAGTCGTTCATGTGAATCCTATCTATAACCAGATCCCTGCACCACTTCCGCCAGATGCGGTTGTTCTTCTGCCTTCCGATCCTCGATGGGAGATCCAACAAGACAGGTAACTCTTGTCACTTCATCTCCACTACCACAGTTCACGTGAATCTAAGCGCCACATTTGTTGAATGCCTCCATCAACATTATTTCTTGGCAGTCGTTTTCCAAGACCCTGAGGTCCTTCAGATGAAACCAGTTGCAGCATGAGCTGAGTAACCTCTTTCACCTTTTATTTTGGATTTTCTGGTATTTTTTCTACATTTAAATCGCTTGCCTAGACTCACAGTTTGACTTTGACCTTTGCATGACTCCATCTTGGCCCCTAGCAAACTGCCTCAGATTAAGATTTACTGATCAGTTTTTTTTAAACGGTGCTATATCAATTATAATGACTGAGTCGCATGAGAAATGCTTTAAATGGAGTGAATCAATGAATGATTGTGTTTGTTTGTTTGTTTAGTTTGCATCTGGAGGATCTGCTTGGAGAAGGAGCGTTCGGAAAGGTCTACCGAGGATCCTACATTGGCCACAACTGTCCCTCTGTGGTTGCCATCAAAATGCTCAAGGGTCAGTTCCTCGGCTTCTTCTTGTCAGTGGCCTCTTCATGTCACTGGCCTCTTCATCTCATTGGCCTCTTCATTTAACTGGCATTTTCAATTGCCATCCTGTGGTAGACAAAAAGACAATTTTAATTGGAGTGCTTTCTATTTTATTTGTTATATTATTCAAATTTTTAAATAGAATAAAGTAATGAAAAAGAGGATCTTGAGATTTAAGGGTCCAGTGATTGTACTCGGTTGATTGGCTTCGATCTGTGACTGTTGATTGGCTTTGATCTGTGGCTGTTGATTGGTTTGATCTGTGGCTATTTTTAGATGACTGCTCTTACAAGGATCGAACAGACTTTGTGAAAGAAATTGAGATGATGAAGACGATTGGTCGCCATAGGAACATCATATGTTTCTATGGATACGGCGTGACACGAGAAGGTTTGTGAATCCGTCAACTTTCAAATCCTCTATTAAAATGCAGCATTGCCTTTTGAAGATATGACATACAGAGATAGACAACAGGACAGAGGGAGTCACATACAAACAGAAATACACACACATACATGCGCACACAGAGGCTGGAAATGCATAGTTTTATAGACGCTTGTATCTTGGCAGCTTTTAATTCATCTCACAAGCACAGCACAGTTCATTTTATAACCTTAGTGCTATGCAGAACTGCCGATGGATTTCTTCCAGCTGTTCTCTCGGCCTTCCTTCCAGCTGTTCAAGCCAAAGAGAAGCTATTCCACTTCCTTATCCACTGCCCTCTCCCTGTTTGAAACCATCAGGAAAGTTGCAAAATTGTTATTTTGCTGATAGTTTCAGCCTCAGTGTTGACAGAAATAACCGTGAGGCAATGTTTTTTGCCCGAGTGTTTCTTGAAAAGGTTATATCTTCTAATTTTCAGTAGACATCTTCTTGCTTCTGGTGTGTGCTGATGGGTGTGTTTTTTCTGTTCCATTCTCAGGTTGCATTCGAGTTGTCGTGGAGTTTGCAAAGCATGGAAACTTGCGTGATTTTCTGAGACGACTGAAGCCAGCGATCGTTGCTGTTTCTGATGCAGAGACGAGGAATGATGGAGTAGATGAGGATGAGATCAGACAGGACAGAAACAGGGAGGATGGAGAGGAGGTGAAGGAGAAGGATGAGGCAGTGTATTTTACACCAGTTCAAAGTCAAGGTGATGATGGTTCAGCCAGGCAGTTGACCTTCTCTGACCTTGTTTCTTTCTGCTTCCAAGTGGCACGTGGCATGGAATACCTTTCCTCTCTAAAGGCAGGTGACCTTGGCTAACAATATTCATCGATCTAGGCATTTTCTGCAATTCCAGTTAAAATCTAGGTGACCTTTGGGTAACCATAGTCTTAAGTTTAGTCATTTTCTGCTTTTCCAGTTAGTTCCAGGTTACCTTTGGGTCACCACAGTCTCTGGTGCAGGCATTTTCTATACTGAATGCATGAATGGAGAATTTTGGAGAACATTGGATTGTTTTATTTTTGAATTTTGTTGAAATGGTTAGATTTCTGGATTGTCTTTGGATACAATCTTTATTGTATGTGAAGCAATGGTTCATTTGGATTGTCCATTTTTTAAAATGTTTAAAGTGTAATGTTGTAGGATCTTTATATGGCGCCAGGAGGACTGGTCTGTGTCAGGACCAGTCTGTGCCAGGACCAGTCTGTGTCAGGACCCTTCTATGTCAGGACCAGTCTGTGTCAGGACCAGTCTGTATCAGGACCAGTCTGTGTCAGGACCAGTCTGTGTCAGGACCAGTCTGTGCCAGGACCAGTCTGTGTCAGGACCCTTCTGTGTCAGGACCAGTCTGTGTCAGGACCTCTCTGTATCAGGACCAGTCTGTTTCAGGACCATTCTGTGTCAGGACCATTCTGTGTCAGGGCTGGTCTATGTCGATGGCTTATCTTTGTCTTTCTTCTCGTAGATCATTCATCGTGATTTGGCTGCACGAAATATTCTCGTGGCTGACGACAGAGTCCTGAAGATTGCAGATTTCGGTCTGACACGAAACACACAAGTCAGAAACTACTACCAACGCACTTCAAGCGTAGGTCATCCTACACTTCACCTCTGGGTCTTTAGCAGATTATCTGTGCATGAACAAAACATTATATCTTGCTCTAAACTAAAGCATAGCGATATAATTATATATGTGTGTGTATGTATATGTATGTGAATGAACACTTGTGGATAGAGATGTTAATGGTGTTGATGTGGTGTTTTGCGTTGGTTGTGGTGTTCAGGGTCTTCTGCCCGTCATGTGGATGGCACCCGAGTCACTGGCTGACAATCGATACACAACTATGAGTGACGTGTAAGATGACTGACCTACACTGATTACTATCATCGTTGTCATATTCATCATCATTGTCATCATCACTGCTGCTGCTGCTGCTGAGTTAGGTTAGAAAGAGACATCTGATTAAGACTTTGATATCGTACTTCTGAGTTCCAATTGGATGTTCAAAGGAGCCTTGAAATTTAAAGCAGTTCAAGTTGCAAAGCCAAATAGCCACAAGGTCATCATCATCATTGTCGTCGTTGTCATCGTCACGTCGTCGTCATCATCATCATTCAGAATCAGGCAGTCTGTCAGCATCTGTCACAATCACTGTGATCTTCTGCATGCAAGGGTTTGAATTCTGGATGTCATCTCGGCCATCTTTATGGCTGGTGAGTGTTCAGTGGTGCCTCAAGGGGAATTCAGTTAGTGCGGGTGATCTCTATCGCATTTCATCTGTCTGCAACGTCTTCACGTACGATTCCTCACTCAGTCAATGTACATAAGGCATGTTAACAAATGTGCTTTATTTACTTATTTACTTACTTACTTACGTGCATGTCTGAGAAGAGCTGAAAGAGAATCAGCCAAGCGACTAATGCACAGCAGATGTGCCTTTTGCTGTGACACAGTGATGGGTGATTTGGTCAGTTGTTGGATCTGTTTGTTGGCAGGTGGTCGTTTTGGTAACAGGTGGTCATTTCTGTGATCAATGTTCTTGTGACAGGTGGTCGTTTGGTGTTTTGCTGTGGGAGATCTTTAGTTTTGGTGCCGATCCGTATGCAGGAATTCCTCCTGAGGAACTTCTCGACCGACTGCTTCAAGGCTTTCGACTGGAGAAACCAGAATTCTGCTCAGACGAAGTGTATGTACCTCAAACACAAACCCTACTAGCTGTTGGTTATGGTTAGGGTTAACCCCAACCATTCCTGCCTATCGATTTTGTTTTGACTGAGCGCCTGTGAATAAGCTGGCTCCCATGACTTAGCATTTGTTGGGTGCTGTATAAATCTCGAGCTTACGATTATGATTGGTATTTTTGTCACTACACAGTGCAAGGTCAAGCAAAGAAGCTGATTAAGTTTGCAAGAAACTGTAATTTAATTTTGACTTTTGGAGTTTTAAGCATAGATTCATTTCAGACTCGAGCTGCTGTGCAATTTTGTGTGCTGTTAATTTTCGTGAAACACTGAAATCTCCTTATGCTGCTGTGTTTGGGAGCCACATCAAGGACCTACTTATAAGTTGGTCTTGTTACGATGAAGTCGTTTTCAAAAGCTGAACTGAATTTGGGATGCATGTCCCGGTCGTGTTATACTTGCATCTGTACGTTGTGAAGGAGGTCTGGGTTTTATAAGCTACTGCTTTAGTTTTATTATTATTATTTGTGCATTTATTAAGTGCCACTATCTAATGACTTAAGTATCTGTCGATGGTGCTGACCATTTGTTAGTGAAAGACTTGCCCAAGGTTCCTAAACAGTTACCATCTCAGCGGAGGAGGCTCAAACCTGCACTCTGCGTTACAAGCCGAGCTCTCTATCCAATCACTCACTGTGCCCTGCATTGAAATCGGTCAGCAGTGATCCCTACCAATGAACTCAGACTGACTGGACCGTGGTCATTTTGAAGTGACCACCTGTATCTGAAATTGTTGTGAATTTGTTGCTTTAGAGCAGAGATTATGTGGAGATGTTGGGAGCTGAATCCGATCAGTCGTCCCATTTTCACAGAACTTGTCAAGTGCTTTGATCGGTTCGTGACTTCATCGACCTCTGTCGTAAGTTTCAGCCGACAATGTCAGTCTCTCATTATTCATCATATCACTTGCTTCTAGGTTTCACTATCTTCTTTTATTCAGTGAATCTTAATCTCGGTTTCCTCCTCTTTCTTCCTCATTGTGTCCAGTTGTAACGAACACGGATTCTAACCTGGCATCAAAACTGACCCAACAACTTGGTATTCAAGGACTTAATATAGCGCCAGTGAATAAACTGGTTTACCTGATGCAGCCTTTTTAAAGTGATGAGAAATTTCCGAGATTTACGTTCAGATTTTGTTTGGTCTGTCTGTGTTTCACTAGTTGTATCGAATGATTAGATTAACAGAATACAAAAAGGTAATCTAATCAAATGACTTCTGCTGAAGCACTAACCGTGCAGCCACCCGCAGGTGCTTCCTACCTATGAGATCAACAACTGATGAGTTTTCTTGTCTTTTAGCATTACCTGAGCCTTGAACACCTGACCGAAGACGACACGGACAACGACGACGTGTTCCAGGTGGAGCCATTGCCATGCCAACCGGCACCAGACACCCATTTTCAGGTGCAGCATCCGCAGAGTTCGGCCGACAGCCAGTACGCCTCACTGTCGAGCCCCTGTCAGTCCAGCTCATCACTCGGCGACAACACTGGAACCTTGCTGGCTGGTCAGGAGACTGGTTCAGTACTCGAGAGCGACCGGCTCACGTTGGACTCAGTCAGCACTGACTATTAATGTTTCTAAACAGTCGAGGGAAACTGTAATTGGCTGAGAAAACTGGATGAGTTGGAACAGACATCTTTGTATTTTTAAAGACTACAGACCAGCGTGAGTTAGTTAGTTATTCTCAAAGCACAGCTGAGAAAAACAGACAGTGAAGCAGGGACCAACAAAGACAGGCACTGGATACAAATCTTGCATTTTCACTGAACTGCTGTTTGCACCTGATTTCTGTCCCAACCTTTCCGATAATTTACAATTCTTGATGTGTACGGTTTGCCAACACTTGGAGAAACAACAAAAACAATGAACAACTGATGGAACACTATATGTAATCTATATATTTATATATTATATATATAATCTAACATAACACTTGGGAGCCAACGAAACGAATTCACAAAACAACTGTTTCTAGGTTTTTGCATAAAGCAACAGAGTCCAAAGAACTTCTTAAGACAACCAATGAATTATGCTATTCTGCTCGTTACAAAGACTTTTGCGACATGAACAATTTATCTGAAGTTATAAATGATTTTAACGTTAAAACTGTAATTAATCCTTGCCAACGCACAAGAGTATTGCATCAGGTTACCAGTGTAGATACCCTGAACACCAAACTGCTTTTCTATTTCACTGTATTCACAGTTGACATTTCAAATGAGTTGTGGGTGAAACTGACAATACTTTTGTTTCGTGTTTTTAATGAGTGTTCACAATTTTGTGCATAAAGTCAATTTTATAAAATTTTAATTGCTTCTAATAATATAAAATGAATATTTTCAGGAAATTCACTCATGCAAAATAAACTTTTTTCTACAACTTAACATCGTAACAATACCACATTTTTGCAAACATTAATTCAATCTATGCAAATATATCGAAATATCGTATTCATTTTCGTTGTGCAAAATCAAAGAATGAAATCGTTGTATCACACAGCAACATCCAAGCATCAAAACAAGCTCTTTTTCAATCAATCAAAACTGATTTCTGGTATAATCATTTTACCTAACTCGGCATAAATAAAGAACAATCTCGCGTGGCCGTAGTACCCCATAAATAACCGATCTGCCTACGCAAGATCGTTGGTCACGGACAAGTGAAGCAGCAAAGAAGAAACAACTCCCACGATGCATTGGGATCAGAACTGAGGCATTTCTGCCTGGCTACAAGCAGTCTCTGCTGTTTTTCTTCATGTCAATCTTGGACTTCAATTCGGCTCAATTCACCCTTCAACATCAAACTATCCCTGATAAAAACTGCATTAAATAATAAGAAAATACTTAAGTAAAGGAATAAGAAGCAACAAAATGCAGATACACTCGTCAAAATGCGATTATGGTATACGAGTCGAAAAATTCAATACATATGAAAACACGATCAAAGAAATAATGCTGTTAGCTATCGGTTACTAACACGTCAAAACCAGACCGAGTAAAAACGATAATTCAAAAGTTAATGATCACTGCAGTCTCGATAAAATACCATCAGAAAAACGTGAATAAGTCGAACCCCACTCCAATCAGGGCATAAGTTTTGATGTGTATGTAATTAAACCCTGGCACCAAAAGGGCCTAAGTTTTCATATCATAAGGATTTAAAATTGGAGTTTAGCAGCTTTATCTTTATTTGTCATAAACATATTCATCATTTAAAATTCGTCTTAAAAACCCATTACTGGGCATTTCCATATTCATAAAAATACTTAAATATGCAGGAGGATTTTAATATTAAAAATAATATAATGCTAACAATAACGAAATGCACGTCACACGAATCCCCATCTGCTACCGTAATACTCATGATTTTACTACTGAAATACTTATGACAGTTGCATGTTGTCCTACAAATACATAAATTCTAACGATAGTAACTCTATCAAATGTTAACTATGTATTGCTATGACCAGCAGTGTTACGAATAATGCACAGTTCTTAGCAGGGTCTCAATACTGCTCTTCTGTTTGCATTTGCGGCAGAGTGCCAAGCGCTGCAACTAAAAAACTATTCAATGGTCACCCAAAACAAATGCTGGTTCCCTGGGACAGTAAACTTGCCAACATCCAAGACATTGTAATCCCAGTTGGGTGATTTTATGAGGCTCCACTGCACCTAAAACTGGCATTCAATCAGTTTCTAGCAGCAGTGAAAATCCCAGAAAACCTTTTTCACTCATTGCACCAAACCTCACCAGAATTGCGCTTAACCCCCCACCCTCCCAAGAAAACATCCTAACAAGACCACAACCGACTCTATTACTACAGCCTGGCTTCAACAGGTTCAGCTTCACAGTTTTCTCTGCTTGATTTTGTAAACCGAAACAAGAAGCCGAAGATGGCAAGCCACTGGCAAGCCACACTGTGACCTGCCTGATATGCTTGAAATACTGCAATGCTAAGACTAAATAATAATCCTAAATAATTCTAGATAATAATTTCTGCCTCGTTGGATGAAACGAAGTTACAGTAGAACAGCAGAACAAGCAAATATGACTAATTCAAGTGCAACAGTAAAAGCAGATGTGCAGATAGATGCAAAGAATGAATTGTCTGGATATGCTCTACACTTGTTCTCAAAATCTCTCCAAGATTTTCCTCTTACATCATCCGTATCTTACTTAATACTGCATCCGTCCACCGACTAATGTCAGGCCATTCACTCCAGCTAGTTTTCCGCTTTGTCGACCACTGCACCACCACCTTCACGGACTGTTTCCTGAAAGGCGCCATTTGCATCAGTCATCCCATCGTCTGACGCCAGATGCGACACTGGAACCCTGACTCCTGGCATTTGTTCACCATTGCCAAGCTTTGGTTCTGAAGGGGGGACAGGAGTCTTTAGGTTTCGTGATTCCTCTGTCTTGGAACGCTGGTTGCCTTCATTTCGCGAGGACACCGGTCGAAGTGACAGTTGGGCAGATGTTGGCCGCATTGACTGCGGAGACTGAGGACGAGCCAGATCCACAAAGGCACGAGGGGGCCGACCCACAGACCGGCTCGTCTAGGAAAGTCACAGAAAGACCAATTAAACTGAGCAGAATTTAGTTCAATTAAATTCCAAATGCATACATCACACAAAGAGAAACACTCGTTACAAATGACGCCAACATGTTATGAACAAAGTTATAAAAAGCCACACATGACGATACCAGGATTCAAACCCAGACTGTAAAAGGCTCATGTGTTAGTCATCCACCACAAACAGTATCTTCCACTGCACCTGTATCTTCACTCATTCACTCATTCATTCTGAACACATTTATATAGCGCCCCTTCGAGATATCTGTTCCTCCGAGGTGTTGTATCTAAGAAGCAACCGGTCAGTCCACAACAGACCAGTCAGCTGCTAAGACTTTGTCTAAATCTCTTCTCCCTAATCATCTCTCACTTAAAATGATTACAAAGGTCCACTTCTAATGCAAAGAAATGCAACCCAACCATAAGTGATAACATAAATCCCATTACTGCACAAAGATCCAAACTCTGTTCTATCACTGAAAAGATTAATAACAGCATGGTCAATGCATGAAAAGCAAGAAAGCCTCTGACAGGTTTTTAGGGGAGCTATATAAATGTTTAGATAGACACATACGTACAAAGTGTCAGCGAGTGAGAAGTCGAGAGTTTCTGACCCGTGTGACTGACCTGTGGGTTTACATTTGGCAGATGAGACAATGGGGCTGCGGAGGTTGGGTTGCTTCCAAGAGGGGCGGCTGAGGCTGTCCGAATGCCACGACTGAAATTGGCAACCTCTGCATCACTTCTGCAAAACAAAGAGGCAAAGACACGTCATCCATCAGTCTTAAACGAGTCACAAGGAGGCTGGGCACAAGAACTTCAGTTAAACAGAATCTTCTGACACTGACACAGCATACAAATTTTACCAAGTTCTCAGCCCATCACTGCTTTGTGCCAGGGACTGATTTGCTGACCTTTGCTCAAAAGTTCTTCCCACCCCTCTGGAATAAACTCCCACCAGAATTACGACAATTATCTGACCCATCATAAGAACTCACCAACACTTCACCTCTTGCAATATCTGCACAGATTGTTCACTCAAAATTGAAAACACTCCTCTTCCATAAATGATATTTTTACTCTTCCTCTTCCCCTTATCTCATTTTTCAGTTCAATTCCAAACACCATCCACCATAGCCGTCTAACTTCCTGCCTGTCAGACTCTTGGATCATGACTTGGAACCAAATCCTTCCTGCCTATCGATTATGTTTTTACTGAGCACCTGTGAATAAGCTGGTTCCCCCAATGTAGCTTTTGCTAGGCGCTGTAGAAATCTTGAGCTTACGATTATGAACAGTGGTGCTACAGAAATTGAAAATATACCACATAAATAACTGATCAGAATCAACAATGAGAACAATAAAACAATGATGATGACAATGATGATGACAATGATGATGACAATGATGATGACAATGATGATGACAATGATGATGACAATGATGATGACAATGATGATGACAATGATGAGGAAATCATCTGGAGAAACCGTAGTAGTAGTAGTTTAACGTGGAGAAGGCTTGACCTACTGACCTGTAGGGAGGAGGAGGATGATGAGGAGGAGGAGAATCATCTGCATAAACCCCCGGTCTGTTCACAAAATCCAACAACAGAAAAATTGCTCTCATCGCAAGAGACAATGAACGACGAAACAACCAGACAAATGATCGAATGATCGTGCAGTGGCAAACGGTGTATTTCCATCACTCGTTCACAATTTAAACGCTTGTCTTTCATCTCATATATTACCATGTATTAATATATTAGCATAAATTACGCATGAAAGTAATACAGTACTTCTTTATGTGTGACAATCATCCAAAAAACCAGATGTTCTTAATGTGTTTTAATAGAGAACATCTCAGCAGTTGAACATAATAAAAAATAAGAAATTTTGCATCATAAAAATGAACGATGGTAGATAAGCGTTCCTTGAACTGCTACACCGGATGTTTCCAAGATGACTTACCCAGGGTTGGATGACCTGACGAGACGTCGATGGGGGTAGGTCATCGTATGGCTTCCCCCGCACGCCCTTGACGTAGCATAGAGATCCACAATTTCTGTGTATTGTGGGGCCCATCCAAAACTTACAATACAACACAACTGCAGTCAGCAATCAGCAACAATGAGACAACGTTGATCTGAATTTGGAAAGGAAGAAGATTTCCATTAAATTTCTTCATTTACAATAAAATGGGTTTCTTTTTTATCCAAGGTAAATATGATTATTCCTCAACATTTAGAAAATCTCCAGAGATTAGGAATTCCATCTGGAATGACAGGATCCGGACAAATTCCCCCTGGACATTTCCCCCCTGTCATCTCCCCCCTTGGATTTCTCCCCCGAGCGTTTCAATAGGATGAAAAACCTGGATATTTCCCCCCCCAAAGTCCACAAAAATTAAACAATTTGTATCTATATGGACTTTTTTTTAGTGCTTTGATGTTTGAATGTGGAAATACAAACAATGTTTAGCAAAGACTTTCAATATAGCAACAAACTGAGTAAACAGTTTTCTAGAAAGGCTATTAATGCTTTGATGTAAATATAGCTTTATTTAATTGTTGATATTTATTTGTTGAACAACCAGGCTTTTAATGCTTTCAGTCTTAACTAATGTTTACTCATTTTGATGCTTAAAGTAATGTTTAATAAAGTTTTGATAGTTACTCAAACTGTTGCTATATAATCTGCCATGAATTTGTTAAAAATGCAGTTGAAAAAGCCACAGCGATGGAGTCGGAAACTATAGCTACTGTAGTATACGTGGAAAAAACAAAGCTATTTTAAACGGTTTTGTTTACGTTTTAACATTAGTCTGTGAACACATTATCTCTATGTATTGCTCATAAACCGAACTTAAACTTAACACTAAAGACCTCTGATATAAACACAAGTACTAATTTACTGTTATTTTTTTACCTTGTATCACTTAAATTCATTTTAAAAATATTGTTCTTTTTATTTGTGACCTATACAAAACTAATTGTGACGTTTGTTGATATAAAATATATGACTTGGGGGGGAATGTCCGGGTGGGTATTTACCCAGGGGAAAATCCATGGGGGAGATGGTGGGGAAATGTCCGGGGGGAAATTACCCGGGGGGATATCTCTTAGACTCGGAATGACAACTATTCAAGCTCTCACTCTGATATTCATTGCCTGTAAATATTATGATTACAGCTGTTGAGTAGCTTTTCTTATGAATATTTGTTTATTAATCAGAGAGACTTTCCTTACTTGCGTTTCTGTTGTCTGATTTGGTCCATTTCGTAGACAACATAGGGACGATTGGACTTGGGTTCAGGCAATCCAGGAACGGCTGGAAGTGAAGGAACAGCCCTGACATCACAGAAAGACAAGACAATTAGCCAAGATGGACACAACGGCAAACCAGCATAAAGACAAACAGCAGGAAGAGCAGAGAAAGAAATTCATTTAAACCTGACTAACTTCAATTTATTTCTGCATTTAAGGAGAAATTTACCAACTTATTTAAGGAGAAATAATTTTATTTAAAACTAATTAACCTTAGTTTATTAACCTATTTAAGATTAAATATTATGATTATAATTTTAGTTCAGATAACCTGAGGGGTGAGTGTCCGGCTTACTTCTGTGGGATGATGTCCAGGGGTCTGTCACACGAGATGCAGTGGAAGCGCTGGATGAGCTGCCTCCGAATCCCAGCCGCTTCATCCAGTTCTCCTCTTCCACCTCCAGACGCCTGCAGAGCAGCGATCTTCTTGGCCAGAGCTCGCAGCTGCTTTTCCAGTTCGTCGCGATGTGGAGCAAACTCCAGCCGATCCACCTTTCCATCAAGGTCGCTGTTGAGCTGATCCAAAGCATTCTTCCAGTCACCTTGCTTCAAACACAGCAATGATCCATAAACGTCCATGTTATGTCATGTCATGTAATGTTTTGTCATGTAATATCATGTCATGTCATGTAATGTAATGTTGTCATGTAATATCATGTCTCTTCATGTCACATAAAGCCATGTCATGTAATGTCACATACTGTAACTAGTCATTTACAGAGCGCCCTCTAAGTACCTTTGTTTTTTATTGTTAGCATTTCTGTTAGTCATATTAATAGTTTTTCTCTGCAAACCTGAGGAAAAATCCGAAAGGCAGATACAATTTTTTAATTGTCCTTGTAAGAAAAACTCACACAATGACAGTGTCTGGTGATAATGTCTGGTGATAATCGATACTTACTGAGGCATTCACCTGAGGCAGCTATAGAATACAGTCAGGAAGGGAGATGCACAACACGAGACGGAGCCAGGGATGCAAAAGGCAGAGAGAGTAAGGCATGCAGGGAGACACAAAGACACAGACAGAAGAAGCCACAGAGAAGTAGAAAGAGGGAGGCAGGAAGAGAGGAGGCAGACAAAGAGGGACAGATGGAGAGAATTAGACAGAGAGAGGGAGGTAAGCAGACAGGCAGAGAGATAGAGAAAGAGGAGAGAGGGAACCAGGCAGAAAAGGAGGGAGGCACATACGCTGCCCAAAAGTTTGCTGAGGATGTCGTTAATCATTTGGTTGATTTCATCGCAGGCCGACTCAAACTGACTGCGATTCACTTTGCCCTCGAGATTCTCCTTATCTGCTTTCTACACGACCAACAGAAGCAGCAAGTCGAAAACAAAACCAAACAAAACTACAACAAACACAAGCCGTGTGAAAAGCAAGTCAGTGGAGAAAAACTACCCAGGAAAAAGCAGAATAAAATCTGTGCAGAAAAACTAAATGAAGCTCGATTTACGAAAGCATTAAAAGTGCACAACTACAGTTGCCATGGCAACTACGGTCATACGGAAACTACATTTACTCTGGCAACAATGGTTACCATGTCAACTATGGTTACTACGATCTGTCTGGTATGATATGTATGTGTGCATTAAGTTGCTGTGTCACTAGAAACACACAAACAGACAGAACCAATGAGACAAAGACACAGTCACATAGAAAGAGACACACAAAGCAGAGAAAAGAGGCATCTCCTTTTTTTCCAGGGCCAGGCGGAAAAAGCTTCAAGTATGTCTTGAAAGGGTGCTATATAAGTCTTGTTTGCATAGTGCACAGCTCAGCATTGTATCATGTACGGTTGGTACGACGTGTCGCAGCAGACAAGTCAAGTGTGAGACAAGTGTTGTTCGTTGTGTATTCAGTCGCACAGACATTCAACGAATCACTCGATATCAACAGATCACGATCGATCGAGAGGCTCATAAATTATCACCCGAAGAAGTGGCACTTCAGCAGCGATCAACACTTGGCAGCGGCAAAAGAATTCACGAGAGAGACAGACAGACAGAAAGAGATAGAGAGAGACAGATAAACACAGAGATACAGAGACAGGTAGCGATACAGATAGCGACAAAGAAAGGAAGACAGACAGACAAAGAGAGAAAGGGAGAGCAAAAGAGCGCACGTCAACAGCCGCTGCCAACAAAACCATGACTAGAGTGAAGAAACAGGCACAGACAGGAAGACCCAGAGAGACACTCAGAAGTACAACCAGCAACACACCCTGAAGCAGCAGACTACAGACTGATCACAAGAAGAGATCGGTCAACAATACGAGACACGAGACACGCGATCGATTACAGCAACGTGTGAAAAAGTAGATCTATGGGGAGCCAACCAAGCAACCAGAATAAAAGAAACCGACTAATGACGACCATGTACACCACTACTACCAAATGTTGATGACACACCGGCAATGATGGCATTTATATAGCGCCATGTCAAGGTCTGCATGTGTGCAAGGATCTATGTGTATGCATGTACATGTACGTATGTGTATATGTATGCATGGAAGTATGTATGCATGGATGTGTGGATGTATGAATGTATGTATGTGTGTATGTATGTGTGGATGTATGAATTTATGTATTTTTTTATGTTTGGATATATATACATATGTATGATGCCTGTTGTTACAGTAGCATGTGCTAAAGGTGTTATGTTACTTGTGTTTGCAGTCACCTGGGCACAGTGCCACTTCACCTGTCTATTAGAAGGTGTAAAGGAAGACGTGTTAGAGGCAGTGTTAGAAGAGATCACTGAAATGTTACCACTCCTTGTGATTATTGAATATAAAAGTGTGAAGTTTAAAAGAAATCAGACAGAGTTCGTGTGAAGAGACAATGAAGACTTTTTATGGCAGCCTTTTGAAAGATCACTTGAAGTCCAATGAAAATCTTCTGTCAAAGTACGCATGTTCAACTGGTCCCACTGGAACTCATAACAATATTTACATGTTTGTATTTACATCAGAAAGTACATATGGATGTATGCACGGATGTACACATGTAGGTGTTTGTCTGAACATTTGCACAGCACACTTAAAAGCCTCTCTAAGGCACAGGACCAAAGGCCATAGCACAGACTACTAAGACTGCAACACTAAGTACAGTAAGTTTAACACACAGCAGTGTTCAGTGATCAAATAAGTTTAACACACAGCAGTGTTCAGTGATCAACTCTGCCAGAAAAAAACTAACAGCTGTGAAAGAGCAAAGCAAATGTGAAGAAAAACAAGATCAGGGAAGAAGAGTTCTTGTCACTGACCAAATCAACTTCATTCTGGACAAAGTCCTTGTCTGCTTTCCTCTCCTCGAGATCTCTGCAGTTGTTGAAAAGATCCTAAAGACAGAAACGGTCAGAATCTCTGTTCACAGAACAACGAGTACTAACTTCTACTTCTTCCAGCAATCTACCCGAAGCCCCCTAAAGCAATGTAGTAACACCAGATTGATAAAGCAATACGATTCACTCACTCTGGTCCATTCAACATGCACAGGACCATAGTTAAATGTAAAGTGCTTTTCCATAGCGACTGTATGGCCTAGATCCTGCTCATTTTTCAATTAATTAATCAGGTGAGATCCTTCCCCACTGCTACCCATTTGAATGGGTTCATGCCATTTAAGGTCCCCATGTACGGACTGCGCTAGTCAGAGAGTTAAATCTCTCCACACTAGCGAGTATTTATAGCCAATATATCCACTACAGGTATGCAAACTGGCATCCTCACACTCGCATATGGTTTAACTACTGTAGCTAACCAGGCCAGTAGTTTAGTTTATTCAGTAAATGTAGAAAGCACCTCAAAGCAAATTCACAAAAGTTATACAGAAATGACAGAAATTTCTAAGAACAGTTATGACTATGATACATTTCTGATCTGCAACAGATGATGACCAATTCAACACTTGACGAAAAGCTCTACTGAGTGAAAATGGAATTGGAGGCTTTAAGCTGAGAGGATTTGTTGGAGGACGCACTGACCTCCAGCTGATTACTGTGCTTCATGGAATCCTCAGAGAGACTGACGACAGAGGAATTCAGTTTGTCCAGATTCAACTGAACTGCATCACTCAACTTCTGCAGTTGGTCCAAAGACTCAACATCCTAACATCAAAAAACAACGTCACAGATTAAAGTCTCCTCTAAGCCACCCAATCTGTAGGATTTAAGAGAGACAATTACTAGCCTCATGTTAATAAAAAATTCTCTAGAGTCCTCTTATAAGACACTTCATCACACGAATGACCTGTGCCTTCTGAATGGCGTTTAACTTCTTTTTGGCTAGTGTAGAGAGCACTTCAGATTAGCTTCTCTGGAAGCACCTCTTCATAAGTTTCCAATTATGGCTTCTACTGGAACACAGACTCTGACAAACTGGAATCTTGATCCTAAATCTAATTCAGCCCTTGAACTGGAATTTACTGGAAGACCAGCTTGTTATAACACGATGCTTCTTGCATAGACCCTTAAGTTGTCATTCCTCCATATGTTTGTGCAACCATCGATTGATGCCTTGAGCATTATGATAACGGTGCTATAGAAGTCATTATATTAGATTAGGCCGACTGCATGTGAATTCTCCTTGCCATCTGTCATCGTTTAACCTCCACCATCATCCTTAATTTCTGTGCAGGTCTTGAATTCAAATCAGAAAACAATTTTCTCTTCTATCCTGATTCCTGCTCTTCTCCTTATCTCTCTCACTGCCACTCCAATTCTAAACGCCATCCACCGTATCCTGGCTGTCTACCTGCATCAACCTTGGATGCTGACCTGGAATCGAACCTGACGTTACCTGCCTATCGATTTTCTTTTCACCAAGAGTCTGGTTCCTGTGACTCTTGGGCACTGGAACAAACTCAAGAGAGCTGTCATGATTTAGTTTTGTTTCACCTGTGTTTGTTTGTCTTTGAGAACATCGATGTCCTCCAGCATCTTCCGCAGCTGATCGTTGAGCCCTTCAGAGAATCCTAATGACAGCAAAACGCATCATCAGAAGTCCATGTCTTATAAGACTTCAGGAAATTTTCATGAAATTCCAAAAAATGCCAAGCATTCAAGTCACTTATTTAGCTCTAATTGAAGGAACTACTCAGCATCCGTATGTATGCATGAATGTATACATGCATGTATATATATGTATATATGTATGTATATATACCAGTAAATATAGAGCCTTCTAAGTATCTCGTAAAAGAGCTGCCTATTCTACCCTAAATGATGATAGAGTCATTAAGCAAAAAGTTCATCAATGCTCAGATAACTGGAAAAGTAACCACTAGTGGGCTCCCACACACACGCAGAGCCCATCCAATGTATCATGCACATAAAATGCCCAGCTTGATTCAGACCAGAAAAATCCCAGAGTTAGTCTTGCCTCTGAACTTTCTATAACAGCAACAGTTAAAACAATGCGCAATATCTGTGTGATTTTGGTAAACAACATCCTTGCGGTTGATAAAGATGCAGGTTGACGACGACGAGGATGATGATAATTATGCTGATGATGATGATCGTGATAATGATTGTAATGATGATAGTGATGATGATGACGATGACTACTATGATGATGATGATGATGAAAAAGACAATAATGCAGTGAATATACTCGGTATGCGCAAAGCTATAAGGTTAACAGTTTGATTAAAGTAGTTAAGAAGATCAATAAAACTGAAGGATATGAAAAATTCAAGTTAAAATGAAAACTATACAAAATGTTAAATTATTTAAATAAACACTGCCACCTACAGGAAAAGGTTAGAATAAATCAGTAGCAGTAAAAAGGCTGTCTTGACAAGGAAAATGTTAGCCTAATTGCTACATGAGAGACACCAGACTAATTTTTATAAAAAAAACTTTAGACTAATTGTTACAGAAACACTGGTAGACTAATTGCTACAGAAAAAAACATTAGATTAATTTCTTACAGAAAAAGGTTAGCATATATTCACCTGATTAAGAAACATTAGACTAGTGACTATAGAAAACGTTTAGACCATCTCTTGACTAAGGAAACGTTAGGTTAGAGGCTACAGAAAGAAGGTTAGACTAAAGAAATGACTAAATGACTAGACAGAATTTCTAGTAAATGAAAGCATATATTGAAAATTATGATACAAAAAAGAAAAAGAAAAGAAAAGAAAAAAGAAGAAAAGAAAACTCGCAAAAGAAAGCAAACACCAAAGACCAACAAAAAAGCGCTGAATGCAGAGACAAAATAATGAGCCGCAGACCTCAGCAAAATATGAATGTTCCAATCAGTCTAACATATCTTGCCATTTATCTAGCGCCTTTGAAATCTCATCTGCTTTTCACAGGCCCTGAGCTGGCCTCGAATATCGTTATATAGCCCCTTTAAAAGCCTCATCTGCTCTTCACAGGCTCTGAGCCAGCCACACATAAATTAACCTTGTCTCACAGATGAGTCCATCAAAATCCTGAACTGATGTCAAATGTACCCAGTCTACCAAGATTAAATAGCTTGCTCGATGAGAGTTAAAACTGTCTCAAAATGTAACTAATTAATTTTATTTAATAAATTATGCCTGCAATATGCTCCTCATAAATTATGCATGCAATATGCTCTTCATAAATTATGCATGCAATATGCTCTTCATAAATTATGCATGCAATATGCTCTTCATAAATTATGCATGCAATATGCTCCTCATAAATTATGCATGCAATATGCTCCTCATAAATTATGCATGCAATATGCTCCTCATAAATTATGCATGCAAAATGCTCCTCATAAATTATGCATGCACTGAGCTCCAGAAATACAACAACTGCGCAAAATAACCAACATATGGTGGCTGGTTAGTTGTGAAAAGTGACATGCCAAGAAGCATCAGTCTACAGCGCAGTCTAAAAACACGGTCAGTCTACCGGTGTCCACTGGTTGCACTCGATGGACCTGCTGACCAATCAGCTGAAGCTCCGCAGCTGATGACGCATTTGAGGAAAAAAATTCAGAATATGCAAATCAGATCCCCATTTATCTCAACTCTAATCTCCTAATTTGACGTTAATTTCTTCATCGTTATCTTCACCTTAGATGCTCTGATTGATTTGACTCACTGACTGACTGACTACATCACTTTGGCAGTTTTATTAATGGACTGTCGATTGATTGATTGATTTGTTGACTGATAGGATTGACTGATTGATTGAAATGGGCAACTGATTTACTGACTGACTGACTGACTGATAGGATTGATCAACTGGACTGGAATGAACTGAGTGAGTGAGTGAGTGAGTGCATGACTGACTGACTGACTGACTGACTGACTTACTGACTGACTGACTTACTGACTGACTGACTGACTGATTGACTCACTGACTGACAGTAGAAGAGTAAAGCTGATGAACTTACCAAGTGACCTGAGCAATTCTAGGTCACCCTTTTTCGCCATTTCAATCTGAAATGCAACATACACTTGTTCAGCTCAGTCAGTTACCAAAATCACTCCCTCCTCGCTCTTCTCCCATTAAGTCATGGACCACTGCTGCCTTGCCCCTGCATTCCATAGTGCAATATAAAAAGGCAGGTTCATCATAATAACAGAAGATCCGTCGGAGTCAGGCGGCACATTCTGTGGAAAAAGTGCAATGAGGAAGGAATGTTCTTAAATATCATTTAAAGAACATTTCTAAGTAAAAGCAAAAATAAAAAGAACTACAAATAGTAAACATTAGCACTAAGTTATGAAGACAGTGATGACAATAGTTAATTATTATCTTAGAACAGCACGTAAACACACCTCGTAACCACAACATATGAAATACACTGAGAGGTTTGAAGAGCTATTAAATAATGGCCTGCATATCACAGGCAGCTTTGTTAAGCATGCAATCAGGTCTGGGAGGGTTCGACATCTGGCAATTAAACTGCATGGAAAGCTCTTCAGAGGCAAAGCTGCCATCAGTCAGTAACCTGTGTTTCATGTAAGGTCATGGAGAGAATTATTATGGATAATGAGTGGAGTATTTCAATGAGCGTGTTATAATAAATGGCAGTCAACATGGATTTACGAGAGGTCATTCATGTTTGACAAATCTGTTCTTTGAGGAGTCTTATGACAGGACGGATGAGGGAAACCCATGGACTATGTCGTTTATCTAGATTTTGCCAAGACAGTTGACAAAGTACCTCATGTAAGACTGGCGAAAAAGTTGCAAGCACGGGAGTTTAGCACCAGTAAGCAGATATTAGCATGGATTCAAAGCTGGTTATCAGACAGAAGCAAAAGGTGGGCATAGGAGACAAATATTCCGGCTGGTCACCAATGATAAGCAGATTGCCATAAGGATCAGTTCTTGGACCACTGCTCTTCCATAATTTTTATTAATGACATCGATGGGAATTTTATTAAGAATTTCTAAGTTTGTAGACGATACAAAACTAAGAAGAGCAGTGGGTGATGAAGAAGAAGCAGAGATACTGGGAGGATCTAAGACAGATGTACAGATGGTCACAGGACTGGCAGATGCTTTGTAATTCGGAAAAATCCTTGGTGATGTACACAAATGGAAGGGAAACAAAGAGTTTTCATTTGAAATGGGAGTAAGGTATTGAGAGTTAGTGAGGAAGGAAGAAAGGGCCCTGGGTGTGAATATGCAAAACTTTCAAGGCAATTTGCGGAAGCAGCAAGAGCCTAACGCAACCTTACGTATGATCGAGAGGACAATAGTTAGCAGAGACAAGGGCACACTACTGAGGTTGTACAAATCACTGGTGAGGCCACAATTCGAATATTGTATCCAGGTGTGGAATCCATATCTGAAACATGACACAGAGCAACTGGAGAAAGTGCAGATGAGTGCTACCAAAATGAGGATCTGAGCTATGAGGAAGGGTTGAAAAAGTGTGGGCTAGCAACATTACAGAGAATGAGGAGCAGAGGAGACATAATTGAAGCCACTTATAAGATCATCAGTGGAAATGAGGCAGAATTAGCGCAGAACAAGGCAACCAGAAGCCACAGATGTAAACTATTCATAAAAGCAGAAAGGAACAGAGCATAAGGCAGAAATGCTTTAGCACAGAAGTTGAAGACTTGTGAATTGGTTTGGACGATATTAGTCTCTCAGTGAACACAATCACAGCTTTTTTAAAATAAGCTATGAAGGATTCACATTCCCGGTGATTCTAACACAGATTACATGTCTTCTGAACCACTTAAAACTCTGTTATGTTATGTTACGTTATGTTAAATCTGTTTCAGACAAAAAAACAAGGTGCTGACATCGCAATAAAAAACCAATCACTTTCCTCTAACCATAAATTAATGATGGTGAGAACGATTGCTGCCAAGAGCCGGGAATCTATCAGCCAAGTAAATTATTCATGCAGAACAATTCTTGCACTTGGTTGCTTCTCACCTCGAGCATGTCAACACGAGCCTCCAGCTCTTCATAGCTGTTGGTGAGTCTTCCAAGTCGCTCAAGCAGATCCGCCAATTGCAGTGAAGGTCCAGGAGTAGACATGCGTGACCGACGACGTGAAACAGGGCGTGACTGCTGGATGAACAAACACAAGCCATCACAAGATGGCAACATCCTAATCTAATCTAATCACTTCTATTGCGCCGTTATCATAATGCATAAGGCAACAATGAATGGTGAAACTGGTCAGAAATCATAAACTGTTGGAGAAGCCTGGTCGAAATCTGACAGGTCACAGGTCAGGATGTATTTGGCTGTTTAAATAGCACCTTTAAAACAACTCACAAAGATCTGCAATTGGGATTTCAAGTTTTGAAAAGACTCGCTTAAAATATCTGAAGGCAATTCGAGCTGAATCTCAATTTACATGTAATTATGAACACATATACCAAGCCATGTTTTAATGCAGGCATCTAGTCCCTGAAAATTTAAAAAAAGAATAAGAATTCTAAAAAAGAGAAAAAAGCATAAACAAGAATTTAAAGAAATGAGGGAGAACAACTGACATACCAAATCCTTTGCGCTGTCAGAGTCTGCCTCTCTACCAGTCACCTGTGACACCAGTTGGTCAGCTGCCTTGACCAGATCCGGGTCACTTCGCTGTCTTGACAGTGATCGACTCCGATCGCTTTCCTTGGCCAGACCTGGCTCTGTAACAGCACTGCTCTGCACGTCTGAAGTCTGTTGGTTGTTTTGGGCTTCAGTTGGGTGGTCGAATTCGAGTTTCAATCCCTTGAGGGCATCTTCCAGGGCGGACCAAGTGACGAATCCGTCCAGAACCTCATCCGTTGGCATCCGACCATCCAGGTCCCTCTGTAAAACAGAATTACATCAAATAATCACCACATATGGCACAGTGCAGTGAGGTAATGTAAGTGAGGTCAGATAAATACAGTAAGGCAAGGTAAAGTAAAGTAAGATAAGGTGACGTAACTCCATACTTGTTACATTCCTAAAATAACTTAAAGTCAGAACCAAATCTTTCAAAGAAAGAAATGTACCAAGCACAAGTAAAGCAACTAATAAGGTAAAGTAAAGGTAAAGTAGACACACTGTACATCTGTATTCAATCATGCAAATAAATAAGCAAGTATTCTGCCTTTCTTTACCTTACCTATAGATGGACAGATGATGAATGTAAAATTCTCAAAACCCATTCAAAGAACTTTAATCAATAAACTAAAAGACAACTATTTATTTATTTATTACAATAAAAAACTCACTGTCAGCTGCTGCAGATTTTTCATAATTTCATCCATTCTTTCATCCTGGAAAGTAATGAAATATCATCAAGGTTAACATTAATCATTCACAAATTTGAAGAAGACTTCTCATGAAGAAGATCAAAGAAAAGCTTAAACTGAAATCACCAAAGTGATGAGTGGGTAGGTGGGTGCATAGAAGCATGGATGGATGGCTGGATGGATGGGGTCAGTGTTCACTTATTTGCCCAGAGAGAATAATGAGTACTTTTCATCCGGCGACAAAAGGTACAAATTGGATTTTAAAGACATGAAGAAACATCGTTTATTCTAAATATACATTAAAGCTCCTGAAGAAAAAAGCAAATTATTTGCTTGGACGAGGTTGGTAATTGTAATTCTGAGATTTCTACAGCGCCCAACGAAAGCCATGCCGCGGGGACCAGCTAATTCACAGGCGCTCAGTCAAAACAAAATCAATAGGCAAAAGGGTTCAGTTCCAGGTCAAGATCCAAAAGGTTATCAAGTATACAATTACAAGTTCACATCCAAGTAAAGTTTTTTTGTAAAGTTTCTTCCGAGACCAGCTGTTCAACTGACTACAAATGTTGCATTAGGAGAAAAGATTTCACATAAATAATTGTTAAGAAAATACTGCATAGAAAATGATCCATTAGACATGAAAACAGAGATGTTTTTGCACAAAACTTTTGGGGAGGGTGGTCAGACCAAACTACCCCACCCCAACAGAATTCGGCAAACAGTTTGCTATATGGACAGGTTCCGCCTGACTGATCACAGCTCATTTGATTCAAGTCAAGCATGACCAACAGCTCCCTGGTTGAATGCCTCTGATTAGGATGATGACAACTGATCCATTCAACTCAATTCAGTCAGCAGACAAAGAGAGACCAATCAGAAAAACAGTTGTACTGGCATCCATAAACCAACCTAAACACAGCTAAACACAAACAAACACCTACACACAAACCTACAAACAACAAAACCTAACCTTAACAGGATTACTTTCACAGACTGGTTTTAAATTTCAGCAAATATGTTTGGCTGCATTTTTCATTTGAAATTTGTTAGTCTGCTGTTCAAACATTTTCAAGAGACTGATCAAATGTACTAACATTTTTCTTTGCTGTTTCCATTTCTGCTTTGAGTTCATTGTTGACTTGTTTCAACGACTGGATTTCCCGCATCAGATCTTCGACCAGCGACATCAACTGCAGTTTAAATGCCAACAACTCAGAAGCAAAGACAAAACACATCTAATCTAATGTAATCTAATCCATAAACTTCCCTAGCACCATTATCATAATGGCAATGCATCAATCGAGGGAAACAATAGAGCAAAACCACAATCCAAAGTCACAATCCTCTCTGAACAGAACAAGATGAGATCCGTGTGGTTCCAAAGACCAGAAAACAAAAGAATGAAAACACAAGAGGAAAACTCATAACTCAACCAACTGATCAATCAAATGATAAATTTAACAGAAATGTTGATAACACTTAAACAAATCTAGTAAAGTACTGTAGTGTAAAGGAATATTTATGTAGCACCACTTCAGTGAGACCTGGATCCTACTGAATGCTCCCAGATGTGATGAGCTTTAGTCTTAGTCTTAAGATAAACTGAGACACCTGACATAATAGGATATGACTATAGGCCAGAGACCAGACTGAGTTATTAGGCTACAGAGATACAATTGACAGGATATTCTGTGTTTTGTGATACATGATGGTAGGCAGTTGTGGCTGTGGTACCTTGCTGACTCCCTGAGTGTTGGCATCAACCTTTCTCGAAAGTTGCATCGACTGCCACATCTCGGCCACCGGTCGCGGCTTCTGATCTGCGGACTTCCTCTCTCCGGCGTCTCCTCCGGATCTTTCCAACAGCTCCTTATTCGATGGCAAGGTCTCGAAGTCCCTGAGGAGACTCTCCAGCCGTTCCACTTTCTCTTCCAGCTGGTGGTAAGGGCTGCGAGTCATCGGAATCGGGACCTCAGTTCCAGTTTCCTTCTGCCGGTCCGATCCATCCACACCAAATGTCACTCCAGAGTCAGCTTCCGAAAGTGGATATGCTCCACCCATCCGGTCTCCAGCGACCTTCTCCTCTTCCTCCAGCTCCTCTGCGCCTGCTCCAGCCTCTCTCAAGTCACCCTTCTTCCCTCGTGGCCTCTGAAGTCCGTGCGCTGGCACAGACGACAGGAACTGCTTTTCATCCTCATCCGGTAGATCGGCTCTGATATTTTCCAGGTGGAGCTGGTAGAGCATGGCGTGGAGGAATCGATGGAGGACGGTGTAGTTGACGCACCCGACTTCAGGAGTGCCAAGTGCCAAGTCCACCATCTCCGACAAACTAGCAGTATCCGGCATTTTCAGCGTTTGAAACAAAGAAAATACGTGAAAAGACCGCCGTTAAATAGTAACTAAGAACACGAAAATTATATCATAATCCGATACCGGGCGATTCTAAGACTTGGCTCATAAGACTTCGCAAACTTCGTCAACTTCGATGGCCAAGCACCCGTTAGTGAGTACCTGTGTATCAAGCCGCTTGCAAGAAATAGTTCGTTCTATCAACTTTATCGCTAAATCTGCCGCAAAGTTATTTTAAAATTCTTGTCCGCATTCTGACACAGAGTAATTTGTTTAACTTGATTCTGTCTCTAGACTCCAGCCAGACACATCTGTTGTCAGTAGCAGCAGACGAAAATAGTCAGAGCCGCAGCAGGCGTCTGAATACATGATTACCCCAGTGTTGCATAGCAACGCCGTAATTAATCATCGCGCAAGCCCTCGAGGTCATGTTGATGCTCTTGAGTGCAAAATCGCGATATATATGCATATTAAAATAAATCCATAATTTCATGCAAATCATTGGGCGCGGTAGAGATCAACACAGCGCAGCGCTTACGGCGAACCTAAAAACCAAAAATATTAACGCTATTCTTAAGACATACGTGCAAATCGATCAATAATTCCGAAGATTTTGTTTATTCTTCTTTATGTCGCCTATGAATGAACTGGTCTTTCGTTGGGCGCTGTAGAAATCTCGGGATTACGATTACGATGTCATCTGGCAACGCAGTTGTCTGATGACTTAAAGAGTAATAAAGACGCTTCTTCAGCTGCTTCTTGCAGACAGCTATTTCATCAGCCATGTTTCAGTTAAGGCTCTGAATCATGGGAATTCTTCTCCTTGACGCATTTTGCTAATATTTGTTTCGTTTCCGGTTTGCAATTGTGGCATAATACTGAATCTTGCACCGATATCATAAATTTTTATTTCGTATTTTTCTTTCTGGTCTTCTAGCAACTGGATTCTGTTCTTCACGCGGTATCTGTGGACAAATCCTCTACTTGATGCAGCGCTCGTGAATAAGCTAGTGCCATACGTTTAGCTTTTAAGTGGCACTTTAGAAATCTCGAGTTTACGATTGTGGTTTCTCATTACGAGTTTACGATTACTGATTGCTGACAGATAATATTTCCCAATGCAACTTGCTCGCTCACTTGCAGAAGCCTCGACTCGATTTTGGTAACTCGCGTCTTTATGCGTCCGCCATTTTGTTTCCCAAATGGGCTAAACCGATTTGTATCGTGTAATGAAATTTCTCTACAATTCGATTGCTGGGATATGTCGCAAAAAGACAGATCGTTCGACTCTTCCAGTCGATCCGACCGAAGAGGAGGGTTTGTGTTGCTAGTGCTGTATATTGCGTAAAACAGTAATGCAAATACTGTTTATTCCCTGCAGACGCCTAGTAGAGAAACCTCTGACAAAATGCTGTGTTCCTTTGGAACAGTAAATTCGTAGTTACCAAAGCCGTGCTTTTGCAGAAATTTAATCGTCAGAGTAGAGTCTGATATGAGTACCGTAGATGTATTTAGCAGTCATTAACAGCGCTAACAGCGCTGACATGATATAATTGATATGCGTGGCATATACCCTTGTTGATACCACCGACTATAAGGCATGTTTTATGTATGCTTATCTTAAAGTTTTGTTCTAACCACATTTTGATCGGTTATATTAATACAGTAATGAAAATTAAGCAGTATTATATGTATGAAACATTTGTGTAACAATTCAGTAAATTATGCATCTTGTTTCCACTGTTCAGGTTTGATAGTTATAGTTCAGGGCGTGGAGGAGGAGGTGTTGGCCGAGGAGGAGGAGGACGAGGAGGAGGGCTTTCTGGATGGGGTGACTTACAGAGGAATGCCTCTGGGGAGAGTCTAAATCAGCCAAGATGGGATCTGAATCAACTGAAATCCTTTGAGAAGCATTTCTACCAGGAGCACTCAAGCGTCACGAACCGACCGATGGTAAGCAGGACAGGGTCGGATTCTGATTGACTGGAACATTTGAAAGTCTTTATGAGTGATTTAACATACAAAATTGGTTTATGACTGGTTTAGACACTATAAACCGTGTATCTGTCAGAGCCAGTTATGTGCATTTAACGTCCGCTTTCCGAAAGAGTTTTCTACCAGGTGTATAGAACTGGTTGCTAGCGATATGGATGCTTTTGTACACGAGTTTTGTTATCACTCATTCATCAAGTAGCCACAAAATGTGTATTTTGTGGTTCGGAGAGATCCTTAAACGACATTGTGTTTGGATATCTCTCATTATCTTTCGCTCTAAAATGAAAACTTACCTCTTCCATTCTGTTTACGGTTCTTAAAGTTGTCTGTAGCACTTTGTAAGGAGTGCATCTTCAAATTACAGTTTTATTGCATTGTATACTTTCAAATGGGAATATGCTTGTTAGCTGCTTTATTTTTCCTTTACCTGTGTACTCTGTTGCCTTGATAGGAGGCAGTTGATCGGTATTATGCTGAGAACCAGATTATGATTCGAGGCGAAGGCTGTCCGAGGCCATGCTTTACGTTTGAAGAGGCCAGCTTTCCTGGTAAGAATCTGCCACATTTTTGTCTGTTGTCAGATTGGTACCAATTGCCTTGCAGGTGATTTAGAGGTTAAGATGTTGAGCTGAGTCTTCTGTCTTGTTAAACATTTGGAATAATTTTAGTGAGATTAAGTGACCCATTTTACTGCAGAAGGAAAAGAAATTTTAAAGACGAAATTGAATTTCTTCTCTTTCTAAAATTATGTTGAAAAATTAAGGAGTCTGCATTTAGAATTCATTGAAGTCATTTGGTTCAATAAATCCTTTTAAAGGTGAAACTTGTGAAAGTTTTAGTTATGATACACTTGTCCAATTTTCAGGCAACTTACTTTAAGGTTTCATAAGTTCAATAATCTGAGTTAATTCTAATTGTGATGTAATAATTTTTCCTATGATTGTGATTTATTTTTAAATAAATTATTTTAATTTGATGCCGTTATTCTCTATGAAATTTTACCTTGCCTAACTTTGTTTGTTTGATTTTAAATTCCTTCATTTAGATTACATAATGGATGTGATACGGCAGCAGGGTTGGGAGAAGCCGACCGCCATTCAGGGCCAGGGTTGGCCGGTGGCGCTGAGTGGCCGAGACCTCGTCGGAATTGCTCAGACGGGATCTGGAAAGACAATTTCAGTAAGAAGCACCTTCTGTATTCAGTATTGTTGGTTTGAGTGCTCAGCTTGTAACTCGGAGAGTACGGGTTCGAGCCTTCTCTGAGGTGGTTACTGTGTAGAAACCTTGAGCAAGTCCTTGACTCACAATTGCTCAGCGCCATCAGTTGATGCTTAGACATTAGATAATGGTGCTTAATAAATGCAGAAATAATGATAATAGATGTTGTGGGACTAGCAATCCTGTACCCAAATATTTTCAGTGTGAATTTTTGGATGACAGAATGGTCCCACAGTTTACCAGTGTCTAATTTTAAAGCTCTGCTGCAAATGTAAGGCAGGTTTTGAAGTAGGTGAGCCAGAATCTTGGAACTTCCAACCCTGAGGGGCAAGTAGTAGGTTGTTGGAGTGAAGGGGAATTCTTATTTAGTTTTGAGATCCCTGCTGCACTTTCCTAAATAGAAGGAAGATTTTGAAGCAGTTGAGATAGACTCGTAACAATGCTTGTAAGTATGTAAGCGACTTTCTGTCGGTTATATAAGTGAGAGCAAATCGGTCCAGTTCAATGTGTAGCATGTTTGTGGTGTTGTTGTGTTTTTGTAGTATATTCTGCCAGCCGTTGTTCACATCAACCATCAGCCTCCGTTGGAAAGAGGTGAAGGACCGATTGTAAGTTGCCTTCTGCATGTCTACTGCTCTTTAAAAGAAATTGATTTCATATACCAGACTTTTCAAATTGGTTTTAGAAGAAACTCTTCGGGATTGTCTTCATAGTAATTTTCGTCTGTTCTTGTTGCTTTGATTTTGTCATAGTTCGATTGATTTCAGAATTTTATTTTCTCTCCACTGTGCATTTTTTATCAGTGTTGATTTTGGCTTAAGCCAAGTTGGGAATAGGTCTGGTCCTTTTGATATGTTGATAATAAAATATAACTTGAACAGGTGCTATATAAATGCTCTGAATGAATGAATGAATGAGTTTCTAATGTTATCAAGGTTTCAGAGAGACCAGAGGATTCTACTTCTACTTTCTTGTAGTCTGCTGCTCGATTTACACTTTTTGTTGCACTTTTGGTTGCGCTTTGGTTGTCTATCTTTGCACTTATCTGTTCTTGTTGTGTCTCTTAGTGTCTGGTTCTGGTGCCAACTCGAGAATTAGCACAGCAAGTGGCGCAGGTCGCTTCTCTGTTTGGCACCGTTTCTCGCATCAGACACTGCTGCGTCTACGGCGGGGCACCAAAAGGTCCCCAGATTCATGAGCTGGATAGAGGTTGGCCCCGCAACTTCATTTCTCTTTGACTATTCAGTAAACTGATGTTGATCAGCACTTTTCTTGTTAAATGATGTTTCACTGTTCAGTCTGTTCTAATAACTTCTACAGCACCACTGTAGTCATGCACAAAGCATCCATTGATGATTACTAATTAAAATATTTATGTTAATTAGGAATCATTAATCATTTTTTTGTTGATAAGCAACCATTAACATATATGATAATCAACAGCCATTAACATATTTACGTTAACTGTATGAATATTATTGTCAGTTGTGATAATGACTCTAAAATTATGATCAGATCTTATCTTGTGGCAGAGGTTTCTAACTGGGCATGAGATACGAAAGCGGGATTTAGAATGCCAGTCTTGATGCCTTCACATTTCAAAGTCCAAAATTTCCTGATTGTCAAGTACCAGTTGGATAGACAAAGATGCCTTCATCTTTCAGAATTCAGTATGATAAAAGAAATCCCTCTCTCGTAGATCTGACTAAATTTATTATCGTTCAGTTCAGTCACCATTAATTGGTAAAAGAACTTTTCCAGATCTGAAGTGGATACTGAACAGCATTCCTTTTCATCTAGCTTATGGTGCATTTATTGCCAACTAAACTCGTTGATAGACCCAAAAGATGCAATGATGAATTGAGATTATTTTCTGTTGTCAGGCGCTGAGATCTGCATAGCAACGCCTGGTCGGCTGATTGACTTCCTTGAGTCTTACAAGACAAATCTGCTTCGGACGACCTACCTGGTGCTCGACGAGGCGGATCGGATGCTGGACATGGGCTTTGAGCCACAAATCAAAAAGATTATACAACAGATACGGGTCAGTGAGCGGACAAGTGAAGGATCGGTGATTGGATTGACGGGCTTGAAATTTTGCCCTTGCATAAGTTGAACTGATTCTTAGGATATTTTTAGGAATAAATTTCTTTACTTGTATACAGTCAGAATGCAACCAAATGGCTGATATTGTTGTAGGATGAATATCTCAAAATTTGGTGCAGTAGTTTTGATTACAGAACAGGCGAGTTATTGCAGATTAGTAACGATCTAGAACTGGTGCCTGGTTTTCTTTGTAGCCCGATCGACAGACGCTGATGTGGAGCGCCACCTGGCCTAAGGAGGTGGAACAACTGGCCGAGTTGTTCCTGTGCAGTTATGTTCGAGTGAACATCGGAGCAATGCAGCTTCACGCCAACCACAACATTCTTCAGATCGTAGACGTTTGCACGGAAGATGAAAAACCAGTCAAGTCTGTTCTGCAGTTGCATCTTACTAGACTGGTTTAAGTTTCTGTCTGATTTATTGCCTCCTTTTTCACAAGTTCTTTGCAAAACCAAAATAGGATATTATATAGCTGTCAAAAGAAGCCATATCTGTGTAGCCTAAAAATGCTTTAGCAAGAAATGATTTCATTTTTAGTTATTTGGTCCTCCTTCGTCATTTCAATTTTATTCGTTCCAATGCACTGCAGGTTGAATCGTCTTCTACAGGAAATCTTGGCAGAGAGCCAACACAAGACTCTGATCTTTGTCGAGACGAAAAAGAAAGCCGATGAACTAACGCGCCGAATGAAGCGTGACGGGTAAGCTAAGCTCTGATCTGGCCAATTCTAATGTATGTGTTCTGGGGTTATATCTGATTTAAGTAAATCAGTTTTGTCAAAGTTCCCTTTTTGATACTTTTAAGCAATCTTTTGTCATCTTTGTTAATTTTCACTCGTCTTTGTTTTAGTCAGGACTGAAACTGTAAGTGTGTGTCTCTTCCATTTCCAATGGGCTTCCTAATGACCTATGCCAGGAACTTCTTAGTCTATCTCCCCCTATTTTCCACAAGCGCTTGAAGACCTTCTTATTTCCCAGTGCTTCTGGGTTTTAGGGCCGGGAGTGCCTCTGTGGAGTTTACCTTGAAGTGGCGCTTTATAAATTTTTGATTACATTTGATTACATTTCAATTTCCTGTTTGACTCTGTTGTCTGTTTCAGTTGGCCGGCCGTAGCAATCCACGGCGACAAGTCGCAGCAGGAGCGAGACTGGGTCCTGAAAGGTGAATATCTCTCACTACGTTCCTCTCTCAGTTTCAGAACAAGTTGAGAGAATCCAAAGACATGTTGTGTCTGATTCGTTTGATAGTAGGTGGTACTTACAACGACTGGGAATCATTTCTGTTTGTTAGCAGCTGGTGTTTCTAATTGTTTAGCAGCTCAGGTGCTTGAGCTCAGTCGGTGCAGGTGGAAGAAAAGGTAATGCTGCCTGGTGTTCTCATAGTGTGTGGGCTTGAAATGCTGGTCTGTTGTGAGAAACCTGCAGTTTGTTGCAGAGACAGAAAGCAGCCAAAGTTGCATTAACCCCTTGAGTGCAAAAGCAACATGGGGTGCATATATAACCCTTGCTGTGACCTGGTACCTGTTAGTTTAGAGTGAATTTGAATGGAAACAACAATTGGATGTGTGTTTTATTTTTGTTCTGATAGATTTCCGTGAAGGGAGGTCTTCCATTCTGGTGGCAACTGATGTTGCATCTCGTGGCCTCGGTAAGTGAAGTTAAATAAACACAGATTCATGTGGTTGACAGGAGCAACAGAATTTACAAAAATATCCACTATTGGCTTTGACTAACTTAACATCAGCAGAGAAACTCAGGCACACAGAGCTTCTCTGTCATGATGTTTAATCTTCTTTTCTCTGCTACAAAAATTTATTGATTTGGATGGAGAAACTTTGTGCTCACCTTTGCAACTTTTGTCTAATTGAGCATGTTATAAATACCTGTCTTAATAATAATTCACAGATTTAAAAGGTTTTTCTATTTCTTGGTCACTGGTTGCAAACATGTTTTTAAAGTTTTTGTAGATTTACAAATTACACAGAAAGTTGAACAGTTTTACTTTCCTGTTTTGACTTCTGTCTTCGCTTAAAACTGATTTGCCTTAGACCAAAGTTCTTTCAAAATTCTCAGTTGAGTTAGATTTATATCTGAATGCCTGTATTTACAGATTTGAGGTATTAAAAGGAAAATAACATTTGACAAAAATGTTTACACTGCAGAATTTTTTCCAGTGAAGATATTTCTGACTAAATTTATTTGTTGAGAATATATATATATATATATATATATATATATATATATATATATATATATATATATATATATATATATATATATTAGCTGTTGAGAAGTCAGGCTGTTTGGTGTTGAAATTGTTTGTTGTGAATCAAGTGTGTTTAAAAGCACGTTCATCATGTTCTAAGATGAAGTTAGACTTGGTTGGAAATTAGTCTGTGTTTCTTAGGAAGAGCACTTGGTTTGAGTCTCAAGAAGGCGTTTCTTTGGACGCTTGTAGATTTTGTTTGAAAATGTTAAATTCAGAATGTAGTTTTTTTATCCACATGATGTAAAATGCATCAGCTGCTGCTGCTGCTGTTGGTGGTGGTGGTGATAGCAGTTGATTTGGATGCTGACAACGTTTTGATGATGATGGGTTTGGCTTGTCTCTTTGACAGGAGAGGCAGGTTAGACCCACTGTTCAACCACCACGCGCCACTTGGGTGTTATCCGCTGAATAACACCAGACGGTGGCTGTCCGTTGCCATCCATTCTTCCTCCGTCCAGCGTGTTGGCGCCAGACACGTCGGTTCTTAGACCGACGAGCGCATGCACACCTGTGGCGCCACGGCCGATGCCAATTAATGCTAAACTGAGACACACCTGTCGAGAAACATCTCCAGTTGGAACCGGAGAGTTTCTCTGTCTTCGGCAGGTAACAGTCTGTGTTACCAAGTCATTGCTGCTGCTACTGCCTGACACACAGACAGTGAGACTAACTCAGTCAGACAGTGACACAGACAGACGGAGAGACAAACTCACACAGCGACAGACAGACAGATGTGGGGGACTGGCGTGTGCTGCTGAGTTGAGTCCTTAATGCCAGATCCCAGTGAGACGGCAAATAAGCCAGTCGGCAAGTGGCAGATCTTAACACTTTACCTAAATTGTGGATCTTTTGTTTGAACCTTGGGCAGTTGCTGTAGTTTGGATAAACTGGTCCAGTTAGTTTGTATGAATACCAGATAGTTTTTTAAAATTAAGGCTGAATTATACGCCCATCATTAAAACTGACGGCCTGTTCTCCATCGACTGATTAGCCCTGACCAAGCATTCTTGGCTTTCAGTTCCCAGGGAGGAACTGGGGGGGGGGGGGTGAGCAATGTTGGCAGAGAGCTCTTTGATGTTGCCAGAGCTTGATTCACTGAGCCGTAGCCACAGAAAATGCCTGGCTTTTCAGGCCCTTTGTCCTATTGCTGAAAGATAGCTGAATGACATGATTTTAATAGTAATTTTATTTGTCAACTTTTTACTTTTTTTTTGTATTATTTGTAATAATTACTGTCATTTATGTTTCTTTTATTCTTTGTATTAATTTTATGCTTGAGGTAGATATGAGATGCCAGGATCTGAAAAATAGGGTTTGGAGGAAAGTGTCAGTTGTTGGTTTTATGTTTAGTATCATGTCATGTGCAGTGGTAGGATTACTCTGATCTGATCTAATGACTTCTATGGCACTGTTATCATAATGCCAAATTGGTGGTCACTTCAGGTGAAATCATTTTCAAAAACTGTAATCCATTGGAGAATCCAGGTCAAATTCTGATAGGTCAAAGAAATCAGAAGTTAGGCTACGGTGTTTAAACAAGAGGTTGTTGAAGGAGGCTAATCTTTAGTTTAGACCTGGGTGACATCAGAGAACTGACAGAACAAACAGAACTTGTAGATTAAATTACTAATGTGATTTATATAAGAGACTGCTATTCTGTAGAGGTTAACTTTAAGAGTTCCTACACAGGAACCTGAGCCAAAGGAAAGCAGAAGGAGGGGAGGAGGTTTGAAACACTTGGCACTTGTATCATTTACATTTGTCTCTTCTTGGTATCATTGAATGAATGAATTAGCAAATGAGTGAATGAATGAACAAATGAATGTTTCTCCAACTGGAAGAAATTAGAGATTCTTTCTTGTTCAGCTGGAAGTTGAAGTTTCTTCCAACAAACTAAACAGAGGAAAGGTTTGTTGCATACGTAAAATGATGCAAGACTTGTATTTTGCATCAACAAAATGTTTTCATGTTTAAGATTAGTCATAAATACGTGTAATGATTTGTAATTAGTAACATGTGATGGCAGTGCTATATTTCCATGCGAGGAAAGTGTAGACTGAAGGTGGTACTGAGAAAGTGGCTGAAGAGATGAGGAGAGTGAGAAATAGACAAGAGCAGATATGAGAGAGTTGGCAAACAGGATCAGCTGAAGAAAGAAATACTTCTGATGTCTGACACAGTTGCTTTTTGTCTGATAGTTTTGTTTCATTCATGGAAGTGTCTTTGATTGTGAGCTCATGTTTGATGCATAGTCACTGAAGTTGAATTTCTGAAACTGAGTTTTTTATTTTGCCAATGCCTTTTGCCTTTTTTGGCGACTCGTTGTAACAGAGGACACTTTTATTCAGATAGCAGAGTAGAGCACAGTGGATTATTTTCATTTGATCATGCATCGTTCAGTCAGTATGCATTTTCTTTACAATGACTATGTTCACACACTTCTTTCAACAATTAGTTTGCTGCTGGGCTATATATATCCAGGTGGAAAGCTGCTTGTTCATGGATCACTGGGTTGCATTATCACCCTGATCCCCAAAGATGTACCCGTGCCCCTATAATTTCTAACCGGAGCAACAGAAATCTTTGGCCGTTCTGGGAAAGTGGAGGCTTTAAATCTCTCCCATGCGTGTGATGTGGCGGTGCTTTACTGGACTTAGTAAGTTACTGCCTTGTCATTGTGTGTGTTGACCTGTTCTTCTGGGCTGCCTCCATCGCTGAGGAGGTTAAGTCATGCTCAGCCTCTGTATCAGATGCTTCTCTGTGTTTCAGATGTTGAAGATGTGAAGTTTGTCATCAACTACGACTTTCCAAACTGTTCAGAAGACTACGTACATCGGATCGGACGGACGGGTCGTGCGTCTAACACTGGAACCGCATACACTCTGTTCACAGCTGCCAACTGCAACAAAGCAAAGGATCTGGTGGCTGTTTTACGCGAAGCAAAGCAAGACATCAACCCAAAGCTATTGGCTCTGACTGAAGCCCACGGTTCCTTTGCACGGGGTATGCTGCTCCTTCAACAGCCTGCTGTTCTTCATCTGCATGCTAAGAGGATTTAGGATCTGTCTGTGAGATTTAAGAAACAGATAGGAAGAAGAGAGAGGGAGATGTGAAGAAAACGAACACAAAAAGAAGTTTGTCAAAAAAACGTTTACAGTTATCGCCTGATAAGTGTTTCGGTAACTTACCTAGGATTTGACGACACCTCCAAGTTCACAGCCTTTCAGAGGTTTCTGAAAGATGCTGAATAAAATCTAGATACAGGGATCCACCTCTCAGATAAGCAGATGATTTGTCTGCCAGTGGTGACTTTCCCAGTTACCTGAGCATTGCTTTTTTACTGGTAAACTTTTATTCTTAATGACTTGGCTTCAGTTGAGCTCTAGCATAAACAGTGCCTTTGTATAGTAGTTTCAAGGCTCTGCGTTAGGAGTCTAGACACTTGCATACAAACATACACCTGTTCACTGAAGCCATAACGTTACCTATGGAACAACCATAAAGTTTTGTGTTGTAACAACGTTAAATTGTAATGAGGTTATATTCTAAAGCTTAATCATAATTTTTATGTCCTTTTCATGTTTTTTTGTCAGGTCGAAATCGCTGGAAGTCTGGCTTTGAGTCAAGAGACAACTCTGCCATTGGTCGGTTTGATCTGAGAGGAGGAGGAGGAGGAGGAGGAGGGGGAGGGCTTTTAGGCGACGTGAGTGGTAAGACTGGTGGATCCGATAGGAAAAGGGAGATGGAGAGAGGAGGCAGAGCTAGGGGAAGGGGCTGGAATGACGACAGGAGCAGGCCAAGGGACAGGGCCAGAGATAGAAGCAGAGATAGACATAGGAGCAGAGATAGAAGCAGGGACAGGGATAGAAAAAGAAGCAGAAATAGGAGTAGGGACAGAAGCAGGAGTAGAGACAGAAGCAGGAGTAGAGACAGAAGCAGGAGTAGAGGTAGGAGCAGGAGCAGAGACAGGAGCAGTTATGGGAGCAGACACAGAAGCAGAGATAGAAGCAGAGGTAAGAGTAGAGATGGTAGCAGAGATAGAAGCAGAGACAGAAGTAGAGGTAGAGATAGGAGCCGAGGGAGAGACAGAGGTCGGAGTCGTGACAGAAGAAGCCAAGACGGAGACAGGGCGAGGGGGAGAGAAGACAAGCGCAGGGGAAGCGGTCGTCAGAGCCGCTGGGACCGCGAGAGATCAGTTGGGAAAACGATCTCATCAGCATCAGCTGCTGTTTTCAGTGAGTCGGCCAAGGGCGCGAATGCCACTCTGCAGATAGGAGTTCCATCCATAACGCAGCTGCAGGCTGCAGGGGCAGCTGCCACTCCTTCCAGCATTGGCATCAGTCCGTTTGGACTGAACCAGAGCCAGGTTAGAGGGCAGACCGAGTGCCAAGTTGGAGGCCAGAACCAAGGCCAAAATCAGAGGCAGATTATCGGCCAGAACCAAGGCCAGTTTGGAGGTCAAAATCAAGGCCAGTTTGGAGGCCAAAATCAAGGCCAGTTTGGAGGTCAAAATCGAGGCCAGTTTGGAGGCCAAAACCAAGGGCAGATTGGAGGCAAGAGCCAAGACCACTTTGGAGACCAAAATCAAGGTCAGGTTGGAAACCTAAATCAAGGGCAAACTGCATGGCAGAAACAAGACCATATTGGGGGCAAATACCAAGGCCTGATTGGAGGCCAGTACCAGAGAGAACAGACCCAAGGTGAGATTGGAGGCCAATACCGAGGCCAGAGTAGGGGACTGAACCCGGATGCAAGAGGTTTGCAGAATGAAGGATTTGAGAGAATGCAGCAGAATGAAAAAATGATGAGTTCACAGAGCCAGCGTGGAACAGGAACGACCAGCCAGGAAGGACAGCTCCAGTTTTTAAGAGGAATTCAAGATCAGGAAATGACGGAGATGAACAGGACGATGGAAATTCAGAATCAGAGAATGATGCGGTTGCAGAATCAAAGAATGCAGTCTCAAGAAACAGCAGGAATGCAGAATCAGGGAATGAATAGAATGCAAAATGAGGGAATGGGGGGAGTGAATAATCAGAGAATGAAGGGAATGCAGAATCAAGGAATGACAGGAATGCAGAATCAGGGAATGACTGGAATGCAGAATCAGGGAATGACTGGAATGCAGAATCAGGGAATGACTGGAATGCAGAATCAGGGAATGACTGGAATGCAGAATCAGGGAATGACTGGAATGCAGAATCAGGGAATGACTGGAATGCAGAATCAGGGAATGACAGGAATGCAGAATCAGGGAATGGTACCCAGTTTCAAGGCGCATTTCACGGCTTCTGAGGCCACTGCAAATGCAAGTCAAATGGTGGCACCTGGTCAGACACAGTTATATCAAGGACTGCCACCCGGAGTTGGCTTCATGGACCAGAATCATCCTCCTCCTCCTCCACCTCCTGCAGCTCCTGTCACTGGCCAGACCCAGCCGCATCCGCTTCCAGTGGCACAACCACCTCCACCACCGCCACCAGGTCCAGCAGCAGCAGGTCCATCTGGAAAGGGTGGGCATCCGAGTGCTCCACCGCCTCCGCCTCCTCCAAACGATGCACGGGATCAGAAGACCCACCATCCGACGCCCGATGAACTCCAGCAAATGGCTTCCTACTACTACAGCTGTCACTGGATGCAGCAACAGCAGCAGCAGCTGATGACATCGTCGTCGTCGTCGTTTTTTGCCCCTCCTCCCCCACCTCCTCCTCCGCCTAATTAAGTCATCATCAGCCAGTCTTTCACAATGAGTCGTGTCTTAATGCCAGCTCTTTCTGTGTGATCCTCTTTATCATTACGTGTCTTCTCTGCTGGACTTACCCGATCAAATACCGACTACTTCTCCCTCTTCTCATCCTTTCTCTCTTTCCTGTTTTCATCCGCCCCAAAGTCATTCCATTTTCTTCTTTCCGCCTGTCTTGATTTTTCTTGAGAAAGCATAATTTTGAATCTTTTCATTTTGAAAGTGCCCTCTGCATAAACCAAGTCATAGAACCAGTTTATTTTCACAACTTTCTTCCGACGTAAGGTTGCCGTTGTTCCACTTGGAGCTGGAATAGGTTGGGTGGAATAATGGGGAGGATGGGGTTTGGCTGGAAGAGTTAATTTCAGATGCCTTTCCATTGATTGCTAGCAGAGATTTCTTTTGTGGAACAATGAAGAACGAAGATGTTTCTTTGTAATAGAATTATGTCATTGATGTTTAGGTGGTGAAGATCATTGAGTTCCATGGTGTAGTCGATTTGGTGAAGGATGGAAATTATGTTAAATGCTTTTAATTAGATGATGTTAGTTATGTGATAGCAGTTATTATTAGATTTGATTTCTGTCATCGAACTGCTGCTGTTTAGGACACAACACAATTAAAGAGACACCTCCGGGGCAGCAACTGATCTGTGGTGTTCACTGGCCATCTAACCTGTTTCGAATCTTTTTTAGCGCTGTTTCTTAACGGAGAGGGCATCAGTCAATGGTCCCATCTAAGCAAACGACTTGGAATTATTTAATGTAGGGGGGTAAATCAACTGTCCTTTATAATAAGGTTGAAGGTGGTACACCATGATGGGTCGAGATCAGCCAATTTAAATTCTAGTTTTGATTAAACCTGAATAATTGTATAAATTAGTTACTGGTAGGGCTGTACCGAATAGGTGATCACTATTCGGCCGAATACGAATAATTGGGCCAACTATTCGGAGGAATACGAATACGAATTAGTGATCAATGATTGGGCTAATAAGCACCAAGGTTTCCTTTAGAACAAATGTTCAAAGTTTCTCTCCTGCAATCACCGTGAAATAGTACATAAGAGCAAAAAAGGAAAAAGCTATGCATCAGTCGGGTCAGTTTTGCATTCACGTTGGCAGAACATTTTAAGAAATCGGGGAATGGAAATTAGGGCTTTTCAGATGACGATGGAATCAAGGATAGAAGAATTAATGTCACTCCATTATGATTAAATCGAATGGCCATATCTGTGTAAAGATTGAGAACTTCTATAGCGCCACTGTAATAATGAAGCTCTAGGCTTCAGTCTATGGTCGCTACTAAGTAAAATCGTTGTATGAGCCAAATTCCAAGAAGGGAATGCCAGAAGACAGAAACATCGTATGGGGAGGAAATGTTATCTTCTGGATATTGACCTGATTACGGCACTGAGTTGGGGCACGGGCACAATGGAAGTTACTATTTAACAATAATTAGTAATTATTGGACTCCATTGAAGCTTTAATGGAATTTTTCTTCTTAGACACAGTTCTGTAAATAGGATTCTAGAAGACCTTTTTCTTGGGGGAAATCCGCTATACCTTTTCTCATGGCCTAGCTATTGTTACACGCTATTATTGCATTTGCATCGCAGTTCCAAGAACCAGTGGATAGTGTACTAAAATGTAGTATACATTTAAATCTGAAATAGCGCCGGGAGAAAATCAGTCGATGCGATGGTTCCTGCACTTGGCTTTAGCTGGGTGCTTTAGAAGTCGAGATAACATTGTGGCGAGAAGAGAGGCTTCTTCACTTTCCAAATAGAGGTGTCCATCCGTGGTCCATTTTTAGTGAACACGTTTCCATTTCACTTTCTGTTATAAAATTACTTTGGCTAATTTTACATCCTAATTTTTAATTAATAAAAACGAGATTTTACACGAAGAAATTTGTTAAATCGTAGATAAAAGTAAATTATTTCGCAATCGATGCCGTGTTTCCACGGGGGCGTTGTTAAAATGTTTTATTTGCATTCGCTAGGTGGCAGACCAGACACGTGCGGTTTTGAAAATGGTTTCTTTGTATTCGCTAGGTGGCAACACGTCATTGGACCGTCGATTACCCGAAATTTTGACATCGCCGGGGGTAGATCAAATTGAGGTGTCGAGTAAAGCTCGCATTAATGAACATAATTTTCGATTTTCACTCTTTTGTTATAAAATTACTTTACCAAGTTTTATGCCTCGATTTTTTTTATTAATAAAACGAGGTTTGATATGCAGACATTTTATTCGAATATAGGTAACAGTAAATTCTTTTTACAATGCGTTGTTAAAATGTTTCATTTGCATTCGCTAGGTGGCAGACCAGACACGTGCGGTTATGAAAATGGTTTCTTTGTATTCGCTAGGTGGAAGCACGTCATTGGACCGTCGATTACCCGAAATTTTGACATCGCCGGGGGTAGATCAAATTGAGATGTCGAGTAAAGCTCGCATTAATGAACATAATTTTTTTCACTCTCTTTTTATAAAATTACTTTACCAAGCTTTTCACTCTCTTTCTTTTTACAATGCGTTATAAAATTTACTTTACCAAGTTTTATGCCTCGATTTTTTATTAATAAAACGAGGTTTGATATGCAGAAATTTTATTCGAACATAGGTAACAGTAAATTCTTTTTACAATCGGTGACGTGTTTGCACGGATGCGTTGTTAAAATGTTTCATTTGCATTCGCTAGGTGGCAGACCAGACACGTGCGGTTTTGAAAATGGTTTCTTTGTATTCGCTAGTTGGCAGCACGTCATTGGACTGTCGATTACCCGAAATTTTGACATCGCCAGGAGGTAAGATCAAATTGAGGTGTCAAGTAAAGTTCGCATTCATGAACATAATTTTCGCTTTTCACTCTCGTTATAGAATTACTAGGTAAGAGTAAATTCTTTTACAATCAGTGCCGTTTTTGCACGGTTGCGTTAAGATGTTTCATATGCATTCGCTAGGTGGCAGACCAGACACGTACGGTTTTGAAAATGGTTTCTTTGTATTCGCTAGGTGGCAGCACGTCATTGGACTGTCGATTACCCGAAATTTTGACATCGTCGGGAGGTAAGATCAAATTGAGGTGTCAAGTAAAGTTCGCATTCATGAACATAATTTTCGCTTTTCACTCTCGTTATAAAATTACTAGGTAAGAGTAAATTCTTTTACAATCAGTGCCGTGTTTGCACGGATGCGTTAAGATGTTTCATTTGCATTCGCTAGGTGGCAGACCAGACACGTACGGTATTGAAAATGTTTTACTTGTATTCGCTAGGATGGCACGCCAGCACGGTATTGAACTATCAATTAGCCGTTATTGTTTCGACAGCGCCGAAAATATTCCAAATAGAGGTGTCGATCATAGCCTACGTTAGTGAACAAATTTTCCTTTTTCGCTTTCTCTTCTTATAAAGTTACTTCAGCTACTTCTATATCCCAATTTTGTATTAATAAAAAAGAGTTTTAACATGAAAAACATTATTCGAACATAGGTAAAAGTAAATTTGCTATAGATGTCGTAGTTCAAAGCCAACATTGTTGAAAGGCTCTTTCTGCATTCGCTAGGTGGCAATGCAGACGTGCGCTATAGGTGGCAGCAGGGTGTTTGAACTCGTAATCGTAATCGTAATCCCAAGATTTCTACAGCGCCCAACGAAAGCCGCGCCGCGGGGACCAGCTTATTCACAGGCGCTCAGTCAAAACAAAATCGACAGGCAAAAGGGTTCGGTTCCGGGTCAAGATCCAAGAGTTAGGCAGAGAGAGACAGCATGGCAGCTACAGTGGGTGATGTTTGGGGCTGGAGAGGAGAGGCAGATAAGAGGAAGAAGGGGTGTCAGGATAGGAAAATGAAAATTTTGACATTCGCTGTATGTTATTATTTCTTGTTTCTAAAACAAAACTTTTAACAAGAAATAATAAGGCATTAAAAATTATTAATACTAATTGCGTTCTCTTAACTGTCGTCAACGATCTTTGTAATCTTATGATGACAAGGAACGAATGAACCGGTTTTCTAGGTATTGTTGTGCATAAGAGATACCTTTTTATAATTATCTTGTCCAAAGGTTTATAGTTGTTGTCATCACATATAAATTTGAGACGATAGAAAGGGATCGGTCTTGCGTTTAAAGTAGTACTTGGGTTAAAGTAAGTTTCTCGATGGGTGATCGACATCATATCTGAAATACCATTTCGATCGAAACCAAGGAAATTGGAGAAATGCAGATCGGCAAGTGGTGTACATCTACGATGGGCGTAGATGAGAGCACGCCACCTGGTGTCTCCTTGCTGCGGAGCCCAACCAGGCACCCCGAATGACTTCATATGGCTGACGCTAAAGGGCTGCCATCTTGGAAGTAGACGGAATCAAAGCGTTCTTGTATTACTTCGTTGGTACTAGTGTAGAAAAAACGTGCGAAATGGCTGAAATAGAAAGTAAATCTAAATCTAAACGTTGTACGAAAAATTGTGTTGCATTTGGATGCAGTAACGTTGCCACTCTGGAATCAAAAGCGGCAGGAATAACTTCCCGTGCGTGAGTATTAGCACGTTTACACTTAGCCTCAGTGATCGTAATCGTAATCAGAGGCGACGATCATATGGGTGCCCCCGGGGCCCGGGCCCCGGCAATATTTTGAGCATGAGGGCTCGGCCATTGGTTGGACTCCAGCAATATAGGCCTATTAACTGTAAAATCAGTAAAAGGTGGCTGTAGACTGATAAAGTTCTCATTCTTCCTGCATTAGGCCTATTCTTGACCCTCATACAAGAGGCTTTGCCTCTGGAACCCGACAGGGGCTTTGCACCCAGGCCTGCACTATAGGCCCGGGCCCCTCCAATGTTTACTAGGGATCGACGCCTCTGATTGTAATCCTGAGATTTCTACAACGCCCAACGAAATCCGCATCACGGGGACCATCGTATTCACAGGCGCTCAGTCAAAACAAAATCGATAGGCACAATTGTTCGGATAGATAGCATAACTTCACGTCGTGATATGGAGCAGTATCGCATCCCATTGCCTACAGAGGAAGCAAGGGGTTACTCATGTCCATTCTTCATGCCTAATTATGGTCCCCAAGTTACAAGATTACTCCATTTTGATGGATCCCCGAAATTTAAATCAGGTAGCCCTGCAGAAAAGTTATGGTTTACTCAAACAAGACAAGAGTCTGAGCCCAAGACTCATGCCAAGTTTAACTTATGTTTATCGATGAACATCAAAACAGTTCCTTAATTCCAATTAGGTTCTGGTTCAACAAAAGTTTATGATAAGCTGCTGATAGTTTGAATAAGTTTTTCTTCAGATTTCCAATGTCAAAGCCAGATCGTGGTAAAACACAAAATTAGCGTCCCATACGTGAGTTAGAAATAACAAACAAAATTCAGTGGGGCTGGAGACAAAGATATTTTTCTTATAAATTTGGCCAATCCACATCCTAATTGCCTTGGCAGATGCGTTGTTGACAGCTGACCCGTCTAACAGCTGGCCTAATGATACGACACTTCCGCTGCCGTAAGCCCAATACACGGCAGCACTTCCTCTAGTTCTTCTATTACCTCGTTGGGGAATCCGAATATCAGAAAATTCGATTTCCACAGCGAAACTGGTAAGAATTTATTATTTTATCTGTTAGGCCTTATGCCCTAGTGACATAAACACGAACTAGAAGATGGAAAAGATAAAAGATAAAAAGTAGAAGATGGACAAGATAGAAGATAGAACATTTTTAATACAATTACTTCGAGACGGTGACTGATGGTATGAAAGTAGTATGTGGGCCTTACGTAAGAAGGAAATATCAAATGTCCTTTACATAATGGATGTTGTTACGCATTTTAAATTTTATTTCCTAGCTGTTGGTAGAATTATTTAGTTATCCATCTTTTAGTTTGTGTTCATGCATTTATTTCTATCATATTAGCTAATTAACAGGAGAACTATCAGTAAGAAGATCAGCCGGCGAGGGAGAGCGCTGGTCACCTGCCCTAATATGCTCAAGATAGCACGAAGGCGAACTTTAGGCTGTATCATAAGGATGTACGTGTATGCTTAGGGTAATTTTAATAGTATTTGTCCCATTTTTAGCTTTATCATGGCCGATTAGTTCAAGCGCTCCTTCTCACTCCACACCTGTTAAACGCGATCATGGTTTACTGACCACACTCAAGTTCAAGACCCGTCTGCTATATGCAAATCGTTTGAAAACAGTCTTGTGGCACGCTGGCCGATTGGACTGAGCACTCCTTCTTTTCGCTCCACGTCTTTTACACGCCGTCACGGTTCGCTGACCACGCACCCATCTACAGTATACAAATCGTTTGAAAACAGGCATGTACTAAGCTCGCCGATTGGTTTGAACGCTCTTTCGTTTCACTTCAAACTTGTTAAAAACGGTCACGGTTTGCTGACTACACTCACTCAAGACTCGTCTACGATATGCAAATCGTTTGAAAACAGACATGTGGTGCGCTGGCCGTTTGGTTTGAGCACTCCTGCTCGTTCCAGACCTCGAGTTATGCAAGGTACGACCGTTGACACGCGTAGACACTTGTACGTCGATCTGTGGTTTGGGCGCAAAGGGGCAGCACAGTGCCTTTGGATTTGTATCGATTTTGAGTTGATATTGAGAGACGCGTTTTATTCGAATAATTAAAAGGAAATAGTTTTCAGTTTTGAGTGAAAGACCAGCGCAGATATTGCAAGAGTTCACGAAGAGTTGGCGAATTCGTAAGATAAGTCGGACAATTGGTGCAACTCACGCCAAGACCATCCCTTGCTCTAAACTGAAGAGGCAAGTTTTCATTTTAAAGCTGTAGGGTCCTTGAGCAAGTCCTTCACTCGCAATTGCTCAGCCCAATCAATTGCTTTTAGTCATTAGATGGCGCTGCTCAATAAATGCATAAATAAT